>CM049311.1:21134675-22334675 GCA_026874595.1 Sipunculus nudus
TTGTCACGAACAACATACATACAGTTTTATGTATGTACCAACATACATACATAAAAACGCCGTGAACGTCCTATAAAATTAGAAATCTGCATTTTAAGGAATGCAAGCCTGCGCTATGTATAGGATGTCAATATTGTGGGATGCTCCCCGACCCATGTTTATATTCACTTTTTCCATATTCCCAGGTTCATTCGTGCACAATTGACTGTACATTTGTGAATATTCCTTGAAGACGCTCCTGAATCCGGACCATGTGCCGGATCAACACCCAAATCTAATCAAGTCTTCATTGCCCTGGAATTTTCATGAGTTTTCGTTTCATGATTGCGTGTGTTATGTTGTGAACAAAAAAAAAAACACACACACACACAGACAAACACATCCACACGAACAAGGATGAAGGCATACCCTCCAGGCGGAGGCAACTACCTGTCAGGTATGGCGATGTGGCTCAATAAAGTGAACTCGGGCAATATGCGAGGACAAATGAGTTGCAGGTGGTTGACACCTGTGCTGTTTGAGCCACCTGGCTCCGGAGATCTTTACATATCTGATCCGTGTTATAGTGGCGGCCTCGGGTTATGGTCGGGAACCCACGGTTTATGACAGGGAATACCGTTCCTTGTTTTGATGAGTCTATTGAAGGCAAATTAAAAATAACTTTAAATATATCTCGGTTTCCTTCGAGCAATTTTTCAGTGTAATTCAATAAAATTGATTACCACATTTCCTTAATTCCTGTACATGAATTGATCTAATTTACTTAACTAAGAGGTAGTATATTGAAAAGAAAAATCCATTGACGTATAATGTAGAATTTTTGCCTATTACCGTGGAACACTGCAACAATGGAACAATGCGATGGCAAGTATGATGGCTTTTAAATACAACATTGTGACAAAATATTCCATAATTGATTTTTTTTAAAGTTTCTGGCACACAAGGATTTCTAACATTGGCTTCCTACTGATCATGGCCTACATAAAAATAATTAAATAATTCTGGGGATGTGCAAAAAATGCATAACAATGAAAAACTAACAGTCGTCACATGCACGACCAGAGGCCAATAGCCAATCAAAGCTCGCCAAACTGGTCAGTCCGAAGATCGATGATCAAGGTTATTGACCCCTATGAATATTAATGAGACCTTTCAATCTTTTGCAGCATGTGTGGAAATGCATGTATGCTGAGGTTATATAAAAAGAGTTTGATAAATGCTTTGACCAAAAAAGATGAAATTGGCATTATAATATGGAATAATATGTATCTGCAATATATTTTTATTGGCGTTATAACAATGATTACCCGTAGTGTCGTGTGATTTTTATTTCAGACGAGTCGAGCTTCAAGTCAGAACTGAGCACCGAATGAGCTACTAGAACCCAGTTCCCACGGATCATCACCAAAGTATGCAACAATCCATTCATAATGGTCGATAATTGGGCCCCTCATCGCGGCCATTTTCGTATGCAGCATCATACAAGCGTATTTAACCGGAGACCCACGGTGTCAATTTTATATACAGCTTACGCGTCAGTCTTCCCGGCATCCCCGATAATACCACTGATGTAACAGCAGACGACAATGGCGCAGTGACAGGCGTCTGTATACATGACATATTAATCGGTGATGCACGATCGTTATTTAATTCCGCATTCGCAGCTGTGGTGTATGCAATATGTACAGCTGATAATGCCAGATCCAGGATTATAGCCTTACAACTAAATTTACTCTACGAGTCGGGGAATAGAGTATTTCACGCCTGAACTCACTTCAGCGCACTGGCATAATCCCCTATACGGCAGGCTTGTTTCAAGTTCAATGTCATCCTGTGGAATTATTATATTATTATCCGCAAACGTGAAAAATAAAAAACGATAATAATTCAGACATCGCTGAAAAAAACTATGATGACAGGTTATTGGAGGAATCGTTTGAAGACTGTTTCTTAGTCATTTGGTCATTCGAAGCCTCGTGTCCTAGAATTCACCACAAAGGATAAAACTGGGCAGTGTGGAAATAGTCATTCGACTCATCAGATATGAATTTTATATTGTGCCAAGGGAAATGGTCACCGTTGCTAGGTAGTTCTGTGCGTGCCTGGCCGGTTGATGTTTGGATACCAGCAAAACTACATGACTGATTTCGCTACTTTTTTAACAGATGACATAGGAGTTACATCTGGATAGAATACGGCTGCCGAAAGCGTTGCTTATAGTGATAACAGTTACGCCTAATCAAGAGATATCCCACGGATTTATGTGTGCATGGTCGGGGTAAGTTAACGCCCATAAACATAGGTTGGTAACATGAATATATGAGGTTCACCGGGCAAGCAGCGTTAAATTGAATAAATCACTGGACTGTTGGACTACCTGTTGGGCCAGTTATTGGACTCAGGCATAAGATTTATGTGACTAGCGCCTTTACATATGTCTTTATAACTTATGTGTAAAGCAAAATTCCACCCGCGGGGTTTCTTTGGAAGGGAATTTGACCCTGCGGCACCAAAAGACATGCAGTTAGCTGTAACAGCGAGAGTACTTTGACTGTTGCTTCTCCTAAGGCTGGCGTGAACTAAAGCTAGGTGAGGCTGAAACAGAAATTACCTTCTGTTCATCTGACTACAGTGGTTACCAAGTTACAGTCTTGGCTCCGCCTATTGCTTCTGGATGCACAGGGGCTGATAACTTAGATGCGTTGCTAGCAAACAAACAGCGTGTGTGTGCACCAAAATGGAAAGCTGGCGCCTCTCCAAGATACAAGAGGAGTTAGACCAGCTCGTTATGAGCGCCATGGCGGACGTACCTCACGAGTCGTTCTCGTCCTCGCAGAATTCCGTCTCTACCCCGGTCACACCGTCCACCCCTCGCTCTAAAGACACCCAAGCCGGACAGGGTACACCGCTCAGAAGACTAAAACATGCTGGTAGACATAATATTTACAGTGATATTGTAATAAAACCAGACGGAAGCGGGGGAATAACAGATGAACAAGCAAAGATGGGTATTTTACGTATTACCGGGAAATACGAATCACCCAACAATATGAGGCATTCTACCGGCGGCAGAGAATTCGGTGAGCGTCCTCCGCCGCCTGTGAGGCAATCTAGTTTTTCCCGGGACGCTGATGTCAGACCGTTCTCTGGCCGGTCGTCGGGTTATTACGAACCCACCGAGGCGATATTAGATGAAGTGTTACAAGCTGAAGACACGCTTCCAAAAGACCGAGTTCCGATATATTCAAATGGTCGCTTTTACTCAGCTGTTTCTGCGCAGGATTTAAGCAAAGCTCGATCTCTACCTCGTGACATGACGTTAGGTAAAGTTTTACGAGGAGGCTCCGGAAGAAAAATTGCTGGCATCCACGGCCGCAGGTCTATGCATATGTCACCAAGCGAACTAGACTTATTAAATGATTATGAATCTCGCGAGGACCTCGTTAAACGAGATCCAAGGACAAGCACACCAGATACATCGCATTACCGACAGGTTACCGAAAACCAACAAGCCCCTCCAAAGACAGAGGAACCAAAACAACCCGATAAATCACCAGCTCGACCTAAAAAGTCAATCACAGAGGCCGAACAGTTGCAAATAGAATTATTCTATCGCAGTCACAAATCGGAAGTGTTTGTATGCCAGTGTCCCGCGGATTTGTATGTCGCGTCTACCAGACACTCTAGCCTTATGGGAAGTGATACCAGCCCTTGGAAAAAGGTAAAAACCGGCGTTCCAGTTCTTGTGTTAGATTCTGGAGAAGGCCACAGGGAGAGGCGACTCTATATTATATTAGCTGAAAAAGGTACAGGTTTTGCCTTGTGGCGGGATAGTGTTAACCATCTGACCAATTACAAGGCACCCACCGTGACTTTTCACACACTGCATCACTCGAAAGACCACTCAAAAGTTTCAGGATTCAACTTCCAAGATCCAAAATCAGCGATGGAATTTTTAAACCGATACAGGGAGTTAACGGCTAACCCCCACGATGAGGCGTTTAACATTAGTGCTTTAAACATCAAGACCAAGAAAAAGGAATCTTCTCGCTTTAGACGGTTCAAAGGAAAAAGCAAAACTCTGAGTAAAGCGGATATTTCACAGCCATGTTGTTTTACGCACATCACCAAGTTGGACGGACCTAACGGGGAACTCGTAATACAATCGTCTCCCGTTCCTGCCCTGACACCCTGCGCGCCGGGATTTATCAAATCACGAACACTCAACAGATAACAATGGGGGTTTTGATAATTTGTGTCAAAATGTTTGTCCTCACAGCTGGTCGACGTATCTGAAAGACTCAATATAGTGTTCGTATATAGAATATGTCACCCGACAGGTTTAGTAATTTTAATTTAGCCGGAAGTAGCCAGACTACCATTTAATTATGATGTCATAGACAGCCAATGTGGCGTCATATGTTTATCCGAGGATATACGTTTATAGTAAGTGATCTGCTTTCGTCAAAGTTTTCCTAATGTGATATCGTACAAACAATGATTAGCATCAACCGATGGGTGCTAATATTTTTATTAAACGAAATCACTGTCTAATCATTTTGTCAATTTTCTTTTTCCATTACATAAAGTGTTCTATGAAATTAGTTATTTAATTTCCCGGCATAGAGCATAAAAATATAGTTGGCACAGGCTGCACGATATCTACGTTATTTAGAATTCAGCTTAAATATATATATATATTGTTTGAGATACAATAGAATGGCAACCCAGCTTTTAATTGAAATTTGAATGTTCAACCCATATTGAACACAAAATTAATATGTTGAACGATCGCAAATATTCACTATAATATCTTAATTACCGCTATAACACCGATATCATTACAAAACCTTTAAACTGTTACTTCAATTACGAGGGAATTTTACAACAAAGTAAGGCTATTTCGCCATGGTAACCATTATGACGTCATAACACAGCGCCCTCTAAAGACCACAATAATTATTTCTAGTTTAGTTCGCGTATAGACAATAAAATGGCTTCGTGTGCTCGTAATACAAACAGGCCTAGGTGTATTTTACGGCTGTACGTGGTCTACTTGATATAAACAAAAACTATAAGCGCAGACAGACAGGAAACTGGTGGGTATGTAAACTGTAGGCTATCTTCTTGACAGATTCACCGGTGGCGGGGCGGTCTAATTTTAGCAAGTAATTACGGGAGTAAGTGTACAACTACAAATACATATTCCAGCCGGTACAGAACTATTCCCATGTTTTCTCTGACCTGTCTAATCAGATCTAGATTTAGGATCCAAATTTAGCACAGATATAAGACTACATATACGTGCTATACAGTTAAGTGCATCTGTCGATGGTTTTGTATGTGTTCCCTTTGAGTAGTGTTTCACAGACTTTTGGTGTATGGAATGACTGATTACACTAACACCTGCTTGGTAATTCAGGAATGACATTAATTTGTTGGTTGATATATGTTTCCGGCAAAGACAAGTTGGAGGAATAGGCATGTTTTTTGTTTCAAAATTTAATTGGTTGCACCAAATTATGATTTATTTTCCTAGTTTCCCACAGAATCGACAGGTTGTATGCAAAGGTGGTTTAACCCTTTACCCTTTGCTCAGATTAATTATATATTTCGGACAATTTTTAATACTATTCTCCTTTACATTACAGGCAAAATCTAGCCCAATTCATATAGGTATCTTTGCCAGATTTTCAATAGTTACTACATATACTAATAGGACCCAGATGTTTGGTTTTGGTAAATAAAACTGAAAATAAATATAAAGTAAGCTGTAATTAAACTAGCCAACAAGTCTGTAAACTAGTGAAATGAGATAATTTCTAGTGAATCTTAGCGTCCCTCTACAGTACTAAATTTTCAGGTGCATGAAGATTTTTTCGAACTCAACAATTTATTTTCTTTATTTCACGAGAGATCGATAAGTAATGTAAAAGGTATTTTCATGCAGTGTGTACCCTATTATATACGTGTTTTAATTCTTTTAACATCAGCACATGTTGGAATTTGTGTAATATTATACCATTACCCCCAATAAATTCTGTTGACTGGTAACAAAGTATATTAATTTGCAATACGGTTTCATTATTTGCAATATATTAGACAAACCTACAGTCTCAGGTTCCTTTTAAATTCGTCCACAGTGAAAATTCCTTTGAAACATTATCTGAACGCCTTGAGCAAGACCCGGAAGAGAAAAGTAATACAGCCACAAAAATCCTCGAACATTTACTCTAGTGATAATCAACATGCTTGTATCCGGAGTAAAACATCTCGGACAGCTGAGGGAGTGACTTTTTATATGTGAGCGGTAGGTGGTGCTTCAACTGCTCGCCAGCCTGCATGCTGCGGTACTACCAAGCTATGAACATGTAGTCCTTTCAAATATGCACGTGATGTCCATCAGATATTTATGATATTATCCTGAACACAGATTACAATTAACACCCTGTCATATAAATGATTCACGTACAGTGGAACCCGTAATTATGGGGTGGTCGCAATTGTGGGGTGGTCGCAAGGCGGGGTTCCACTGTATATACTATGAAGCGATATTAGATGGAAACTTTTGCCAGATATTGGACAGATTTTTTTATAACAATAATACACCTTTCCCACCAAAATAGCGACAATAATCGGCTATTACCGAAACTCAGCGTTCATATTTAGTCTATCTACAAAGAAGATCATATGTTTAGTCATACCATACATTCAGCAGGTAAGAAGTTCCTGCATGTCACTGTTTCTGTGTAAATGATTTCACCAGACAAAATCCGTGCTGCTGGTCCAAAATTTTCCAAACGCACCAAAAGAACATAGTTATATATCTATTAAAATTAAACTGTGTTAGTATGTTGATCTTTTCAGACAACTGTGAGTAGGAAAATATTCGGCCCGGGACCAAATGGTGGTCATTTAGGTCGGTGGTCTTTAGGCTAGGTTACTGTTTTTTTTTATTGTACTGCAATTAGTGAGATTAACATTATAACAGTCGAGGTCACCCCTTGGTGCATAAGAATTTTGACGGTACCTGTGTAATTATATAAAAAAATGACTACTCGTTTTAAAATTACTTGATAAACTACTAAACTAAAATTTTGTTCATTCAGTGGTATAACCTGAATACTTTGCATTGAATCGAAATTTAGAATAATGTAACTTTGGTATAATACATGTACTAACATATTGAAATTTCTAAAAAAAAATATCTGCATTTCTTCAAAAATGTGGTCAATAATAGTTTAACCATTTTATAAGTCGATATATATATGTTAAGGGGACGCTGAGGCGGCAGACTAACCCATAGGTCTATGTCAGTGTCAATTTATCCACATATATTCGCCATTTCTGACACTAATCTGTCATATGTTCTTCTGCCAACCAAGCTGAGCTTCTATTAAACAACACAACATGAACTGCCTCAATCAGGAGTAGACTATAGAATACAACCATGGCGGCAGTTGAAGCTGACGATCCCTTTTCCAGTAAAACTGGTGCTGCGGAAAAGATAGGGGTATAATTATGTATAATTTGGGGCCTGGACAGCTGTGTGGTAAAACGCTCGGCCCTCTCCGCTGGCGACTAGGGTTCGATTCCCGGCGTGGCTATATATGACAGTGGGGTGTAGTTGTCCGTCCAAGGCCGGTGGTTTTCTACGTGTCCTCCGGTTTCCTCCACCCTTACCGACTACCGAGCGCCACCATCCGAGCCAAGGAGAGTGCATGCCTAGTATTATATTTATAATTACTAATGTTATACAGTCCATTAAAAAATAAGTTTATATTTATATATTTTATTGAAACACAAGTATAACTTCATGATGTGTTTATTTGAAAAACCACCGCCAAGCCAGTTGTTCGGCCTGACCCTTGGAACGGCTGATCGGTTGAAGCCAGGGTCATGACTCCTAGGCCCCATCAATTTATTTAAAAAAAAACACCTGCCAGGCAGGTTTTCATGAACATATACAACTTTGATCCATTCAATTTATTTATATATTTTAAATTATTTTCTGTAAATTATTCTGTGCTGCATTAGCCTCTGTCGCTGTTAATTCCTTTCTCTTTAATAACCAGTTCTCATCTGACATTAAGTCATTTTGTCACATATTATGCCCATGAGCCGAGGATCACTTGTTAAGCCCCAGTTAAGAGGCCTTTATATAAAAGTTTATTTCTATATCTATATTTGAATGCATTTTTATATGAGTTTGTAGTTCCATTTTGTGCAAAACCATCGTCTATCCCAATTATCGCTCAGTTGTGGGTTTCAGTCAATCCTGCTTTTATTATAATTTTTAGATCTACGATTAGTTGCTTAACTTTGTCTGCTGTGGTCAGGTCGTGCATGTGTTCTGAGAGCTCAGAAACGGCTTAATAAAGATACAGGGGATTGTATGTATATACACGATAACACCTAATATAATATATGAGTGATTGCATGTATAGGTGATGTAGGAATTAATATATTATTAGTGATTTAGTAATTAATCGATTATACCGATGCTTTATTGTTTTCCTTCATAATTGATTAAATTAATTGCATGTCTGAATAGTCGATCACATGTACTTTCAAAGAAGTCAAATAATCCTGATAAAAATATTCTAATGCTTTCAGACACATATAAGGAATGAAGCGAACAAATCTGAATTTTGTACAACTAACAACTGTCAGCCGTTACCTTGATTCTTTCAGCCTGATGTAAAAGTCGGACTTAAATGACTATTTTATGTATAATTCTGCACAGCAGACTTCATGCTTATACAGAAGGTACATGGAATAATCGATTAATAATCGATCTTTGGTATTTTTTTTCTTTCGATCTTCGAACATGATCTAACAACCAATTTCTACTATTATATTATTATGATTTTATTAATAATGATAATAATGATAATAATAATAATAATAATAATAATAATAATAATAATAATATTAATAATAATAGAAGTAGTAGTAGTTAGCAGTGGTGGTGATAGCAGTGGTAGTAATAGTTGTAGTTAATATAATCTTTAAAGAGGCACGTATGTGAAAAAAAAACATAAGTGTGAATATTCCAACATCTTTGTGAATGCATTAAAGCGCTATGCAATCCCATTTCGGATTTAAATGTTCAGTTTTTACAGTGCACACTCGTAACAACATGGGGCAGGCTTAGGGGGCCATTGTCCCTTAAATTAGTGGAAACAGATTTACAAATATGTGTTGCACTAAAATTCTTTTTATGTAATGTTTTTATGTTTAATCGATTGATTCTAAATTATAAGTTTTATATTCAGAGAACATTTAACCTAACGGCTTATTAATATTTTTGTACGCATAAACTAGCTATACATTAATATATGTCGAACGACAGAATGGTGCAGCGACACGTTTTGGGCGTTTTAAGTATCACTTAAGCAACAGTTCTGGTAAAAATCGGCAACATGTTGATAAAGACCTTTTAATTGAGCCCCTGTCGCTGCTACATACATATACATACTAGTACCCTGACGGATACATATCACCAACAGACCGACAATCTGTACAAAATGGTCTACAGCCGCACAATAACACTGGCTGGGCAACGAGGATGGGAAGCCTGTTTTCACAGCAGCCCGTGGAGGTACGTACAGCCTGCAAGCAGAGTTAATTAGTCCTCCGCTCACATACCTGAGCCAGTCACCTGGCCTGTATTAGCAGCCACTGAATATTTCTCAGGTAACACCCAGTGTAAAGACTCACCCCGTTGCAACTTACCCCCCCCCCCCCCCCCCATCTGAAATCTATTCATATCACCTCCGGGGGTAGTCTTAACCTTAATCCAGGTTACCTGCGCACTGTTCAGGTTACCCCCTTGTTAATTGAACTACATGATAATATTTTGTTTTTAAGGCATGATATGTTATTTCAATAAACCAGGGAAGACACGAGATTTAAAAGCTACAACACATCTATGAAAAAAATAAAAATGTCGCAAACTGTTGTTTATTTTGTTCATTGAATTTATTTCAACTCAAGCAATTCACTACTTCACTAAAGCGCATATCACATCATATGCAAACAAAAAATCTATCAATCTAATTTTAGAACACAAGAAGAAAATTATGAAATGAACATAAAATGAACATAAATAATGAACATAAACAACCATTTTGAAGGGGAAATCTGAAATAGGCGGGGGTACTGTGAAATCGATTTCAAGGTACCCCCGTGGGTAATCCAAAATCAACGTCAAGTTACCCCCGGGGATAATCCGAAATCGACTACAGATCACTACCCCCAAGCCCCCTCCCCCCCACCCCCCGGGGAGTAATCTTAAGCGGGGATAATCCGAAATTGCTACACCTTGTTGCTGGGCGTCCCGCCATCCTTTATAGAAATAATAGTAAGCTGTTTAGTAGGAAGCTGGGTCTCTCCCGGGCGCCCACCCGCCGGGCCTGTTTAATAGTTTCCGCTGTCCGGTGCAGAAATGGCTACATGTGGGCATAAAGGCCAAGAAATCTAATTATATCCCACTAACTTACCTGATAAACATGTCGCTTTAATAAATTTATCTTAGTCACACTCCAAACCAGGCTGAACCTATGACCTCCCGGAACTTTTCAAGGCTTCATACATGTCTACATATATATGTTTGACTACGTATGGAGGTTATGAGCTATGTATCCAATAAAAATAACTTATCCGGAAGAAAGCACGGTCGTCAACATCGAATCTTGAGATCATGTGAGGTCACTGACATGGCTGGCAAGTGCATTCACCGAATTTTCAGGATGCTAGCGAATTTTTAAGGAAACGCTAATCTTTGATTCTTTCAATCAAATGCAAAATGATTATTTACTTTGGCCTGGAAAGATAATACTATTCACATGCGAATTGGGTAATGACGTTAATGTTTGAATTGAATTTCTGCCTAAAGAAATACGTAAACACTGTACCTGCCTTTTTGACAAGGTGAACACGCAAGCTAAAACTAGGGGATTATATAATACGTGCAATCATCCCATCCCTTTCCCCAAACTCACAGTTTTGTTGAAACAGCCTACCAATTTAAAAAGAACATATCTTGATCGTGATAATATCATGATCAGATATTTGTATGGGTTTTGTGGATATCTTGTCCCTGCTTGTATGCGGATAAGTCTGATTGTAATGCAAAGCCCAGAGTATGACCGCGTACAGAATCAAGAGATCCAGCCACAGAATAGCCCAAAACATGCCTCCACCCAGAGCCCAAAACATGCCTCCACCAAGAGCGAAAATCATACCTCCACCCAGATCCCAAAACGCCTCCACCCAGAGCCCAAAGCCTGCCTTCACCAAGAGCCCAAATCAAACCTCCACCAAGAGCCCAAAACATGCCTCATCCGGAACCCAAAGCATGCCTCCACCAAGAGCCCAAATCATGCCTAAAATCCACAGCCGAAAGCATGCATCCTTTCAGAGATCAACTCATGCCTCCACCAAGAGCCTAAAGCATGCCTCTATCCAGAGCCCAAAGCATGCCTTCACCCATAGCCCAAAGCATGCCTCCACCCACAGCCCAAAGCATGCCTTCACCCCAGGCCAAAACATGCCTCCACCCACAGCCCCAAACATGCCTCCACCAACAGCCCAAAACATGCCTCCGCCGACAGCCTAAAACATGCCTCCACCAAGAGCCTAAAGCATGCCTCAATCAAGAGCCCAAAACATGCCACCATTCACCCACAGCCCAAAACATGCTCTCCGCCGACAGCCTAAAACATGCCTCCGCCGACAGCCAGAAAACATACCTTCACCCTGAGCCCAAAACATGCCTCCTCCCACAGCCCAAAACATGTGTCCATCAAGAGCCTAAAGCATGCCTCAATCAAGAGCCCAAAGCATGCCTGCACCAAGAGCCAAAAGTATACCTCCACCAACAGCCCAAAGCATGCTTCCGACGAGAAGCTAAAGGACGCCTCCAGCAAGAGCCTAAAGCATGCCTCCACCCACAGACCAAAACATGCCTTCACCTACAGCCCAAAGGTTGTCTCCACCCAAAACCTTATTTTTTCCTCCACCCAGAGCTAAAATCATTCTTTGACCAAGTTTTCAAATAATGCCTCCACTTATTCCCAAGCATACATCCAACCAGAGCTTAAAGCTAGACTCCACCAAGAGCCCTGATCTTGTCTCTGCGTAGAGTTCGAAGCATGATTCCACACAGAGCCCAGATAATGATACCAGTCAAAGCCTAGGGCTTGACTGTTCAGGCAGTCCTCCAGAGCTTTGAAATTATCACTTTCCTCACTTATCAATTTGATTCAACAAAAAGAAAGAGAAGTCTAAATTATATTGTTTCACACACAACTGTACCCTATCACGAACGACTCTTAGTGGCATGACACAGAAAACAACTGTCCAATTTGTTGTAGGCGGAGGGAGACCGGGCCTGGGCAATGTTATTCCAGATGCAAGAAAAAACGGACAAGAGCGTTTGAGAAAAAACTGAAGGAATGTAATGTTAAAGAGGGGGCAGTAACATCAGAGCTATAAATAAGCCATCACCACGCAGCTGTATATTATGTCAGGTCCTTCTGTGAGTGGTGTAGTTGTCAAGTACCGTTGTACTATTACCTGACTGCCGTGCTTTTGTATAAAGCTAGTAGGACCTAGCTGAACAAATGCAAAGATTCTCTAGTATGCCTACATTTAAAGTAATATTGATATCTATAATATACCCGTGTTACGTGCTTGTGGTGTCCTTTGTGTATTCAATACTTTTGGCTGTACATCGGCTTGTAAAACCGATTAAAAAAAAAACAGGTTTTATTCAGATATCATGCCAGACATGGCTGTGGCCGGTCATTCTGGAGATTAGATATTTACAACTAGAAATCTGCATTCTAAGGAATGAAATCCTCCGCCATGTCAGGAGTCCCTATTGTGCTGTGCTCCCCGGTTGCATTTGCTTATTCGGCCCATATTCCCACGTTCATTTGTGCGTAAGAAACTGCATTTGCAATATTCCGTGATGACGTTCCTAAATCCGGATAATGATCCATACAGAAATTTAAATCGAATCCTCAGTGGCCCAGTCCCGAAATGCCCTGAAACGTTCATGAGATTCCGTCCATGATTGCGTGATTTGTATTGTGAACAAATACACGCGAAACGGGGATGACCGCACACCATCCTGGTGGTGACAACATCAGTCAAACGCCAAGTACAGATCACAAATAAGTGGTAAAACAGATATAGGAATACCCATCAGAAAGGGCGGTACTATAGTATAGTCAGATGCATAAATCTTATTATAATTTGAGGATTTGGCCGTGGTAAAAAAAAAGTTATTCCGTTATAAACTGTGCCTAAATATTTTCCCTTAATACTACACTCTCCCAGCAGATAGATTTACGCATGGACGCTGTCCTCAATGTGCGTCCTTATCACATTACCTCGAAACTACTCATATTGCGAACACCCTTAAAGCCAGATGTAACAGGTCGCATGTTCAAATTACGAGTACAATTTAAAATCCAGCAATAAAAATGATAAAACATAAAACATACCTCCGTCAATATTCTGAATCACGAGTTGGTTAATAATACAAGGATCCCCTTCATATTTATGTATGTGTTATGTGAGCGCAGGATATATACAAAATTTCAGGCTGAGGTACAGCAACTTGATGAATAAACCATAGGTAATCTCTGTCTGTAGGAACGAAGGTGGCTACGATTAGGCGATTCCTGTCCATGTAAACATGGGGAAGCTTTCACCCCAATAAATGCACTTAGTGACACTTAGGGAACACGTATTACATTTCTGGGCCAAGTTATTCAGGGCATCTGATTGACACGTGTTGTGGCCGGGCGATACACGCGCTGTGTTTATGTTGACACATGTGATCGCGGCCGGTCCACCGTTTTAAAAATCATTTACAGGAGTAAGCAAACGGTTCAGGTCAATATTTTGCCGGTACAAATTATTTTAAAGGGTAAAGGCTATTTTTCGTGTTAATTCAGCATGCTTTATAGGTGATTTGGTCCCTTCCGTGAGAGATGGTTTCTGCTCAAAACAAACTTCCTCCAGTCTGGAATTGTGTGGATCACCGCGGAACTACTTGTCAAACTTCAAAATTTGTTAAATTTTATGGAAATGCCTTCTGTATATATTTCACATGCGCATGCTCACAAAATATTACATATACCATGAAGTCCTACCACAAAAACACCATGTCTGTGTAGTTTGCCATGAAACATGCAGTTCTTATCCAACGTATTTGAACGGACTACATTACCCTCTTCACTATACAAGTTTACCTACACCACAATACCCTCAAACCCTAACCAGAAGAGTCGTGCTCATGTGAGTCGCATACTGCGGAGTGTGACAGACACACCAACAAAGGCAACATAACATAATACTGCATGGCAACTTTCGCTTGCCAATAACCACGTTTCACTGATACCAGAATATAACGCCATCTAGTGCTAGAAAATTGCACTAAAGGGTCCAAACAAACACAAAACATTTGAAGGGAATTATCCTGGGTATTTTATTCTTTTTTTTTAAATTAGAAAAGGAAAATTCTTATAAAATATTGACAGTTTGTTTAGTTCTTCATGAGATTGAAATTATAGAGAATAGCATTGGTCCACGAATATATATTAGATAATGAAAATTTTATATAGTTTATATAAAAAATATAATAAATTATTACATGTATTCTAAATTATTTTTACTTTCATTTCATTGATTTATTTTTTCATTCCATCACAGGCTGGAGTTAATTTATAAAATTTCATAATCATTAAACATATGCTTTCGTAATGTAGTGCTTTCCTGATGTTTTATATCGTCAAAATGTTATGGTTTTACCACCGGACCAATTTTACTTTGATCATTCCTGTAGTCTCAGGTATTAATAAAGACTATATAAATAGTGATATATCAAAATATAAGTCGCGACTTTATGTAAATCACTTTGTGTAAAACCTCGTACTTACCATTTTTCATTCAATCAAATGATCAAAGTTATTGACCACATTTTGGTGATACCTTTTCCATTGCACCAAGTAACCCTATTGAAATGACCAGAATTTTTCTTGTCCATTTAAAGGACATAATCAGGAGCAATAATATGCCTATTCTTTTACACTATCAGTTCAATTTTGCTTTATTAGAAAGTTTTCCAGCAAAACCATCCTAGCACTCTTAGTTACTCGCATATGGCTGTTTAACGCATTGTTATGGCTCTGCGTGTTTGTGAACGAATTCCATTTGTGTCTCTTTACCAAACACAGGAGACATACTGGCTGGAAGCCTGAAAATATTTATTATCAAGTTTCGCGGTACAGACACCAGGAGGCATTCATGCGCGCTTTGCTTATGGTTTAAGCCAATCATTTGCTGGTACAAGCTTATTTCCACATGTGTACAGGAGAAAGCAGGTGGCTTTAGAACAAAATAATTGGAGAAGCTGTAATAATGCAAGGAGAAAATACAATATTTCATGTATATTTAACATACCAGCTTACTTAATAAAACATGCCCAGGCAAGGAATGGCGGCTGACTGATGCAGTCATTCAAATTTTGTCCAAGAAAGCTAAAGGGCTTGAATCTGACAGGTCACCTGGTCGTAAAGAGCAGTGAATGGTTTGGCTTGCTCAGGCTGGCTCTAGCTATTATGTCAGTTGCCATTGTTTGTTTTTTTATGTATTATCTATGAAAAAATGACAACATCACATCATTCAATTTTTGTTTTAATATGTGGCCAACCAAAGACATTAGGAGTGTGGAGATAGGGGGTATGGTTGTATATATCACCCCCCCCCCCATACACACACACACCTTTAAGCAAGGGGGGGGGGGATGAGCAATGTAATCCTCCACTGTTTTAATAATATTTTTATATTGGAAATGAAATATATCAGTAATTAGAAAAACAGAATTTGGTTCGATTTCTTAGTTTACTATGAAATACTTGATCTAAACCTAGTTTATAAGTAACCTATACGGGAAACATAATACCTTATTTTTAAAACCTTATACTTAATTGTAATATATTTTCAATGTGTCACACAGACAATAATATAAAAAATGACTCCGAGTCATCCAAGATAAACTGACGCTACTGAAAAAGCAATTTTGTCCAAATGCTAGTTTTCGCCTGCTTGGAGGGTTATTTTGCCTTCACACTGCATTCTGACCAAGATTATAAGGAAATGAGACATACAACCCCTGATTTTTTTTATCTTGTTTAACTCTAGAATTTACAAACACTCAAGTATAAAAGGTTTAATATTATAATTGAATATTAAAGTTGTCAAAAAGAGGCCCAGAATCCAGAGCTTTTATATGCGTTTTAAAAAAAACATAAATATAGCCACGTGATCTGACATGGGTCCGGGCTAATTTGAGATCGAGGTCAGACAATCATGTTTAGGTCGTCCGAATCCAAACAGCGTTGTTACTTAACTTCCCGCCAGGTGGCTGCACAGAATAACACATCGCAAATATAAACGTGATGCTTTTGACTGGTTTTCCTAGGAAAAATTTCATCAAATCATAAAGCATGATGCTCTTTTCGATAAGTTTACAACTAAATTGTTATTAAGTACACCATCGTCACCGTCTCTGTGGCTCAGGGGTAGAGCACAGGCCTCAAAGCCGAGAGATCGTGAGTTCGAATTTCAGCCGAGGCGGTGAGATTTTTCACGGTCGGCCCTCACCCAGGGTGAGCGCTCTGCAGGCTTAATGGGGAGACTGTGCCCATCAGTCGTGTTTCAATCACAAACGAGTGCGCCTTTCGGGGGTTTCTCGGTGCTATGAACAAGTCATGGGGATGACATACACCCAGGGCCCGCAGGAGTGTTATACCAAACCTGGTTGACGCCAGGAAAAATCGGATATAAGCCCCTGTCACGTAGTCCGTAACAAGAATGGAACTCTGCAGATGTACATATACTTAGTTAAGCAAGCATTTAAAAATGGAGGCGGTTACCTCCACCAAAAAGAAGTCTTTAAAAAAGTACACCACCGTCAAGTATGATAAAGATCATATAGTCTGTTCAACAGCTGGGCGCTCATTGAAATTTGTTGATCTTTTCTTGAATTCACAGATCAGATCAAGAAAGTAAGCTGCAATGAAGGAATGACGCTAAGACCTAATTAATTAGAATAACACCAAAACCATGCCTTGTTTAATGTTTTTAAGGAATTCATTAAAATCCCTTTATGAGAAAACAACATCTCGACTAATCTCGTGAAGGTCAAGGTCAAATGATCAAACAACTACTTCTAAAAGCTGCCAATTGGTTGCTGAGTGTCATAAATGTTCTAACAAATGTTATCGTCAAAGTGAGGCTGCTATCCTATGACAGAGACCATGTCCCTTTGTCAAAAGATTAAAAAGAAACAAAAGGTCGCAAAATATTTATTTTGCTATGGAGTTTTACATTTCACATTAGGCCATTGCTCTCTCATCGGCTTTAGTGTCAAATTGTGTGATGATATTTATGTTTAAGAGAATAACCCCCAATTTTTAATGGGAATACCACCGTGGAAAAGATTATATATAGTCGGAATTAAATGATCCACGATCATGATGATAACATGGTCTTGAAAAACTAGAATTAAATATCCTTCTTGTGAAGGCTTTCCTGCAGAATAATGTAACAAACAAAGAAAAATAAAACTGAAAAGAAATCTGGGTCTACTGACTATTCCTAATCCGGCAATAACAGAATATACAAGACTTGATTTTTTTTTAGTCCGAGCCTACAAACACCCGCCGGTTATGTGTATATGCAGTGTGTCGCTTCAGTTGAACAGGTTCTCCAAGTGAATGGCAGAGCGAGCACACGCCCTGGTTCCTATGAATGGGCTGCTCGATCTTGTTAAAAAAGGATTCGCCCTGTCTCACAAAGGAAAATATGCCTTTGAACGAATAAATACATGTGATAATGATAAAGATTGCCTCTTATATTTAACAAATCGGTATTTGGTTGTCATCCTGAGCCTCCTAAAAAACGCATCAAAATCTGTTCATTACATTTTCGTAAATTTTATGACAGACAAACGAACAAAGGTTACCCCATAAAATTTTCGGAGGTGTCAAACAAATTTCTTACAATTTAACATATATTTTAAAGATACCAAGATACAATAATACAAAAGACGATAACTAGAATGGCGCTCAGAAGAGCTCACGTCTCCGCCAAGGCATGACAATCCCACTGGAGCAGCAAATTTAAACGGACCAGCATAAAATATAACAGAGTCTTCCATAAACAAATTTTCTCGCAAATATGATCAGCAGGGTCTCCTTTATACTGCTAACAGAAAAAAGATCAAGCAAAGAGACACGGGTGACAACATAACCTCTATATGGAAGTAATGGGCAAAACACTGAGCTAGAAATGGTCGTAACATAGTAAGTTTTTCTTGCTTTAGCTTCTGCTTCCACAGTTTAATTCAACTTTGTTTACACAAGATGCTCATATATAATCATATAGCAAGATAATTGATCACTGGTCCAAGAAATATAATTCCTGGGCGAGAGTTCGGTCGCCCGGGTATATAGTTTAAATCGGGGTGCCTCAATTGTACCCTGCTCCAACTGCCAAACTCGAGCATGTTATTACATGGGGCTTCGGTATACAAAACAGGTTAATAGTCCCTTATGTAATGACAAACTTTCTCTCCAGTTACCTCAGAGGGCCACATGCAATTATTATTGGTCTGTATAGAATCAATTATTTCCTGTGCGTGACCTATTTACCCTAGGTTAATTGCGGATTGTTACATAAATCGAAGAAACTTGAAGTGACGTCCTTGACATTGGTGCCGTGTTGTAGACTTAACTCGAAACCTATTAGTGTTCTTGATATAACATTGTCTCACAGGACACGCTTCGTTTATCTTTTTCATTTTGTGCACTGGGGCAATTTAGCCTTATGGAGGCCGGATTTACTGCAGCCCAGGGTCTCTTAATCTATGGTCGGTCGGTCTTACATAAAGTCAAATAATAACAATAGTAATAATAATAAAAATAACAATGAAAATAATAATAAATATGATAATGATAATAACCAGCATCACAGTATAATAATAATAATAATAATAATAATAATAATAATAATAATAATAATATATATATAATAATAAAAATAATAAAAATAATAATAATAATAATAATAATAATAATAATAATAATAATAATAATAATAATAATAATAATTAAATAATAATAATAATTTTTTATTCAATACAAATATACAACAACCAATTAACACCAGCATCAATTACAGGCACATGACCAAATTACAAACACATGCAACATGAAGACATATGAACGGAGGGGTCAAGCACTAGTATTCTAAATCCGCTTATTCATTTCTCCCCGTTTCATTTCCCAATTATAAATAAGTTCTCTTCCTAGTTCTTTCACTAATATCCCTTTGGATTTCAATAGTCGTTTATATATGCCCTTTACATTCTAAAGTCCGTACTTTCTTCTGTTTCATTTAACAGCTCCGAATGTGATGAAGGATTATTAGTAATAAATGTCCTGCCCCATGTATTCCTGTTTTACAAATAATAAATCACAAGTTCTCGTTAGATTTTCCCATGTTGGGGAATTCCTTTTCAAAAATACAAAACATTTCATTCCATAAAACTTTAACTATTTGACATTCATCAAATGTATGTTCTAAACTATCCACACACTGCTACAATTTTCACATTTATCATCTTATAATAATAATAATAATAATAATAATAATAATGATAATAATAATAATAATAATAATAATAATAATAATAATAATTATAATCTCCATTTGATAAAATATTTAGACCCAGTTGCTTAGTTACATAAAGAACAAACAGCAACCAGTTTACAGCTATGTTGTGGAGTTAAAAAAGTGTTGCTATGAAACCAGTATAGACGTTCTCTGTGGACGTATTTATTAATTTCATAATTCCATTCGTAGACTGGATTCAAGTTATTAATGTATAAATAATATTTTATCTATGATAGAATTCTAGTATTGTCTTGTTGTTTATTATTTTAATCGAGTCGGTTAAGAATGGAACCATGCTTCAATTTTTTCTCACGATCAAGTGTTGGTAGATTTGGACCTCCAAAGATCTTATAGCCCAAGGCCTCTACACGTACTTTGATCAGACAATGCTAGTTTAACACGAGACTTTTCATGACAGTGATCATGATTTAGGTTGACTGGCAAAATGTGTCTGTGTTATGCGTATAGGTATATTTATAGATAAGTAAAGTCACGCAAAGTCGTAAAGTTTAAGACAAAAATGTAAACTCATAAAAACCAAAGGTCTCAAGCACACGATAACGTTTCTGCATGTGACCTATAACACTCTTACAATACATGGATTTTCAATTTGTTGTCTGAACAATACACGAAGAGCGAGCCCTCCATTAAGTAGTGAGTCGATAATACTTTCACTTTACATAGGACACGCACGTTAATAAATTATGCCGCCTTTTTAACCACTTTCAATGCTTCGTTGATAAATTGTCTGTGGTGCAAAATGAGTTAATCGGAACACGACATGCCCCTTTGCAGATACATGTGAAGTCTCTGGTATATAGGAATTCTGACGTTTATTCATACCCCTCTCCGCCCCTTACTTTTAAGTACTGGCTTCTTCAACAAGTACAAGTTCCCTACACAAGTTTCATGGAAAATAAATTCAAAGGTTTCATGTTTACAATAAATCATCCGTGTTTCGATGAATCTATCCGTGTATCTTTTTTTCAGATTGTTTAAACTTCAAATCCTTCCATGTTTGCAGCAGTTCTCGCCATGTACATAGCGTTATTACTGAAAGGCCAGGGGGGTTAAAGTAAAGAAAGTGATCTCGTCTGCTCGGCAACAGCGGAGGGTGTCACGTGACCATTCACATGAATCGGTGAAGATTCCTTTTCTGAACTTTTCCAATTTACCAACGTTGTGAAATCGAATTTCCCTGCATTTACTCGGCGGATTCTAAACGCCTGGGCGCACTTATTATTATATACACTAGGCCCTTACCGTGGCACATACGTGATTGTAGGGGCTCACTCAACCAAGACACTTCACTCTAGTATATATACATTCACCTCACAACACAGGTACTAGATTAGGTACGCAATCATTCACCGGGGCTACGTTTCTGAAAGACAGACGCCATTTTTCACAGGACCTCCAAGGGATCGCTACAAGCAAAATTTCGACGAACACACAGGCTTCACAGGTACGCAGACATTAACGCTCCAAATGTTTAATTGTATACCCATACCTTGTAGTTTGTGTAGTGAAAAGCTGAAACTGGTATGGCCGTTTTCAACAGCCCGGTTTCGTCTTTTTGGAGCTATTTCATATCAATCCACGCAGGGTGGGGTATTACCGAGGGCCAGCCATAAAGTATATAATATAACCATCTAACTAACTCTAGTGTGTAAAGTGTAGTTTAGTGTAGATAAATGGGATTTTATTGATTTAAAGAATAATTTTGGCATGGGATTATTGATTTGTTTCATATTTCAGAGGAGGATATTTAGTCTGATTTTAACAAAATGGTTGAGAGAGAAACACTTTTTTATAATAACTATATTTAATGTATCCATGGGCCCTTCTAATAAATCCTAATTGAAAGCTATATGTTAACAAAATTCATGACAATATTTTCATACTGACTAAAATAAATATATGTATGGGTAATTGTGACATGCAGTAAACGTGTCACAGCGGAACCCAGAGTGATATTTACCACAGGAGGAGCGCCTCATTTACCAAACATACATTCAGGGGATCAAGGTCACCTACCCATCCCCTACCTGTAGAAGTAACAGTTTTTTGCAGTGTTTTCAAACAGTTTTAGCTCCCCCCCCCTTCCTGGACCTTTAAATGATATTGGCTCCTCTCTGGAAATAATGGGTCCGCCCCTGTATTCTATTTGCCAGGATGTTTGGGTAATTGGATTTTCTAGTCACACTACCTCGTTACCTTACAACGTTTATTCCTCAACAGAAAAAAAAAACAAATTCTTGAACTTAAAAAAGTGTCTTATATAAGCAGCAAGATTTTATCCTGCAGGATATTTTTATTGTTTAAAAATGTTGTGTTTGTGTTTGCAGAAATATGTTAACATAATCCTTAAATGACCTTGTCTTAATTACTTGTTTCTAACACGCTACAGGCATTTAAGTATAGCGTTTCCGTGGTGCATTTAATCATTAAATTTTGCTTAGTTCAGTCTATCGAGAAGTTTAAGGCTCACAGACAGCATATGTGGATGCATGGGTTGCATAAATTGATCATTTTAAAGGTAAATTATTGAATATTAATATCATATGAATAATAGATTAATATATATATATATATATATATATATATATATATATAGATAGATAGATAGATATATACATTAAGTTAAAGAATCATACAGCTGTTCCAATCATTACGTGGCCTATTTTTCTGTAGAAGCTCCACGGTTTCTTCGTCACGTCTGTTTCATATGTTTCATTTATATGACCACGCACGCATGCAGCGCCACAATAGATAGTTGATGTCTTTAATGTCATCAATGTAACCTTTCATAACTCTAAAGTTACGCCAAACCATGAGTTCCGACAGGGACAGTTTAATAGGGAGCAGCCATGCATGGTCAGACAGACACGCAGGTTATGAGAGCATCAAGGTTAACTACAAGGAGATGTCACCATGGTGATATAACATATAATGGTATGATGCTGCCGTGCTGTGTAACACTTCACGCTAATTATATGCTGACCTTCCAGTGCCCACTGGGTTGAGACCCACTGGGAATGATGGCTATTCTCATGTTATCGGTCATGCATAGAGTTTGACCTTGGGAACTTGCATGCCAATATTCCAGGGTTTGGTCAAAGATATATATACCCACATTTACCTGTCCTGCGGGTAAAACCGGGCGAGCCAAGAAGAGTGAAACGGATTTAAAATTTTGGCTTTGAGCATACTCAGATGACCACAGATGAAATAGAGAAAAAGTGAATGAAAATCATGGGGTTTAATACTGGTGGAGATCATTTCCCTCCGGTTTAGGTGTAAATAAACCAGTATATCATAATCAATAACAAAATGGATGGCAACCCTTTAAATTAAGCCTCCCTTCGTAAGCTTTTAGGGGTTGATGGGTCTATTTCTGAATAAATTTTTGTCATTTTTTGGAGGGTGGTCTTTCTGAACCCCCCTACTGGAAAACGATCCATTAGATTATTTTACTTTCTAAATATCCAATACGGCTGTTTTAGAAAACTAATCTTTTAGCAGAGTAAAAGGCAACATATTTTAGCACAGTATCGCCCAATTCTATCGATGTTAAATATAGATCTCCTGTATGGCTTGTTTTCAAAACTTTTGTCCGAGTAAAATCAAAGTTGACAGATTCGTATCAAATATTTATTTTGACTTTGACCTTATTTCCAAGGTAAATATCTTAACAGTGCCACCCTCCTATACTGCTCCCTCGTGGACTACCGGGTGGGGAAACTTCCTCTGCGATCGTTTTGTGATTGCAGACATTGAGTTGTTATACGAATTTCTAAAGCGACGACACGGCATTGTTGACACATATCGCATGAGAGGTATGCCTATATACATCTATTTTACTTGACACTCCTCTCTTTATATACCTCGTGTGAAATATTTGTTAAATCATTTGTTTCTTGCATGTAATTTGATCATTTAACACTGTTTTAATGTTCATTTTACAAATATATTCTTCTTTTGTAAACCGCTGTCGAATATTGCATTATATGTATGAGCGGTATTAATAACCTAACAAACTATAAACTATAACCGGTAGCCACACCTAGTTATAGCTCACGAGTTCCACCTGGAAACTGATTCGAGTGCGAAGATCTGAGAGGCAGGTTTGCCCAGAATATTCGATCATCCAAACACTCAGGCAAGCTAAAAATACGGGCCGACCGTACCGGGTTGTACAGACTATACACCGGGACTAATGTCATAGGAAGGTCCATAAATTCAGGGGGGATGGGGGGGGGGGGCAATAATCTGCTGGGAAACACTGCAAAAACTTTGTTGATGACTTACAGGTAAGGAGGTAGGGTAGGTGACCTTGATCCCATGAATGTATGTTTGATAAATGAGGTGACCTCCTGTAGTTAATATCACTTTTCGCTCTGCTGTGACAAGTTTACTGCATGTGACCATTTAACGGTACTGATATTTATTGTAATCAGCGTGAACATACCGTCATGAACATTATGACCTTCAGTTAGGCCCTAAGCTGGGTTTATAAATAAGGGCCAATGGATACATGAAATACAGTAGTAATTACAGAGAAACTGTTTTTTTCTCGGCCATTTTGTTCAAATCAAACATTATATTCTCCCCTCCGAAATATAAAGTATATCAGTTTTACCATGGCAAAATATTCCATACAGCGATTCAATTTCATTCTTCTACCCTGAACTACATAACACACACTGAGAGTTCCCCCCGTGCTTTGAAGGTCCACCTCACATAGTGATAGGATGTACTTCATGGTCCCGAAGCGGAACTGTTGTAAAATTTGGTCTCGTTTAAGTTCACATGAGACTGTGGTTTGACCTAGAGATATTAAGTATATGGTATACATACCAGCGTGTAGATGTCATGTCCTTGGTGTTATCAGGCTCTTGTGTGCTCAGAATTTGGTAAATCTTACTGTCATTTCGTCAGTAAAGTTTACTACTTTGTTTCAGTCAGCCCGAACTCTTATAGATAATCGTCAGGTCGTAAAGCTCTAAGCAGGCGCTTATAAACTTTATGATGACGTCATTAAGTTTGCCTACAAGGCATCATGAGATAGGAGAGATATATGACTGGACAAGTCAGAAGGCATGGTTAGGAAATGAGAACTCTTAACCACTAATTCTTTCCCAATTTTTAATATTATTGAATCCTGAAATCTGTAATGATGATCTTCATGTGTTATCTTAAAATAAAGGTTCCCAGCTTAAGGATTTTTGCGTAGTTTCGTACAATATTACCCAAATATGGTTGATCATCTGAAAGATTTTCACTAAGTGTGACTTAGTCGGACAAAAGTAAATGGGCATCTGAGACTCTTTAACGTAGTATCTCAGAGTATGACCCCAAACAAATTTATAGTTTGGCATCTAAAACACTTTAACCTTAAATTCCTGTAGTATAACCCAAAATTAATGGATGTGTATCTGATTCCTAAACTCCTCATCGTTCAGAAGATGTGGGTATCTTACTGAAGTTGTCATAACGTCAAATATCAAGGTAACATATGAAAAATATTCGCAGTTTGGTCTTCAGATGATAAAATTCCTGCTATGAAAAGTTAATTGCATTCAAACTTCAGCTTTATGTGACCAATTAATGATTAAACAAATAATGATTTTGGGGCATAAAGTTTAAGGTCATATATGGAGATTATCCTCAATTTTACATTCAGATGGTTAAGGCTAGAAAAAAGGTACTGCCCGCTTCAATATTAACCCCCGTATCAAAAATATTTATTTTGATTTTCATCTTTCAAGAAGATTAAATAATACAATTTTTATGAGATTTCCTTTGCTGTGTAGTGCTTTTACCTGTGTAGCAAAACAATTCTGTTATCATAATGCTTTTCCCTGATCATATGACATTTTATCGAAACATACAAAAAGGTAAAACAAAAATCGCCCGCCTGCATTGATTTAAAAAAAAGAACCATACCATTTCTTTGCCTTACTCCTGTCAGGATTGAATAATTTGATTCAGACTTCAAATATATGGGTTTCATCGCTTGAGGAAGGAAAACCTTTGTTGAGTGCAAAGATTATGGATCAAGGTGTATAAAAATAGGTTTTCAGGTTACAAAAAAAATTGGAAGTGATTGTTTGAGTCAAACATTCTCTTTTGTGCCATTCATCGCTCCAGAAATATGATGTGGCCCAGTATAGTTAAGGCGTTTGACTGGATTTTTCATGACCCCGTGCATGAAAACCTGAAATCCAGAAGACTTTTCCTTTTTCCCATGGACACTTTCATCCTCATTAAATAGGAAGTACCACCAACTGGACTTTCCTTTTTTTTTATAAAATAAACAAATATCTCTAGAAGGAAAGCGATAGAAATGGGATAGAAAGTCTAGGTCATAAGTTAGAGTTGTTCACAGTTGGTAGCTGAATGATGAATCCACTTATTTGATTAATTGGTTTTGAAACTTGCCTTGAATATTCACAATATGGAGCATGTCAGAGCCCAGAGCCCCTATAAATGGCAGAATAGAAACACGAACTCCTTTTCATATTAGAAATAGATAAGATACCGAGCTTGTGGGTAAAAAAAACTTATAACAAAACATTCTGGGATAAATTTCCTAAAGAGATACTAATTAAAGCCGTCTGTGAGAGCAAGAAGTCATATTGTAAACTGTATCAAACTATATTACAATATGCAAATCTGCTTTTTCGGCTTAATTAATTTGTTTCTACAAAGTTTCTTCTCGCTATTTATTTTTAATTTTATCTTAAAGTTAAATGATTTGTACAAAAATCAGATGTAATAAGAATTGATAAATCATGATTTGTCGGACCTGTTTATATATAATTTGTTTCACCAGACTGAGCTGGTGGATCCAACTGCTGTTCTGTCCATTCACATTTTTATAAAAGTTCACCACTCTATAACTACCTCATGAAAATAAACCGAAAAATATAGAATTATCTAAATTATATAAACTTTTTTTAACTCGTCCCCATGTTTGCGCCTCACCTGAGCTTCGTGACATATGGGTCCCGTTTTGTTATCATCCGGTCAAAATGTTGAATCAGCAAGGTAAAATAAGGCTTAAGCCCAAATATACAACCATGACTCTTCATTCTGGCACAATTTCTCCACACATACACACACATATATATATTATATATATATTATATTATATATATATATTATATATATAGACAGACAAACAGACACTGTCGGGGAGAGAGGCAGACAGACAAACAGACAGTCAAAGAGGGACAGACAGAGAGATAGACAGACAGACAGACAGACAAACAGACAGAAGGAAAGAGACAGACAGACAAACACAGACAGACGAACAGAGAGACAGACAGAGAGACAGACGGAGAGAGAGAGACAGATGTGTACGATAATATGCTCAGAGCTTTTTTAAATTTACTTATTTTAAATTTTTCTCATTTTTTAGGCAAACATGTCCAACCAGTGGAAGAATGGTCTTTTCGGCTGTTTCGCCGACCCTAAGCTCTGCATCATCACCTTTCTGGCCCCTTGTTTCACACTGGGTAAAAACGCCGAGCAGATGGGGGATGACTGTATGCTGATTGGCCTTCTATCGTGCCTGGGGGTGCCAGGTTTTGGACCAATTTTACGATGGAGGATACGACAGGAGAAGGGAATAGAGGGAACCATGATGATGGACGCGTTGCTGTGGTTTGTCTGCCCGTGCTGTGCCTTGATACAGGAAGCAAACGAACTAGCTGGACCCAAAGCACCAGAAACCAGTAACCAAGCAATGGCCAGGGAATAGTGCCATAAACCTCTAGTCTGAGAACTTTGGAGTAAGACTTGATAGTACCTCAGCGGGTATGTATGCCCGTTTCACCACGGGCAGGTTAACTGCTGTACTCCACTTGACGTTTACGGTCAACTGACCAGCCGAAGCAGAGAAATGTCATTCACAAATGTATGTACAACACTCATGTATAGACTACCTTTAATATGGGTATGTTATGTCAAGTGTTGTATTGTTCGTAACTAGGCTTCAGTCGTTACGCAATGGTCATGCAACATCTGTTCTAAACTTCTACAACACAGAAGCAATCAGGAGGAAGTACCTAAGTGAAATGATTTTTAGAACGAATGTAGCGTGATCACATCGTAACAAGTCATTGTAAAGAAAACACCTTAGTTTCTGCGAAGATGATAGAAATAAAGATACTGGGCTAAGCCGTTCTACAACATTCACGTAACCAAATGTTCCATCTGCAGTTTTGCTATATTTAATGATTGGATTAAAAAAAAAATGAACGTTGAAAGTGTTTAAGGACAGGAAGTCAGGTTAAGAGAAGTTTCAAAATATACTTGTCATATAAGAGAATAAATGAAAGAGGGAATAAGAACACTTTACTTATTACATATATTACATATTATTTAAACTTTGATAGATAGGTGTTATGCCGGGAAAATATTAAACAGGGGATGCTAGATTAGCATTGGCATAAGCATGGAGGGTCATAATAACAAAACTTGAAATGTCGTTTTCAATATTGTCCCCACCATTCATCTGTTTGCACGCTCCGTATACCACCCCTCCTACGTTAAACATATATCATTGAATGATCACGGCTCAGACACTAACGAATTATTTTACGACAATGACAACACGTGCCACTAAGTGGTTACGTTTTACGACATCGCTGTCCAAAACTGGTACCAACATGACCCAGATCAGGTCACCTAAACCCTATTTAGTTTCGTAGATTCCTGCAGATGTATAACTTAGGTATTAGATAAAATTCTGGAGGAAAATATATATTTGTAAATGCGTTTATTTGTACATTAAACTTTATGATTTAGCTTTTTTGTGATTTTACATTTTGAGAGAGAGAGAGACAGAGAGAGTGTCTGCATTTATCGCTATATCGTGAAAATCGATGTGAACATCAGAATTTAAAAAAGTCAAAGTTTCGTTTGTGTTTACTGAGAGAGCGAGTCGTATTACTGCATTTACACGTGCACTTAAGTATGAGAACATTTGGTTTAAATAGAATAAATTCAAAATAAAATAAAAGAAATGTTAATACTTTAATACTTTGTAATAACCGGGGGGGGGGGGCATTAAGAAACATGCATAACCTTTTCGTGATAATATTGTATAATAATATATTCTACCATAAGTAATGTTTAAGGAGCTCCATATACTAATTTATGCCTGACTATATATACATAAAAATACCTAGATACCAAGCTGTAAACGCATATACCAGTGCATTTGTATTTACATTGACTTCCTATAATTTATATAGCATTTTACACCTGTTTTTGAGTTTCACATATGCATTTGCATTTGACACGATTTCATTTTAATTCAAATATGATGAAGCGCATTTGGTCCAAAGCATGTAATTAAACATCTATTATACATCCCACATACATTTGATCAAAGACTGTTGTATCATCGCATGCGCTAGTCCGGTTGCCGATCGATACAGTTCACCGCAGCGGGTACACCTGAGGTCTTTTTCAAAGGGTGTTCAATTATTTTTCCCAGTATTGGAAATTATCTGCCATTTTAAATTGTACTCGGTGGATAAATTAAGACTTGAGTACAAGGTGTCTGAAAAAGGTATAGGGGCTAGAGTAGTTTGATATCCAATCAACACAAGAATTCCACACACTCGACGGAAGCAATTAGAAAAGGAATGTTTACATGTAGAGAAAATTATTACATGGAGTGAAAAAAATCAGTGACACATAACATGGACAATGTTTTGTCTGACTTGAAGGCTCAATTATTGATACTCTGCTCAAGGAAGAAAACTAGAAAACACAGTTGGTTTGTAATGGAAGGAAAGATCTTGCGCTTTGGTTACATACACAAAAGCACGTATGTCTTCACGGGACTTACTATTGACTTGACTACCATCAATTACAAATGTTTAGTACCAAAAAAAGTCTCCATTTTTCAGTGAGACCAAAGAGCGTATATGGGCTGCTGTGTGAGTTTAAAACACCTTCACTTGTTATGTCTATCGTTTAGTCCTTATGTGACCTGCAATCAAGTATAGGCCACATCAGTAAGAAATTCATTTCGGGGGGGGGGGGGGGGGGCAGAAGATTAATTTTAATCACCTCATTTTCCGGCATAGTATGCCATATCAAGAGGAACCCCGTCTGTTGCGAGCCATAAACGGACGTAACGTAAGCAACATTACGACAAACGCAGAAATCATATTGATCTGTAAATAAGGCCACGCATATAAATATTAATAAAACAGACTCCTTGACCAAACATATGTATATATACCTGGCACTCTACTTTGTTTCTATTTCTATTAAATGTACCCATCAAGACATGCGAAATGTTTGCTAACCTGTATAAAGGACACAATGTGAAATAATTCATGCACGGTACATGTATATGAACAACAAAATGTTCGGTTCATTTTCAATTATTAACTTTATGATTGAAAAGTTTGCATTATCTTTACTCGTATGGATTCAAACAAGATCAGCCGCTATGATAAAATAACAAAGAGGACTGGCAGCTCCTTCAATAGAATAAAGTTTAAAGGGGCCAATACACCTACCTTTTGAAAAAGAATTTATGTGATTTCTGGCTTCCTCTGACTAGGGTGTATATATAAATGATCTAAGAGAAATTCTGGTTATCAAAATTTTTTTAAGGCCTTCGTGAAGGACGTATGAACTTTTTAACACATTATAATATAAACAAAACAAGCAGCCTGTGTGCAGTGATATCCACGTTATCTGGTCTATTTTAGTTAAAAAACTCCAGGGGATTACCATTTCATTTATAAAGGTCATATAGGTGATTTGGCCCCTAAACCTGTTTAAAATCGGAGCGGGGATGTTGTAGACCATTTATCTCTTTGGTGTTGCCTATAATACTGAGATTGAGACTAAACACAAAGTTATACAGAGAGACTGAAGGAATAAGAGATATCGATGACCACTGGTGAAAACACTTAAACTCTCAGTGATTATATAATTGATTATAGCATATTCTTATGAATAAATATATATTTCCAAAATATATATTCATGAATTCTTATATATTTTCTGAATAAAACTAGGGAATTTTCCAAAATATACTTCATGAAAGATATATACATACATGTATTTGCGATTTCTCATTTATTTCCAAAATATATAATTCCACATTCCCCCCATTCATTCGGGTATATTTTACAAACATACATGAATGCATTCTATTCCTGTTCATTTCTAAAATCTACAATATATACACGTGATATTTCCAATGTACTTCCCTAATAAGTACAAATGAGTCTTATATGATTCTCAAGGAACACTTAAAGATGTATTTTTTATAAATTTTAAAGAGATATATACATGGGGATATATGCTGCCATAAGATTTTCTTGTGAACTATATGTATAATTATTTATTTATGTTTCATATTATTCCCAAGGAAATACTAATGCATTCTCATGTATTTCCAGAACATATATATACTCATGAATATTCATATACAGTGAAAACTGTGTTATAAGACTGACCACGGGACTGACCAAAAGTGGTCCTCGCAGACAGGTGGTCTTATCAGATAGGTTCCACTGGACATCTCTATAATATTCTGGTATAATTCATATAACACTTAATGCCTGTGTATATCTGCAGTCATAATGTCCTGTTTACACAGCGTGAGATCTAGTGACGTTAAACAAACGTGACTCCATTTGTCCATGACCAGGTCGGTCAACCGGACTGACCCGCATGAATACGCCCGGCCTGAATGGTCGAAGTGTGTAACAACAAAAAGGCAAACAGCTGGTACGCGACTGGTACACGTAATACACCCCCCCCCCCCAAATGTAGTCCATACACTCGATTTGTATACAATGTGACTTTGGTATATATACCTGCCACGTTCTCTGGATCTTGATCAATGTATTGATATATCGATAAATTTAGACCTTTTCAACCAGTATGCGATGTGCATTGCGGGTTATGTTCGTCTGTTGTGTTCGGTTCCAATGACCCAGTATTACTGAATTTTAATGAAAATTTAATCCAAGCAAAAGGTTCCGAGAGGAAACTCACCCTTCAAATGAAACTTAAGACAGAATTTACACTTTAAATCATTTGTGATGTAACAGAATATGGATTTTATTGCTGGTATCCTGTCCATGAACAGTTTATGTTCCTCGATCGATGTTCCGTATCATATACCTCTGAGTCATCACGGTAGTAAACAAAAATATTCTTTGGGGAAGCTCTGAAGATTGAACTCTTTCTTTGAACAGTCACTTAAATGGCCACATGGGCGGATTTCCGGCGAACCCGGAAGCCATATTATTTATGTTTCACATAACCCTTACACAAATCGGAGGCCTGATCGACAATATCGATCGGCCAAGGTGTGCAGAGTGCCACATGTTTGTTCCGTTATTAAATAAAATGAACTCTTACAGTTTATATTTTAACGTACCGGTCTGTACCCCCCCCCCCCCCCCGGAAAAGAAGCGTTCATTTCAAATGAAATCTCCAATCAGCCGTGCAGGATGACGCAGCACTGAGCCAGATTAAATCTATCTCAACTTTCGCCTTAGCTGGGCTTTATCTATAATTCCATAAAACATCGCCCCTAGCTCACCATAGGTACCCACACACTGTAGATTTTTGTTCAAGGTCTGTTGTGACCTTCATGAATATAAATGGAGCCCTGAGACCAGTAAATCGTATCTGATACCGTAGACAGCAGGGCATTAATGGTGCTTGTTTCCTATCATTTATTCGAGTCAGAGGATATAGACCAAGACGACATTCTGGTGACGGAGGTCAAGCACCGAATCCGCCCTCACCACACACGCACGTCCCACACGTTTCCTCAGGCATCGTTCTGCTCCACTGGAGTCTTTTCTTTTGAACCTTTGACACACCCTCTCAGAGCCTTCCTTGCATTGACCCACATGTTCCGCGTGGGCGAGTTTCAGGTATGTGTGCCAGAGTGAATACTGGTGTGTAACTGGACCTTCATGTATGTTTGTGAAGTGTCATGTATAAATCTTACTGAGTGGAGCACCTAAATACTTGTGACAGGTCCTCGATACTGTTTACAGCACCAGTGGTTTAGATACGTGGCACCATTGGCGTCATGCGCTTTAATCATTTTACCACAGGACGTAGAATACATATATACAGTAAAACCACCGCCTTGAAAAATACTTCATGGTTTTCAAGTTTTAAAACATATGCGGATGGATTATCCCAAATTGTATTAAAAGAATTCCTCTCCAATATGGCCGTAAATACTCGAATCAGTAGGCATTTATGTCGACTGATATAGGGCCTACATATAATACCCAGGCCAGTTATATACATCTCTTTGCAACGGTATCGTTTTAACTGGTCGGTAATGCTTAAATTGGGAATAATTTTTAGCTCAGCTGACTGAAAGTCATCTGAGCTATAGCGATCACCCTTTGTCCGTCGTCCGTCCGGCCGTCCGGCCGTCTGTTAACAGGGCACAAGTCGTAACCGCTGGACCTGGAATCTTCTCACGACATCCAGGGAGGTCCATGAAAAATCTCCTTGGAAACCTGAAATAAGTTCTCTGTTACCAATATCCTTCGAGCTATGGGGCTCCGAAGTACCCCCCCCCCCCCCCCGGAATAATGCAAAATTAGATACAAAAGCTCAAGTATCTGGATAACTACTGCATTGATCACCATGATTCTTTTCATGAATATTGATCATGGGATGTTCCATCACTTCCTACAGACTGGTGGCGCCACCTGTATTTTTTCTAATTTTTTAAGGATTTTTTCTCTTTGTTTCCAGACCTGCAATTAAACTGTCATCTGTTAACAGGGCACAAATCGTAACCACTGGACCTGGAATCTTCAAACTTATTATCCAGGGAGGTCCATGAAAAATCCTTTTGAAAACCTAAAATTAGGTCTCTGTTACCTATATCCTTCGAGCTATGGGGCCACGAAGTACCCCCCAGAATAATGCAAAATTGTATACAAAAGCTCAAGTATCTGAATAACTACTGCATTAATCACCATCATTCTTTGCATGAATATTGATCATGGAGTTTTTCATCAGTTCATGCAAACTTGTGGTGCCACCTGTATTTTTTTCCAGTTTTTAACGATTTTTTTTCTTTATTTATGAGACCTTCAAATGAAGTTGTCATCTATCCAAAAGCCCACTGAAACCCATTTCCAAGGACTCTTCACAAAATTCATGATTTGTTTGCACTCTGGCAGTCATTTTGCTCATTGTTAAACATTCCTTGAATTCAGCTGAGCGTCATGGCCCATGGTAATTTGATGATTGTTTTCTACAAATACGTGATTGAAGGTTACGCCACTAATCTCGTGTACGAGAAATATATCCAAGATGGATGAACATGCAAAATTTCATGCCGATGCACCCAACCACTCCTGAGAAAAGAGCATCAATGTATACTTCAAAAATCGGGACGGTAAGTAGTGCCATCTCGTTGGTCTACGACAAAGCTATCCAAGACGGATAGGTTGATACATCGATCCATACACTCCTGAGATATGTGCACTTTACACCAAATATATTAATGAATGGACTCTGCGCCAAATCGAGTATAGGTGGCGTCACCAGGATTGTTAACGAGATAATATGGACATGCACAATGTCATGAGGTTTCGTCAAAACACTCCTGAGATAAATGCATGGATGTATTCTACGAATATGTGTTTACAGGTGGCGCCTCATGTCTTTTATATGTAAAAGCTATGGAAGATGAATGGACATGCCAAATTTCAACCGCTCCTGAGGTATGAGTAATTTTTACCATGGGAAACGCCAAGGGAAAACGATTGCAGATGGCGCCACCAGTCTTTAGTACGAGATGGAGGTATCCAAGATCTGCAGACATGCACAATTTCAGCCAAACCTCTTATGAGATATGAGCTAATATCACTTAAAAGACACGCAGATGGACCCTACATGAAAAGGATTGCAGGTAGCACCAATAACCTTTCTTAGTAAAAAGTTTACATGTCACCCGATAAATATGCTAGGTTTAAAAAAGATCGTTCAAGGGGTCTCAGAAGTGGTCTTCCGGAAACAACCACGGCGGCGGAACTCAGCTGAACACAATTTATCATGAAACGACATTTGGATTCAGAATAAACTGTACAACTGCAGGGTAAAGGGGAACTAGATGTTTCAGGTGTAATCGATCATACTCCTGTCCTCTTTGTAAAGCAGTATTTGGAGAATTAACACATGGCCAGCCTTAGATTCTTTCAGTTTGATTTCACATGCATTCAGCGGGTCATGCGCAGGATGTATTTGGGGATATCAGGCGCGGATTGAGAGGGGGCCCAGCGGGCGCACCCCAACTGTTTTGCCCCCCCCCCAAAAAAAAAAATCTGGAAATATGATAATCTACGCTTAATATCGCCTGCTGCAGTCTTCTTACCTATACTTCTGCATGCGAGAGTATATATGTAAAATTCTACTAGCTATCCCGGAACACGTGTTGACCTAAGTCAAGGCATTATACCCCCCTCCCTTTCTTTAAACCTGTATCCGCCCCTGGATCTATCAAGCTAGTGAGCGTCTGATTATCGGTATAGCCTGCCAGTCAGGGTATAGTCTGGCCTGTGGTGTTGGGTGGGTTAATGATATATAACGTTAAAAATTAACATCGTTCCAAGTCACCAACTGCATGTGCAAGGTAGAATATTTCAGATTATTTACAACACAGGTTCTCTTATTAGGGATTACAAACTAGTGAACTAAACTTTACGCAAATCCTTGACTTGGAGACAAAATAAAAGGGGACCAAAACAAGTTGGACCACACAGGGGCATGTTATCTCAGAAACCAATGGATAGGTAGCAGTTAATACGAACACCTCAGGAACACCCCGCTGTATAGCTAGCATGAAATGCCATCGTTTACATATAGTAATTAAGATACTCAATTACAGAAACTCGTCCCAAAGTCAGCCTTTGTAACCACTGAGTTGTAATTTGGACCCTGCAATCGACATTTGATCTTTCCTTATAATAACATCCCTACGAAATATTCTGTATGATACTTAACCTCTACCTGTTCAAAACCAATGTCACCTAGAGGTTATGACCTTGACCCTGGAAAAGTCATTGGGGATTCAGAAATACGCCTTCCTTCAATGAATTCATTAACCAAAAGTACAAGAGGAATTGTTCTCTAGTGTAAAGTGTTACATAGCGCGATGTATCGCGCATTTTGTTAAGAAAATGTGTAATTTATTCTGCTCTGGTGTGGGTATTATCCTTTGATTTTTTTTACAAAGGAGCACTTAAGTTCTTTGTAAATATTTACTTTATCTTAAAGCCTCAAGTTCTTTTACGGACACCAATATCAATCTTGCAAAGTACTTGAATCGAAAAATTAAATTATTAATTGATATAACTATCTTATCCAAAACACACTGTGCTTTACGATATGTCGATAAAAACGCCAATTGCATGAGAGTTATTATTTAGACACACACAATCATATCATATGTATACATATAATTGTGTTATTCATAAAATTTTCTCATACATTTATATTAATGTTACAGTCAATGTGTAAAATCAGTCAATTTGTAAATTGCCTGAAATTTTCAGCCAATTTACAAATGCCTGATTCACTCAGGCACTTTGTAAAATGACTGAAATTTTCAGGCATTTTACAAATTGACTGAAAAATCAGTCAGTTTAATCGACACATTGACTGAAATGTAAAAAGAATCCAATGCTATTGTTATAAGAATACACAGACTTAAATGACATTTCATTTATTTCATATACCTAACTCTCAAAAAACTTTTATATATTTTACATCATATTATTGTATAATTTAATAATTTATTTGATCAGAAGCGTCCATCTGGCTTAATTCTAGTTCTTGCAGATATAACTATGTATAATATTAGATGTAAATATTATATTATATTATATTATATTATATTATATCAGGAGCACAATTTCCTTTTGCACTTTGGGGAGCGGGTGTGATTGGGATGACCCCTTCACTCAATGCGGGAAAATTGTCACAAATGTCTTTAAAAATTTTCAACAATTTTCGAGCACATTTGGTGTAAAATAACTGGGAATATTCTCGCTTCTGAAACCAACAACATATTTAATATGTTTGACCTAAAATGCAAATGGCAGCAAAGGTCCCCTGAGAACCCCCCACCCTTGGATCCGCCGCTGGTTATTTCAAAATAAATCTTCAAGTTCTTGTTTAAATTCTCGAAATCTGTATGGATCATGTGCTTTAATGATTGGGTCCCATGCACAATGTCACGGAAAAGAGTACTTCAGCTTCTCCCAAGTACAAGTACAGGTACAGAAATTTAATGGTGTGCTTAAGTACAAGTACAGGAGTCTGTACTTAAGTACAAGTACTTTTATCATTTAAATTATTCAGATAAAGAAAAACACACAAAATGTTCTGAATGTTCTTTAATTATGTACAATAAACATTGTATATATCTGAGTATATTCTATAGTTTTAAAGATTAAGCTGCTTAACAATGCAGTAAAAACACTAACTTGACTCAAAACTCTAAATATGGTAATATTTGCATGCAACATATACATTATTACTAACACTAACTCCATTTAGTCCATTACTCGTTCACCTATCAAGCCTCAGGATGTGAGCAGTTCATGACTGAGATCTAGCTATTTTTCAAGTACATTTTTGGCAAGTACAAGTACAGTACAAGTACTGTACTTGGTAAAAAGTGCCATGTGCAAGTACAGGGCAATTACCCTTTTGTACTTAAGTACAAGTACCAAGTACAAGTTCATGTCCTTGACCCAAGCCTGGTGAATTGTTCCATATAATCAGTCATTGTGTTATTAAGTATTTCTGAAAGATTACACTCTTTTAATATTTGGGGAAACTGTTACATATTTTTGTAAATAATTGGCATTATTTTATTTGTCAGTATTCGGGGGGAGGGGGGTTATAAAGTAGCCCCCCCCCCCCCGTTCCACACCAAACCACACTTCTGTATACTGTCTTTAGACAAATTGACAATACTCAACACTACCAGCTATCACAGACTGGCTCCAATCAAAGAATGTGGATGGAAATTTAAACTCATTAAAGGTAACAAATACAGTTGGTATAATTGTGATTAAACCTACCCTTTGTAACTCACTAAAGCATATCATGTATTTGATATCATAAAACATGTAGCTGTGGTTATTCTTCAACATTTATATTTACGTCATTCATTTCACATATATTGCACATTTTATGTTTTGGTTTTATTTAAGCAAAAGCTTCAATTTGACTTTATTCTCGTGCTTACATAAGCAAAGATATAGCCATACATACGAATTGTAAAATATAGTGTGGTTATTTCTTAATGTTATAATAGTCTGCATATTTCAAAGACATGTATATGAAGCTGGTTACCCCTCAACAGTCTGTGTATTTAAGTCTTATAACGTGATCAGTATTCTTCATAAATAGCCTAGAAAGAAGAAACAGGCATAAATTTTACTAAAAAGTAGCTGGTTATACTAAATAACAAAGTATGTTTCCCAATAATGAGATATTTAAAACAACATACTATTCCATATTGATCCAGTCAATGTTTTAAATAAAATGACTGATTTTTCAGTCAATTTTAAAAATGCCCGAAAATTTCAGTCATTTTATAAAGAGCCTGAGTGAATCAGACAATTAGTAAATTGACTCAATTAGTATTGACTGATTTTACACATTGACTGTAACACACACACACACACATACATATATATACTCATATATTTAGGGATATATATTTATATATGCATATATATATAGGCATATATTTAAGTCTACATACGTTCAGACATACATATACTAGATACATACATGACCCTTTGCAAAGTCATGAATGACGCATGCAGGTAAAATATAATTATATGGTGAATAAAATTGCCACGAGCGTGTAAACTCGCCTGCTCCTTTCGGGTCGAAATGGGCAGAATTTCAGGTTTTGTCAAATGTTCTTAAGTCCAGTACAAAGCACCAACAGGAACCCCAATGTAAAAGATAAGATCGAATATGGTCTTTCTTGTCAATATAATGGACCCGAATACTGAATGTTCATCGCCGCCAGCCTCAAAAGGCTCTTTCCAAAGATGCGTACCGCGCGTAACGTACGCTCCCGAGGCAGCGGAAATCTTGCGCTTCTAAAGAAGCAACTAATTTTCACGCTCCCAGCTTTGACCGTTTATGATATATTTAGACACCAGATGGCGGTTCGTCGTCCGCTGATAAAAACGTGCGTATGATGTGACAAGCAGCCAACCAATAAACAAACACTCAACAGGCATCCTGGCTCCGCCAATAGCTGCGCTTCAGGCGCCGCTTGATCGCAGTTTACGGTCGAATTTTAACTGCTCCTTCTGTATTCTCGCATCATCGACCGATTCGATTATGGCATTATGACTGTGTTAGCGTAGCCATGTATCTGTTGTCTGCAGAACTGAAACCAGCCAGCGAGGTGTGCACGCAGCCTTTGTTGTTACGTTTCGTTTGAATTACATCACCGGCCGGGCATCCTATGTGCCCAAGGCCCAAAGCAAACCACGTCTGGGGCAATTCTCTCTGAGCCTGTGGCCTGTTTAGACGGTTACCGGGGCGATGAGCTGTCACTCAAAACGAAATGAACATGATTGGCTCCGTGTATTCCTCGCTTGGCTGTCTTCCAGCACAATGTCTCATCTGATAGGACAAAAATACAGTGCTCCCCTCTGGTGTAGCAATTCAGGATATGAGGTCATAACAAACAGCGCTTACGATATTGGGAGTAGGCCTATAGTTAAAGCGCTGTGTAAAGAGCGTACGCGTAACGGTGATCTGTTGAGTTTAGTTCCTATGATCGCATTTGAGTAAATTCATCATTTAAGGTATAACAAATGCGATCTTATCTGTTGATAATATCAACTTGCTATAATGGACCCGAACACCTGGTTTCAGTCATTGGCACCAGATCGAGCAGGTATGTTATAAATAGTAGTTTTGTTTTTCAATCTACAATCAAAATCATTATAACAATGTAAAAGGTCACTGGGAAATTAATTGAAAGTCACGTTTTTATAAAATGTTCCATATTATGTTTTATATAATGGTAGATGGCGCTAGGCCCGAGTCAGAATGATAAATTAGATATTTGTTACCCTGTGAGGCATTGTTTGGCATTAATGTCCTTGTTTGGGAAAAATATGTTATGTCTAATATACTGAATTATATAAAGAGAACGCGATAATGAATAGTTTCTTTTACATCCCGGTAAATTGCACTGTCGTCTGCTGAGTAGAGCCTCGTTATCCGCTGGCGGCGGTAATGTTCACGTAGCAGGGAGGAATGAAGCTGTTTTTACCAACTATCTCATTTACTGCGGCGTATGTAGAGGCCGCTCCCCCAAGAATTCCTACCAGTATGATCTTGACGTTCAAAACCTTTATATGCAGGGGAACCTTCCTGAAAAAATATGCGTTTCTGTAGTTTCATCTTTAATCATTCGGCTATTAACACCCATGTACTTTTGATTGTCAACTGGAATTTTCGGTACCTTTACCAACTATTAGCGCCTTCTAGTGTTATTCTTAGAAACAAAACTTCGCTTTAGATTTTCATTATATTATACTAAGTTGTTATATATTACAATTATATTATATTGATTATTTCCTAGACTTTATACATACCTGATTCGTCAATCAAAACTGAATTATAAACTTAAAATCTTCCATTTTTCCGTGTTCTGTTGTTGACCATAGTATCGAAGTATTTGTTTATTTAAGATTTGAATTTTGTATATATTACTGATCTTTGAAATGGACCTCAAGGCCGAAATTACAAATAAATGTTAGTATGACCTAATAATAATATAAGAAACTTTTATGACTATCATCATTATCATCATCAGTAGTCGTAGTATTAGTGGTAGCTAAACAGCAGTAGTAGTAAAAAGGGGTGAAGGGGAATTATGAATAATTGTTTCATCATAAACAGAATATTTAAATATGTCATCATACGTTTATACAATATCACTTTATCATTTGCATTATCATAAGTAGTAGAAGTAGTAGAAGTAGTAGTAATTGGAAGTGGTGGTGTAGGAGAAATATTACATGATTTATCATTTTATCATAAACGGATTTTAAAAGAAATTACGACTGAACGGGCATGTACACTTACCATTCTGGCCACGGGCCCTTCGCGCTGCACAAACGTAGATAAAATATAGGTGGCGCCACAAACATCAGGAACGTAAATGTTGATCCGCCAACTAAATCCAAAATGGCGGAGAAATGGGGGACAGACTCCGCAACAAACAGGACCAACAGCAGCATCACAGTCCGTAGGATGACACGTTTTATATGAAACCCTTGAAAAGTTAAATCTTGTAAGTGGTATTGTTGTAATGATATATTCATATTTTTTCTGCTTATCTAATATGAAATATCCTGTGCTAAGTATTATTAGGATGAACGCTGCGGAAGTTTCATATTTTACAATAAAATACTTCGCGTTTTATATATGTTTAGGTTTTGATTAACATTAAACAGAATACTTATATATATATATATATATATATATATATATATATATATATATATATATATATATATATACTTTATGGTGTATAATATTAATCTAACACAAACATTATAAAACGACTCGAAATTAAGTGTTTGCTACGTTCATCGAAAGTGTATGTAGAATTACAAGGATTACCTTAAAACAGGAGACGTCAGAGGGTACGGAACTTACTGTTTGGTACCCGGAATAATTCCTCGAATTCTTGTGTGAGTGGATTCATGATTATAATTACGGTACAAAGAAGATGACCAGTGATGAGGATCTCCACGCTGATGCGAACGCCCCCTTTCGGCATACTCTGGAGTACATTTTTACTGACGCCACCGCCAAACACAAAATAACCAGTGGCCGCAACAGGCAGATATAGCAATGTTATGACTGAAAGCATATCACATTTTTATAGTTTTCACATTTATGGATAACATCGCGAATATTCTGAAAGAATGTAGGATTAAAGCAGACGCCCATCAGCAATGTCTATAGATAACAAATTTTATCATTTAAACAGATCACAATATATTGCAAAAAATGTGCATAAAGTGTGAATTTAAACAGGGGAATGTTTCGTTACATAATCTAGCTGTGGTAAAGTATTTTTATATAAATCTCTTACATAGCCGACCAGATTCAATTATCAGCTTACAAACTCTGACAAATAAAAGATGATAAAACATTTTAAAAACTTACTGGAAAATGCCAAGATGGCGGCTTTTGGGAATTTGTTGATCCGTCGCATGTCTTGTTGAATGGTCGGAAAGGTTGAATGGCCGCCGAAAGCGAAAGCTATTGTACCGAACGCATGTAGGAAGGAATCTGGTGTAGCAGACGGTCTATAAACAGGTTCCCCCACTTTCATCATGGCCGAGACGAACACGAGCACACAAGCGATGGTTGACGCAGAAAGGGCGCCAAGAGCAATGGGCCTGTTGAAAGAGAAATAGTTCCCTGATAAAAGAATACGGAAACTGCAAACTGCCGTTTATACCATATGTTGCTTAGCTGGTTATTTATTTGTTTTGTTTTTCCCTCAGAGTAACTTAACTCAAAACAGTTGTCGAAGGTAAATGTAACAAATAAGAAACAAGCACTTATATTTTTAAAGGAAACTTTTCCGTTGTTCTTGAGGGAGGGTAACTTGTTTATTAACTTGATCTTCGGCTTATCTCAGGACATAAATCATTATTTCTTACCAAAAGTCTTTTGGAGTCCCAAGCCAGGTTAGAGGAGCCAGAGAGGCAGCAATTATGATGACCCAGTAACACAGAGATATATGAACGTGGACATGTTCCAGTAGAGATTGAACGTTCTGAGCGGAGATCAACAGCAACACGACGGAGGCACCAAACAACGTGAAGTCCATGCAGAGAGAACATACAACTCTGTAAAAAAGAACAAGTGACCAAAATATCGTAGTGAGTTTCCCCTACAAAATGTACTTCTAGATGTCAGATTGGATAACATGCTATATAAGATATCACATTCAAATATGTTTACCCACTTTTAAAACTATCACCAAGTACGCCTTCACTTACAATCAACAAGACGAACCGTTAGGCATGTTCGAGTACTTTTTAAGTCGTCTTACATGTTATGTTTGGCAGCAACGCGAGGCACAAGGATCAAGACAGTGGAAGCTTAATTGAAATATGCATGGATATGTCAAATTTAATGGATATTACCCAAATATCAATATAGAATTATATTACGTCGGGAGGCTTCAAAGGTTGCTATGGTTAACCATGTCGAATGATCCAGAAGATGGCTCTCGTTAGTAAGTTCAGCTGATAACCGGCATCTGTGGCTCAGGGGTAGAGCGCAGGACTCAAAGCCGGGAGATCGTGGGTTCGAATCTCACGGTCGGCCCTCCCCCAGGGTGAGCGCTCTGCAGGCTTAATGGGAAGGCTGTGCCCTACAGCCGTGTATCACTCACAAACGAGTGCGTCTTTGGGGCGGGGGGGGGGTTCCTCGGTGTTATGACCCAGCAATGGGGATGATTAAACACCCAGGACCCGCAGGTGCGGTAGACACCGGGAATGGGTGACATCAGTACATAAAAAATGGTAGGAAGCGAGTGCTAGCGCCCTGTCAAGTAGTCCCAAACCGAAATGGAAACTCTGCAGATGTACATACTTAGTTAAGAATTAGTTAAGTCAGCATTAAAAAAATTGAAAAAAAAGTTCAGCTGATAAATACTACTGTAAGATTACCAGCTGACCTCATCCACCTCCCAACGGCCTTTTCGGCAATAGCTGGATATGGGTACCTCACGTGACCCTCACGGAATTCTGGGTAGCGCTCTTGCAGGATTATCCAGCAGTACCCAAGGAGACGTGCCGTATGACACGCCGCCATGCCAGACACCACAACCAATACCAAACTTATCCAACCTGTTCAAGAAGAAAAAATGATCATTAAAATGTGTACAGGTTGGGCTACAGAAATCTGATAAACTCCTATTACATATACTCAGTTTGGTTAGTAGATGTATATAATAAAGTAGACTATACTTTCGCCAAAGGCAGTATTTTCAAAAATGATTTATGTAAAAGATGAACGAGTCTTATGTAGAATATATTAAATCGCTGGGAGGGGAGTTACATGTGTGGCTGCGAAATGTGTGTTTGATCGGTGGAGAAGAACCGTTTGAGATCCCCATGAGATCATCTCTGCAAAAAAAATGCAGGTCGCATTGCTAGTGGCTCAGACCACTCAGCAAGCACATGGGGCCGGGGACTCTATGGCTGACAAGTATGATAGATGGCATAAGGCGAAGATATTCCGATGTGACCCGGACCACCTTCTGAATAACGGGAAAAAATTAGTGGTTGGCAAGGATTGTGTCCTGTTAGCACACAGATTAGTAGCCAGACAGTACGCCGTATAAAGAGTGAAATGACGCCATTTGCATGTTATTGCCTGCGACCCGAGGGATGACGACCCCGTTACGATAAAGTTATAGTACCAAATATTAGTATAGGATACCTAATGGAAAAACCCTCGCATTCACCGGAGATTGAAAAGAAATATAATCCAGATAGTTACAGTTTGCTGGAGAGTACGCTAAGCCAAGAGTGACCCGATATGAGGTACTTTAAAAGGAGCTTATAAGCGGATTTATAGGGGGGGGGGATCGCCCATTAGGCAATATTTCTGTAGGACGTCTCAAGAGAAATTAGGCATTTTGTATCAGGAAGTCCATGAAATATAAAGACCAGTGATAATTAGACCTAGTATGGGTATGTGACAAACCTTTGACTGTTGTCAAGAAGGCTAACAATGAGTGTCGATCCTGTGTGGACTTTTTTTTATGTCAAATCTTTATCTAGTGGTAGCAATACCGACCTTCACGACAAGACAGACAGGATAGAAGTTTCATACTATTTTGAATTTAACTAAGGGATACGGGCAAATAGAAATGACCCTGAGGGCCAGTGAAATTTCGACCTCCATTACATCATTTGGGAAATATGAGTTTGTCACTGTACCTTTCGGACTTAAAGTGGCACCTTTGACTTTTCAGAGGAAGATTAATCATATTTTGGAGAGATTAGATAGGTTAGCTGTTATATACTTAGGTGGTTTAGCCGCCAGGTCAAAGTATCGAGGTGAGCACCGAAACTAATTCGAACTAGTTTTCACTAGGCCTTTACATGGAATGGCCAGAAATCGGAATCACGGATATTCTGAATCAAACCAAAATAGGTACCACACTACTCTCTAAAGTTGGTCTCTCGAGAGCAAAGTTACGGCTCCATTTAAAAGGAACTTTTGGTCATCATGGTAGGTATGGACCCATCCTATTGATACCGATCACCGGCCACTAGTCTGGCTAAGACATTGTTCAGCCGCCAATCAGAAGGTGAGAACACTTTGGCAGATTACACTGGTGACTTGTCTAGATGACTGACGTGATGACATGAGCAGATCTGAAAACATCTGTTATTCTGGTGTAACTAGATGCTGTACTACTTTGTAGTTTAGGATTCATTTTTTAGCCTGGTTAAAGTCATGTTTTCTTGCTACAATATTTTTTTTCATGATAAATTATGTGGAAGACGCATGAATGGATAAAAAGCTCTTAAGACGCATAGGAAAGACCAATCTCAATTATATTTTGTAAACCCGATAAAAAGCGAGTGATAGATGAGATAGAATTATGGGTGCATCGATATGGGTGCAGGTAGTATTTATGTTACGCTCCTCACGCAGCGGTTATTCACTGCAGTTTTCCCAGGTCTCCATTCTGTTTAAACAGCTGCTTTTTATGGCAAAGTTCTCTAGGGTGTGCGCAGAGCAAAGAATTGTAATCTGACTAATGAGAGGGTGGTATCACATTATGCATCCAGTCCAAGTTTTAAGTATGCGACATCCTCTCTCTCTCTCTCTCTCTCTCTCTCTCTCTCTGTGTATATATTTATATATACATGTATATATATTCTTTAATATGTACTTGCGCATTTTATATGATGTCAGTTGATGGTTAAATTGCTACCTACTATGCTCAATAATAAACTGTGTTACTGTAAAATTGGTATAAACTGGTCCTTTCGGTCATAACGTAAAATATTTTTAAAAATTATAGCCGTGGTGGATAAGGGGGGGGGGGGGGGGTTCAGCCAAAATTGTAAATAAAAAAATACACCATAATATAGAAAACAGCGTCAAAACAACCCGAGAGTGCATTATCAAAGTCTACATTTTCAAAAAAAGTTCCGACATCATGGAATTAGGCTCCTCTCCAAAACGTTCCTCCTCTCTGCCTCGGATTACCACTGTCGAACCCCCCCCCCCCCCAACTTGTTGCGTGTATATCTTTATCCTACGTACGTTAATGTATCGTTATGAATATTTGGGAATGCATGTGTGTGTTTATGTGAATTTTACTGGCGTCCACGGATGCTCTTGGCAATGAAAATATTCCAGTTCCTGCCGTCTCCCCAGCAACAAAGATGGCGGCGGTAAGCACAGTAAGACCTTTCTTCTTTCCGACATAACCATCCACCTAAAAATTGAATTTACCAGTTGCATTCGGAATGTTGCATTCGGAATTCTGATTTTATATACTTGTTTAAAAAGAAGAAGAAAACGAAGATATATGGTTCTAAAAGTGGAGTGCCTTTGAAGGATTAGATCGAAGATTTATCAGAAAAAGACTGTAACAAGAACATGTAACAAGAACATGTTGTATGTAAACTACCATAAATAAATAAATGAGAATGTATAGATTAGAAATAGCTATATTTGCTTAATAATGAAGCTCACATACTTATAATTAGACTTTTTATTTGTTTTATTTTTCTAAGACATAGACCTATAAACAACCATGCTTATCGTCCGAGGTTCACGCGATTTTTACTCTATGTTAACCATGGTATAATACCTAAAATTTTGCAAATAAGGACGGGATTAATAAGAATAACTTTTGCCTACACGAGGACATCAACTTGTGTGACGATAGTGTATATATATGATTTAATATTGTTTTACAAAAGGTTGTTGATTATATTTTTATCGACTAACACCACATGCAGTTACCTGAATATGAGCCGAGTTAGAATCTTTAACAGTATAAGGGACTGTTGCTTCCACCTGTTGGCCGAACAGGGGCTTCTCTTCTTCTGCCATGTTTTACCTCTCAAAAGTCAAGTCGGCTGAGTAGGCAAAACATAAAGGATTGGATTACGTGTGCTGGTAAATGGCCAGAAGAGTTTAAATTTCATATGAAACGAAGAAGCATAATGGATGTTTGAAACTTAAATTGACATTTGTTCATTCAAATTGGGCTTATATAATGGGTCTTTAGTAAGTCTCTGCATCGATGTTTTAGTTCAGATTTCGGGAAAGGTGGTTTCACCGTTTACAGCGTCTGATTGACCTGTATTCATCTTAGTGACCAACTTACACCTTCGGTCATGCTCTACCATCTGCAATCTCAATCACACGAAACCAGCAAAAGAAGGTATGTAACAATTAACAGGTGTTCTTAAAGAATTTATAAAAAAGAATATAAATATATGCAATTTCTCGGCGCCTGTATTAAAGTTTTGCTGCAGCTAAGTATACTTTAATCAGAGTAATAACTCTACAGATGTGTAAAAATGAATCAGTTGGAATAAAACATGTACATTATAACAATTATGTGATAATTCTTAGACCACACATTCGTATGATCCTTGCTGTGGACGCGGGGGATAAACACTTTATCCGTTTAGCTGATACATCCACAGCTACAGCTCTACACAGAAGAATAAATAGTTCAATAGTCCAGCTTATCTCTGTTGAGATCGTGACATCCGATTATTCAGCACTACCGCTAGTCCTTGATACCGTTATAATTCCCTTCATATACCACAATGTCCTTTTTGAGGAAAAGATATAACACAGATGTGCCGGGCATAGTGCTCATTTTTTTCCGGTTAAAGAATACAGATAATGTTATCAGACAAAAGGAACCGGCTGTCACGGGTTTGGTGTTGAAAAATAGAACTGGAGGAACAATGCGACTGTCTGGGTGATTATAAAAGGTTTACCCAGTAGCTCGCAGGATATGGGTCCCATGACCTAATTTCAAGTTAAAAAAAATTACTGAGAACCTACCTGGATGTTGCGTTTCGTGATTCTAGGGTTAACGGATACAATTTGAGACCATCTGACTTTCAGGATGCTCAGATCATGTTTTTATTTCTATAGCAGGTAGAACATAGTCCAAATGGATACAGTTTGTGCCCCGTCAGACCCTCCGGATGCTCTTAATCATGGTTTTGGCCAGTGGCTCTAAGGATATAGGTCACCATGACCTAATTTCAGGTTCCTGCAGAGATCTTCCTAGGACCTCTGTGGATGTACAGTTAAAACTTTCTAGGTTGGTGCCCTGTTTACGTGCGGACTGCTTGAATTCACTTGAAGGTTTCAAAATAGAGCAAAAAATCGTTAACATTCGAAAAACATAAAGCTTCAGCAACTGATGAAACAGTTTGCATGGAATGAATCATGGCAATGAATGTGTTATTTATTTAGATACTGGAGCTTTTGTATATATATATTCTGGTTATTCTGGTGTGCTCAAACAGGCTTATTTTTACCTAGCTGAATGATTAGTGAGACGTTTCTAGGCACAGTGAGTACGATGTGTGCCTTGTTAACGGACAAACGGGCGATGGCCTAAGACTGATCGCTATAGCTCAGATGAGTTACAGTCAGCTGAGCTATAAACTAAACTAAGTGAAAAAAGGTGCCCATGCTCCACTTATATACCTGTAATTATTGAACGTACATTTCATCTTATCATACTATTGTCTTATGAGATAATTGTTGCGTATTAATGACAATCAGAAGTGAAAAAAAAATTGACGAGTTGATTGAAAGGACGCGCCCTCAAGAAGTCCCAGCTGGCACATGCGATTTTTATTATCTTCTACTTTTTGATTGATTTCTTTATTCCTTCGCTGAGCGAAGAGCATAATCAGTTCAATACAATATGTCCGTCCAAACACAGAAATCAATGAACAGAAACTGGTACAAGGTTTCTCAAACATGATATTAATAAACGTCCTTTGGCCAGAGGGCATCAGTAACATATTATACAGATTTAAAGAAGTAAGCTACAGCGTGCAACAAATCCTTTCCATCATCTTCTCCTGTGGGATTTTATATCCCAACAAGCATGCTACAAATGAGATATTGTCGTGTCCATTCGAGTACACACACTTGCTACAGTACGCTTACCCAATACTGCGGTTGGCTTTTTGTTTTTTGAGGGTTTTCACATATTCGCTTTTCGCGAAAGGGGGTTTATCATAAAATGAAATTTCGTGAATAAGACGTCCCATCGTCGAAGGCCAAGCTGAAAAGTAAAAGGCTAATATTATGATTAATAATAGTTCGTGTATGTTCGAAATATGCTATTTCAAAAGATCTTTCCATTGTTTGCCTTTAACGAACAATATTTTAGTTTATATGATTTTGTACACATAATATTTGATATCATTTATTCACATAATAATGGTTTTCTCTGTGTATAGGGCTTTTGTATGGTGAGTTCGTGAAAATGAAACCCTCGCGAATCACCCAAAATTGAAAATCGCGAAATTTTAATACACCTCATTGTATAATTCCAGAGTTCCTCCAGAAGTATATAATATAATGTATATAATGAAAGAATGAGAGAGATCCAGTATAATCAGTGGCTGTATACCATAATCGTTAGTAGGTTAAACAATCTGTCTGTATACTTTAGAGAACACTGTTAACTCATCTGACCTTAGTTTTTGCAAAGGGCGTTTTGCAACTGGTAGCCTTTTAAGTCCCACCCATGAATGCAACAAACCACCCTATAGGTTACATGGGTTGTCTGTATGTCAAAATTGCCGCATTTACTGTATTTACCAACAGGTTGTAGATAAACAAGCTGTTACAACCGTTAAAGAGTTGTTATATATAAGAACCTTTTTCCAGATGGAATAACCTACAGTTCATTAATGTGTACGAAAAGTGAGTCACCAGTTACCCAAATTTAACATTAAAGTTATACGCGAATACCTGGTTTGAAAACCTTTACACTGGGATATTTATAAAGAGTTACCTATTTCATTTAAACATGACATATAAATGTGTGTCTATGCGTGTATATGACATATATTTGTTTGTGTGACAATATAAATCTAGTCAATGATTATAATAATTAGTATAAACGTTTACAATACATACCTTATAAAGTCTGTTATTTCCTGTACACACATTTAACGCCCCGTGCACAACACTAGACTTCCTAGTTCTACAGATCGATGCACATGCAAACAAGCGAATTTAATCGATAAGTAAAAACGTCATATGACAATTGAGTGATCATTGATGATATGGTATATAGGTAAGGTAGATTACGATTAAGGTCACAGGCGGAGCTTTCCAAACAATGTCAAGCGATGTCATAAAACAATGGTCAGATGACCAATCAATGTCCGTTCGATTGCTTTGAGATCACATTATTTACCGGTATTTATATTCTCTTGCAAAAGAATAAGTAACTACAAAAATAAACATGTTGGTAACGTGTCATTCTGCGTTGGCCGTTGGGATACAAATACAGTGAAATTCCTGTAATGTAGGCATCCTTGGAAACTGCCCTCTTTAAGCGACCGACAACGGACGTTTTTCATTTATTTCCTGAGTTCCCCAGACCGGTATTTTGAACCACTGGATGTTGTATCTCCCCACAACTCAGTCATCCGTTCCGTTAAATGGGAAAGGGGAGTTGGCTATATCAGCATCATTACAAGACACAAAGTAGAAATAAGACACAAGAACTTTGGAATTTCAGATTGCATGGTTTCTACATAATCTCTTAGTTGTAAAAAAAACAACATTAAATATAATGCAAACCCTTATTAGCCTGATAGAAAAATCATATGGGCCAAATCTAGGTTGACATCCTACAGACATTCTACTTAAGAAATCAAGAGATGGTATTCATGACCATTTTAGTATCTGCAATACCAGCTCAGTGATTAAGATACTTGCTTAACAAACCAGCATAGGGCTTAAAAACGAGGTCCTACAACAAGTCTGTGAGAATAACCTTTCTGGTATAAATAGGTCAAATCATAAATGTAACTTCAATTATGAGTTATTCGACCCCATTCATACAAGAATCTATAAACAGTATTGGAGGCAAAAATCATTCAGAAATATAAATTCAAAAATGGGTTTCATGGGTTTGCGCGGAGGTTAGACCGAGCACAGCCGACCTTCTTTCAGCAATGACCAGAATGCGTGCATCGTGGTCACGCAACCTCGACTATTGTTCCTATGAATAACGCTTGCTTTCAGAGAGGGATTTGTGCATGTCTGGCCTCGCATTTGACCCAGGCTCTCTTCCACGTCATGGAAAGTAAAAGTGAAAAACACGTTTCTCGCTTTATGAAATGGAGGGTTCAAACCAGTAGGATTAATGACAAAACCTAATCCAAGGTCACAGTTTCAAGAACAGGGGAGCGGTGGGGTGGTGGCGGTGGTTTCTGGCCTCAAAATTAGGCTGATACGATGAAAAAAAAAAGGTTGCGGCGGCTCAAAATGGGATACAGACCCTCTGCATGGAGTCTCATTTGGTCCGCCACTGCTGCTTATGAGGTATGCATATTTCTGTTTCTTTCTTCAGGAACAGTTTCCTTGTAACGTAATTTTAATTAATCTGTCATGTGTTGCTCACATCAACCTAAACTTTATACGTCCAACGATAGAAACCAGTCAAATATCATCGAAACACCTGAATGCCACCGCGTCTCATTCCGGTTCGCAATATTAACATCATTATTGACCAGGTCTTCAAGGTAAACATACCGGGGTATGAATTTCTTGCCACGAGCACAGCGCCACAAAATCAATGTAAAAAATATTTATACATATCATATTGAGCCAGTATCCTACTGAAAACCTATATTTTCTTTTAACTTTTGGAATAAAAATGAGCCAGCATTCCACATCTCGGTTAATATATCTTCCCAACCCCGGTAAAAAGCCCGGTATACCGGGTTTATCAGCTAGTGTTTTAATATTCCTGGGGACAATCCAGAAATTTTAAGTTTTGCTGCACCCCCGTCATTATTAGGTTTGATGCCATTTTCTGTTAAAATACTTCATAAAGATTACCCCTCTGGAAAAGTGCCCAAAAGGCTTGAAATCGGCAATTTTATCAACTAACCTCGGTATATATATATTTTTTTAAATTTTAATTTCCAGAATTCACTCTTGGAATTTGTAATGTAGAGAAATTCAGAGCTACCACTTTACCTAATTTTGATATGCTGAATCCAGTAAAATTATTTCGAAACTCTTTTTCAAATTTTTAAGCTTCAAATTTTAAAGTTAAAAGTTTGGAATATGAAAAGGCATTTAATTTTAATACCTTACTGTTATTTTGAATATAAAGAGGCTGGATTTGTCCACACCCTCAAAATTATAAGCCAAATTAGATAAACATTTTATTTGTATCATTAAGCTTATATCAAGCCTTTAAATTTCACAATTTTAAGCTACTTAAAGTAATTAAATAAGATACTATTTGTTTATAGTTAATATACACATCAGCTTTTGGGACAGAGTAAAACTTTAATGTATACATTCCATATAAACGGTATGGAGCAATTTGTTTCGTTTTCTTTAGTTCGACTGGAATGGAGTTACAAATATAAATGTTTAGCTTAAATATGAATTTTAAAATGAAATTTACAAAACAAATAAATAAATGAAAATTCACAGAACTTTAAAGTCTTAATGGCATTTGCAAAGAAAAAGCCTTGCAGATTCAGTTAAATATATAAAATGATGAATTATCCAGTGAAATAATAGCACATTTCTGCTTTGTAGCCTTAAACTTGTAGCACTTGTAGCACTTATTGAAAAATAAACTTGAAAAAAAAAGACATCCAAACTGGGGACAGCCTTTTTGGCTTAAACCACTGGGAAGCTAAGTATTTTTTAGTTTCATAAAATAAAACTGAATATGAGCATTTGCATTGCAGTGTTGTAAGTTAAACATAACAAAGACCACAGAAGAGCTGCTCCTCATAATTTTTAAATTAAATATCTAGATTAGACTAGCTAATTAAACTAGCAACTAAAGTAGCGTTTTTAGCTCGGTCATTCAAATTTTAAGTAAAAACACTTTTTGTATATATTTGGTTGGAAGCTCCTAAGACCTGGCAAAGAGTTTCTTCATTTACCGTGCAATGAGTATTCCGCGATACTGGAACAGAATACATTTGTTTCTACTTTCCATTCCTTTTGCATTTTGGAATAAAATAAAATGCTATATGCACAACGTTTTTATATTGTTTATGTCTAAAGCATTTAAACTTTTATTTTTATTCTCAATATATAACTTTTAAATTCCAGAATTCATAAGAATCCCAGCCAAAAATCCTGATCCAGATTGTGAACTCAGAACATACATAATTACAAGTAATGAATAAGCAGCCCTTTCATTTGATTTTATTTGAATTAAACAACCATACACCTCTTCTGCTGTTCAAATCGTAGACAAAGTCATGAGCTGGTCATACCGAGATCTCGATCAGTATTTTGTATGTGGTACATCAACATCTGAAAGTAATCTTTTGATGGTCAGGAATCCAGGGGCCTCAATATAGGGGGGTGAGGTGGGGTGTATTAATCCACCCCCAACACCACAACCCCACCTCTTTGGCAAGGGGTTGATGGTAAATGTAATCATCATCCCCCCACCCGCTGTCTGATAATAACATTTATATATTGCGAATGAAATATATTAATAATTAGAATTATAGACTTGGGTTCCACTTCTGAGTTAACCATGAAATATTATATCTGACTGGTATTGGAAACATAATATATTTTGTAAAAAAAACCCTCATACTTATTTGTAATATATGTGAAATGTGATTAAGTATATATATATATATATTTGTGTGTATATATATATATATATATATATTGTTGCATGGACGTCATCCGGACAACGGAGGATGGCGCCACGAAGTTGTGTGGCCGCCCCCTTTCCACGCGTATGGATCAACCCCGCTATCAGTGACTACTGACGCGCTTTGAGAAACATAAACACTATTCTGGGACCATTCAGTACTGGTTTTGCAGTTCTGACGGCGCTATCGTTTCTCTCAAGCAAAACCACAAACTTCTGCGGTTTCCACCCGTTGTTGAAAGCCTATAAAAAGAACTCGCCTGCAGTACGAGGCGGGACTATTGATTTTGCTACGCCACGTTACTGTTTTCCCCGGGGACCGTGACCGTGGGCTCTTGGTCCCCAAGCCCACGGAATGCCATGAACCACGCTATGAACTTTATTATGTAGGAAGAGGAGAGACTTTATGTTTTCTGGTGCCACATGGATTAATACAGGACTTCAGTTTTGTGTGTGCCCGAACTATGTGTTGATGATGGACTTCAGTTTCTCGTATACCGGATTCAGTTAAGTATTTCGTTGCAGTTCGTTATTTAGAGACTCAGTTTTCTTCAGAGACTTTGTTATAAATTACATTATGTATTGACTATTATATTATTTGTTTACGAATGTAAATATTGTAATATATGAATATAGCTCTTTTTTTGCACCCATATTTTGGTTACGTATTCATTTGAAGAGAACGTGTCTGAGCATATGTGTTACGGTTCGGCCTGAGTTGTTTGGTGTGAAAAGGGACCGTAACATAATAGCGACCGCGACGAGATCCTGTATTTCTTAATAACGGCTACATTTGGATGTACAATTTCACAGTGGTCTCTATAACTTCTAGTTATTGAACTAGTATTTAACTACAATTGAACTCGTATATTTCTCAGACACGTTATCTTGATACTTTGCAAATATGGGTACGGAATTTAAACCAAATGAAATTATACCACAATTAAGAGAAAATAGGAGCTTATTGTATACGTTAAAGAAAAATGAACTTGAAATTATTGCTCTACATTTAAATATTGACATCATGGAGGTATACACTGTAGAGGGTTTAAGAAATGTACTTAAGAAATCATTATATGGTGATGTAGATAGTAAAGAGGAATCTGATTTGGAGGAAAAACCTATTAAGGTACCTCTTGGGGCAACAGCTATTGACCCGATAGAACTAGAATTGAGAAAGTATGAACTTAAATTGAAATATGAACTTAAAGCTCAAGTTGAAACAGATAAATTGAAATATGAAGCTCAAGTTGAAACAGAAATCCGTAGATGTGAAATCCAAAGAGAAACGCAAATTAAGTTGAAAGAGTTAGAGTTACAAAATCCTCAAAATCGTAAAGCGCATGAGCCGTCTGATTTCCTATTCAGAAATTCGACAAAAGCTCTGTTTTTGCACCCATATTTTGGTTACGTATTCATTTGAAGAGAACATGTCTGAGCATATGTGTTACGGTTCGGCCTGAGTTGTTTGGTGTGAAAAGGGACCGTAACAATTTATATATATATACATGTATATATATATATTTGTACATCGCGCGATCCGATCTGACCCATCTAACCGATCGGATATTAAGATCTTAAGATGGGCGAGAAATACACTAAATTGCATCACATATCATTTGTTCAGTGTTGAGAAATATTTTGATTAATTTTCAATAAAAAAAAGGATTAAATAATGAAATTCTTAACTCAGGGTTATACATGACAGATAACATTATTTTTTTGTGGTTTGTGTGGTTTGTTAATAATTTTTTTAATATTTATTGACTCGTGTCTTTGTCGAACAAAGACTAATAATTGCCCCCCTTTATTGTATAACAATAAAACTTCATCGTCCTGTGTATCTGGTCAGGACATCTGAGAACTGTTGACAAACCTCATTATGAGACAATCATGCCGCCTTTAATTACTACAGGGATTCGGTCTCTTGGATGCCAGCTCTTGCTGCCCTCAGTTTAGGGGTGATCCCGGGGAAGGTGGTTGACTTATGAGAATATAATATATAATTTTTAATGTACATATATTTTTGAGTGATTTTTCCGTTTTTACTGACTTGCGCGGAGGTTAGACCGAGCACAGCCGAATTACCTTTCGGCAATGACCTGAATGCGTGCATCGTGGTCACGCAACCTCAAACACACGATTAAGAACTATTGTTCATATGAATAACGCTTGCTTTCAGTGAGGGATTTGTGCATGTCTGGCCTCACATTTGACCCAGGCTCTCACCAACGTGCGTTGTAAGTAAAAATTAAAACACATGTTTCTCGCTTTATGAAATGGAGGGTTCATCCCAGGAAGATTAATGACAAACCCTAATTCAAGGTCGGACCCTCTGCATGAAGTCCCATTTGGTCCGCCACTGCTGCTTACGAGATATGCATATTTCTGATTCTTTCTTCAGGAACAGTTTCCTTGTAACGTACATTTAATTAATCTTTCATGTGTTGCTCACATCAACCTATTCATTATACGTCCAACGATAGAAACAAGTCAAATATCATCGAAAACCTGAATGCCCCCGCGTCTCATTCCGGTTGGCAATGTCAACATCATCTCTGACCAGGTCTTCAAGGTAAACATACCGGGGTATGAATTTCTTGCCACGAGTAAGGTGGTTGACTTCGGCCTTGCTGATGACATCCCGTGGTCACCCCTGTTTTACACAGCAGTCACTTCTACCTAGCCTGGTATGTATCTTTTGGTTTCATTTCTAATTAAACTTATATTTGCAGTCCTAATAATTTGAAGGTTTAGACTGTAAATTTTATTCCAGTGAAACCGTGTTGTTTTATTTCTTTAATTTGCATATTGCCCAGGCCCAATATTCTCCCGGAACTAATAAGCACTCTACATCCTGGCACGCTCGACAACTTCAGCGAGTACCCCCAAGTCGCATTGCCAGCTTAGTCCAGCCTGCGGTGACTCAAGTGCATTTGACCATATACAACGAAGAATATGCGTGTGTATTTCAACCGATTATTCATTCCAGAGCTTGACTGTCGAAAACTATGATTCATTTATGTTTGAGTTTAGATAAGGACCTACTTGTAAACAATTAATTTGAGGTAAAGTGAACCTATAAATGCTGCTGATTAAGGTCACAACATTTTACGTAATTTAGAAGCTTAAGGTTATATAAACTCAAGGTATACTTTGAATTAAAGGAGCAGAAAAAGTAAACGTTGAGTCTAAAGATAACGTACGCTCTTTACACAGCGCTTTACCTATATAGGTCTACTACCTATATCGTAAGCGCTGTTTGTTCTGACCTCGTATCCTGAATCCTAAAAGATATATAGAATCCGGGAGACATATAAGCTTAATAAATGTTGACTGTTAAGTGTTAAGTAAAATTCTAGTTTCACGATTGAGAAAGGTTTCGCAAAAATTTGTCTTATTGGAAATTCAGTTCGCTTAATCAGTGATATGATGGAATATTATGATACAAAACAGGATGAAGCAATTCTTTTTGGACCTGACTTTAAAGCAGCTTATGACTCATTAGATCAGGTCTTTATGTTAAGTGTTCTAAAAAAACTAGGCTTTGGCCCAATGTTCATTTACTGGATAAAAACTTTGCATAATAACATGAAAAGCTGTGTTATTAACAATGGTTTTACAACACTATACTTTTTGTTGTCTATAGGGGAACTAAACAAGGGAATCCAATATCCCCATATTTGTTTATATTAGTTTTGGAAGTGTTAACACATCAAGTTCGTATAAATAAAAATATCCAAGGAGTCCATGTTGGTGCATATGAACTAAACATGGCATGTTTTTCAGATGACATAACTTTTTCCATCAGGAACATAGCTTCAATTGAACATTTAATTAGCACTATAAATGGGTTTTCGCAATTTTCTACCTGCATGTCAATATAATAAATCTGAGGCAGGCTAGATAGGTGCAAGTAAACATAGTACACTAAAACCAGATTCATGTAAATGGGTTAACCTGACAAAAGGAGCAATTAAAACCCTTGACAACTGGCACTCGTATGATAAAGATATCAGTAAGAAACTAAATTTTGATAATGTAAGAGAAAAAGTGATAAATAATATTTACTGTTTGGTCAAACAAAAATTTAACATTGTTTGGAAGGGCAGATATTTTTAAAACATTAGCTTTATCGGAAGTAATATATGTATGCAATATGTATGTACCACCTCAGTCATTCATAGATATTGTTATGTCAATGATGAAATATTTTGTATGGAGAGGAAAAATCCCAAGGTCAGATATGATGGGACCATAAAACAAAAGTGGTATTAGCTTTATGAACTTAGCCAGAAGATTTAAAACTCAAAGAATGATTTGGATTAAAAAGTTTGATTCTATGTAATAATGATTGTGCATGGAAAGCAGTACCCATGTTTATGTGTCTTCACACTTTAAATACCATAGAATACCATCAAAGATACCAGGCTTTTATATACAATGTTGAAAGATTGGTCACAGTTTGTCTTAAGAGAACCAACCATAAAAAAATTAGGTAAAACTGCAACCTCTTTGGAACAATAGGTGGATTAAAGTGGATGAAAAGTCAGTGTATTGCAAACATTTGGATTTATGTGAGATAAGGTTTGTAGAAGATTTTGTATCAAAGGATCAAGGGAATTCTTATTTAAAATACTCCATAACTATTTACCAGCCAAAAGTTTACTAAACAAATGGAAGTTAGTTAAAAGTTACCGATGTTCTTTTTGCTTCATAGAATTAGAGACCGAGGAACACATTTTTATGAATATTTTACAACAAAAAATCTGTATTTTAGAATTGTGGATTAGATGAAATCAAGTGGAGTAATAATGCCACCATTAACGTTGAACACAGTATTGTATGGAATGTTTCCAATTAAGAACAACCTTTAAATAGATCAGGTGCTCCTTGCTTTTAAGGTGTCAGGACTGGTTCCCCCACCTGACCTGACTTTGTTTCAATTTTTCCTTTGCATGGAACAATCTAATGCTTTAATACCCCTACAGTATACATTTTTCTGAAAGCTAAGAAAATTCTCTATAGTTTGGTGATAATAAAATAATGGTGTGTTTCCGAGGAACAGGTTTGAATTTGTAAGAATTTTAATTTAATTTTAATTTTTTACAAAAAATCGTTTATTCCAGCACAACTAAAGCAGATACAGAAAATCTTCTTAAATAAATCGAGAATTTAGATAATAATCCCCAGGAGTTTTTTTTGTTTAGTGAGTTAAGTTTAAAAATAACGATTTTACAGAGTATTTAATTTTGAAATCTTCACAAATCATTTCATTTTTTACTTTTACCTTAATAAAATCCTTCAAATTTAGTATAGGCGTAAAATAAAAAAAAAACGCTTTTTAGAAGACATATTAACAATTAAATATCTCAAAGATGGTATGTTTCGGACAAGTGATTACTGGGAAATAAAGCAAGGTGAAAATGTATTCTGTAAAGACCACTAGAATATATGTATATACTGTATGTGCAAATTACAAGGATTGTATTTGATGTGATTGTGTACAATTATGTGTGAAATGTGTATTGTATGATTATTTCCGCAATAAAATTTATTTTAACAATTACGTTTTTATATGAACACTTTTGGTTTATATATATAAAGCTATAGGCCTGTCACTCAGGTAAGAAATCGTTTTCAAAAGCCGTAAATAAAGTGAGAATATACCAAAAAAAATATTATTGTCACTTTATGTGATTCTTTGCAAACATTTTTAACCAAAAACAAAATAATATAAATGATATGAATCTTTTATACTATGTTTACATGGTTACGTCCCCTTATATCGCCCATAATTTACACGTAAATGATTTTTGATAACGATGCCTGTAGAGCCGGCCGAAGGCTGTATACGTAAATCGTGTGATGTGATAAGTGTTTATGAACAGCTGTGGATCGTTTTCTTTCAACGACGGTGTCAGGTTATATCAATTATTTTACAATGCCTTAAAAAAAATATGAAACGTGCCGTGGCATAAGCGGCGATATACGTTTATTTCCCGTATGAAACAAAAGCACGCTGTGTTTGTTTACTCGCCATTTCACAACGAGGCCAATATGGCTGTGAAACCGTGTTTCTGTGTCTTACCTTTCACGTAACGTCACGGCTATTCCAGGGCTTTACCGTAAGTTTAAAGGTCGATTGTAGAGAGAGTGTGTTTTACCAGTGAGCACCATATCGGCCCTCTGGTCAAGTGGTCCCAGTTGATGGTTGGCTTGCTCTGGTTGGCTTTAGCAAGTAGGCCTAGGTGAGGGGGCATCATAAACACACCATTGTTTTATTTTTTTATACATATCAAAAATTAAAATTGACATTATCAGTCAATTATTTATTAATCTGTGACCTATCAAAGACATGTTGCCCAAATGCTTGTTTGGGTCTGGGCTATTTAGGCTTCAATTATCTCGGGCCAGAATGTATGATTGGAAAGGGGATACACAAGCCCCCATTTTCTTGGCCTCATTTGACTGAAAGGACAACAATATTTCGTGTAAAAAAAAAAATCAGAATTTTTTTTAAAGTTGTCCAAAAGAGGCTGAGACCTCAGGACTTTTATAGATGCTATATAGGGGAAATAAATACAGCAACGTGTCGTGCCTCTTTACATTAGAGAGTCTACGCCGTGCGTACTTACGTCTGAAAATTAGGCTTACTGTCAAAAATACCAGCTGAATCGTTTACAATGGTTTTGTGGTTTTAGACACGCAACACTTCTGTGAGATTGCATATATATATATATATATATATATATATATATATATATATATATATATATATATATATATGCTTATATCTGTAGCATCTGATTGAATCCAACAATGACCATTACCTTCCACTTGGCAGTCGCTGCATTCGTAAATTAGTATGATTTTCTGGATAACTAAGCCTGGATAAATAGTAAATACTGTTGTTATTAAAAATATTACACTATGCAGTATACCAATCGGTGGGGTCGCGTTAACACAGTATTACATCAGACTGATGGTTAATTATGATAAATCATACAATAAGCTTAAATAAACACACGTGGATCTTTACCTGGGTGTGTGAACCATTTCTAATAGGTTAAACCAAAAAGAAAATAATAATAGCAGCTACAAGCCCCTCTTGGAGCCATATTTTTTCTGTTTTAGTCACTAGATGGCACTATTTTAGGGACCAGGCGGTAAACCTTATGCTTGGATTTTCATGATGAATGAGCCTGGAATCTAACTGCAATCAGAAGAAGGACTTTGAAAACTGGCTTCTCCCTGCGACATTGACTCAAAAGCAACATGTCTGGTTTATTAACTTGTTGACATCGCTTCCTTACTTTTCATCTGGATAATTTGTTTCATTTTCTTACTTGGGCAAGAAAACAAGTAAGGTGTTGTAGTTAAGGCCTTGTTAGATTTGTTAGCCATCATGTTTGGTTATGTGACCAAAGGAGGGACATTAAGTAAAATTAGACAGGGCATAACTGGAATGCATGCAGTGCTCTCAGTCTCTGTATATAAGTGTGTTAAATACATCATAGTCTCTTTGACAAACAGTATAAACAAGGAATTAAAGGACTGGAGTAAGGCCAAAATAAAAAAAAGTAGAGTTCTCAGGCCGGCGAATTTTTTATTTTTATTTTTTTGGTATTTTTCGATAAAAATGTCAAATTATAAGGGAAAAAGCATGTTAATAACAGATTAATTTGCTAAACAAGTAAAAGCACTACATAATAAAGGAAATTGTATGATTTTATCTTCTTGAAAGAAATGTCCGAACGACTGCAGCTCAAAATTGGAAAGTTTATTGAAAATCAAAATAATACTTTTTGATGCTGGGGTTTAAAATTGATGCGGGCGGTGCCTGAGAACCATACCTTTTATTATCTTTTTTGCCTGAAAGGTCCCAGCGGCCCAGGCCAGCCCGACACTTAACTGCAATTAGCGATAATCCTATCAACTCTATAGGCCTTGCATGTCATATATACTGCACATATTCAATCCGGCCAGTCTGCGCCAAGCTTTGGTATAGGTTACACTGTTCTCGGGCAATGATTCACTCAGGCAATTTATGAAATGACCGAAATTTTCAGGCATTTTATAAATTGACTGAAAAATCAGTCATTTTATTTGACAACTGACTGATATGTAAAAAGATTTAAAGACTGTTGTTATACAATAGCAAAGATTTAAATGACACTTCATATATTCATATACCTTATTCTTACAAAATATTGATATATTTTGAATTTAATGTTTCATAAAATGAAAAGCGTCTATTTGGCTTAAGTCTGGTTCTTGCAGAAATAAATATGTAATTTTCAAGCAATTTTGGTATAAAGAGGGAGTTTTCTCGCTTCGGAAACAAACAACATATAATAGTGTTTGATTTAAAAATACCTAGGGGGCAAACGACTCTTGAGAATCAAATCCTCCATCCCCCCCCCCCCCCCACCACCCCTGGATCCGCTGCTGGTTATTTTGAATTCACGAAATCTGCAGAAATTAATTGATTTTTGCTTTGATACATATTACAAGTCATTGTTTAAATTTAGTTATTTCTGAAGAGATTACAATTAATATTTGAGAAAACTTTCACATAATTTTGAAAATAACTCTTTTTTTACGGATTGAAATTAGAGCCTATTTTTTATGTCAAAATGACATTCTTTTAAATGACAGTATGGGGTGGGTGGAGGTAATATGGTACGTTCAAGATTGTTGGGAAAATTGACTGCTAAACATACCAAATCATCTCAGTATGGCTCCATTCAAAGAATGTATATGGCAATTCGTTAAATAAAACACAGTCGGAAATGTTGATTAAGCCGAAGCCTTTGTAACTAACTTTAGCATATCTGATTCATGTATTTGATATAAACAACTTTATATGTAATGGTAGCCATGCATCCTTTACCGTTCTTCATCGAAAATTTCACATATTATTGCACATTTTAATGATTCATTTAAACTAAAGCTTCTTTTTCACTTGATTCTGGTTCTAAAATAAGTAAAGATATAGTCATAAAAAATTGTGAAACAGTATGCATATTTCGTTATTTTATAATAGTGTGCATATGTCAACTATACGATTCTGATTTTCCTTTACAGTCTGTTTATTTTATTATTTGATCAACATTCTTCATAGAAAGGAAAAAAAGGCATAACGTTTATTCAAAATTAGTTGGGTTTACTATTTAGCAATGTATTTTTCACAATAATGATATATGTGAAACAAATGGCAATTTCATATCGATTCGGTCAATATGTCGAATAAACTGACTTATATTTCTGTCAATTTGTAAATTGTATGAAAATTTTAGTAATTTTTTATATTATCTTAGTTTAAACAAGCACTTTGTAAATTGACTAACACTTTCAGGCAATTTACAAATTGACTGATTTTATACATTGACTGAAATATATATATATATATATATATATATATATATATATATATATATATATATATATATATATATGGGGGGGGGGGGGTTATAATCTGTCATGAGACGGCGATGTTGATGTTGGTGTACAATGGGACTGTCAATGTATTGTAACGTTCACCGCATCACCCGAGTCGCTAAATATAACCTGCTTCAAACGTTGATCTTGATAATATGGCCGCCAGTCGCTGCATCAGATTCACAGCGTACTTGACCTTGAAAGGATCAGGCGGTATCCACGGAAAATCGCATCAGTCTTTTAAAGCTTGTTTCCAAGTGTAGGTACATGCTCGCTCCGAATTCGCATGGGACAAGTTTATATATGCAGATATATATGGAAAAGAGTATCCTGAAGAGGTAACCTCAATTCTACCACTTTCACGGTAATGCAAGCAACCAGGGCATTCTTTGTAGGATCGGCGGATGAACAGAACAAAATCGTTCGAGGTGTTGATGGTCTACATGCATGGCTTTACTATAAAGTAAGTCTAATTGATTTAAACTATATTCAAATATAATTTGAGACCACGCAGTCTAAATATACTACACTTTCATAGGATTTTGAGCGTGTTTGAAAGTGTTTGCGTGCAGTGGCGGGGGGGGGGGGGGACGCATTCTGAAAGGGTAGCGAGCGTGAGTTAGCCCTGCCAAGGTGTAAGTATTTTTGTTTGCTTCTAAAATGCGTAACTAAAACGTGATTCCATGCACCGATACACGTAGCTCCGTGTTGGCTGAAATAAGAGGGCCAGAGTGGTAAATAGTTATATAATTTGCCGCGAGGTGGCAGTACCGACACTTAGCGTTACAAGACCGTGAGAGAACGTTTGCAGTACTGAAACTAAGACCGTTAAAGAACGTTTGATTTTTCTGTCAGCGGTAACAATTAAAGGTGCCCATTCACCTAACTTTTGAAAAAGATTTTATGTTATTTCTTGTTTCCTCTGTGTATATATATTAATGATCTAAGGGTAATTTTGGTTGTGAAAAATTGTTATTATGCCTTCATGAAGGATGTATGCACTTGTTTATCAACAACAATTTTTACCAATGGGAAACAGTGTAACCTAAGGTGATAGGTGCATATATGCGGAAGCAGAAAGGTCACTTGTTGCAAAACGCAGTTTGCAAAACTCTGACTTATCTGACTTGCTGCCAGAAACCCATGTTGATATTTTTTTAGCTCAGCTGACTATAATTCATCTGAACCACAGTCGTGGTCCTTTGTCCGTCGGCACTCCGTCCGGCCGGCCGTTAAACTGGCACGTTTTAAAACCATTGGACCTACGAATCTGAAATTGGACATACCATTAGATGTCCCCAAAATCTCCTACCATACCAAAAATTGGGTCACTGGGACTGCCAATATCAAAACCACTGACCTGATTTTGATCATTTTTAAATATATATTCCTCTATATATTTGCTATGTACATATACCAGAAATTAGTTCAAGATTTATTAAATTCTGGAAGTAATGGGCCCGAACATAATGCACTTTGTAAAAATTCAGGAAATATTTTTACTCCCTTAACTTGAGACTTGCTGAAGCTAGAGACTTTCTTTCCAATATATAATTATATTTAATCCAAATTCAATTGTATACCCAAAATAAATCTAAATTTTTCAAATTTTATAAGTTTTTAGCATAAATATAAAATCAGTACCTTAAATTTTGCCCAGATTTGACCATGACACATGCATTCTTTTCCTGTAACTGCTGTGGATCTTATTTTCACAGCATGTTTCCATAAGCATTTCATCTGTTAACATCTTAAATTTGAAACCAGTTGATCAGAAACTGTAGATTTTATTCACGTTTTCAAGCACCATGTAAATTATTGTTTACATCAAGCTAGTGTTATGTAGTTTGCTATGAGATCAGATCCCCAGCTTCCCAGGTCAGCTCTCTTTTGTGTTTGTTAGGCGGCCGAGTCACGGAGTCGTACTCAAAGAACAACAGCTTGGCATAAACTTATTTATTACCGTAAACATAATAAACATAAAACATAAAACAGCATAATACGTGACCTCAAGGTGGCGCACCAAGTCAGTACACAACACTCCTCCACCTTTAGTGTGTGATTACCAAAAATGCAAATCTTAACCTTGTAGTTATTCTGAATACTCTTCCTCATCACAAAGACTTGTGTAAAAAGAACATTCTTCATTTTTAGTACACTACACTCTCATCTCCCAAAATTTGGCATACAGTTAGATGTCCCCTAAATACCCTACCATACGAAAGGTTTGGTCACTAGAACTTCATTCCTTCGAGATATTAAGAAAAAACTTCAATTTTCCTTTTAAAACCAATTGTTACACCCCAAGACTGCTTAATAACAAAACTACCATTCTGACTTTGATCACATATAATATACATGTTCTTCTATTCATTCCCTTTGCAAATGCCAGTAATGGTGAGAGTATTGCTTAATTGTTTTAAGCTATGGGCCCGAACATAATGACCTTTGTAAAAAATAAAGAATATATTTACTCCCTTAACATGAGAATTGCTGAAGCTAGAGATTTTTGTTGTTAGAGATATATCATGATATAATCAAGATCCAATTGCATACGCAAAATTAGTTCTGAAATTTTTCAAATTTTATAAGTTATTAGCATAAATATATAATTAGTACCTTAAATTTTGCCTGACTTTGACCATGGCACGTTTGTTTCCTGTAAGCACTGTTAATATAATTTTCATATCATGCAGAAATAAGTATTTCAGCTTGTTGGTTTTGAAGGTTGAAAGAAATTGGCCAAAAATTGTGATTATTGTATCCGCCAAAACGAAGTTTTGCGAATACTATGTTTTTGACCGGGTTACGCCGCCGCCGCCGTATTCGTTTCCGGAGAACTCCTCTGAGACTACTGGACTGATATTTCCGAAACTTACACCAACTATCGGGTCACATGTGAACTGGTCCCTAACCAATTGGCGTTGACCTCTGACCTTTCCTCTCTGCCCAGCGTCCATTTGTGAGTCTGCCTTGGGTTAAAATCACTCATATCTCTGCAGTGGATTGACTAATTCACCTGAAATTCGGCATGCGTATACATCCTGGATAGCTTTCTTGATTTTATGACAGGTGGCGCCACCTATATTCACTTTTACGCTGCAGACATCCATGCTTATAACTCCGGACTAGTTTGACGTATTTTCTTGAAAATTTGCATGTGTATATAACTCATATAGCTCTTTATCATTCACAAAACTTGAGGGACCTCCTGCAACCATTTTTGCACAGTGTCCGTCTGTTTGTCTGCCGTGGGCTAAAATCACTCATATCTCAGTAGTCTGCCTAAAAATTTGCGTGTTTATACATCTTGGATAACTTTCTCGATTTTTTTTTGGCAGATGGCGCAACCTACATTTATGTTAACGCTGCAGACATTAAGGCTTATATCTCAGGACTGATTGGACATATCCCCCTGAAAATTTTGCATATGTATAGATCTCACATAGCTCTTAATCATACACCTTCCACCCTTATTGCACAATTCCATCTGTTTGTCTGCTGTGGGATAAAATCACTCATATACATGTAGTGGTTTGACTTATCTGCCTAAAATTTTGCATATGTATACAACTTGGACGGCTTTCTGGATTTTGTGGTAGGTGGCCAACCGACATACACATTTCGGCTGCAGACATCCATGCTAATATGCAACACACCTCACTCTGTTTCCCCTTGCGAATCAATCCATGCCTCACTTCGCCCGTTCCACTCTGATTTTGGCGGATACACGAAGTCGCTTGTCGACTACCCGTATTCTAGTTATTAACGTTTTTATGAGACCATGTAAGACCCAGGCTCTACCAAGCCCCTCTTCAGTCACCTGTATGTCCTCTGCTTGACCTTTCAGGCCAATTATGCACGCTTGAGGCGGGGCATACTAGTATACTGGTCAGCCAGGTAGCTTATGGCTTGCCACAGTTGATTCGGGTGTCCAACCCAACTCTTCCATTAGTTGTTTGGACCAACAACAAAACAATAAAAAAACAATAAATAAATAACTTTTATAGGTCTATAATAACAACTTTAAGAAAAATCAAAAGAAAAGGAATTTGAATGTTGATGAGTAACAGGGAATTACCTTGCAATTACTGAGATTTTATGGATTTCGTTTAGATGGATGAAAATGAGTTCCAAATAACACCATTGAGTCATCTATGGTATTTTTCTTTTCAATTTTAATAATGAAAATAAAATATTTAAATTATATTGTTCTTTTCTATGAGGGATTATATGATGGAAATTAATGATAGACAAAGATGCAGTTGATAATATTAATCTAAATTTCCACGTCTTTTCCAAGTGTTTCAGTTATATTTATTTCAAAATTAAACAAAAATTTAAAATATTGCAAAATTTAAAAAATTCAATCAGATAAGTCAATATGTTTCACTAATGACATTAAGACGCGTGGCTGTATTAGTTGTCCCAAGACTATGTAAATAATCAAAATTTATATTACTGGTTCCTTTATTTCAGTTGATAAAATTTAACTTGCCCATCTCTTGTTTTTTTCCTGGTATAATTTATAGGGTGTTCTTATACTTGGGTTATTTTTCACACATGTAATGGTTTCATTGCTGAGATTACTTTAAATTTGTTTCTGATACATTTTTACTTCAGCTGCCTGTAAGTAAACTCAGGTATAGGAATGGCGCTTTGTCCGTCGTCCGTCCGGGCGTCCGGTCGTCCGGTAGCAGGGCACAAATCGTAACTGCTGGTCCTAGAAATTTCTAAGTGAAGATCCAGGGAGGTCAATAAAAAATCTCCTTGGACACCTGACATAAGGTCACTGCGACCTATATTCTCCGAGCTATAGGGCTTGAAAGTACCCCCCAGAATAATAAAAAAATTGATACAAAACCGCCAATATCTTGATAATTAATGCATGGATTGTCATGAATCTTGCCTTGAATAATGACCATGACTAGTTTTGTCAGTTCCCGAAAAGTGGTGGCGCCACCTGTATTTTTTTTTATATTTTAACTAATATTTTCTATTTATTTTTTTTCTGTAAAATGACAACAATCTTGTCAGTTTGTCAGCTGTGATTACATCTAGTGTCCCAAAACCTGGTGTATTTACTAATCACAAGTGGATGCCCTATAGTAATCACCCTGTCTGTCTGTCTGTTTGTCTGTCTGTTTGTCTGTCCATCCGTCCATCCACACAAATTTGATTCTAAGGTGATAACTCGAAGTTCGATCGACATATGGATTTCAAACTTGACTTATATATTGCCTACCAGTAAAGAACATATATGATTTTGGGGTCACGAAGTCAAAGGTCAAGGTCACAGGACTCACTTATGTAAAGAGATTATGGCTGCATTTTAAGCCAAGCTTTTCATCCAAAACTTTCCATTTTTGCGCATTTAGCTGACTTGCCAGAATGGGGAGAGCATAAATGAATTTGGGGTGACATGGTCAAAGGTCAAGGTCACAGGGGCCATCTGTTCACAAATTAGTTTCCAGATGATAACTCCAGTTTAGTTTGATATATTGGTTTCAAGCTTAACTTATATATGACTCACCATTAAAGTAAGAACCGTGTTGATTTTGGGGTCCAACGGTCAAAGGTCAAGGTCACAGGACTTATTTCTTTTAAAAGAATGCATATGCATTTGAAGCCAAACTTTTCATCACAAATCTTTCATCTTCAAGATATTGCTCACCTGGCAATAGTGGAAGATTCTGTTCAATTTTGGGGTCATGAGGTCAAAGGTAAAGGTCACAGTACCCACTTATTAGGAAGATTGTGGATGCATTTTAAGCTAAACTTTTCATCCCAAACCTTCCATCTTGCACATATAGCTTAGCTGCCAATAGGGGAAGAACCTGATTGATTTGGGGGTCACAAGGTCAAAGGTCATGTTCACAGGGGTTAATCTGTCCACATATTTGTTTCTGGATGATAACTCCAGTTCGGATTGACATATTGGTTTCAATTTTGATTTATATATGACCCACCAATAATGTAAGAACCCCTTTGTTTATTGGATCATAAGGCCAAAGGTCAAGGTCACAGGACCCACTTCTTTAAAAAGATTGTTGATGTATTTTTAGCCAAATTTTCTGTCCCAAACCTTATGTCTTCCAGATGTTGCTCACCTGCCAATAGTGTCAGTAACTTATTGATTTTGGGGTCACAAGGTCAAAGGTCAAGGTTATTGGGGCCATCTATCCACATATTAGTTTCCAGATGATAACACCAGTATGGTTTGAAATATTGGTTTCAAACTTGACTTATTTATGGCCAACCACTAAAGTAAGAACTGTTGATTCTTGGGTCATGAGATCAAAGGTCAAGGTCACAGGACCCACTACTTTAGAAAGATTGTGGATGCATTTTAAGCCAAACTTTTCATCTCAATCCTTTCATCATCGACATGTGATGCACCTGCCAATAGGGGAACTTTCCTTTTAATTTTTGGGTCACAAGGTCAAAGGTTAAGGTCACAGGGCCCATCCATTCACAAATTAGTTTATGGATGATAACTCCTGTTTAGGTAGACAGGTTAGCTTCAAACTGATCACGGGACCAATATTTTGGAAAACCTCATAAACATATATCCTTATAGACAAATGCAGCTGAGCGAAGAGACCCATGGGTATTTAATTTTTAAATAAAATTATTGAATAAGATAAAAAAAGCAGATCTTAGACAAGTTCTCATTATGATTTCTGTTATGTTAATAAATCTCATAAGACTCTTGCTGTACTTATGATCATTATTTAAATTGGTAAAACTTGTATATTCTGGATTCTCAAACACTTTGTTTGGCTAAAATTGAATAAATACCAGACATGGATCAGTACTTTGCCAATTGTTTTTGAATGCGAATATGAATATGAACTCCATAATTTCATATATAAGAATAGTAATACAGGTAAAAATGAATACAAATACATTCATGAATATATTCTATTATATCATTTAATAATCATTTATTTTGATAATATTATTAAAAAATCTTTTCAGATGATACTGTTATTCTATTTAAATAAAATTTGTTTTTAAAATTAAAATTATATTTGAAACAATATTTGTTATTATTTTTAATAATTATATTTTTAATAAAAAAAATTGTTAAACATATTATTTGTGCTAGAGCTACTCTTGGGTAGGGATAACCTGTTATTATTAAATAACAGTTTATTCATTTGTAAAAGCATAATTAACATGACTGATAATGGACAGTTTTTTTTTCAAATAAATCTACTGCTATGTAGATATATATATATATATATATATATATATATATATATATAAATATATAATTATATATTCCAAAGCAGACCTCTCCAAACGCTTATCAGTTTTAATATTAGGCACACAAGTATATTTCTAACTGTTCTCACCAAAAAAAATTATATTCAATTCATTTATTTTGAGAAATAAAGTCCCAGTTGTTTTCATGTGAAACATGTAGACTGTAGAGAAATACAATGGATTTTCCACGCAAGTTGAATGTATTTCCATCCTTACTCAAAGAAAGGTCCAACTGACCTCCAACCTTCTTAAAACAACATTCACTCCCTGCATCCAAAGCCTATATGACTTTAGTCCCGAATAAAATATACTTAACGCTTTTCCCGCAATGGCGTACACAAAGGGGGGGGGGGTTGAGCATTTCCTGAAACCTTGTTGAAACCAGCGATTCACGTACCATATATATATATATATATATATATATATATATATTTATATATATATGTAGAATATATACGATACATGTGTTAATTTGAAGAAAACGAAATACACATGTATTCTAAGGTAATTGGTTTCATATGTTCGGAGCGCCCTTTGTAACTCTGAAGTCATGTTTACTTTTTATGTATAATTTGATTTCTGGCTTCTTCTGTGTACATATTACTGGATTATAAATAATTCCTGTTCTCATAAACCCTTTGTGATTTGTGCTTGAGCTTGTTTATCTACAGGCTTTTCGTAAACGCATGCGCTAATTTTGACAAACAGAAAAATTTTATTCTTCGTCATATTATTGGACTAAGAGGTTCCCGTTACAAAGCTTCGTTTACCAAATATGGGCAAAATTAGAAAATTGAGAATCTTTAATATTGACATAACAAGGGGGTTCATTTACCAAACAATGGGATGAGTATACACCCAAGGCCCGCAGGTGCAGTAGTCAACGGGTCTGCCTAACGGCAAGATATAGAGGAAGCGTGTGTTATCGCCCTGTCACATGTAGTCCGAAATGGAATTCTGCAGATGTACATACTATTTTAATGTAACACTAAAATACCTCCAACAAAAAAAAATCATTAAAATACGATAAAATACGATGGTTTATGCTCAAGAAAAACCTCTTGCCGTTAGAATTTATAATATAATATCCCATATACCAAAGATCAGCATATGCTGCTTTTGGAACAGGTGCTGTATTTCTGCTGTGATTGTACTCTTATTATGCCGCCAATTAGTGTAGCAATACATCAGATGTTACTACCTGCCTATCCATTCTGCTCTATTTCTGCTGTGAGAATCAGCTGTTTTGCAGCATATGCTCTATAAATACTGAATCTCAGTATTTTTTTTACAGCAGACATACTGAAAATCAGCTGTGCTGATTTAACCATCTGGGCAGACAAAAGAAACAAGATGTACCAGTGTGGATTTCAGAGAGCGGATTTTCAGCAGGTGCTCATATACTACTGCTTTAAAATCACCCATAGCGATCGATAACATTTTCTAAAGTTTGCAAGGCAGAATTTGAGTATATATGCTTATTCATTACTGTTTTGAGAGAGACGGTGGGATCAAACGAAATTATGGGCAACTTATTTAGAAGATTTGCTGAAATCAATGTTGTAATAACATATGGCCTGTGGAAACTTGACATATATAAACCGGGGCCAACATGTTCAAACCATAACGCGGGTCAAGCAATACTTCTCACCGAAGGCACAAAGTTGTCCATTTTCCCACCATGTCTGTTGTTTTCAAATTTAATCAATTCTGCAGTTGTATCCATTTTATTTCTTTTGTGCCGGATAGCATATTTATCAAATCTGTAAATTATCTGACTTATACTATATATCCTCACTCGGATAGTCTGCCTCTCCCGTTAGGATGCTGAAGTAGGACAATTTGAAACCGGGAGGGGTGGGGGTTGAACAGAACATAGCTTTATTCTGTAAAAGGACCACTGGGAATGCAGTAACAAACATTATTCAACAACAAGGTCGTATTTAACGATTGAACAAAACTGTCGATCTGAAATATGTAATCTGAAAGATAAAAAAGCAAGTCTTCCTTTATTTGCTGGGCAAAAAAAACAAAGGGCTTGAAAATTTAAAAAAAATGCAGTCATGCTTTAAATGCTTTATTCCACTAGGGCATAAAGCTGTTTAGAGCAAAACGTAATTCTGGTCATTCAGGCCATATGTTTTATTAATTTGTGTCCATCCTTCAATCCCGGGGAAGATATCCTGTTTTGTGTAAAATACCAACCTCTTTCATTTTTTCAACTTCAGATCTGTACCACATTTTAATTTTTTAGCAGTGATTATATCATACAATAGAAGTACTTACAACATAATCAGTTTTTTAAAAACATCTTTAAAACATTATTTCCTTGGCATTTGTCTGTCCAGCAGCTCTTCATAAATTAACGTGGTCGAACACTAATTTATGTATACTGTCAGTTGCTTAAAGGGCAACTGTAAGGCCCCTTTTCCATGCGCTGAAAAAATCACGCTGAATTAAGCTTTTCCATTTGCGCGCGTTTCCGCGGAATTCCCCCTTCCTGTGACTTGTTTTCACAAGGGGTTCCCCGTCTAAGAGCATTCCAGGCATCATGTCGAGCATGTGCCTGTTATGTACAGCTCACTTTATGCATGTATACATTTAAAATTTGGTTATATTTGCAGCAACGTACAGTTTTTATTACGGTATAGTGTGTATATCGACAGGCGGGCTGGGTTCGTATATAGGCTATAGGCTATAAGAGATTATTTACTGTCCGTAATAAGATATTTAACACCACCGCAGCACATATATATGGTTATATAAAATATATATAATCATGCATTAAAGTAGACAAGCAGAACAGCAGTTAAGTATGATTTGTCGCCATGCATGATACAGGCCTATGCTAGGGCTGTAGTGATTATAACCTGATCCAGGATGCATTGGTGACAAACTTACAAGTTTATATATTCTTTATTTTAACTATACAGGAGAGGGTATGCTAAGCCCAACTTCAGGGCTTGGCCCCCAGTTTGTAACTGACCCTACCCCCTCAACATATCTTCAATCAAGATTCATAAAACCATTTATAAACCAATCAGACATTTCCCAGACGCGTCACAACAGATGCAGTTAAAGAAAGGTGTGCACAGGAGCTGAATGAAAATGCGATTAGACTGAATAGAGTTGCCATGTAATTAAGGCTAAGCAATTACAGTCATTATGTAAATACCTGGCATCTCGGCTCTGACATTTGAATACACAAAGTCCCAATTAACTTAAACACCTGCAACTTACATAATATATAATCATGATGAAATACAGAGAGTGAGAATTGTAGTAATAGACTGGCCCTTAGTACATTACACCCCCCCCCCCCCTTCCCCATAAAAATTTTAATTTTTAAACAAAATTAAAATTTTCTACATAAAATAGTCACGAATACCAATACAATTCTTCCATCATATCTATCTGTGCACAGTGATTAAAAGGTGAATCTCAGATATTAAGATTGATGTGTACTGTAAAAAATTTTTTAGCATTTTGAAACAAAAATGTTGATGTGAAGACATTTTAAGTCATTATTTGCGTATCTGACGTATGAAATGTACACATTCATATTGTATGATTCAAATATATAAGACAATTAGCACATTAGGCGTATTTCACATATTTATGATCTTTTCATGCACATATTAAGCGTCAATACATTCTATATACTCAATAATCTAATAACGTTTGCATATATCCACTTGCAACCTGTCATTTAAGCTCCAAATGACATCATAATACACCCATGAATATCCATACAGGTGTTTTATACCTCTGCCTGTCCCATATACATTCACACAGGAGTACTTAAGACACCCAAATATGATCCCATTGACAAAATAAAACATACAAAAAATTTGCCAAATACCATACCAGACGCTCATTTCTGATCCGTCCTTATTAGGTAAACAAATGACAGTGTAACTCTTCCCTTATCTGTAATATATCACTGATCAGGCCAGTTCACACTGAGAAAACTTAGAAACAAAATTGCCTAATACCATACTAGACGGTCATTTCTGATCCGTCTTCAACAGGTACGTCAGTGATACACTTAAAACTCTGTTTTGTGCCACCGAGCAGGCAGGTTGACATTTAGAGAATCTTACAAAAAAATACAATACGAGATGCTGATTTCTGATCCGTCCTTACCTGGTAATATATAGCAGTGTAACACTTTACTTATTTTGTCCAATACCACTAAACTGACAGGTTCATATTGACAAAACTTTGAAAACGAATTTCCATATACCACATCAAATGCTCATTTCTGATCAGTCTTTAATAGGTATGCCAGATTAACACTGAAATAATTCTGTTCTGTGCCGGTACCATACCAGATGCTCATTTCTGATCCATCTTTATTAGGTAAATATATGGCAAGACATATACTATAGTTAACTATAGGAACAGTACATTCATGACAATGTGAATTATTTGTTAAACACATGCATATATATACATAAAGATATAACTGTTACCCTGGTCGGTTAAGACTCCCATACACCAGGTTTTACAAAATCAGTCTAATAATAAGACGTGTACAGGATACTTGAACAGTTTCCTATCTTTCCTACAGACAAGTAAAACAAAAATAGATAAATAAATAAAATCATGATGGGAATGTATTAAATTTGCAACTTCTGCTTACATGTATGGGATGTTCAAAAGAATGGTCCGTCCCTATACATTACATAAAAATATATAGCTGTTGAACTGAAGCTATAGTGTACATCTTGTCACTGTCAACAGTAAGACTTATATTGGTTGAATTATATAACCATTGTCACACCGTTCAGCTATAAGCTACTGATATTATCTAATTCAAAAGTGTGTTACACGTTAATACACACAATAAAGGATAAACTTAAAATGTAAAAATACATATGAATATTTTGAAAACTAGGATATACACGTACAATATGTAACACGTGTATCAAGGACTGTATGTATCAACTGATTACGCTTATTCACAGTAATTAAGTGCGTTTCTACTACAATGGATGTTCACACCTGATCCAACCATGCTTGAAGATTTTATAAGTGTTGGCCATACATGTCGGTGCTGGCTACCACCTAGGAAGCACAGCTTCGATTTAAACATGAATATGACAATTATTATAACACAAATGCGCATGTATATCTTACGTATCTCTGTTAGATCACCATGCCGAACATTCATAAGACAAAATAAGCAAAATCTTCAACTGTTTTCTGATAATTCAATAACTGATATCATGAACTGAGATTGATCAAGTCGCAGCCGGGCACTACCTCGACTTAAGACTTATACTTCGTTATTTCACAGAACATCTTGCAAATAAGACATACTAGTATATATGTTAGCTTAGTGATGCATCCAAATTCCTCAGATGCACATGCATTCAAGTTATATATATGCGCTTAACATTGATATATAATCAAACTAACGACCATGCGGTTAATTATCTCAAGATTATTTTTTTTAGGAAAAGGAGGAGTTAACCATAAATATCTGTCTCACTTGACTACCAGACTTCAGCGTACCAGCAATATAAACCGGAAACATCCTGTTAACGGATCACATTACTCGGCGACTTACTTAGTTCTTTATGAAGCACTTTCTTAATAAAACTAAGATTTACCATAAAAGGTGTGACTTTAAACCAAGAATGTATGTAAGTTTTTAGAAACAACTTGCCTCCTGAATTGCACTGCATGTCAATATATACACCCCTGACAGATATAAGTTTAACATTTTAAAATACTAGCTAATTCTAACTAAGATAAACCAGTTGCATATATTTTGGAATATTCATACAAGTCCAACATTTTTAACAACATTTAACTGCCATATTATTTTAAATTTTTTTTAGTATTCCTATCAGAAGAATATATAAAATGCATATACAGTCTATTGATACCATAGTTATTCTGTTCTGCTGCATGGCTTGGAATGGCTCCCTTGCTCCTGATAACTGTCGACGCGTCCTGGGGGGCGTCCTCAAGCAGAATGCATTCGCGTCCTTGACCTCCACAAGAAGGCTCACCCGCGCGCGTTTCCGCGTGCATGGAAAAGGGACACATGATTTACACTTGTACGACTTTTCAACGCGCGTTTCGCGCATCGCACGATGTCGATTTCACAGGCGCGCGGCGCGCGTTTCCGCGTGCATGGAAACGGTATACCTGATTTACACTTGCGCGTTTTTTTTCAGCGCGCAGAAACGCGCTCGTTTCCGCGCGCATGGAAAAGGCCCCTTGCTGCAATTTTTACCCCTTTTTTTTTCTTTCTATGCTTCTGTCTTATGTATGGCTGAGAAATCCCTGATCGAGTGAAAAATGCCATGATATGTACACTCACCTCCCCAGGAACGAGAAAAAGAATAAGCCAATATAAAATGTAGATCAAATAAAGGTATGTTCTACTCATTGGCATTTATGTGTTTTACCTACCTTTTGAAAATGCCGTTAACCTACCTTTTGAAAATGCCGTTAAAGAGACTGCTGATGCGTTGGCCCTAATCAAGAAAATACACTAATAAGAAGATGAAATGTGATGTGAGCGACTATTAACACGGGTCTGTTCCAGGACAGCACTGCTCCAGGAGAGTACACACGTCTAAGAAAGCACATAGGTCTGTTCGAGGATAGCACTGGTCCAGGGGAGCACACAGGTGTGCTCCAGGAGATCATACTGCTCAGGTTCTGCTAAAGAACTGCTGAAGTACTGCTGAAGACCTGATTCAAATATCAGACCTGCCAACTAGTCCGATTTAATCGTACTTCGTCCGATTTTTAAGATTTTTGGCAGGAGAAAATCGTATTACTACGATTTTTCAATATTCTGGAAAAAAGAAATTCATTCTGCAAATCAAAAGATTTCCTGTGAGTAAATTCTAATCGAACTTCATGTGTTCATTCGTCATTCATTCATTCATTCCATCACCCCATTAATCCTGAGCGGTTAAAACTCGATCTGTTGTTGCTTTTACTCATTAAGCGGCATTCTGTAAACTCCGTGTGTGCATGTGCTAATAAAAGTAACGTTCGACTGTGGCACGAGCATACTACGCAAAACGAACCCGTTGCGAACCAGTTTCTAATTCCTATCGCTGTGTCTGCGAATTTATTGAAATGCATGTGTCGACCTTTAATGAGAGCGATTTGTGGGACACCCTGCGTGGTGAAATGCAGCCGTGAACAAAAGTGCACATATTAAAAACGCAGGTGCGTGACCGCGGCATTCGGTTAATTCTCCGTTAAACGATGTATAAACGGTTTGACTGACACGCGCTTGCTGCTGAAGTTTCCCGGAAAGCTAATCCTGGTGACACATATGACACCCGACCCACACACCCATTGGATGACATTAGATCGACGTCATTTGACCCATGCGTCCATTGGTTTACCTCGATTTGATTTGCATAGACGTCACCTGACCTCTGACCCGCCTTGTGACTGTCTGACCGTTGTATTTCGCATGGAAGAAAGTTCCGACTTCGGTGGGCTGGACGTGATACCTATCATCAAAATGAATCAAAGAGCAAAAAATTTGTTTTTAATTTACCAAACAAATTACCGGCATTAAACGGACCGCATGCACTTTAAATGTGCCAGTTTTTTAACCATTTGATCCAAATCATAAGATAATACCAGGGCTAATAGAGTGCCGGCGATGTCAATATTTTACATTGTCAGTATTAATAAAGTCTGTCAAATTGCCGACTACGGGTATCGTCTGAAAATGCGGTAAAAAAAAAATAAATAATTTGTTCTTCTGCCCTGTATCCTGAGATTTGGTCCTCCCATTTTTGTAGGGCATTTCGTCTTCGTGAAACTTTATACCCAGTCATAGCCCGCCCGTTCGTGTTATAGTACCGAGATACGCACGTGAGATCGAGGTCCCCGGGCGCTTGTTAGCAAATAAAAACGTGTTTTGGCCCTTTGTTACGAATTGTATTTTGGGAGGTTGTCCATTATATTATACAAATATAAAAAAAACATAGGCCATATATGAATAGGCCTGTCGGGTGAACTTATCATGTGTTTAATGAAGTAGTGACGCAAAGTTGTACTGGTTTAGCATCGATGTCAACCGCACATCGTGTTGTAAAGAGAACATCTTAACTACCGTTGACAGCACATTCCTTTACTTTTCGGAGGAATAGGCAAACATTTTCAAAGAAATATGATAATAATGTGATATTCGGTGAATTTCATGCAAAGTAAAGACGTGTGTCTTAAGTTATCAGTGGTTACCCATATGTTAATTACTGCAGCTGTATATTTATAATGATATTTATAATAATTGTACTGAAGATGCATAGTATTATCAATTTAGACCCACGACAAGGTTTAAGGAATTGACATGCAATTTTATTGCATTTATTTCGTAACGTCTTATTGATTAAATTATGCCTTTATTGTATTCATGGTGGTTTTCTAAGCTTTTCCTGGACCTCTTATTCAATTTATTTATCAAGGTTTTTTACTTCTTTTCTAGTGAGAATTTTTTTTTATTACAACAATAGACCTATCTGACACTTCTGCAGAATACACGTTGTTAAAAGTAGACCGAATTCTCATATTTTTCAAGAATTCTGTTTGTTAACTGTTTCTTTACTTTGTTGAAAAAGAGGCCCTTTAGTTATCTTATCCTCGTTACTAGTTCTTCTTCGAAAATTGACTAATAGAAATTATCTCTGAAAAAAAAAAAACAGGTGAACACAAAGAGGATGGAAAGGATCATTATAGCAGTCAAAAGAAAACACATGAAACAGACTTTTGAAAACGATTTTATTTTTTTCTCCTCAGTTTTGGCTATTTGCTAGTCAATTTGGAAATTGATCAGCACATCCTGCTTATCAATTTCAAAAAGTAATTAAACCCTTGTAATACTATCAACTTTTGTTAGAAAATATGCCAAGGAAAGGTGATTTGGGGCCATTCTTATCCTCGAAATACAGGCGCTTCAGGGGGCTCTGCCCCCTGTCCCCCGCCAGGGGCTTTGCCCCTTGACCCTACCATGGGCCCTTAGGCGGGCCCCTGGACCCCATCCATCTAGGGTAAGTCAGATTTCCAGCTTTCAAATGTTGGCAGGTCTGAAATATGCGAATAGGCCGGCACCACTAATTTAATTAGTTGGAAACACTTATTTTGTGCTGAATTACTGCTAAAAAACGGCTGCGCGACACAGGATGATGTATGCCAGGCGGGGAGCAGATTTTCAGTATATAATTCATTGGTCTTGTAGCAGATATTCAGCATATGCTGTAACTGAACTGAATACCTGAACTGATCTGCTGAAAACACTGATCCAGCTATCTGCGGAAAATCTGCATCAAATGTGCTGATAACCTGCTGATTTTGGTACGGGAATGAATATCTTCATTATATTGATAAAATAAAAACAGCTAAATAAAGCTATTGTCGTTAAATTATTAACAGGGTGAGCGGCAACTGAAAAGCATTAAGATACTACAACAAAGCACGCCCTTAATACGTTTTAAGATATATATATATCTCCTGATATCAAGAAAATTCGTTCGAAATCATACATTTACGTACATGTACTGGAATATGACAAAAAAAAATATATTAAGATGTTAAAGGTATTTAACTTTTATGTTTCCAGGCATTAAGGTAACATAGTAATCATTTTTAAATCCACACAAGTATCGAAGTTTAAGAGAGATATGCCCTCTGTTCATTCAGATGGTATTCTTTTGTTTTATTCTACAGTTCTATACATATTCCATCTTATTTCAGCTTCCTGTGATATTTCATTATCACCGGATCACAGTAACACTGTATGGTCTCATCCTTTTTATACCAGTCAAGTTTGCCAGTATTTATAACCTTTACACGATACGTATGTAGCAAGGGAATAAAAAAAGTCAAACCAAGGCACAGAAAATATTTAATTTTTGATTCAATTAGAACAACAAAACAAGGGAAAATATATTTGTCTTGAAACAGGCATTTTTCAAACGATCCGAGTAGCGGAGCACCTTTAAAGGATCACCAGTTGTCATTCCATCGGTGAAGCGTCAGCTGTGCGTCATGACCCATAGCACACATACATGTATTTTACATCTGTAAATCAAAGATATTCATAAATAGATTTCCGTTATTTCTTCTAGACCTTCCGTAATCAAGCCCTTTTTCGTAACAATTTTGTGATAATCTAAACTTATTGTTAAACCGGGAGTCCTGAACGCTCCTATCAATGCCCTAATGGGAGCATATAAATATATTTATATATATATATATATATATATATATATATATATATATATATGTGTGTGTTTGTGTGTGTGATCTGCGCTCTTTTTACTGTTTTTATCTCGGCTTTTGCTTTTAGTAAAACTGTCCGTATTCTCACATATTGTTGTTATCAGTATATCAGTATAATGACAAAATATTTTATCCATATTCTGTCAAAGATATAACATTTCTTATTTTCTTTTGTTCTTTTCAGAGTACAGAGTAAAGACATGCGATAAACATTTGACACTCGTTCCTCAATGTGAAATATATTATTGAGACTACAGCGAATATCCTAGAGGCAACCGGACAGCCATGACCGACCTGTCTGTGTACTTAACCGTAAGTAAATATAGTCACGGTGGATGGCTTGATCACTTTGATGTGATATCACGGACATATTATCATAATTCTATCGCACGTTCTGGTATACCTCAGAGACTTATATCAAGGATGATAATTCGACATTAACCGAATATGGACTTTAGCAGGATCAAGGTGGTTGCAATAGGTAACGTACTAGAGCTGTCGGTGAAAGTACTAGAACATAAACAATCACTATTCCCAGGGCTGCTTAAAGCACTTAAGTCAGGCGCTGTTGTGTTTCCATGGGCAGGTATTATATTATCAAAGGTAGAATCATTTCTTGCTGAAAATAAACAAGACGAGATAACGAAAGCCTTCAAGGGTCTCCATCGCGCAATTAAAGAAGTGAGGGACGATATTAAAGAACTACAGTCAGAGATCCAGTGGGAAATTACATCCGTGTCCTACCAAGAATGTGTCAGCAGGATTGAACTGGCGATGGAGTACGCTTTTGAGATCGGAAACAGTGGTGACGACGAAGAAAGAAGACGCCGCTACCAGGAGAGACTGCGTGAGATGAACCAAAATCAGGAGCTTACTCTTGCGCTTAGAATGCTGTTGTATCACAGGAGAGAAAGACTTCTTCAGATTCTGGAACAGTTTTATGAGAAGAGCAAAGGGCACAAATCTAAGCTGACGCTGTTGAGTGCTCGCCTCCTTCAGTTAGTTACAGGTGGCATAATGTCTCTGATGGCCTGGGAAGCATTAGAAAATGGACCTGGTGGACCTCGGGATTTGCAGGGTACATACGGGAGATGTCTGGAAGATGTTGTGTTAGCCATCGAGTCCCTACTTGATTGCTGTGTAAGTCAGGCCAAGGACAACATGTATCGAGAAATAACCGATATTATTGCTAGCAATTCGAAAGGGTCATGTTCAGCAATCGCTAAATTTATGTTCGATTCCCTCACACCAAAATACGATTGGCTTTGCTTCCGTTGTTTTGTTTTTCGTGACAGTAACAGAACAGAAACTATCCCGTTCATGACCAACGGATCGGAGATAAACGCACGGCTGCAAGGCATATGTGGCGTGGTCCATTACTTTAAGAAAGGCTGAGCGTCAACGTATGATGATAAAGAGCAGATAGAGTCACAAATTCGTGAACGCTTCGCAGCAAAGCCGATTGGATGGTATTCGTCGCTGAAAGACGACATTACAAGAAGCTTGTTTACATGGACTACAAATGTGCGTCCATTTACAGCAATGACTCCTGGTGGTTATATGACCAATCTGCAGTACATTCGGGATGCTAGACGTCTGTTAGGTCACAGCGGTATTAAGTGGTGGACGTTAGTGAGTATGTATTCTGTTCCATCCAGCCTGGTGGTTCATTCACATTATGGTTCGGATGAGAAACATATTAGCGGGAAAATTGATGGTGACACAAAATACATAGTCTGGTTACTTTAGAGGATTAACGACAGGCAACATTTGTTTATATATTAGACTTCGTCCACTTGATAACTAGAGGTCCATTTCCTTATCTATATTTAACGTTTTTTTAACAATGTAACAATATATATATGTGTGTGTGTAAAATGTGAACACCGATGGGAAATCTGTAAATTCATAATGAGCAATGCCGACATATTCCTTTGTAAAATGAGAAAGAAGGTAGAATAGAACTCGGTAGAACAGATGTTAACGAAGCAGAACTCGGAAAAAAGAAAAAGGAAATACCTTATGAATGAGAGGTTTTAAAGGATCAGAAATGTGAAAGGTGTAAGTTTTATTTTATTATTCAGTTATGATATACAAAATAATAATTGTAGACTGCGTCAACGGAATGACAACATGTAACATTCAAAGTTAAAATTATAATAATAATTCAACTAGTGATATCGAAATATTTTGTTAGTAAGAACTTTTGTCTACTATATGGCTTCTTGTTCAATCAGTAACTTCAGTTTATTTTGTAAGATGATCAGCTAGTTGTTTTATTACGGATATATATATATATGTGTGTGCTTGTGTTTGGCACCTGCTAGACTATTTATCAAGGCATAAACCAAAGTTTCTTGATACGGATCTGCTACTCCGAATGATTTAAATGAAAATTATTTGAAAACAGAACTATTTAAACTATTTTTGAATTGGTAAATGTAGACTGTATAACAGGAACTTACCAGGAAATGTGTATATAAAAACATGACCAGTCGAACGCTAAGTGAAATTCATAAGATATATATATATATATATATATATATATGAATGTAATTTTGTCAACTATTGTAAGTATTTCGGATTCCCCGCCTTGAAAATCATTTGACCTGTGCTAGACTTTCTGATAAGACTAGATATATCTATTATGGCCACAGAGTGAAAATGGGATGTCTATGCTGTTGACACAGAATCAAATGTAAATGAATGATACAGATATTAAATTTAGACAATAAAATTCAAATAATCGTTATACAAATGACCCATGGACCATGCTGAATTTAGCATACAGGCAATCTATGTATTGAATTTGGAAGTTATGATCTGGTGAAAAAATATTTTATATTGAACGTTACACAATGGGGAAGAATGATCAAAACCATGCTTTTTGCCCATAATCCTTAGAAAATGGGCTACAGTGACCTAATTTACAAGATTTTACCAGGAACCCCCAAGATGCTAAGTTTGTACGTCCAGCTTCTACGATTCGAGTCCATCTGACTGGTAGGATGCTCAAATCATACTCTTTCACATAGCTGACAGCAGTCTTAGTGACCGGTTTTAGGATTTTCAAGAAAATTTACATGGTCTTCCCTGGATCTTAATTAAATTAGAAGTTTCTAGATCCAACCGCTACAAATTGTGCTCGCCTTACTGATAGGGTACTAAAATCATGTTCTTCCCCTTAAGGTAGTATCTCACTTGGATGTGACATCTTGCGACTAGTTGGAGACACGTCAATTGCGAGAAAATACACGAATTAGCGACAATTTTCACTTACAATCACACTGAATCGTACTTACGACACGTTTGCGAACATCGTACGAGTGTTTGGCCTAAAATTCGGCTGGAGTTCGTATACCCGCGCCGTGCGAATGTCGTGCGATGTTCACAAGATATTCGCACGACATTTGTGAAATATTCGCAAGATAATTCGCAACCAGAATGTCAGATTTTCATTTTTATCTCCAAACATTCGCAATGTAGTTGCATAGGTCGCAAACCCCTCTCAAAGATGTCTCGCAGTAATCGCACTTCCTGTCTCACGGAAACTGACTTGAGAATAGTTCGAGACGGGTTTGAGACACCAGCGACGCCTCTGCGACTATTTTGCGAGAAAGTTGTTTTGCGAATTTTCTTAACATGTTCAAAATTTGTGCGACAAGATAGCGACACTTTGCGAATCACGCGAGGTAATTGAGAACCGCCGCGAATGTTCTAAGACACTTTTGAGACTCTCTCGCGAATGCATTTTCAATTTGTCGCAAAGCTGGCGCAGCCCAGTGAGATACAGGCTTTAGCTGGCAGAATATAGGTCACAGTGACCTTACATCGGATGTCCAAGGAGAAATTACAAAGACCTCCCTTATGAATAAGGTAAGACGTTTCTAGATCCAACAGAAATGGTTTGTGCCTGTCTATCATTCTGGGTGATCGGAATTAGGTTGTCCGCTCAGAGCTCACAGAATACAGGTCATGACCTACTCTAAGGTACAGAAGGAGATTTACCCAGGAATTTTAAGTTCCAGACCCAACCGTTATGAAGAAAATAATGATCACTCTTTAACGTTTGAGATTAAGTTCTACTCTCTGATTGGTTGGTTCTCTGCTGCTGGTATCGGTTTGTATCCTACCTGGCCTCTTTGGCTGTCGGTGCTGTGGCTTTCCTCAGGTTACAGGTATGGGTGAAAAGGTGGCGGTCTCTCGCAACCTCCTGCTTGGCTTGTGTGGCATCACGTTTATAGGCTCCATCGAAATTCTCATAATTATGCTTAATTAGCGCCCAGGGCGGAGTCTTGGATACAGCAACCTGTAGCTGCTCGTCTAAGCTTAGAACATCTTAAGTCAGTCGTTGTGATTGGTGCCTATCAGACTTTCACGTTTTTCCTATACCTCAAATTATATAGATCACAGTGACCTAGTTTCAATATTCTTTGAAGAATTTGGCTAAAACCTCCTTTGATGTTGAGGCCTGAAGGATACAAGTTGTGTCCATCTTACATTCTATAGCTCGCAGAAAAAAAGGTTTGTCTATTTGTCTGTTAAAAAAAATACTCATAACTTTCTTAAAGGAATTTGATGCAACTTTCAGAATAACTCTCGGCAATGATACAAGGACCAGTTGATTAAATTTTGGGGGTGATCCAGATCACAAGGGTCCATGATTGTTTTATGGAGGAAAAATGCCATATGAGGGTTATATGAACTGCCTTGTTAACTTTGTTGCCACTAGGTGGCGCTCAGTGTCAGTTTGGTATAACGTTCAGTGTTTGTTCTTCTGTGGTTTCTGACGATGCCATATGCGGGTTATGAGATGCCTTGGCAGAGGTCTGCACTCTCTGAGTCCAAATTTCTAGTTTTATTGCAACTAATGTAAATGCCTGTACGTCTAGATTAGAGTGAGCTTAAAATTGTTACAACTGATAAAACAATTATCATCTTACAGTGGTACATTTAGTGGTACATTACAGGTAAATTTGTCCTTACAATATCGATTATTATTACATTATGAGGAGAATATTACATTATCAGTTTTAATTAGCTTTAAGTTTAGAGATGCCCAAATGACGGAGTTGATTACTCGCCCGCAAGAGGTCGTTTGTACTCAAAAAGAACCTCTCCCAGACAGGCATTGTGGGACTATTCGTCTCAGCGATAAAAACTCCAAAACTGAAATTTGTCGCAGATCAAGAAAATACCTGTTAACATAGCCCATGCGCCCGCTTACAAAATATTACGTATCCCTTACGACCAAATATCAATGTTCATGTTATTAAGCCTTCAAACAAGTCTTATTCGACATATTTATCGGACTACATTCCGTCTTCAAAAAAATTTATACCGACGCCAATCGTCTTCTTTGGCTCAGGGGTAGAGCACAGGGGTCAAAGCCGGGATATCATGAGTTCGAATCTAAGCCGAGGCGATGTTAGCGTCATATCGACCCTCTGGCATTCGGGTTATCACGGCTTAGGCTGTGAACGCTTTGCAGGCTTATTGGGAAGGCCATGCCCAACGGTCGTTTCCACTCACAAAACGTGTGCGCCTTTCGGGGGTTCCCGTAGGTATGACCCAGTTATGGGGACAATTACACACTCAGAGCCCACAGGTGCAGTATCACCGGGGCATGGTTTACACCAGGATAGACTGAGAGGAAGTGTGTGATACTGCCCCGTCACATAGTCCGAAATCTATACCTACGCGGTGCATTGTGGGGAAAGAATTTCTTTGCCCACGATCCCAGACCAGCAGAGTCGTACTCTTGATACTATGACTCTGCGTAGTGTGTTGTTTTGATTTGCCTCTTCAACTAGCTACCACAAGCAGGACCTGTATAAAGTCACTTATGCATGAATGATCCTTAAACATACAAACACGGTTTTAGGTGTGTTCCATCCCAAAATGGAGACCCCGAACTTAGGATTTTTAGTTTGTGAATGCATTGTAATTAACACTCAGTATATGAAGTAGATTAACATCCGTTTCATATATAACCAAATTCAAGCTTTTAAGAGTTATATATGTATATATTTACATAATATACCATATTAGTGACATTGCGATATCATGTAAATAAAAACAATACCACGTGCTTGGTAACAGTTGCAGTGATGAACTTATTATCGTATAGCTTGATGGAGACTTTAAGACACAAGGACAACACAAATACTCAACGCAGAATCCTAATGTGACATTGTTTATTAACGTATGTTGTGAATGGGACTGCATGATACAATTATACACGTGGTGGTCTTTGAATAATGCATAATATCTAATCATCATTTGCAATATGTCCTCATCCTGTGTGCCCAGTGAAAGTAGAACAATTTTTTATAATTTTAAGCATTGTTAAAAAGAGTGTTTACAAATTTATAACCTTGAATAAGTTTACAAAGTGTACAAAAAATAGGATAAATGAAGATTTCGGTCTAAAACATATCTATTTCATATATAACACTATTCGCAAAAACAGGACAGTTTCATGCGAGTTCCTAATTGTTGAAAAAATGAAATACAATTATTTGTCATTTTATTTCTGGACAGGAGGCCATCCTTGCTAATGAGGCCCCACAAACCTCTCAGTCGAAAAGCATTTTATGCACTCTTGCTTCTTGAATATTCTGGGTTTAATATGTATACATGTATACGGCACCCCCTTCCGTAAATCTTGGCTACGCCCCTGGAGTTTTACTCTTGTGACTCCGAGTCTGCACAGTGTGCAAGTCTTGTATGATTTTGTTCGGTCTTGTGATTAGTTCAGTGACTGTCGTTCTTACCCACCCTATTCTAAAAACAGCCACTGTATAAACATATATAAGAAGGTGGTCCGCCAATACCATGTTTATAAATCTATCTTGACACTGTTTGCAACAAATAACCTATACGCTATGAACACAGCGCGTGACCTCCTGGTGACCCTCTACTCACACGCTGTGAGAAATAGCAGGATTCTTCAGGTATGGCAAGGTGCCAAACACCCAGTCAGTTTGCGCTGGATAACTAAAATATGATTGGCTCTGCGTTGAAACAAATCTACAGAACTGTTAGAAGAAATCTGATTTGCTAAGCGTGTAAACAAACACGGCTTCGCCCGTGGCAAGCTCGAGTAGCACTGCAAGGAAGGAAATAGGCAGATAGATGGGGGTAACTGGCCTCAGGCAAGACCAGCAAGTCAGTATAGAGATAGCGACTGTGTTGAAAGTTGACGATTGCATCGTGTGTATTCCATTGGAGGGGGGGGGGGGAGGGGGGGAGTCTGTGCTACCAAGCATTTTCCACCACAGTGCAATGACCGGCATCTCAAAGAACATCCGATAGTGCTGGTGACGCCTGCAATTCGATTGGTTAAATATTACGCAGGGGGTATTCCACAGAGACAGCACCGCCTGGTGGCCGAATCTGACCGGTATCCGTTGTTTACTGCAGCGTTTAGTGCAGCGAATATTTGAGCATAGCGTAACCGCTGCTTATGGATCTACAAATATCCTAACCCTGCAAGAAAATGCACGGGTGTCACCAGAGAACTGTGACCTAATTATTGTATTGCATATATAAGTTGGGAGTATAACCAGATGATTGTTTTTATCATTTATTGTACATTTATATAGAGTATCATGTTTAGATATTAGCGTGACACTTTAGTTAGAGAGCACACGTGTCTCGTTTGATGTTAATTTCAGTACAGTTTTATTCCGTCGGAGCCGTCTCTGTTTTGCGGTCTCTTATAGTAACGAGTATTTATTGTAGATTTCAATGGACTAACACGTGTTTAGTTTCCTCAGGGTTTTATCTCTTGAGGCCTGTCCATATTAGAATTCATGTTGTAACTGGCAGTCGGCATAATAGGGAGTGGAGATTGGCCAGAGGACGGTCAGGACTTCTGACGTCAGCAAGCAACTACAAGTCGGGATGAAGAGGATGTTCGAAAAGTGCCCAGTCAGCGTACCAGTTTCGGTATAGCCTGACGATGTCTACAGTCCAGGGGCATTAAAAGGATTTAAGTATATTCAATTTTAATTTATAATTAAGGGCAAAAATTATATATTTAACAAATTAAATAGATGATCACGTAAAAAAGGGAATGGGGTAATGTAGAGGGCAATTAAAGGTCAACATATGCTAATATCACTATTTGAAAGTAAAGTAATATTAATAGGAGCCAAGTAAAAGTAATAGTAATAGTAACAGTAATAGATGAAAAAAAATGTTGAAATAGTAAGAGTAATAGTAATCGATGTATTAAGAAGTAATAGTAATAATAACAGAACCACTGTAAAAGGACCCAACCCTGTTGTGTACTGACGCAATCACAATGTACGTTTCATAGTGTGACCCTGATTTACACAGAATCTACTACCTCTGCCACCGGACTCACACAAAACACGACCATAACTGCATGCTGACATAAAAAGTGAGTGCCAAGGGATATCGAGTCACATGTTGTTCACATTTACTGACAATGCAAGTGGGTCAGTGACCAGGTCAAATGTCATACATGCTTAAATCTGTCAGTGACAGCAGGGCTTGTTCATATGCACAATGGACCTTAACCAGGCGCTGGAGGATGGACTTACCTGTCAAACCGGAAAAACATACCTGTATGCGGTCGTACATGCTGGGGAATATCCATTTAACAGAATCTTCATTTCTGTTAATGAGTGTAATTTATAAAGTACACGAACATTTTTTAAATTTTGATGATAAGGTACTTGGGCAAATGTAAGTCCTATCCTTGTTGATAAATATAAATGGGGGCCATATTCAGGTGGACCACACACGGGCATGGTATCTGAGAAGCCTAGGGATAGTTAGCAGTTAGTATGATCTTGGTAGACTACTGACTGTAGGAAAACCCCACTGCATTGCTATCATGTAATGCCATCTTTAACATACAGTGATGAAGATACTCGATTACAGCAGCTTGTCCCACGGTCAACCCATGTAATCACTGATTTGTCATTTTGACTCCGCAGTCGACTTTTGACCTTTCTCTATACATATGTAATAGAATATCTACGAGATATTCTGTATGATACTTCACCTCCAGCACATTCTTCTCAAATCAGTATCACCTACAGGTCACGAAAGGTCATTTGAGATTCAGAATCAGTAATCATAAGAAGGGGAGAAATTATTCTCTATCAAGGGTGAAATAACGTGATGCATTGCACATTTTGTTGAGAAAATATAAAGTGTATTCTGTTTAGGTGTGCCTATTATCGTCAAGAGAATCTTTATACAAAAGACCTGGCAGGTTCATAGTGAATAATTTATTTATACTGAATGCATATAGAACTTTATAATGTGATATTTGACGGAAACAAACAAGATATCTTACAAAGCATTTCAGTCAAATTATTAATTTAGTAATTGATATAACAGTCTATATGAAAAAAAAATACGCTTTACTGTATACATAAATTTTTCGTTTACCAAGATGAAAAAAATAACAAATTGCTCGAGTGTTATTTATTTTTGCATAAAATAAAATAATTACATATATATATAATGAATTACGCAGATTAAATGATATGAAGAAATGAATAATATTTATATAATAAACCCTTTCCACGAACACGGGCAGTGTATAGGTAAAATCGTCTGAAGTGTTTTGGTCTGGTTTGTTGAAGGAAAGCCAATACAGAGACCCCGACAGGAACCTCACTGTGAATGATTAGGTTTACATTTATCATTTTCAAATATAATAAACGATGGCCTATCCAGTCAATATATATGACCCGAACAATGAATGTCCATCGCCGCCTGCAGGGGGCGCTTGTGAGGTGAGCAAGATGTTTTCATCATGCCCCCTACCGTTTTGCCTCAACATAATAGGCAATTTCCATGGTTGCGTAACTCGAGTAACTGTCGTCTGCCGTGCTTGGTTCCTGTAGCCGGCATACCAGGTTTTGTCAAAAGAGATCACATGAACCTTGCCTTTCATTATATTTCTTGAGTAATGTTATCATTTGAGGTATAACAAATACGATCTGAATTATTTGGCGATCTAATGGTCCAGAAAACTTGGTATTAGAGGTATTTATCAGACGTCTTTAGTGTATTGGAAACACTCAGTGCGGAAGAGGTACCGAGAAAAATGTAACAATTCCAGCTGATACTCTAAACTCTGAATGCGAGAGTTCTGTATGTTTTTTTTCTCACTCAACAGGCAGCTTCGTTAAAAATATCACAAAAAGTCACTGGGGAAATATTGAAGGTCACTTACATATATATATATTTAAAAATATATAAAAATTTGTGTTAAATATGTTTTCATATGATGATAAATGGCGCATGGTCAAAGTCAGGAGTGTAATATCGATATGTGTTATACACTGTGAGGCATATGTTTTGCTCTCGTTAAGCCAATAATGAAATATGTCTAATATACTGAGTCAGGTTCAGCTCTGTTGTGTTGCAGTAACACGAAGAAATCTGATCAAAATGCTGAACAATTTCCTTAACACCCCATGTCACGTGGCCTGTCGTCTGCCCAGCGTTGCCTCATCCACCGGCGGCGGTAATGTTCACGTAGCAGGGAGGAACGAAGCTGCTTTTACCAACTATCTCGTGGACTGCGGCGTATGTAGAGGCCACGCCCCCTAGAATTCCTACCAGTATGATCTCGACGTTCAAAACCTTAATATGGAGGGGCACTTTCCTGAAAACAAGACATGTATTTTTTGGGGGCTTTACTATTTTGTATATATGAGTGTCAACAATAATTTCATAATATTATCCTCAGTAACTGAGTAATTATTAAAAGCTACACCTGTAATCTATTTATCATTTATAAAAGTTAAAGACGGAATTTCTGTTACGAAACATAAATATGATATTTGGCAAAATTAAACACAAGACGTTACTTTTTAATAATAAATATTTGTTGCCCTTAATACGTGGCCGCATTAATCTACTTGACACATTTTTTTATTTGTCTATCTATATTGTCAGTGACTATTGCATATATTTTATACATTATCTTATTTGCTAATATAAATATTATGTTAATCTTAATTCCTTTTGCTATCTCATTCCACTGCATCAGCAATGTCGAAGCGTTCGTTTGAAAATGTTCGTTAAACATCATTTATTTAAATAGATTACAAGGCAAAAAGTATTGAACAAAAAAGAAACAAGTATGACCTTAAAACATTGATTTTTTTCCTTATCAATAATGTAATAACAGTAATAGAATTATTTATAAATGGGATATACAAACCTTAGTCTAAACTTACCATTCAGGCCATGGACCTTTAGCGGCGCATAAACGCAGATAAAATACAGGTGGCGCCACAAACACCAGGAACGTGATTGTTGATCCGCCAACTAAATCCAAGATTGCGGAGAAATGAGGGATAGACTCTGCCACAAACAGGATCAATAGCAACATCACGGTCCGTAGGATTACCCGTTTTATATGGAACTCTGAATAAGTTGAGTAAAACATAAAGATTATATTGTTGCAATAAAATAATCATATCAGTTTGGCTCACCAAATATTTCGTGCAAATTATGATTATGGGATCAATATGATATATCACTCATTGACAAAACTTATAACGAAATAAATAAAAGACACGCCGAAAAATCGTCATAGAAATATTTCCGTAAGAAATCCTTTATTAGGCGTTTCTTTTATGTGGTTTTGATTAAAATTATCAAGTAATTTACCAAAAAATATCTATGATGAAAAGAAAAGGATGTTTTTTTCAGATTTTTTGCGGAACAATAAAAAAATCTGTTAGAAAACCCATGCTTTGGTAATATTTTCGCACATTAAAGTTAACCGCACCAAGCTTAATGATAGAATTCAGAATTCGGCTGCGATATAAAGTAACGGTATCTTCTGTTTGTTTCATGTTAGTATGTTAGTATGTTAATAACCTGTCCTTGCATGTAAATATAAGCTTTGTATCGCAATTCTATTCTATTATAAACGTGTAGGTACTTTAATTTGTTTAATAAAACAGCTTTTGGGTGGACGTATTTTGATTAACGTTTTATATATATTTTAATTAAGAGTAAAATTTGACGAAACACTGAACTAGGTGTGAATCGATATATACCTTGCGGGATCTAATACTAATCTGAAATATCTTTAATAAACGATTATGAAACGACTCAAAATTAACTGGTTGCTATGTAACTGATACCGCGTGAAGAACTGGTAGTATTACTCAAAACAGAAGATTTTATCTTGAGACTTACTGTTTGGTACCCGGAATAATTCTTCGAATTCTTGTGTGAGTGGATTCATGATTATAATCATGGTACAGAGGAGATGTCCTGTGATGAGGATCTCCACGCTGATGCGAACGCCCCCTCGCGGCATACTCTGGAGTACATTTTTACTGACGCCAGCGCCAAACACAAAATACCCAGTGGCCGCAACAGGCAGGTAAAACAGCGTTACAGCTGAAAACACATCGCTAATTTCATCAGAGTAACCACAGATACCTCTCACAGATACCTCTCTTTATTAACCAAAGATAGTACTGTATAGTACCCAGGCTGTGTGTTTGTTTTTTTATATGCACGTGTGTGTAACAGGTGGGGCCCCGCCAAAATGATTCAAACATTCAACAATGACATCTGGCGGCAAGTCAGACGTACTAGAGTTTTGCAAAGGGAGTTGTGCCTTTCAACAGCCGCACGTATGATACCAACCGCCTAAGGTTACATATTTTTTTTTCCGTTTGACAACGTATACCGTGTCTTACAGCTTGTATATAAACAACACATCTCATACATCGTTGACAGAGGCGTTTTGAGAACTTTTCTTTGAAGAATTACCCAGAGTTCATTAATATGTACTCAGAGTAAGCTAGAAATCTCATTAATCATTCAGAAACGTAGGCGAACAACTGATGTTAAACACCCATTACATGTGCTGCTATCTGGTGGTAAATTTTATAACCAATTTATGGCTCTTTCACAGTAATGCACAGATTTTACCTCAATGGGAAATATAAAAACTAACGGCCAGGCTAGCTAATAACAAGATGGCAATAACAGAGATCCAGAGGGCGGGGGTCTAGCAGCAGCAACCTTTCTTAAGGGTTTCAAACCATATTTTGCGGCCTATAGACCCCCCGCCTCCCCCCTCCCGCCTTTCCGGAGCCGATGACCTTTTCGTAAGGTTTTTTCATTAGTCCTCCAGGGTTGGACCCCTCCTTTTCTTAAATCATGGATCCTGACTTGATAAAGCTGTTTTTGGTGTATTTAATTTAATGATCTTGTAGCAAACAGGAAAATACAACCATTAAAAAATTGAAAATAACATATCAAATATTTTACAAACCTGACCTAAGAATGCCAAGATAGCGGCTTTTGGAAACTTGTTGATCCGTCGCATGTCTTGTTGAATGGTAGGGAAGGTGGAATGACCGCCGAAAGCGAAAGCTATTGTACCGAACGCATGAAGGAAGGACGTTAATGTAGCAGGCGGTCTATAAACAGGTTCCCCCACTTTCATCATGGCCGACACGAACACGAGCACACAAGCGATGGTTGACGCAGAAAGGGCGCCAACAGCAATGGGCCTGTTGAAAGAGACAACAAGATTCGCCCTATAACACTGAGAAAACTTATTGAATGGATGCTTTATAACCGCTTAGAAAGATAATATTTTCATTTGTGGAATATATCAATGTATCCGGATATAAGAAAAAAAATCCCATTGAAGCAAAGGGAGAAAAAAAATTAATTTCTGAACAATGAAGGAAATTTAAAGAAAATTAGGCATGTTTGCAGAATATTTGGAGAATTTGAAAATCAGTATTTGTACATAGGTTAAATATTAAGTTAATTAATCAATTAATTAATCTATATGCGAGATAATGTTTAAATATAAAGATTCAGTAAAGTCATCATATTAATATATATCTATATAAAGCCAAATACATAATTTATGAGATTTTGCAGAGGTTAAATGTAACCCTTAAAGAACGATCCAATACATTGAGTAGATAATCTGGGTTAGCTTTATATCCTTTGAAAGATTTTACCATCGTGAGGTGAAGAGAAGAGGGTTTAACTGCTATTAATAGGTGCTGCTTTTATCCTGGCGAACAGGGCGCATCTTTGATCGGATCATGGATGGAGTTGGCTAAGAGTGATCAATTAAGATCTTGGCGTCGCTATGTCTGCGGGCTCAGACTGCTTTCTACTTTTTAATTAAATGTTCTGTAGATGTATCTGATGCTTTTCAGTCCTTTTATGTGATACATATTAATACTGTCTTACCAAAAGTCTTTCGGCGTCCCAAGCCAGGTTAGAGGAGCCAGGGCGGCGGCTATGATAATGACCCAGTAACACAGAGATATGTGAACGTGGACTTGTTCTAGCAGAGATTGGACATTCTGAGCGGAGATCAACAGGAACACGACGGAGGCACCAAACAACGTGAAGTCCATACAGAGAGAACAAACCACCCTGTAACAAAGAGCACGTGACCTAAATGACGAAATAGAAGTTTTTACCCCTCTAACGTATGAGAGTATACCTAGATATGTGTATTAGTGAGGGAAAAAACGCACTTGAATTACCGACGAGGAAACATGTATTTTCGTAATATTTTACGACGCCTCGCAGCCTACATTTAAAATACATTATCAGTTTAAATAAACCAGACCAACCGTAAAGGCTTGTTTGTACTTTCTAAAAAATACGCGCAAAAAGGATAAAAAAAATTTATTCACATCCGTATGTATGTCACTTATGTATCTGATTGTCAGCTATATATCATGCAAGGACAAGAAATGGCGGAGGTTACTATCGGAATGGGATTAACACCGTTTTGTAAGTTCACATGTTTTTTCTGAGTTAATTTCTCACTCGCATCCTAATATTAGCCAATTCTAGGTGATCATTGCAGAGCAGTTTTCTGTGTGACTGGCGTCACGAATCAAAGTAGTCCCTATCATCCCAATTTTTAATGTCTATTTCATGAGTCGTATATTCACATAAAAATGTGATGTAATTTACTCTACATCTTCCGAATGAGAGACATGCGGCAAGCATGCTATAAATACTCTACACCTACAACCAGGGCCAGGCTGGATTTATCACAGAATCTCTCAAGTGCTTGTATATAAATTTCTCGGCCAATAACTTCTTAACTATTAATTTTATTCTCTTTCGAATATAAACTACCTATGTAGGCCTATACCTTCAAGAAAAAATTATTTACATAAACTGAGCCCACGTTGTCCTGATTAACTGTGTAATGCCGATGTGTTTAATTGTAATCCGCGATTATGCGAAAAAGTTGAGTTGACTGTCAGTAGTTTCAACAGACCTTTACACTACACAAGCAGCATCTGGTGGTGATGACTAAAACTAAGTTGACGGGTCCGTCACAACTTCACCGTATATTTACATCGTATTTATCATATGATCACATCTTTGATGGAAAACATATTTTTAAAGGTAAGGTTGTGTAGGAGTGACCAGACAAAATACAAATTACTGGCTCGCAGGACATCAAAAGCTGTTGATCATCTGTTCGGTTAATCATATTTAAACATGTATAATATCTATTTTATTTATTTTTTTTTTCATATTTAAAACTCGTCTTCAGAAAACCAAATGAGACTTTTACTTGGCTTAATGTATATGTGTCAAAGATAAATCAGAAAAGAGTTTCATGCTCCACACCATCATGAATGATTACTCACAATAATGTGACATTAATTAAGCTGAGCTAATAATACAGTGAATTTCTAGCTGACCTCATCCACTTTCCTACGGCCTTCTCGGCAATAGCTGGATACGGGTACCTCACGTGACGCTCACGGAATTCTGGGTAGCGCTCCTGCATGATGATCCAGCAGTAACCAAGGAGACGTGCTGTGTGGCACGCCGCCATGCCGGAAACCACGATTAATAGCAAACTGATCCAGCCTGTTCAAGAATTAAGCAAAAATTGATATGACAAGTGTAAATAGGTATATGAAAACTAAGTAAAACCTTTATAAGCGCATGCTTCCATCAGATGTTTAAAACTTTTAGAGGAAATACACAGACCAATGAACATATATACGAAAATATCCGGCCTATAGCTGCCTCCTCAATCTTGACCAGTTTTTCACATCATTATGGTAGACCTCTCACTCTTATGAAAATATGATCATAAATTTTACTTGAAGGCCTATGCAAGGAAAAAAATAAAAATTAGGGCAAAATAAAAAAAAAAGGTATGGCTCTCAGGCATTTTTTTCAGAAATCAATGCGGGCGGGCGCTTTTTTTATTTTAATTTTTTTGGTATGTTTCGATAAAAATGTCATATGATAAGGTAAAAGCATGAAAATAACAGTTTTATTTTGCTTAATAAGTAAAAGCACTTCAAAACAAAGGAAATTGTATGGTTTTATCTTCTTGAAAGAAATGTCGGAGCGGCAGCAGCTCGAAATTGGAAAGTTTTTATTGAAAATCAAAATAAAAATGTTTGATGCGGACGTTTAAAATTGATGCGGGCGGTGCCTGAGAACCATACCTTTAATTTTTTTGGCCTTATAAACAAATAGGGAAGGAGAAGAAGGGGAGAAAAGAAGGCCTACTTCAAAGTAAAAGACAGAAAGAACAACAGGGAGGGAGACATAGATGATAAAGGGACTACATAAAAAAGTTTACGCGGGATTTGCATTTAGAATTATCAATTAAGTGTGCATAATGGCGAAATTAGTGTGTAGAAGATTTCAATGTTAATGTTACAAGAGGACTTCTTGTAACTGTCCTACGACAGTCATGGATCTCTACCTATATCCCCTCTGAATCTCTAATGTTGAGTATTCCCAGTAATCTAACGTTTTACCTGTCTCTAATAGTTTGGAGAGAACCATAGTACTGTAAACCATAAGAAATGAAATTTGATCATTCCTTCTTGCGTATTCACAGAGGAGTTGAAAATGGTGCCGTCAGTTGTCCGCAATGTGCTTATTATTTCAAAAGTGCGTAAGATATCACAGCAGAACTTCGCACTTTTACATTGTAAGTGACGTCGTTATCCTTGAATCAGATGGTTCTTGATTCAGCAGGAAAGGAGGAGATGCCAACCGGAAGTGACGTATCCTAAAGAGTGGTTACGCTAATTCAAAACTGATAATAGTAAATACAGCGAAGCTTCTTTATAAACTGAAAGTCATTGTATAGACTAGATAACTAAATTGGTTAATAAGAAATGGCCATCTACATTCTTAACATTTTACCTCTACTGTGACCTTCGGTCCTATTGACCGTATTGTTTGTATGAAGTAATATTTTTTGTCATAAATATAGTCCTGAAAATTAGAATTGAAATTTGATCGCATTTTCTTGATTTTTTTTTTCGGATGATGTGTGAGTGGTGGCAGCAAATTTCGTAATTTGCGTATTATTAAAAAACGATTAAAGTTATCATTACCAAACTTGCTATTGTACTTCTACCTTGTGAAAGGCACTTTTTTTTTGCTTCTTCAAAATTTCAGCTTTTTTTTAGATGATTTTTGGGAAACGCTAGTTAGGCCTAAACCAAAAGTGCTGAGTAAGATATCTCATAACTTCTCGCAAGAATGAATTTGGGGATAGAAAAGGTCACAACTAAATATTATTAGGATACTTTCAACAATTTTACTCTACCTATATAATAGATAAAGAGAGATTCGACATTAAAGTTTCAAAAATAAATCACACTTTTTAGGCATGTGACCTTGCTAAATTACGGCAAGGTCAATGAAACTGGGTCAAAGTAAATAGACCAATGTAAGGTACATATTATGGGCAACAATCAATGAAATCGGATAAAAAAAAGTGGCAGAATAATAAGAAGAAGTAGGAGTATATAATAACGAATAAAACGAATATATAAATATATAAATATTATATATATATACATACATATATAATATATATATATATATAGGTGGACTTAATACAATAAATTCCCGGAGTGAAAATAACCACATAACCTCCCACAACCATCTTAAGTAATAAAAACATGTGTACAAATAGAAAGATATTCAATGAAATTTTGTGGAAAGATTTTTTTTCGATAATGAAAGAAAGACAAAATACACCTAAATGAATTTAGAGTATATTCTTGCCTGTATTTTTGCCTGTCTATTTGTCTGAGCAAAAGACATATTTAATTTGTAAAGGAGCGCTTGGTCGGTATCAGAGTGATAAATTTAAAAGTGTTAAGGTATAGTGTTCTTTCAGCCACGGAAATGATTGGTATTCTCGGACATTTAATACCTGAGCGCTTCCTGTGTTTCTTCTGATACGATTGGTAATGTAAACCTGCTGTGTACTAAGGAACTTGAGTGACGTACGGTAGTGTTAGAATTTACATCATATGGCCTTGGGATGAATATTTACAAATCAGTGTTTATTGTGCTAGTGTATATATGCTAATGTTACTGGCGTCCACGGAAGCTCGTGGCAGTGAGAATATTCCAGTTCCGGCCATTTCTCCGGCAACAAAGATGGCGGCGGTAAGCACGGTCAAGCCTTTCCGATCATGGGTCCCGTCCACCTATAAATATAAACAAGGGCGTCAATATAGGGGGGGGGATGGGGGGTATATATACCCCCCACTTTTTGGTAAAGGGGGGATGGTCAATGTAATCATCCCCCCCCCCCCACTTTTCAGAAAATAATATTAAAATATTGCAAAAGAAAAGATTAATAAATTGAATCTAAGACTTTTGATCTGTTTACTAAAAAATGTTATATCTAAACCTTGCTACGAATTCACAAAATAACTTTATAATTATTTGAATTATGATTAAGTATATATTTGTATATATAATTATATGTATATATAGTTAAATATGCCACTCAGAGACACTGTAAAAGGTATATATATATATATGTGTGTGTATATATATGAGTATATATATATGGACATATGTTACAAAAACTAGATGTTTGTAGTTATACGATTAGATTAATCCCCCCGCCACGATCCCTTAATGAAAGTTTTATGTCTTGTACACACTGCCATGCTTAGGTAACATTAATTCCCCTGGTCAGCTTCAAAGGAATCGCCCTTTGTCACAATCGTTTGTAAGCCCTTAAATTAAGAACATATAATGGTGATCCGTTAATGGGGTTTATCCTAACAGTGCACAAAATTTCGAAAGAATCTGTACCGACCAATGGGAAACCTAATATCGAACTCATGTCGATGAAGGACGGCCGATAAAGTGTGATCTACGTCTGTCCATGCAGTCAACTGCATGCCGAAGAGTGGCAGCTAATCCAGCTTAAAGCTATATCTGGATTTTTAATCGTGGTCGTTGTATAGTGTGTCGGGCCAAGGATATCATGACAAGGTGTGCGGCATCGTCATTAATAAGTTTCTTTCATACACATCTATATATTTGTTCACTGCTCTGCATGTAGTGATGGATGTATACGAGTGCTTGTGAAGTGGAGAATCTCGAGCACTTGAACCTGGTCATCACTCATCTATGCCTTTTGCATAGAGATGTGTGGATAGTTAAAGCGCTTGAATTCATGTGAAGCCTGACTTCATACTTAAATGGAAGTTCTGTGCTCAGGAAATTATGTTTTCATTTAAATATTTCGAGTATTCTATACATTTAAAGGTTATTTGTTGTGAATTCAGCTGCAATGAAATATTTTTAGACACACTCTTTTTGGACACGCTTTTCTGGTACAAATTTACCTGTAATCTGTCTTGTTATAACATATGCTGGTGACAGCCAAGAAAAATGTATTTATTACAGGTAACATTTTTTACCTGAATGGATAAATTAACCTAGGAGAAATTACTACACCAGGTGGCGGAGTATTATATTTCGACATTTTCATTTCTCCCTTCGTCTGTCAGTAACTTACCGCTAAAGAATCTAGTCATATTTTGATGAACTTGTTTGGAGCTTTAGGGTAACATCCAACAAATAATCCTGCAAATTTTGGAGGTATTCCGAATCAACATATATTTTTAATCCAAATTATTCTTTATCCAGTTAGGGCTATATTCATTTGTGGTAGTGCTTCTCTTTGTTCTATGGCTCTCCTGTAGGCAGGGATTGTGAACCCATACATTATGTACACAGGAACATAAGACAGTTTTAATCAATATCTTATGAAAGGTGTATATCTAGGCTCTATACGTCTCTAAGTTCTATATTTAAAATTCCAAGTTCAAATCACATAAACCATATACACGCATCATTCGACCAAAGAATAGTGATATAAGTGTTATCTTCTTGGCTACAAAAAAAAAGTTATATTCTGCTTACCTGAACATGGGCCGGGTTAGAATCTTCACCAGAATTAGAGACTGGTGACGCCACCTCGTGGCCGACCAGGGGCTTCTCCTCCTCCGCCATGATTGGTCTTTCAAAATGGAAGTCGGCTGAGAGTGCAAAATGTCAAAGTTTGATATTGAGGACCAGTATTTACCTGGTTCAAACGTTTACTTTTTATATGGTAAGAATGTTTCATAGGAGAATTATGAAAAATTTGGAACTTAAAAGGGACACTTTTTCATGAATTATATTGATAATATCATTATTTAATTAGCTGTCCAACCTTTGGTAACAGTGGATATCGCTTTATACTATTTTACCAGGAAGATTCGGACTTGTATTTCGAACAGCCATCTCTAAAAAGTAGGCCACAGTAACCTATATTTTGAATAATCCAAATAACAAAATATCCTAAACACTTGTGTGTTCAAGATTAATAAAGCTTGGTATTATCAATTGCATTAAAACTACATTGACAATTCAAAATTGAAAAACACACTCATGTCTAATTTATACACGTGTTAACATATTCAGTATGCAAAGTTAAGAAAATTAAGTTCTTCATAAATATAAAAAGTATAATTATATTTGTGTGAGTGTGTGTGTATTTATAACATATATGAATAGACATGACCAACATTATAAATCTAAAAAGTTTGAAAACTTCAGTTAGAGCAGTTGTGTGCAGTTAATGTTCCTCCTCTGATGCTTGTGGATGTTTTTACAAGCTTTATCTAGCTGTATGACAGCCCTCTCTCAAAATCATTGATCAGGTAAACTTTAAGAACTTTGTCAAACCTTTAATTTTGAGTTTGGTGTTGACATTTTATTAGTGGTTACTCAGAGTAAATATGACACAGAATGGCAAGTGTTTAGTAGTGTTAATCCGTGTTATTTATTAGTAAGTGCTAAATAAACATTGCACAAGGTCAGAGGGCCCTTTCCCTATAGCTTTTTACCTTATCACACCGTATACAGTATATCATTTCAATGGGTGAATGAGCAGGGCTTCGCCTTATATATATATAGTATTAAAAAAGCAACATTCTGACAGGAGAAAGTCTTGTGAGTGTCCGATAAAAATATAGACATATCAATCAAATATAAATGTTGTCTAAGTGGTGTATTCTGGCCTGGGTACAAAACTTTCACAATAACGTCAAGTCTGTGGTGAGCTCTGACCTCGGTATTTGCATGCAGTCATTTTAAGTTGTCTTAATATGCATGCATTCCCTGCCTATAATAAACATAATAACATAATAAAAAAGAAAAGAAAAAAACCCAACAGTAACCCCTTTATAGAGGTGCCTATTTATTGAGAGGTTCGATTCTAGTTTTAAGTTTTTAGTAATTATTACTGATTCAGAAGTAAAAGTTGAAATATATTACTTGCTAAATTTATCTGCATTGTATGTATGTATTTCGTATTTTAAGAGATTACATAATTCGTCACTTGGAGCTATAAATAGTAAAAACTATCATTACAAAGCATTTCATATGTGAGTAATACTAAATTTGTATTATGCAGTTATCACAAGTGACATAAAGTGTGTAGTCGCTATAAAGAATACATATACATGTACAAAAGAATACATATACATGCACTCTACTGTTTTAATGGAAAGACAATGATAAAAAAGTAAATTTTGCATAGTGATACTGTTTTTCAATGTATTTTGCCCCATTTGTTCCATGACGTCATGTAAACGAAGTGGACTTTAATTATCAATGTTAATGTTGATACACACATACAAACACATATAAGGAATTACACATTAATCCACGCTATTACTGGTTACATAATTAAGTGCTGTTCGTCTAACATGGTTTAATAAACTACGATCCTAAGCTAAAATTTAGGTTCAAACACTTTGCATAGTATGCATGTGCATGAGATAGATTGACGTCACTGTGCACATTTATATACATATATGCGCGTGTTGAAAATGCGATGACGATAAAAACATGCATAATCACTGTATGTCTGTAGATCCAATAGTGTTTTGGATATAATTAGCCGCAATATTAATCAATGCTTATGCTATACTGAATATAAACATTTACAATACATACCTTGTAAAGATTGTTGATGTTTCCTATACACACATGATCCGCCCCCGTGATCGCAACCAGTCTTTCCAAGGTTTACTGATCGATGGACAGGCAGGCGTAATTAATCGATACATCCAAAGTCACACCGCACCTAATCATTGATGACATTATTATGATAATGTTAGATCCTAGGCAGAGATTGGCATGTCATATTATACAGTATCATAAGACAAAGGTCAGATGACCGTGCACACACTTCTGGGTTACAAATGTCCGTAAGATTGCTTCAAGTTTACGTTATATACCAGGATATAACATATATATATATATATATATATATATAAGAACTATACAAAACATAGCTAAACTATACAAAAGGCAACGGGTAGGTCACCTGACATTTTGCGGGGTTCATACTTATTTTCATATGTGTCACCATTGAGATAATCTATCTCCAATTTGTTTACTTTACAGTAGTTTAATATATGTTTACATCAATCGTGCAAATTATCAGCTCAGATTTAAGTGTTGAGTTGTTCACCTGATTTTTTAAGAATGAATTTGCATGATAAGAAGCAGCCAACATAGCAACACGTGGTTATACAGATTTCTTTAGTCATGGGGAATACAAAAAATAATATGCGTATAAGCACACAGTTTCCTGTTTATGACGGTATGATGCGACAGGCAGAGTATTGAAATATATATATATCCTTTTTCTCCGGCATCCCGACCAGTCCCTTAATCAAAGAGGGCTTATAGTCGTGTATATGCTTAGATTTCTCAGATCCTTAAATTATATTTATCCATTTTTATTCATGACACAGAAAAAATTCAACGACCACATTTAAAACTCCGCCATGGCCCTACTCAAAACCGGTTTGTGTAACAGAATCGGTGTTTGTCACGTTTCGGTAATGCCATGGTTAAATCACAGGTAAGCCCTGCTCGTTAGAACGAAGGCGGCTGGTATCACCAGTGAATGGCTGTAGTCCTCGGCATAAATAAATAAATTTCCCATTTCAAATTAGTTAAGAATGCTTTAAAGATTATTATGGCGATCCACATTACCTCCGTAAATAATTTCATTAATATCATATTGTTCCTTTGGGGTTATTCTAATTTCCAGCAATCATCTAAACCCGTTCATACATTTGAGTAAACTTGCTAAAAGACAAATAAACCAAATACCCAACGACTTGACAAACAGAATTTCTATTAACAGAGGTGTTAAAATCAAGTGCAGTGCAAGGATGCTTCTACAGGAGACCGACCCGAAACTATGTTTGCGTTACCGTCCATCAGGTGGCGCGAGTGTTGTGGATTAAAAGGACCAGTCACTTTCAAACTAAAAGAGCTGGATTCCTCCTTGGAAGTACATTGGTAATGAATATGTATTCTCTTTTCAAATATGGCGTCTTTCTGAAGAAGATATGTTGTGCAGTTTGACTGACACAAATAAAGTGATGGCTAAATTTTAAATGTGATTGTTAAATATTGTCAGTTATATTGTCAGAATCAAAATAAGCATGATTTTAGTGAACATGTCAGGCTCGCAAGGCGTTATCTTATCCCCTTTATGATAAAGGCTACGCAATATAACAAGGAAGCTTTCCTATCTTTTGATAAACTTTCTATTGAAGGACAAATTTTTTAAATGGGATTCTGATTCGAACTAAAAAGTGATGGTGGGGAAAACTAAAACGATAAATAACGGTCAGGCCAGAGTCCATGGTAATCTGAATATCTGAATGTTTCCAAAACACTTGTGAAATCTGTATTGTTACCAGTTTCAGATGGGGATCAGCAGGATAACAGATATGTTGATGAACTTATTTCACCATATCAGCTGTTGAATACTTGAACAGGGTGATACATAAATTTACTATTCCTAATATGTACATGAGAAAAAAAAAGAGTTGGTCACAACCAGATTGGTGGGATGAGGATTGTGCACAAGCAAAGCTAATAATATTTTCAGCACTTGATAAATATAGGATATCTGGAAATTATATAATTTGAATATGAATAAATTGAAAAAACACCAATCTAAAATCCTTTGTGATAATAAAAATGAATCGAAACAAGAGTCTACAATAATACACTTATCAAATATTAAAAATATGAATGATTATGGCTCTGTATTATATAGTACCTAAGAAAGAGAATACTGTTAATCATATTCCAGTAGATGAGTGGTTTAATTATTTTAGAGTTTTAATGAAAAAAAAATGAAAAAGATATTAAAGAAGAATTTTGCATTATGGCTAACGTATACTTCGAAAATTATTTTAACAGTGGATCTGTATACGGGTCCTTTAAATATGAAATAATAGTATTAGAAATAAGACATGCAGTAAATCAGATGCAAAGTAATAAATATCCTGGGCCAGATAGGCTGCAAGTTGATATTATTAAATCACTTTTAGAAATCATTTGCCTTTATTACATACTTTGTTTAACAGTATTTTCAATAAAGGATCATTCCCTGGTGAATGGTGCAAGGCAAAAATATTCCTTCTACACAAGAAGGGTCCTCTAAATGATCCTAATAATTATAGAGGGATATCATTATTGAACAGGACAAATATTCACTAAAGTTTTGAATAATAGACTCTCTCAGTATGTGCAGATATGAATATTTTATCTGAGTCTCAAGGTGGTTATTGAAAGGGATATTCTACCATGCATTGATCAAGCATTTGTTTTGCATACTTCAGTTCATGATGCAGAAATAATAAGTTAAAAGAAAAGAATAGTTTTATTGTTTATATAATGATTTTGCAAAAACTTATGACAGTGTGCAACATAATTTATTGTGGTATGTCTTATTGAAACAAGGTATAAATGGTAAAATATTAAATGTAATAAAATCAATGTATTCAAAAATGCAGTCTTGTATATTAACTGAAGGTGGACTTACAGATTATTTTATTCTTATGCTCATTAGGAATCAGGAAGGGTTGCATTGTAAGACCATGCATTATTATCTTCTTAATATATGAATAAGTATTGTAATACGTTACATAGAAACAATTGTAAAGGGATAAATGTTAATGGTAATCTTTCCAATTTAATGACTTTATTATTTGCAGGTGATATGGTTAATTGTGCAGATACTTTAGGTAGACTTCAGCAACAGGTTAATCTTTTGCAATTTTTTGTGTGAAAAATATTGTTTTAAAATTAAAACAGATAAAACTTAAATTATGTTAAGGTGGTCCTTTACAAAAAGTTGAAAGATGGTATTTAAATGGATAGCTGTAAGAAGTGGTTCCATACTATAAATATCTTGGTATTACTGTGATTAAATAATTCAGTAATAAGTGTAAATATTTTATTACAAAACATCTCCTTTATCTTTTTGATCAAATAGTAGTGCAGGTATTAATATATGGATGCGAATTATGGGGTTTTAAGAAATCAGAAACTATAGAGAGAGTGTAGTACAAATTTTGCAAAAATATTTTAAATGAAGGCCAAAATACTCCAAATGCAGCAGCATTAGGAGATTGCGGCAGATTTCCTTTGTTTGTAACTTGTTTGTTACGTTAAGTATTGGGATAAATTACTGTATATGTCAGAACATAGGTATCAGAAACCGGTGCACAGTTTGTTGATGAATTTAGACAAGAGTGGTAAATCAAATTGGGTATCTCATGTAAGAACATTACTATTTGAATCTGGTTTTGGATATGTTTGGATGACACAGTATGTTGGAGATTCGAATAATCTTTTGAAAGATTTTGGAATGAGAATAAATTTACATGGCTATTCAAAACTGGCATATAGTGATACTGAGTTGTATAGTAAATTATATTATTATGGTGCTTTCAAATCTATGCTAACTCTTGAAAGGTATTTATATTGTATAAAAAATGAGAAACATAGCACAGCACTTGCTAAACTTCGATGCTCCAGTCATGCATTGGCTATAGAAATAGGTCGTCATAATAATATATCTCTTGAAAAGAGGTTCTGTGAATATTGTTTTCATCTTGGATACAATATCGTTGAGGATGAAGCTCATTTAATGCAAGAATGTATATTATATAATGATTTGAGGTTAAAATGCTTCAAACAAGATTAACATTATCTAAGTGAACAAAATTTTATTAAATTATTCAATTTAGACATTCATGTTGAAATAATAAATGTTGCTGCATATGTATAATTCCTTTTTGAGGAGACGAAGAAATAATAGATGGTTAAATTATGTTTTCCATACTCACTGTTGATGACAATATAGGTATATTGTGTAACAAGGTATGCAGTCGTGTTACATAATTATGTTAGTGACATTATATATTAATTAATAAGTAGACTGATACTTTATGTTCTATTTATGCAATTATTTAATTGAATTATTGTTGAATTGTTTGGAACTTCGGACCTGAGGCCTTTTTCCTGAATTAATTTCACCAACTAATCCGCTTGTTTATACTTACTTTTGCAGCTTTACATCCTCCATAAATATGGCTCATTCAGCAATACTTCACAATCAACGGGAATCATATTAATTTCCCGGAAATTCTCAAAGAGTGGTAATAATTTCCCCAAATTTTAATGATAAGATCATCCATGTTTTTGCTGAGCATTGAATCATATGTACTTTCTACATACACACTTTGTTTACATAAACATGCTTTGGCAGAGTAGAAGTAACATTATTATACTAGAAATATACATGTATATTCTCACGAATGCAGGCCTCTGCCATGTGGGCGGTCGTTAATTTGGGGTACATCGCAACCCGTGTTTTCATTTAGTTAATAGCCCATATTCCCAGCTTCATTGGTGCAGATGTTCCCCATACAAGTGTTTGTATTCACTTTTCCGGGCCATGTTCCCATGTTCAGTCTGGATACGTTATTGCACATTTGTGAATATTCCTGGATGTCCTTCCTGGATCCGGAATATGAGCCGGAGCCACGTCAACATCTAATCGTTTCTTCATTGGCCCATTCCAGAGGTGCCCTAAATATTTCATGGGATTCCGTTCATGATTGCATGAGTTATATGTTGTGAACACCCACACACCCACACACACACGCACGGAAGTGAACGCACTCCCTCCTGGCGGATTCAATAATATTAACAAATAACAGCAACAAATAATAATAATAATAATAATAAATAATTATGACAATAATTAAATTACTTAATTAATTAGAAGGCCTACGGGGAGATCGATGGATGATGAATGATTAAATAACATAACATATTAGATTAAAATTTAACCAAACTCATATATATATTATATAAATTATTATTTTATTTTAAGATATATTATATTTTATGAAATTTAACAGAATTTGAGTATAAGAATTTAATATCAATTAATAATATGAACACAAATTTAATTATATTCATGTGATAAATACTTCATGTACCGTACATGTATATATGATAAGTGAGCACTTCCTAAACATTGACATTAAAAAAAGGTCCCAGCAACCGTTAAAAATAAACAGCTCTGTTGATAGAATTTGTTGACACCATTCAACAACTTCCTCATATCGAGGCTGACCCTACGTCAATCACGCTGGTTGGCTTAGTACGGCCACGCCCCCTCACCTTGGGGTTCAGTTGGTAAACAAGAGTTTCACGTAGACGGGGCATGTGACAACAAACTGGAGAGAGCAGATTGGACATGGTGGCATTGTTAATGTCGGATTAATGTAAAAGTGAGTCAGAAATTCACGTACAACCCACTTTATTAAGCGGTTTAATTCCTCAGACAAACCATTAATCCAGAGGAAATACAATTGCACGGTGGCAATATTACCAAACGGTGGGTCGTTATATAGGTGAAGGTTAAGAGCGATAATAGGGGACTTGGCACAGTTTCATGGTCTAATGTTTACCACTGAATTTTTAACAACTGGCCCAGTAATATAAAAGATCCGACATAATACAGAACAGGTATTTACTCAACTCCTATAACATAATCTTTGATAGAGACACAAGAGTGTAAATCTATGACATTTGATTATTAATAAAAATTTGTAAAAATCTACGATAAAAAAAAATATTACTATACTGTCTGGGTGCACAGGGACTATTATTTGGCAACATGGTTTAAAACACTTCTGTTCTGGTTCTGTCTGAGAAACCACACCTGAGTGAACAGAGAGTAAAACACTCCCCCTTTAATTGGTTTTCACAGCCATCTGACTCGCTAAAGGGATGAACTGATGTGGCCAGCAAAGTGTCCAGGGGCTGACCAATTAAATGGGCATTAATTGCTATACATAAGATGTAGTGTCCTGGTTGGCAGTGTTCTGGTTGGCAGTGCTTAGACCCTTAATTATTTTGGTTGAGTGTGTTTGCAGTATTGTTGAAGTCTCAGTATGGGTAACATCACATTCTCATACATTTAGAACTGTGAGGCAAGTATAGTGAGTAGATCTCTTCTGCTTATAAATAGTTAGGTCTGACTATAGAATCCTTGCCTACACATAAAACTAATTGGTGCAACTGTAGAATTAGTGCCTACCATTCAGGACTCTTTTTATCCGTCCACAAGGGATATGTGTTAAGTGTACGTTAATTGTATCATATAGCCTTTTCACTTATATCTTAGCCCGTAATAATGTATAATTAATCCTTTCTTCACACGATCCAACTTGTTGAATCCATCATGATTCCTCCCTCTGCTTGTTTATACCACTTGGCTTATGTTCATATGTCCTGCCTACATTATTCACATACATTGTGTTGTGCCCTAGAGGCATTTGTATGCACACGGATCACAGTTACCCCATGTATATTTGGTGTATTTCAAGGGTTAGGGTTAAAAAATAAACCAGTGACTCCACCTTGTCCACTCAAAGCCCAAGTCAGAGTACACTTTAGTGGCTGGCAGTTAACAAACAGCTGAGGGTTAATTTTTTAAGCTTTTGTGATGTCTGGGTGCAAAGCCCTAGGATGACGCATACGCTTAACAAAAATAAACCCTGATTTTAACAACTACAAACAATTCTCAAGCGCAGATTTAAATATCCCCACTCGACTCCTGATTTCCAATTTGTCTTCCTTGGCGCATCTGTATTGCATAGGACTTGTTATTACATGGTTGCTGGTTCGAGACCTAGTCGAGAGCTTCACAGTTGCAGTTGCATGTAAACAGTTTGACATATATGTCACACAAATTTCTAAAATATATGTAACATAAATACATATATATATATATATATATAGAGAGAGAGAGAGAGAGAGAGAGAGAGAGAAAGAGAGAGAGAGAGAGAGAGAGAGAGAGAGAGAGAGAGAAATAGCAGAACCATACAAAAGGCAATCGGTTGGTCAGCTGGCATTTTAGGGGTGTTCAGGGGTTAGTTATCATTTCAGTAACAGCCGTATATCATTTACTTTTATTTTCATATACTAAATCTATTTTACATAGAGAAATTTGTATACGTATTTTAAATTGACTCAAACTTTTTGGCCAGTAATTGTTAGTCTTAAATTTTCAGCTATTAAAATGCCTGGCTAAGAATGTCTCTGGTCAGAATGTACTGGGCTGCAATGTTTTTGAATAGAATATTATAAATGTGCACTAGTTTTAAATATTTAACCCATTAATATCATATTAAAAACTGCAAGGGCAGAGAAGTCATTGGTCATGGCTCTGTGACCAAAATGTTATGATGAAGAGGGCAGTACTGTCACATTAGATGTCATAATAGTAGTATTCTTTATTTAAGTGACAAGTACATTAAGATACATACATTCATACATACATACATACATATATATATATATATATATATATATATATATATATATATATGTATATATATATATATATATATATATATATATATATATATATATATTTATATATCATTGCACCAGGTCTATTAGTCACTTGAACTTCAAAGTATGGAAAGGAATCAGTGATCCACATACACTAAACATACAATTACTTGCTCCTAATTCCATAACATTTGCATAAATTCTTTGCTAGCTTTCTAGGAATATTTTTACACAAAGAAGTAATCTGGATAAAATTATCTTTGTGCAATTACTCAAAAATAATTAGGGAAACAGTCACCATTGATTTACCAGTCATGCATATTATGAAAGACTAGTATGTCATGAAGATAATGATGTGATATCATATTTTGTGTGACAATGTGTCAGTGCACTGGTGTTTAATTACTGTTTATCACAAATAACACACATATACCTTTTATTATTGATCAAGATTTAAATTTCTTAATTTTGTTTTTACCATATGATTAAAAAAAATGAATAATAATATAAATAGTTTATTGTTGTCTAGTTTGTATTTGCAGCACCAGTTATTTTATAATACTAAAAACCCTTATCATCTTTATGCTGCTTGCATGTTTTAGGAAGTAAAATAATAATAATAATAATAATAAATGTAATAATAATAATAAGTAATAGTTATAATAATAATAATAATATTCATACAACAAAACTGACTTATCATGATAATAATGAAAAACAACAAAAATAATGATTATGACAGTAATAAAAATTTCTTATTGGCTTAGTCCAATTTTTTTTATTTTATAATGGTGTAGAGGGGGGTTTCCTGTAACTCCCCTGGGCATTTCATGCCTAAAGAATTGGAGACTGCTAAGTAACAGAAAGTAAAGATACAGGTTTTTAAATATACTGTGGTTGGCTTTATATCTGCTGGGTTAAATATTCACAATTTTTACTTCTTTAGTGTATCACGAGGGTTTAATTTTCACAATTTATCATACAGTAACTTGCACAATGTACATAACAATTATTATAACAGTTACCTAATATGTACACAAAATCTTAACAATTGCACATGGAGATAAGGAACATAAAAGGTATGGTAATATTGACATAATATACACAACATACGTGAGATTGAAGCTATAGAATAAATTACTTTTCACCTGTGCAGATGTGGTGTCTTATTCACGAAGGTTTTTATTTTTACGATAATATCCCCTTTAAGGAAAATCGCAAATTTGAAACCCATGCGAAAGAAAAGACAACCAAAGTATTTTATATATATTTGTTCCCTTTTTCAGATAAACAATCGGTGATTATAAGCTGCCAACACAATGCAGGCCATCAGGCATGCCAGATCAGTGGTCAACAGATGTTACTCTTTAGCCAGACGACCACAGCAGTTAAAACAATATAGCTCTGAAGAGATTAGGCCCAAACCTCCACTGTGTACTGAGCTGACTCATCGCGGATTGATCAGGGTTGAGGGGGAAGATGCTGCTGTATTCCTTCAGGGGTTAATAACAAATGACGTTCGCTGTCTGGATCACGGCTGCCCTACCCTGTATGCCTTGATGCTTAATGTTCAGGTATGGCAGTCGTTATGTTTTACCTTATACTGAAATTGACCTTCATTTATATTTTAAATGTAAAGTTTATATGAACTTTTACTTTAAAACACAATTGCATACAGTGATACAAAATTACCAGAATTATCTGTGACCATGAAGTAGTGTTTCTTTACAATGCTAGCATGCTAACCAAAACAAGATACACATTACTGTTGATCCCTATTTTATGGCTGCACATGTATTTATAGCCACACCCTGAAATTGCAAAGCCCCTTTAAGGAGCTCCCACTAAGGTCCAAATACTCAGAACCTCCCTTGGAAGAAATGTCCTCTCTTCATTTACAAGGGACCATATCTGCATTTGTTAAATGGGTGATGTTCCTCAATTCAATATGATTAAATTATTTAATTGTTAACACACTGTACTAGGGAGTACGCTGGACTTGTTTGATCTTTTTCAGGGTCGTATTTTGTATGATCTGATATTGTACAACATGGGAGAATCAAGTATATCCCACAAACAGTCTTTCTTTATCGAATGTGATGCAGCACTGAAGGAAGATTTCCTGTCCCTTATGAAAAGGTATCGCATCAGAAAGAAGGTGAGCAACAGTCAATTTAGAAACAAGTTACAACCAGGATATGCTCAGTACTGGTACACTTGTCAACCAAGTTTTTGGTAATATTTATTTCAAATTTATTTTCTTAATGAAAATGAAATCATGAAAAACAAAATGAGAAACATGCATAATTTTTCATGTATAGAGCAGTAGTTAGCAGTAGTCCGCATATATCTGATTCTTGCCTGGATGCTGTCCTTTGAGTAGTTCTGTGTCATTTCCCTTGAACCTGCTCATGTGGCTGCCATTTTGCATACACTGAAACCTGGATGTCACAAGCAAAGTCATTTGGATCCAATGCACAGGAACAAGTCCTCTAGTAACAAAGAAATGACGTAGATTTTTTGTTGTAGATCATGATACAGATACAGGGACTAAATCCTGATCTGCTGATGTTTTCTTTTCAGGTGGATCTGAGCGACATCAGTGATGAGTACGCCTTGTGGGCAGTACTACCACCTAGTGAGGACTCTGCTGTCAACAGCTGTGACCTGGTCATGTCTCACCCTGAGAAAGTGTCTGTTTGTTCTTCTGATCCTCGTCTCAAAACATTTGGCTGCAGAATGATACTGCCTGCAGGAGAACCAGGTACACACCCACACAAACACACACACAGATACTGACAGATAAACCAGACAAATACTAGCAGATAAAAACCAGGTACTCACATAAACACACACAAAAACATCCAGAGAAAGTGTCCATATGTTCTTCTTATCCTTGTCTCAAACCATTTGGCTGCAGAATGACACTGCCTTAAGGAAAACCAGGTTTACACACACACACACACACCCAGACATACCTGCTGGAGAACCAGGTACATACATAAAGTAAATTGCAGGATAACAAGGTACCCATACCCATACAAACACACATGCATACCTTTGGAAAAACTAGGTATACACACAAACATACACAAATATACTTGCAAGAGAACCATATCTGCACACACAAAAACACGTACAATCTTTAATATATATTATAGAACAATTTATTTGCAGAAAATTGAAGAACTTGTTTATTGTTAGGTTATGATTATAATTTTTTTAGCATTTAAATGGCATTACCAAATTGTTTGTTCTACCTGTGTAAATTTCAATCAAGCATTTGCAAACTAGTAGCAAAATAACAAGCTGTATTACAATGACTACCTCAGAATTATTTATTTTCCTTGCTTGACCTTCCTCTTCATCTGAATCTGAATTTTTAATGCTTTTGATATCAAACTTGATAAGTCTTCATCCAGATGAGCAATGACCTCATTTGTTATGTAGTATATGTTGAAGCATAATTGAATGTCTGGTGTGATCATCTATACTTATTCCATATTTTTGTCATATTATTCAGTGTTATGAATTTTATAAGCAATCTTTTTATATATGTGATAAGTTCAACATTGTTCAACTTTTGTTAAGCCAATCAAAAAGTGGGCCTTAGAGGGCATAATCATTTGTTTTAGCTCAGCTGACTTTCAGTCATGCTTGGCTATAGCGATGGGTCTTTGTCCGTCGTCCTTCCATCTGTCCATCCGGCCGGCCTCCGTCCGTTAGCAGGGCACAAATCGTAACCGTAGGGGCTAGGGCCATGAACCCTATGCAGTCTTAGAGGTTCTAAAAAGATCTCCTTGCAAACCTGAAATTAGGTCACTGCGACCTATATTCTCGAAGTTATGGGGTGTGTATGCACCCCCCCGAAATAATTCTTTTAGCCAAAATTTTCATCCCAAACCTTCCATCTTTCACATACAGCTCACCTACCAACAGGGGAAGAACCATAATTATTTTGAGGTCACAAGGTCAAAGGTCAAGGTCACAGAACCAACTTCTTTGAAAAGCGTGTTGATGCATTTTAAGCAAAACCTTTCATCCCAATTCTTTGATCTTTCACATATAGCTCACCTACTAAGTGGGAGAAGAATCCTATAGATGTTGAGATCACAAGGTCAAAGGTCAGGGTCACAGGATCCACTTCTTTGAAAAGGTTGTGGACACATTTCAAGCTAGACCTTTCATTCCAAACCTTTCAGCACTGATATCGCTTCTCTGCCAACAGGGAAAAAACCTGTTGATTTTGAGGTCAAAGGTCAAGTTCACAGCACCCTCTTCTTGCGTGGAGTCATTTTCAGGCAAACTTTTCAATCTATACTTTCCATCTGTCATATATGGCTTACCTACCAATGGGGGAAGAAGCCTATTGATGTTGAGTTCAAAAGGTCAAAGGTCAAGGTCACAATATTGTTCTAAATGCTTGTGAACATATTTCAAGTGAAACTGTTCAACCCAAACCTACAGTCTTTCACATATGCCACATCTATGCATCACTGAATGTGATTCAAACTTCATATTTATGGGTCTTTTTGCATGAAGAAATAACTAATTGATTTTGAGGTCAGCTGGTCAGGAGGTTAAAGGTTGCTGGTCTAAGTTATTCACTCATTGGTTGCCAAGTAATTACACCCGGCCAGATGTAAGTGGTTATTAGTTACCCATCATTTAGAAAGAATCCAGTTGATATGTGGGCAAAAGGCCTAGGTCATAGGTCAGGGATGTTCACAAAAACTTATTTTGTAGACCATCTCTATTTTTCTTGTACATATAACCATTGCACTCCAACTGGTACATCTCACTGTGTGGCTGTACTTGTGAGTGATGCTGGTGACATATGACTCTTTTGTATCAGCCTGTTAAGTGATAAGGCTGAGTGATAAATACCTCGTTACTGCATAACAAAAACACTGTTGCTGGAATGCTTCAGCCAGGCATTAAGACTGTGAGAGTATAGTATTAAGGTTTAGCTACTGATTTATAAGATGATGGGAACATTTTGCAGTTTATTTTATGGAATCATAGCAATAAACTTAGTTTCCTAGATATCTGAATATTTTTATATAAATCACCAGATATAAAAGCAAATGTTTGTTCTCATACTATGTGGATGTGTACCTGGATTTAGGATGGCTTTTTTTTATTACAAGACTTTTAGTCATGCTTTCTGCATTTCTTTTCTTTCAGGTTTTGCAGTTTACCTACCCTGCTGATCCCATTGAAAAGCAGAGTTATAATAAAAAATATTGGACTTACACTTTTTACATTTGCATATCTATAAATCTAATATGAGGGCCTGAAAATGCCTTTTGAATTGTTTTGGACGTTCATTACTGTAACATCCTTTGGAGAATTTGCTACAAGTTTGGTCTCTTATTGGAGGATGTGTGATATCAAATGTCACACTTGTCAGAAATCCATTATGTCTGCCAGTTAGCCACCTTAGAAATCCTTTTGTCAGTGCAGTTTCAGTGATTTTTAGCTCAAGTGTTGGGGAAGGCTTTAAATACAGGTCATGCTTGTCAGCTGAGCGTCATGACCCATGGGTCACTTGTTAAATTTTGGCTTCCAAAGGCCAGAGCCTTCATTTGATTTAATGCAGCACTATAGAAAACTGGTAACAAATCCAGGTGAATTATTGCATACATGTACATGATTATTTTCAGGTCTGAACATGTTCCATCATGGGACGACACCAATCAGTCTGGATGACTACCACAGGCGGCGCTTTTCACTAGGCATCGGGGAAGGCCCCACAGACTTCCCGCCTGGAAATTCCTTTCCACTGGAGAGCAATGCAGTCTTTCTCAATGGAGGTATGGTAACTGGATAAAATGGCCATGGACATACATTTAAAAAAAAAAAAATTGTATTTTTTATCAGGAAATCTTCTTCAATACTTTTTTTTCCAGTGAAGTGAATCTTGATTCTTCACACATATGTTTAGATGTATGTTAATGATAGAGAATTTTCATGATCAGTTTTTTAGCTTAAGTGTTATGTATTTTGATGAGAGATATTTTAGACACTTTCCCAAATAACTAAAAAAATAACAGAAATATGTAAAATGAACACTCTGTCTCATGAGATATAGCAGCTTATGGCATCACAGGAACTGGAGTTGGATTGTTATGTCTGATATTGAGGTACTCATATGGACCCAGGAAATATGATATTGTATAAATGATGTAGAAACTTTTCTGAGGTGAAATCCAGGGATCTACTTGGTATATATGATAACTGTCGGAACTCTTTATAAAGTAAAATTGCCATCTAGCGGAAAAAGGAAAAACAAATGGAAGTAGCTTTCGTGAAGGGAGGAAAGAAGGGATGCGGGACAGAAGCATATGGCGTCCCGAGGTGGGAAGATGTAACAAAAGTTTAACGGAGGACGATCTGGACGACATTGGACTGACGCCGCTACTAGGTAAGAAGTTACGAACAAACAGAAGCCAGAAGGTGCTGGTACGTGAGTAGAATTGAATTTTCTAAGACTTTTCATATATGTTGACTTTTTGTCATTGATTTGTTTCAGTGAGTTTCAATAAGGGTTGTTACATCGGCCAGGAGCTGACAGCGAGAACCCATCATACAGGTGTAATCAGAAAGAGGCTACTACCGATTATACTCAGCAGGTGAATATATATCAAACATACCATGTTCCACCCATGAGAGAGAGATGTTACAGGTTTCATCAGTCTGAACATTCTTGGCAGTTTGCCAACCACCTGTTGGTGAAACCTAGCAAACCATGTTATATCAGACCATGCTTTTGCAAGCAGTAGTTACATTGAGTTGCCAATAAAAATGCCTACAGGGTTGTGTAGTAGTAGCACCTACACCACTTCTTTTTTGTTTATTTTGTATATAACATTGGCAAATTGTTCATTATTATAATTATTATTATTTTTGTTATTATTATGCAGTTATATAGCACCTTATTCATGACACAGAATGCTCTAATGCTCTTTCCATTTAAAATATAAAATACAATAACACAATGATACAGTAAACGGAAAAAATTATATGAGACAAAACATGCAGTTCAAAATAAATTTTAATTAATCAAATAAAAAGGGCTTAAATGTTTAAATGTGTTTTCTATGGACTGGATAGCAAATACGTTATTTTTTATTATCTTTCAGTGTTAATCATGGAGCGCTAGCTGGTGACAACATGGAGAACTTTGCAGGGAAAAGTTGTGGAAAGTTTCGTGACTCTGTAGGAGAGAAAGGACTCGCTCTACTTAGAGTCACTGACGCTATCGGAAAAGGACCTCTTGTTGTAAAACGTAATAGTGAATCAATATGTGAAGCTGAAACGCACATCCCCAGCTGGTGGCCTCAGGACTATACTACAGATGAAATACCCGGATACAAAATGGCTTCCTAGCTGACGCATGATGTATATTATGATGTTTAGGACATATTCTATTGGACTGATTTTTTGCATGTTTCCTGTAAGCTGCATATATGTTGAAAGTTATTATTTTTCAGTGGAGTTATAATCACCTGCAACTACTGTCATGTTTTATTTGTAGAAAAAAATTAAAGATTTGTAAGTATCTTTTAATGTCCCTGTGGAATCTCAAGCAAAAATAATGATAGTACATGTTATTGCCCTAAAGCCTACCCCAGGGGGAGGAAGGGTGGAGGGAGGTTGTCTCCCTTGGCATAAATGAGTCTGCCAAAATGTCAGAGTGACAGACTAAAAAATCACACTGAAGATCTTGATGAGGAATGTATTTGTAACTTTTTTAAAAGTTTATTGGAGATCACAAGTTTGCTATAACTTCATATAAACCAGAATTACATTTTAACTTTCTTGCAGTACCTACCATGTGCGTAAAGAATTGTAACTCCTCCTGTTTTTTGTTAATTGAAATTCTGGCTGCTTACTTGGATGTTTACTGTGGTTTGCATGTTTTCAGTCTAATTGTGCACAGCACAGAAATGGTGACAGCCACCATGGGGATGGAATATAAATCACCTTGGTTTGTAAATTCAAATGTATTTTGTTGTGTTAATTCCTCATTTGCAGCACAATGTAAAGATTACTGGATGTGATCTTATTACAATAGGATGGATGACCATGGAAGTGGATTTCTGTATATGACTAGTGTTGAGACTCAAATAGACCCTATCAGTAGAACATAAATGTCTACACTGTAATCATGATGTATTCACTGGTAGAGGGATATTCATGTTTGATATAAAAAAAATCTTCATCATACAGTTCTATAGCATCAACTGATTGAAAGTCTGAGATATTTAGGTCTTAGTTGTAGCTATTTTAATAGTTGTAAGGTGTTGGATCTTAGAACTGAGGATCACCAGTTGAATTCAGTCCATGCTTCACAGGCAAAACAGTAATATTTCCATAGAACCTCGGAGATTTATGACTTCAATTATTCTATGCTCGTGAATATCAAATCTGAAATTCAGAAAGCCTGTAAAATGATTTATCATTCTCACTATTTAGTTACCTTCATCAGCATTAAGTAATTTGTGTCAGTAAGTGGTGCCACATCTGGCCACAAGAATATTTGAAATGTGAGCTGTGTACATGGTTCACCTATTTGGTCATACACAGGGTACATTGTAGTTTGTATGTTTTATAACCTGGAGTACTTATTTTTTCCTATATCCATGTAGTTTATATTTTTGTAGAAACATGAAAATGAGGAATTGTAATAATTGGCTAGTTAATGAAATCAACAGTTTTATGAAATAATACCTTTCAGAAGTCCTAATTATGGGCCTTATGAATATATTAATTGATCATTAGATATGAACACACACCCCTGCAGTAAATGATATGGCTAGCTCTAAATTGGCCGTGTGACCATGATCTCAGGGAGCATAAACAAACAGCTCCAGTGTTTTGGTTTAAAAATTATTTTTGCATATTTTCAGCTATTAAATAGAAAGTGTGGGTAGTTCAAGGTAATTTATATTTTATTCAAAAAACCTTTTGCCGTGTTTTCATGACATTTGCTTTACATGTTTTGAAACTAATTTGTTGGTTGGTTGAGAGGAAAGGTTGGGGTGGGGTGGGTGGGGGGGGGGGGGGGTTGCAGAAGAAGCTACATGTGTAAATTAAGCTGATATGCTGATCCATACAATACATAAAGGCTCAGTTGTCCAGTGTCCCATATAAGGTAATAATTTGCTCATATTTGTATAAATTGTATAAAGATGTATGTAACATGTGGTCATTCAGCAATTATGATAAGGATAGGTGATCAGCAGTAAAAAAGAAAATGACAAAGCAGAGATCTTTGAAAAAGGTACAGGTATATTTGTCCTTGCCAAAAATGTGTTCTTACCATACCTGTTGACAGACAAATATGTGAAAACAATTTGATGTGTTAAGGAAAATATTTAAAAAATATAGTCATATTTAAGCTCAGTTAGCTTTTACCGGTGAACTGGTGTTTATGTGTAATGTGGTCATCAGAATTAACTGGTTTTCATAAAAATAAATACGGTATCATCTTGAATAATGTTTACACAAACCGAGTGGTTGTTGGATACGTCTGCATTTTAATTTCTAGCTCAGCTGACTGAAAGCGTACTGAGCTATAGCAATCACTCCTTGTCCGTCATCCGACCATTAACAGAGCACAAATCGTAAACGCTAGACCTAGAAACTTCTAAACTGAAAACCCATGGAAGGCCATAAAATCTCCTGGCAAACCTGAAATTAGGTCACTGTGACCTATATCCTTCCTGCTATTGGGCTTATAAGTACCCCACAGAATAATTTAAAATTTAATACAAAAGCTCCAATATCTGAATAACTAATGCATTGATTGCCATTATTCTCCCATGCATATTGATCATGGCAAGTTTCATCGTATCATGAAGACTGGTGATGCCACCTGTATTTTTTTTCAAATTTTTACACATTTTTCTCTATTTTTGAGACCTTCAGATTAAGCAGGCCGTCTGTTAACAGGGCATAAATCCTAAGCTTTAGACCTAGAAACTTCTAACTGTAAATCCATGGAGGTCCTTAGCAAATCTCTTAAGAAACCTGAAATTAGGTCATGGTGAAATATATTTTGTGAACTACAGGATGAAAACATTTTTACATAGAATCTTCTGATTTTGAGCACAAGTCCTTGAAATGGGGCACAAACTGTATCTGCTAGGGCTAGAATCTTATAACGTGACATTCAGGCAGGAACTGAACAAATCTTCATGAAAACCTGAAATTAGGTCGCTATGGGCTAACAACATGATTTTCAGAACTCTGGAAATCTTAAATATCTCAATAAGGGATGTCGGGATTGGTCCAAAATCAAATTGACCAAAGATCTTGGATAGCTTTGGGGGAGACAGATGGCGCTACCTTTTGTCATTTTCTTGTTTCACGTCTTTAAATAACCCCAAAAATTGCCACTCGACAGTAGTGTGAGCATTATAAGTCAAAAACTAATTTACAGATTTCTTTCATATTGTGCATATACATAGATAGGGGGTTATAGGATGAAGTATATTTAAATTTGGTTCATGACTTTTCCTATAAGGGTGGCCTTGACCTTGCATATTTCCAATTTTTGTTCGTAATATTGTTTTTCTACTGGATTGATAGATGTATCTTTCTGAAAATCAAAACAAAAAAAAATGTCAGATTATAAGTTTGATGAAAGAGTTTGAAAAGCCGTGACCTTGGCCTACAGTCTTCAAGGTCAAATCTGCCGATAAATAGGATTTTTTTAACCTCATAACTTTTTAAGTTACGGTGTCTTTTTTTCTTTTAATATGACGCACAGATTGTTTCTAGATGATAACACTTTGTTGGATTGAAATATTGGTTTCAAACTTGACTAATATATGGCTCACCACAAAAGTAAGAACCTTTCTGATTTTAGGTTCATGAGATCAAAGGTCAAGGTCACAGGACCATTTTCTTTAAAAATGATTGTGGATGTATTTTAAACCAAACTTTTCATCTCAAACCTTCAAACTTCCACATTTTGCTCACCTGTCAATAGTGGAAGAAACGTTTTGATTTGGGGGTCACAAGGTCAAAGGTCAAGGTCACAGGACCATCTGTTCACATATTTGCTTTCAAGGGATAACTCCAATTTCTGCATCTTTCATAATGTCCATAAAAGTACGCAGGTAACTCCAGATAATCATATATGTAAATAGTTACCGCATTTCAATAGGTAAGGTTTTTATGAAATTATTCTCATAATCAATTTCAGCTGAACGACGTGACCAACATGTCCCTTGTTCATAACAAGTGACCATGACCTTGGTTTTGAAGCTGACACCTGAAGAAACCCTGGTGGCTTGTCAAGCGTCAGTATATATTTCTGAAGATGGGGCCATATTTAGAAAGAGGAATGCATTAATTGACTGTGGATACTATAGCATCTCCGATGCCAAAATTTCTAGTTCTTTCATGGAAAAACCCCTGATAAGTATAAAGTGAAAATCAACTCCCAAACATACAATCCGTCGTTTAGGTGATAAAACGAAGTCCCTTCAATTTTACAATTATATAAAAGAGTTGTGAATCAACTAGACTTGTTAAAATCCCAGAAAATCAAACTTTCAGGTCCTCACAGTTAATTGTATCCAGGAAGACGTGCACTAGTTAGTAAGTCGTGGAAATTAGTATTATTAATTTATTACACAGTACAATATTTTCTCATCTCATCTTATATAGGATCGCCTATCGCATAAAATGAATCATAAAGATAAACAGTTCCACAAATTTTTGCTAGGGTTTAGGGCATGGTCAATCAATATCATACCAAATCCAAATGAGCACCTGGATGAAGGTGCGGGTGCAACATGAATGTTTTCTCTTTGAGTGGGTGCGTGATCTACTGAGCCCCATTCTATAGTTGTAGATGATAAGTATCCTTCCCTCTCGAGAGGTAATGGTTAAACCTTTGTTGGTCAGACTTTTAAGCAACATCTGAGCAGATTGGGCAGCCCATCCTAGCATCTCTGATACTCTTGCTGCATGTGAAACAAGCGTGGTGTGTAGGAATCGGCTGATTACATAACTGTTCCTGTTTCTACCTTGTACTCTATTCTTAAAGCCGATGAGTTCTCTTTTCCTCACTGTTCTTTTTCTGTCCTTATCGAATACGCTGCATCTCCTTCATTGATTGCGTTTGCTGACCATGGACTAACAGTAGGGGACGTCAGTTTCACCGAGCTTCAAGTTTCTATCGGATATCCTTGAAGTGATATTCCACCTAAACTGCGGATCGGGATCTTTAGCCACATAGTAACAGGCAGGTCTTTTGGGAAGCGGTCGTCCTGTATTTGCTCCACGTGACCAAGTCTCTGAAGACGTTAGTGAATTGTAGGCTGAGGGAAGTAGACATGCCAAGAACCTCAGTGTTTGGAACTTTGTCCTGCTGTGATGTGTCCAATATGCATTGAAGGCAGCGGAGATGTGAGCTTTTGAGTCGGTTTTCCTGCTTATACATGTCTCGTAACCATAAAACAAAGTATTAAGGGCACACGCCTGATACACCTTTATATTCTCAGTAAAGTGTCTGTTGGGTCACCCAGTCTTGCTCAGCTTGAACATGATGACAGAGGCCTTCGCGATGCGGTTTTCAGAATGACAGGTCGCTATAGTAGGCCTAATGATTGGGTCAAGGTTTGTGAATCTGTGTTTGTGGTCAGTGCCAAACCTGATGAGGCCGAATCGTCGGAATGATCGTGGAATTGATCGTCGGACAGGCAAGAATGCATTGAGAGCATGTGGTGGATCACTGGGACCATTGGAATCGACACAAACAGCTGAATCTCGGAATGCGCAAGACAGCAGCGAGAAGAAAAGCCAGAAGAACACTCGTTCTATAGGACATCCTGCTTCACTCGTCTTCAAAGAATCTCGAATTGCCGGGATGTAGATCCGCAAAAGCCCACTGTGCCTCTCTTCTTGTCTTAGATGGAAGTCCTGATTATCAGCAACTTTAGGGGACAGTCGATAACCTATTTTCTAAAGAAGCTGGAACAGTCCTCGCCGCTTACTATAGATCGATTGCCAAGATTAGCGAGGTCTATGAAGACAAAGCTCCTCTACGGGTTCTTGCATTTTTCGCCGTAGATGGGACACTGCAAAGATCATGTTAACTGTGGATTTCTCGTCTCCGAAGCCGCATTGGGATTTATAGAGTAAATTATTAAAGCGTACGGCGAGGGTTGGACTTATTTATTTGAGGTATTATTTTTTTCTCTCGAAACAACAGACCTTTAAAACTTCTTTACCCTTCAAACGTTTAACACTAGCGGTAATTACTAGGGCTTAAACAATGCAACGAATAATCGATGCAATGAATCGAAGCCAGTCAGTAATCGAAAATCGAATCCGGCATGAAATAATCGAATATTTTCAATTATTGCATTATCATTTATTTTCGTACCGTTTCGGTTTCTAGCTCTTACCTATGAACAGATAAACAGCATACATAATGAAGTAGCACTGTTATTTAACAAAGAAATTAGGTCACCTTATATCCTTCATTAGATGTTAGTACAATAATGGATGAAAAGATTTAAATATTACTTGGTCTGCATAAATTCTCAGGTATATAAAAATTTCAATCTTTTAGCATCATATGGGATGAAACTTTTAGTAGATAAACGTCCCTGACAGAATATTGTGACTGTATACAATAATCGAACGGAGAATCGAATCGAAAGGCAATAATCGATAATCGAATTGAATCGAAGACCCCTTATCACCTCACAGCTAGGCCTAGTACTTAATTAAATACAGTGAATAATAATATGATCGTGTTACTCGAAGTCCCAGTATAATTAGTTTAGTCTGATATTCTTTGGGAGTGATAGCGTGGACGGCCAAGTGGTTATTACATTAAAAATTTATCGTTCTTGCATCTGACAGTGGAAGTGCTTGATTATATGTACTTCTTTATGTGATATTAATGAAGAAAATAACTAATTGGCCACTGGTTGAATTTAATTGAAATTCCCGAAACAATTATAATCTAACAACATTTGACTATTGCCTGGTGCATAATTGATATTAACTATACATGTGTTTACGTCTGGAAGAGATAACTCCTTGTGCGCATGTGTGGCCTAATGGAAACACTGAATTAATTAGGCCTATATGAACATTATAAAAAATTAGAGAAAGAAACAGTGTATACCCGCCTTCTTAAGAGACCAGCAAGGCATTTTTGCATCTGTTTATTGTTAGCATACATGCATTGGTCTTGACCAGAAAAAAATTGTTAATACTTATAAATATATTACTTTGTAACGATAGATATGTTATAATATTAAATAATTCGATTCAAAATTAAATCATGTACTAAATGCTCATACTTGTCACTATAAAAAAGAATAACATTCGGGTTTACTTTTGAGGTTTGAGGGCATCCCAGCGTCGCCTGCAGAATATTTAAAAGGTTCTGTCGTCAAATTTCAAACCATATATTGTATAATACTTTTAGGAAAGAATGTCCATGTTTCAGGAAAAGATATTTCACAGTTAATAAAAAAGTAGCCAGAGACGTACGTAGTAATTATTAATTTTATACCTACACCAGCACCCTGATAACAAGTTAGATGTATTCTACATAAGTGCAGAGAATAAATGCATGCCCAGAGAAATGTGTGTCACTGTTCACCCACTCAATGGTTTCACTACTGGTCCTTTCTGCCCACCAGAACAGAGGCGGCCCCTTAATTATACTACTCTTGCAGTGCGTGGCTCTCGCCCTCATCTTGAATAAACAATTGCACCATATCTAAAAAGACTAAGATACATCGGAATATGTTACTTTTTATAAATTTATCGCTACTGGTTATAACTCAAGCAGTTGGCCGCGCTCACTTAAAGTCTGCATCTAAATTTTGCCGGATTAGTTTCTACGTGACACCGCCCACTTCCTGTACACCGCGAGTGCGGGAAGCCCAACATCTGACAGAGATACGAAGTCAGACCAGAAAGGCGCTGTGTTACAAGTGTTCAACGAATCTACAGATATATTCTGTGATGGTGATAGCAACATGGAAGGTCGTAAACCGTTTGCCTGCCCAGGCTGTGCTAACACTTTCTATGTGAAAGGTAAGGTTAAATTTAGATCTGCACTGACTGAAGACCGTTCAGCTCGGAAAGAGTGACTTAGATGTCTTGATAAATAGTTTTAACTTCCTAAAGAGTAAAGTTTCAGCTTCTTTTAGGATGACAGCTCGTAACATTTATGGGATATTCTCAAGTTTGGTCCAAACCATCGGGATCAAATAATATTATGATATGACTTTGTTACAAAATCGTCCATACTGTAAATAAGGAAGAGAAAAAAATCAGGTGAAACAGAAAGTGCGGTCCCCCCTAAATACCCAAGGCCGCCCTTATTGACACACGGGGTGTGTCAATAAGGTACAGCTTATTGACACACGGTTTAACTGCGCATGCGTCAAATCTGTCACACTCCCGCTAGATGGCAGGGCGTTCACCGTGTGTCACTAACAACCCCCGTCGTGATACCCGAAACCGTGTGTCAATAACGCGAGTTGTTGTTACTATAGAAGGTCTTAATTACCGGGCCGTGTAGAAGTGGTAGCTTTGGACTAATCAGGTGTTACCATTGGGGTCCTTTGATCTCTGACACAAATGTTTCACATTTATAATAGTTTATTACTTTCATCGCCTAGGTATATTAATTAGTTTAAAACCTATTTTTACTAGGCGAGGTACTACTAATTTCGGGGATGAAAATTACATCCCTGATGAAAATTATTTAACTCATTTCAATATTTTAAATATATTCAACAATTTAAAAATAAAATATATTTTACATACATATATCTTGTTTTATTCAATATCATTTTTCTAATCAGAAAATAATAAACAAGGATAATAGGAACAAATAAGCTTTATTGAAATTAATACAAAATATAGTAATTGGTTTGGGGTACTATGTGAGGTACAAGGCGATATAATCCGTCACGCTGTTTAATATATATGTATTAACGGCTTAGCAGATAAAATAAAAAGCCTTATGTCGGTATAAAATCCATTTTTTTATGTCCTAAAAGTTCTGATTTCCTAGCGCCTGTTGGATTGTCTTGGTCTAGTATTGAGCAAGTTTAAGAATTTTTAGGATACTCTACTTATATGACTCCTTTACAAATTTAAATACTATGATGGTAGTAACATTCCTATAGATTATGCGTCTGAGTTATGGGGATATGCATAACCCCCGTCATGTGATAAAATTCAAAACAGACCACTCTGTTACCTTTTTTAGTGTTCACAGGTTCTGCATGTGTAATTGCTGCTCTAAAAGAGACATTGGTTGTTTAACATGTAGATATCATTTGATTGAGATGTTACGGTTTTGGAATCACTATGGATTACACAAGTCTAACCAAGAAAGTATTCATATTGGATTATAACCTTGCAAGTCGCGGATAACTGAGTGCTCAGATGCAAAGAAGTAAGATACTCGAATCAATTGATGTATATTAATACACACATATAATGAAATAGCGCCGCATTGCCAATGTAATCTGAACCAGAAGTTACGTTCTGATAATCAACAAAAATGGCTTGAACAATACCGATCAGTTCTGAAATTAAGATTTTTTTATCAGCACTCAGTGCACGGCACATATTTAATTATATACGTAAAAAGTATATGGCCCGATCGACGACAGCAAAGTTCAGTACACTTGCTCGGCTTTGGTGTGGGATACTTGGGCTGAGAAGTGAAACTGACAGATTTCAGACACCATATATAGGCTGATACCACCAAATAAATACAACCTAAACACTGAAGCAAGGGGCTGTGTCATATGTAAAAACGGTGACATCGAAGATGAGAGGCACAATGGTTTTGAATGTTCTGCCTATATTATGAACCCCTAACAATTCTGTATGATAAAACATCTTACACAATTATGCAGTTTCCTATACTTGATAAAACAATTCAATTGGTTTAATTCATAAATTATAACGGTAAGACTTTGGTAGAATACTTGGTCCGCTGTTGGAACAAGTGTTAAATTTACTTGAAAAAAGCACAACCCGTACACTCTAATGATGAGAGAAAACAAGAGAAACATTTAGTCACTCCAGACTTAGTAGTTTAGAAATGGAAACAAGATTTAATTAATATATAAGAGGAGATTGTTTATATGGGATTCACCAAGATTTATGACACAACAAATTTCTTACCACTTAGGAATTTTCAGTTTTATGAACTACAACGTTGGGTGACGTTAAACCCATTTCTTCATAGACTGAATGTAGGCTAATAGATTCTCCTACTTGTACCTTTTGTAAATTAGTAAGAGAAACTTTATCACATATTTTTTTGGAACTGTTCTCTTGTCGCTAACTTGAGGTTAAAAATACAAGAGGTTTTGAATAATTCGTCATTAAACTCCTCTGTTAAGTTTTCAGTATCTGAAGTTTTGTTAGGTTAAAGCGAACATAGATGGTTAAATATGCTAACACTGGTTGCTAAAATGTATGTTTGTAATTGCAGATATCTCAAAATGTTACCGAACTATCATGGATGTATAAGCTATGTTAAGCCGATTTATTCAACATATGATGTAATCGCTAAGAAAGTTTGAGGAGGTAAATTAACTCAACATTATTCAAAATGGGAAAACCTTACCGACCTGCTCTCCTCTACATGAATAATCTTCACGATTCAATGTAAATTTTTATTGAAATATTAATTTCTATATGTATGTTTGTATGTATGTACTGATACGTTAAGCATGTACTACGTTTCTGTAATAAAAAAAGAAAGAAAATCCAAACAATTCATCATGCTATATAAAATATACACAATTAATATACACAATATAAACATGTTAAGATACGGACACAAACATGCATACATATTTTTATTATATACAAAATATACCGTACATAAATATTCAAGCAAGTTCCATATAAAATTAAATATTCCAATACAGTCTTCTTCAGTATCATCCTTCTCGACCTCTGAACAGTGTTTCCTAATGCATGCCCTGCCATGCAGGGGCCCTGGATGAGGTAAATATGCAACTAGAGAATTTTTAAAGGCTTGTTTCATTTATTATCGTTGACGCATTATTTTCAAATTCTTATTATTCTATAATAAATGGAAATGGATATCTATATAAGAATAACTACCATATTTGATATTTTATGACTAAATGTGCTCAAATTAGTCAAACATAGCTTGTACAATGCAATGCAACGTTTTCCTAGCGACTTAATCAATATCAACGTCATGCATAACGTTATGGTAGTAGATCAAAGTTTGAGCCAATAAATTCGACTTAGGATACACAATGACTCTCAAACAACACCACCTTTAATAAAATGCTTATTTTTTTGCAAAATTATACATCTCCTTTACATTACAGAACATTACTTTTGTTTATAATTTGCGTTAAAGATGGAAAATAGGTCATTGAAAAAAAATTTAATTACACAATTACCCTGGAAAACCCCTGTTACAAAAAGGCAAAAGAAACGTCTTCGCAATGATAAAAAAAACACCACATTTCATGACGCCCAGTTTCCCTGGTAGCCTTTGAAGTTACCTGGCCCTTTGATCTAGGACACCAGTGATCAAAGTGATTAATTGGGGCAACGGTGCGCCAGCTTAATTGCGGTACGCATTACTGACCACTGGTGACACGGGGTAACCGAGACTCCCAATTCTCAGTACCCGAGACCTCAAAACACGGTAACTGAGACTTCCAAATCGAGGTAACCGAGACTTTCGGACCGTGTGTCAATAAGCACTTCGAATACCCAAAGCACCAGTGTTTTGGGTACCCGTGACGAAACAACATGAAACACCCACTTAACATCAAATTGGAAACCAAAATGTAACACCAATCTATAAATATGTATATGATGAATATATATCTGCAATATTGTGTCATAAATTTATGATAAATCAAGTATTTTGTGCTGTGGTTAGTTCACCGGCGAACATTTATGCCAGCTATGATGCTGCCCCCTAGTGGTGCAAGTCCCAATCAAACAGAGCACTTGTAAATTGTACAAAACACTATTGCTTCCTTTTATTTTACTGAATAGTGGCACCATTCTGCATTGACATATGCAACAGATGATAATTTATTAACCATTGTCAGTGTCTTGCTTCAAATTCAAATTTAAATGGGTGTTTCGTCACACGTACCCTGAAAACATCAGTGTTTTGGGTGTTTTGGCAGACCCTAGAAAGTTTAGTGTTATCAGTTGTCAGTTCCAGTGTGTCCATCCACTTTTTTAAATAATTATTTTAAAGGCAAAAATGTTTTTCATAAGGACAAAAGGAGTTAAATGTGTAAGAAGCTGTTGAGAAATTTATGAAAAACATGTTGGAGGAGTGTAAAGAACTGAACAAATTCAGACCAGAACAAAACAACAGAAAAAACAGCAAGAACCCAAAAACAGTTGTATACAAGCCACAGGGAAGCTACAGCATCCCTTCCCTAAATAGTTCAATTAGAGCTCACGCGTCAACAGAGTTGTCCCCGATGTGTCCCCATGTCACATTGGCGTAACATTGGGAATCAAATTGGGGGAAGGTCCAGAAACATCTGGAAACATGATGACATCAGGAAGCATGAAAAGATTGTGGTGACATCATGAAATTTTTAAACATGTTCTATATTTCTCCATGTTTTTTAAGATTGGGCTAATGTTGGGAAACATTTGCACACATCTGAATAAATCAGGAGACATCTATTTCCAAACGTGTCCAAGGTGTTACCCTGATGTATTTGAGATGTTAACAGGATGTTACCCGGATATTTACCAATCTCTTTGGATGTTACACTGATGTTTCCAGATGTGTGCTTGTTTTTCCTGCTGTTTCAAGATCTTTCCCGATGTTGTCCAGGGCGACATTGGGGAGACAGTGTGACAACATTGGGACAACATCTGATGATGAAATTGGAACACATCTGTTTAATCCCGGCAGTGTGTGAACAAGCCTTTAAACAGCCCTTCAGAAACTCCACCATCCACGAGAAGATCCAAGTACAGAGTCTTAGACCCAGTTTTGTCTCTGTAGTATATATGGATCTTTCAAAGATTTATTGTGTAATACCTCTGGGAAACCCAATTTTATAGCATCCATTATATTCTGCTCGGGTTTACCAAGTTGCACGCCCATGTTATATGATCAATATAATGATAGACTGTTTTGGTTGGTTGAAGCACTCAAGATTTGAATGAAGTAAAAATGGAAAGTTTCTGGCCTTTTTCGGGCTAAGCTTTGTGTGAAAGCTTCAGCGTGTTTGTAAAAGTCTTTATGAGTGTCCAAAGGTAGCTAGGGATACCAGGATGAGGCGATGCCACCTTGGGCTAGGTTTAAAGAGAGTATTTCAGCTCTCTGATCACTTCTGAGGGCTTCTGCGGATGGCTCTGTCCAGCCCAAAAATATGGCTGTGGTATCAAAATGGTTCAGCCAATCAATGGCATCAATTTCCCCATCTCCATTAAACATATAATCAATAGTCATGAATGTATTTTTAGCCCAGCTGATTATAAGTCATCTGAGCTATAGTCATGGTCCTTTGTCTGTTTGCCTTCCATTAACAAGGCACATTTTAAAACCGTTAGACCTACAAATCCATAGAGTTAGATGTCTCAAAGTCCTCCTACCAAACCTGAAACTGGGTCACTGTGACTTTGTTCCTTAGAGAAATTTAGGAAAAACCTCCGTTTTCCAGTAAAAACCTATTGTTACACTTCACAACTGCCCACTATGAAAACCACTGTTGTTAATATATTCATATTTGATCTTACCATTACAGCATATATTTCCTATGTTCATAATATAAATTAGGACAATTTTTCATAAATCTTTGAAGTTATGGGCCCAAACATAATGGACTTTGTCAAAAATCAGGAAATATATTTGCTCACTTAACATTATACTTTGTTTAACTAGGGAGCTTATTTCAAGCATACTGTGGTTGGCTTTATATTTGCGAGGCTGACATTCCGCGATTTTTTCATTTTGAACGTTTCACGAGGGTTTCATTTTCGCAATTGCCCCAGAACCTGTAAAATCTAATTACAGCAGGATCTGTATTGATTTAAAATTTAGAAAAAAATCCTACAAAACCTAAATAATTACTAGTTCAGTCATTGACTATGTTTTGTATCACAGTCGATATGAATCACACCCTGTGAGTACAGCTAATGTATTGGCCAGTTTGCCAAACCAGGCACAGATAAAGTTGCTGATAAGGTTGTTTTTTCAGAGGTCATCTTAGTTGATGGGGTGTCTTATTCCAGGGGGTTTCATATGCGTGATTATTTCACATTCATGAATATCAAGAAATTAAAACTGTCGCGAATAAAAAGGCAACCACAGTGTATCTATATTCAAATAAGTTTTAACCAGACATTGGGCAAAAACTTTCAAAGTGTATTTGAATACGAATACTCAATAATTCCATGAATACAAATATAGGTAAAAATGAAAGTATTTGAATAAGAATGCGAATACTCTGCTAATTAACTGACACAGAGAGCCACATGAAACAACAGAGGCTTATGATCTGGGAAGGCTGAAATCTGAATGACTTCCAGCACATGGCTGATGAGGTAAACAGAGATAGTTTTCAATATAGCAAGGCTAGGTTGGTCACTGTTACATCAGAACAGTCTCCACTGTTTCCTGTGTCCCTTGACCGCCAATTTTTACCAGGGAATTTGCAGATCATGGAACAGCGGCCTGACAGCTGCAATCAAAGCCGCAAAGCTATGAAATGGTTACTGTAAATATGCATGCAAAGGGTACACTTCGATTAAATTGAACACAAATAATGTTAGTTTGATATTTGAGGAAGACTTAAAAGAGTTTTCCAAACACGGAATATTTTAAGAGGATTTCCATAGAGATCGAGGTCCTCAGACATAGGATATAACTGTTGGTCACAATGTTCAGTGGTCAATGGAAAACTGCCGGTTTTGCATATTCACAATGCCCAAAAAGTATAAGTTATAAAGTCTGGAACAAAATTTCATACATAATTAGGTCCTTAAAAAAATAAAAATTACTGATAAGATGCTTGAAAGTCATGAAAAGTCCAAGAATTTTTATGGTATGAGGTATAAAAATCCTGTTTCGCGTTTACTTGTTGAGGGTCAGACATATGAGAAAGAGGAGACAACAATTAAATTTTGGTGCTGATCCAGCTTTGAGAAAGGATCTAGTAGGATTGCCTTCAGTGTCTGTGTGCTGCCTGTGCTGTACTCAATTATTACTTCAGTAAAGGTGTTTGTACATAGGAGCGTCGTTTATCCAAACATTTCAGGGGACACATCTTTTGTTTTGAAAAACTTTCCAATGTACAGTCATGTGCAAAATAAAATTGTGGTATCAATCTGATGCATGACGCATGCACTTTTAAGTTGTACCAGGAGTAAATACACATGCAACAATTCAATGTATAATGATAATTGCTGACCGCCAAATTTACTTTTAGAAAATTTGGATAAAGTATTCAGATAAACAGAGCTCCACTGTATTTGTTATTTTCTTGTAGATCCACAGAGGCCTGAAGGTTCCAGGACGCCTCTACTTCTTGGATGTGGACACACCGTGTGTGAAGGTTGTCTGACCAGCCAGGTCAACCAGGGTAAAGATGTCTTCACCTGCCCTGTTTGTCAGGTAGGATAATAGAAGACCACTCAGTTTCATGTGTGATGGTGTGCACACAAAAGCAGACCGAACTGTCTCACTAGGGAAGCTTGCTTTTCTGGGGAAGCTGTTGGGATGCTGGACATGTGGGTCACCAACATGGGTTCAAGTCCTGGTTCATTTCTGTCAATGGTTGAAAAGTATCTCTCATTTCTGTTAGTGCAAAAAAAGTATCTCCCAGTTCATTTCTGTCAGTGGTAGAAAAGTATCTGTTCATCTGTTAATTTTATAAATCTATATCCTTCATTTTACTCTTCTCTAGAAAGAATTTCTGACTTCAACAGTGTTCTATCCATGGTTTCAAGAGTATAAATGCTTACCCATTGTAAATGCTTTGTCAAATTAGACCAACAGTGTCCATGGAGGTAAAAAAGTAGTTGTTCACTCTTGATGTAATTTCTGTTTGAGATATCTCCAATTACTAATTATATACTGACATGTCTCTTTTAAACATAACTGTATGTAAATAAGGGGCTGTTCAAACGGCTCTCATTTTCCCTGAGCAATGTCTTTTCTCTTTGCAGAGAGAAACAAACAAAGGCACAGATGGGTTAGGAACAAAGGGTCTGCCTGTAGATCTGTACAGGCTGGGTGTTCTGGCCACCAGGAAGCTACAGGACAGGTATGCAAGCGACTGGCAATTATCAGGGTTTGGGTCAAATATTGTGCCAAATACAAATATAAATATGACAGCAGGTCTTCTCCAAATACTAATACAAATGTGAGTGAATGAAGATAAAAACAAATACAGAATATCAAATGCAAATACAAATACGCAAATGTAGTTATACTGAATATTTATTAATTTCCAGCACCATGATTATTCCTGTCTACTCATGTACAACTAGTGTATATTTTGAGATCAGAGGGAGCAGTTAAACAATTGACTTGATGCTGTCTTTTGGGTTTATCAGTATGTATTTGTACAGTAATTTATCAAATACCTCAAATATTGAGATCCAATACAAATACATATATTATTTTTTTGCACAACACAAATATAAATACAATTACATATTTTGACTGTATTTAAATACAAATGCAGAAACGTATTTGACCCCAACACTGGCAATTATACATTAAGGCTGGTTAACATTGTGTAAGGCTGTTGATTGTTTACTTATCTTTGATGATTTATCATCAGTAAAACTAGGGCTTAAGAGTAGGAGAAATCTTGCTATCGGCTTTAATGATAATTTAGATACTTTAAAACTAGAAAATTTATTTGAATAACCAGACCTGTCTACAATATAGTCTCTGAAAAGGAGAACTAGAAATCATATTGCATTGTCTTGATGAAACCTGCAAAAGGACTGCATGTTTCAGCTGGATTTAACCTGCCTGAAAACAAACCATTGTATTGACTATCGCCAACCCTGGGACTAAGAGAAAATATTGGCAGGAAGTGAGGGTGGCAGATGATTGAGGGCCCCGATTTCTGCATGTCACTTGGCCTTTTAGTCTTATAATATTTATTAACAGTGGAATATAAGTGCTGAAATAGCCAAACATCCATATGACAACAAAAATCAACAATTGACTACATAATTTTACTCAAAATAAATGTCAGTAAACACTTAAAATGTAAAATCACTCCAAAGCACAAAGCATTATTCACAAAATATGTGCAAATCACAGATGTTTAAAGGGACCCAATCACCCGTCTGACCATTATAAATTGAAGGTAATCCATTGGAGCTTTCATAAAAATAGGCCAGAAAACATGGATTTCACCTCACAGAGGTTGCTTGTTTTGTTTTTATCAACATGTTTATAATATGTAAGGGCCCACCAAAATGATCAAAACAAATTCAACAAGGACATCCGGCAGGAAGTATGATAAGCCAGTGCTTTGCAAATGGCGTTTTGCAACAAGTGACCTTTCTACCTCTGCATCTATGCAACCTACCACCTCAGGTTACATGTTTTTCCTGGTTGTCAACATTGCTGTGTTTACAAACATGTTGACAAACAAGTTCATACATTCTTCACGAAGGCCTTATGAGAACTTTTCACAACCAAAATTACCTTTAGATTATTAATATTTACACAGAGGAAGCAAGAATCACATTCATTCTTTTAAAAAAAAAGTAGGTGAATTGCCAGCTTTAAGTAACTATTTACTGAGGTCTTGTACTGAAATATCACAGTGTCATTGCTTGTCTGCTGCCCACTGTCTGGAGTGAAGTAATTCTTTGCTCCATGGAAGTTAATTGTTGATGTTCGCCTGGAGCTTTCAAGGTAAGGGAGGATGGGCTAAAATCACTCATAATTTGGTAGTGGTTTGACTTATCTGCCTAAAATTTTGCATATTTATACATCATGGATAGCTTTCTTGATTTTGTGGCAAATGGCTCCACCTACATTCACGTTTAGGCTGCAGTTATCCATGCTTATATCTAAGGACTGGTTTGGCCTGAAATTTTGCTTGAGTATAGATCTTTCATAGCTCTACAGCTTATATAAATTTGGTAGCCCAAATTACAACCATTTTTGCATAGTGTCTATATGTTCATCTGCCTAGGGTGAAAATCACTACCATCTCAGCAGTAGTTTTATTTATCCACCTGAAATTTTGCATATGTATACATCTTGTATAGCTTTCTCTTTCAAATAACAGGTGGCACCACCTACAATCATGTTTACGTGTCAGACATCCATGCTAATATACAAAACATCTCACTCTGTTTCCCCTTGCAATTCAATCCATGCCTCACTTTACCCGTCCTCTCTGATTTTGGTGGATAAATGTAGTCACTTGTTGACTACCCGTATTCTAGTTTTTGAGTGTTTTGAAAGGGCTTCATCTTAATGATTGCAACAGAACCTATAAAACTTGAAATAGTATTTGTATTTATTATAAAAGTAGAATACATCCCCAATACCTCACAAATTCCTTTTATAGTCATTATATTATTACCTGTATCACATTCAATATATCCTGGTAATTACTGCATGTTTTACAGTAATTGATTAGGGGCTGGTTTCTGATTAACAAACCATGTTTTCAGACTAGTTATAAATAATCAGTTTGTGTGTGTGTGTGTATATATATATATACACACACATTACACACACAAACAATTAATTGAGTGCTAACTTTTACAGGAGGAAGCTGTTACATCTGGCTGCGGCTCATTGTCAGAAATCCAAACCATTGCGTGTCAACATACCAGTGAAAGGTACGGGTATTTCTAATAAGGGATGCTAAATTTACATACCATCAGGAAAAAAATAGCCCAAATAGTATATATTGTTGAACCATTAAATTTGGACCTGCCAGGCTGTTCATGAATATATATTTACCACATCCAGTGCCTGGATAGATGTCAGTTGAGCTGGAAATTTTTTAGTTGTTCATGTACTTGCAGCCTGTCATTTGACTGAGGTGGATCCCTGATATTCACATATCAGTATGCCATAAGCCATTCAATTTTGCTGGTTCATTTTCAGACTTAATTCTTATGAGTAGGTGCCATTGTGTTCACACTGTTCATGACAAAATTGTATATGAGAACTATTTGGTTGAAAATGTATTATTTTTATCTCATGTACTGCCCGCATCACATTAAATCTCTGCGTCAAACTTTTTTTGCCTAAGTGTCACATAGTAATCACTTAAAAAATTGCTATTGAATTTCTTTATGAAATGATCATGCATTTTGTTTAAACCAGCCTCCTGACTTTAAAAATGCATTGGCTGGGCCAGCCAGTTCTCAGGTTCACAGCCAGATTCTGACACCTGTAGTCCTATATTATATGCTTTGATTGCTGTCTATGTAAATATGATTAATAAAAGAAATGAAAATGTCACTTATTTCGAGGATCCTTTGATTATCTCAAATGTGAATCATAAGTTTGTCATTTCTTTGCCAGTGCATGAGAAATAACGAAATTTCTTATACGCTATTTTCCTGGTAAAAAAATAAAAATAATAGCCACTCCCCTGCATTGATCATTTTCTGAATAACTGTGCCTGAGAAACATATAATTGATTTTTTTGGCCTTACATGTACTGTTTAAATGAGGTTGTTGTCACTTATATTGGCATGATGCAGGCAGGAGACACAAAAAGCTGTGTTTTGGAGATACCTTGCATCAGCTGAGCTTACTGGTTGATGGGAAATCAGGTACACGTTATTATACAGGCATGATGTTGGAGTTTTATGATGGCCTGGTTATCTGTTTATAAAATGTCTGGGGCTTATCACACTTTATACAGGTAGCACTGCTTGGTCCTAGATAAACATCACAAACTTTTTTCTGCTGAAGACTGGGCAAAGTGTTAAAATATGATAATGGTTGCACCTCTGTCAAAACATCTTAAATGAGCTTGTTAGTTGGAAAAAGGGGAAACTCTCTTTCGAACAGCCTTCAAAATGGATGTCCATTGCACAAGGGTTGCTTATTATTGTATAGTGGTAATAATCAATTAAATGTTTATGTTTCTGTAAAATATCAGACAGTGGTGTCAGAGGGAAAATTCAGCAACACAGGGTGTAAAAAAAAAGAATTATATATACTTAATTATATATTATATATAATTGTATATATTATATACTTTACACATTTCTATTTCTCTAGCTGCATTGCTTCTTTCACATTGTTTTGCCATATAATTATTTTAATGGTATTCACAGTACAACTATCCACAATTAAGAATTTTTACAAAGACAATTTGACTGATAATTGTGAAAATCATAACTTTAACTCTCAAAACTCTGAGACAGAAAATGTAATGTTTGATCAGCAGCATATTTTCAGAATTTGAGTGTGATCAGTCTCATAGGTTGCCTGTGTTGTATAAGATCATATAGCATAAGGATCATTCAATGTGAGATTTCTGGATATGTATCACAGTGATATCGTTCCGTGTGCATTGATCAGAGGTTGCATTTTTACAGATCTGAAGGGCAAATACCTTTGTATTCAGATGTGGACCTCATGTACTGTTTACATAACATTTCAGAGACTTGCATCATTACAAAATTGTAAATAGACAGTCCATTAGATTAATGCTTTAAAGCCTTATTTCAGTTTATGGAGAATGCCATAATATTTTTTTGCTCAGCTTCAGGAATCTTAAGGACCATCTATTTCCATGCCTTTAGAGGAACAAGTCTAATTTATATTAAAGCAATTAGGTTTCACATGGGCATCAAGACCTTTGTTCTTTAGTAATATGCCTGAATTCGAGATACATTGTGAAACTAGGACATTGACATTTGGGCAAGGGCTACCATCTACATTTTAATATTATGTACCTAGCTAACATCTTACTCAAGCACTACCAGATTCAAATTTTCACCACAAGTATTGCTCAAGCTTTGTTAGAATGTGAAGGATATATCCAAATGTGGGGAGCATGATTGTAATTAATTTCAATATTGAACAAGTGTTTGGGCAAGCACACAAGTTTGTGTGTATTTGTTTTGATGATTACTGACATGTATTTTCTGGCAGAGAAGTGTATTGAGTGTACTAAGCGAGATGCCACATGCAGATGTCTAAAGTGCGACTGCAAAATGTGCGGCCAGTGTTTTGACAAGGTGAGCTGCACTTTGCTTCTACAGATACTTGCATGTATTTACCATTAGAGTAATTTTCAAGGTTTTAGATTTAATCCACTGCGCTTTAAAGACTTGCGTTTGAGCATTTTAATAGTCAGTGCAATGTAGAACCTTTAGCAGTAATATCACATGAATGAAACATGTATAAAGATTGCCCTCTTTACTAGTACCCATTTTGATGGGCACCTGTATATTATAGACAAGAAACCAAGAACCTACCATGGGCCACAAATATCCATAATTTTGATGTTTTGCTGTATGTACACCTGTTTCATATTTTTCATATTTAAAAAAAAATATTGTTGGTTTCAGATTCATCAGAACTCTAAAGCACTGATGCGTCACCAAGCTGTGCCTTTGTATGAAGAAGAAAGGTCAGTTTATTTGGGAAATTTAAATATGATAATCATATTAAAACCAGTATAGCCTGGATTATTTGTGTTCCAGTTATCCAGAAATTTGACATATATATATATACACTTCTGAAACAAATATTCTTTTATTCTATATTCCTAAAACATTAAGAATAATGTTCACTCTTTGAAAACCAACATCAGAATAAAATGATCAGAGTTTGTTTTAATTGGTCATTCTTGTCACTGTGGACACAATATTATCCCACATATCTTTTTAACTTTGTTTAATGATGGTGTTTGTATTAATATATAAGGCCCATTTTAAATAATATATCTAAAAATTGTTGTTGGTCAATAATTATAAGGACCAGGGAATTTAAATGAAGATAATCATGGCTCATCAGTTGCTGAATTCTCGTTGTGGAAGTAAGACCAATGGTCTAATAAAGGTTTTGAGGTGTAAATTTAAATGGATCCTTTAGGTTGATGTAGTAAATATAATAACAAAATGAACATTCACACCATAGATATCTGTGATACTCTTTTTACAGGCCTGGTGTTGCAGACAACAAATTTTGCTTAGCTATTAGTCTTGGTTCTTACATAAACCACATACAGTAGAGCGCTGTTTTTTCTGAATGCCGAAATTCCGAAAATTTGTTTTTTTTTTTTTTTGGAAACCTTTAATCTGGAACCAAAAAATTATTCGTATTTACAAAGAGAGAACATTCTTATAAAACGAAGTCAGGATGTTTAATATGCGACGTCGGCTAGGGAATTCAATGAGTTTATACCTACGTTAGATCTCAAAATTATAAAATATCCATTTTAATTAGTAGGCTTTACGGTCGTTCAAAAACTTATAATCCCATGCCGTTCACTCTATTTGCGTGTGCCGCATTGACACTGCCTGTTGGGAGTTAAAGCAGGGCCCGACAAAATTTTTTTTTGCTGACTAGCCCATGGGCTAGTCAAGTTTGATTTTTGACTAGCCCGCAGAAAAATTTCACTAGCCCAGTATGTTTCAACAAAATTAAATCAAAAATTAAATATCATAAAAATAATCTGATGACAATGAGACATATTGGCCAAGATGGCGTCCAGTGAAGTCAAATAGACAAAATATATGAATTCCTTTATACATACATTCATGTTTGTGTCTGGTATTAACCCTATTCAAGAAATGCATTCATTTGTTTTTGATGTTTGCAAAATAGTGAAAACAAGACCTTTATTATAAAAATTTAATGGTGTCACCAGTATTGAGAAAACATGAAAAATGTGTACCCCTTCCCCACCATCCCGGATTTAGAATTTAAAATTGCCCAAAATGTGTCTTTTGATTACAAAAATGCAGCGTGCACCTCAAGGTTGTTGAGAAAATCTTGTCTCCTGATCTGCTCGTCGTTGTTTCTATTTTTTTTTTTTTTTTATTTTGCAATAAACCAGTTACCTTAAAATATCTCAACAAATTCATAACAAACTCCCTTTGAGTTATCCAAAAATGTTCCTTGACTTATACAATTGTCTCTCTATTCCAAATCTTAATCTTGGCTGAAAATGGTTACTTTCTGGAATTTTCAAGAAAATATCAAAATATTTTCACCAATTACCTGTGGTCATAATTGTTAATGTCATGTTCGTTGCCCCTATGCTCATTTGAAAATCTCGCTGGTCAACTGAATTGATTTCGAAAAATTCGAAGGTACAACGTGAACATGTGCCTGTTTTGGATAAAAATAACATGAAAACAAGTGATTTTCGTTTTAAACTGAGGTAGGTTCACGATCGGTGATCTGCCAGAGAAATCTCTTTGACTCTTTTTGATCCCGTCGGCTGTCATGAAGAGCTCACGCAAAACAGATTGAATGGAACAAGTGGCTGTTCCTTTTACCGTACACAGTACACTTCGCACAGCTGTTCAATTTAGTTTCTAATAGATGAACAGGGAAGTACAGCACAGAACGGAACAGCTTACTGGAGCGCCACCGTGTGTTTGTTTAAGAGACTAAGTCCATGTTCTATGTGACAACTCACGCAACCGCGTATTACATCGGATTTGTTTCCACTGGCAGTTTGACTTTTTGGACATAACAGTTCATCAAATAGTAGAAATATTACTGCTGAAATGAATTATGTTATTATATTATACAGTATAAGATAAAACGAGCCAAATATCTTTGAATAACTTTTGAGACCAGCTAGCATAAAAGTCAGTACTACCAACCGTGTCCATTAACAAGTTCTGCTGCTGGCCTCGCGGTTCACTACAGGAAAAATGTCAAAGTTGAAAGAAAAGAAACTGCAGGGGACAGTATCGACGCTAATTGTAGCATGAAAGTGGTCACAAGGAAGGTGGAAAGATGATATTCAGACATTTTGGCAGCAAGAATTTTCACACATTTTGTCATCGAAATTTTGGCGCGAAGGAAAAATCGTTCGCGCAAGAAGCATTTTGCCTAACCTTCGCCGAATGAAACGATCCTCCTCGCAGTTGATCCGTTTAAATTTTAATGTCATTAGATCCCTGTTTTGGGTTTTAGAGTGTGTGTAAGGATTAACTCATTTATGACTAGCCCATCGGACTTACCAGCCTGGACTTTAGGGTAGTCCGATGGCGAACTTGGGTAGCCCCGGGCGTCGGGCTATAGGGTTTGTCGGGCCCTGTAAAGGAACTTCACCAATGGCAATCTCATTAACTTTTTTCCTTTGAATATGTTGAAAAAAGGGCATGCACCTTTCCTAAAAACAGATCTGAACCAATCAAACTTTGCTATAAATCCAATATTTTTATATGGCAAATATGTACGTCGAAAAGAAACACGATGTTCTGATTTTCGGAAAATGTGTTTTTCCGAGAGAAAAGCTTTTCCACTGATGCTTTCGGAAAAACGGTGCTCTACTGTATATTAAAAGGTTGCACATTTGCTTTAATGATGTATTGTTTTGTCATCTTTAGTAATGAACCAGTGACCCCTGTGACCTGTGAGGAACACGAGAATCGACCGATCGAGTATTTCTGCGAGGATGACAAGGTGGCCATCTGTTCACATTGTGTGATCAAGGGTGTTCATAAAGGGCATAATATCAGCAGTATGGAGGAGAAGGTAAGAGTTTTGAAATCAGTGTAAAGATCAGTAAAAAACAGTGTAATGAAGCAGTTATAAGGCCAAAAAAATAAAAGGTATGGTTTTATTACGTAATCATCGATGTGAGCGTTTTCTGTATTAATGAGAATATTCTCTGTTAGTATTCACACGCCAGAAGCTCCACTTACAAAATTTTCCCTGAGTAGGCCTATCATCGCCCACTTCCGCCTCATTCTCGGTATCTAGGTCATGCCTCGCTTTGGTAGAGCCACATTATTCTTCTGGCGTTTGTGCTAGACGGACGTGTCGACGGGCTACTCCCGTCCGTCTGCTGTTGGTTTTCCCATGCTCGTTGCTTCACTTACTGTAAGTACGCTTTCATTTTCCCTTGGCCACTATGGAAGTCTCTCGGACTTGTTCCTCTTGTGGAGCGTCTCTCCCTTCCTGGGATACGCACCCCTCTTGTCTCAGCTGTTGCTCCAGTGTGGGCACATGCCTTGGTGAGGCGGACCCATGTTATTATTGTCACACATGGCCGCCCTCTCAATTGGCTCGACTTCATGCATGGTCGACTGCCCTTGATCCCATTGAGCCCTCTCCTGCACTGTCTTCGGCTCCGGTGGCGGGGAGCAGGGGGGGCGCCACTCCTTCTGTGTCTAGTTGGGTGGCCTTACGCTTCCCCTCTGCGAATCCCCTTCTCGTTCCCGATCCTGTCCCTCCCTCCCAGGGCTCTGTCTTCCAGACCCCTGTTGGGGCTCCGGCTAGAGCTCTAGCCGCCCCCTCCAGGAAGCGTCCGACCCCTGCCCCGCCCGGGCCCCCTGAGAAGGCTCTTGCCTTTTCCCTCATTCACCGTCTCCAGTTTTTGTGAATCCTTAAGGGCTCCTGCGGCCTCGTCCGCTTTTGATTCTCCATCCGTCCGTTCTCGCTTGTATTTACAGATCAGGCGCCTCCGGCCGGTATGGATCTGTGGACTACTCTCAACACGCAAAGGCAGGCGTGGCGCACCATGAAGTCTGACCTCCTTGATCAGGTGGCCCGCACCATGCAGGAGTCTCGCCCGGACGGGCTGACCTTCCAGCGCCTCAGGCCACCGCCCGCCTCTGCCACGTCGGCCGGGTTCTATCTGAACCCGTCCAAGCTCTCGGTGCCGACTTCCGGACCTCAGGTCTGCATGGTATTTACCGATGAGACGGCTCGGCTGCTTGACAATCATCATGCCGCCGTCACCGGCGCTATATCCGCATCGTCTGGGTCGCCGGTGCCGCCTGGCGCGCGGCGCCCTTGCAAGATCGGTACCTTGTGGTCCCCTAAGGCATTTCGGGCGACCTGCCTTGACAGGCTCGTCCCGTCTCCCGCCTTTCCCGCTGTTCCATAGGAACCGATGCGGGCCGAAACGGGGCTTGATCAACCCTTCTCTGATGGTAGGTTGCTTTATTCCCCGGCGGCGCATGTATCCGATTCTCAGCTCTCGGATATGGAGGCTCTCGCCCGCCAGACCGCCGGCGTTGTCAACGACCTTCAGGCCGTTACCAGCCTGATGTGTATTTCTCCGGATCCTGCCATATTAAATAATATATGGGCCGCCAGTTCCTCCGCCTGGTGCAGTCGCTCCTCCGCTCCGCGCGTCTCCTGGGTTCAGCATCTCATAGTACGGCGATTCTGCCTGCCCACCTGGCCGGGCGGGCCCTCCGCCCCTGGCTCCGGCTGTCTTTTCTCCTTCGCGGTATTCCGTTCACGCAAACCATCGCCTTTACGATCTTTCCCAACGCGACTCGGACGGGCTGGGGTGCCAACCTGGCCGATCTTCGTATTTCCGGCCTCTGGTCTCCTCGGGAGCGTCTGCTCCATATCAATATTTTGGAGCTCACAGCAGTCCGTCGTGCCCTCGCACGCTGGTCTCCGCGCTTCCTCTACAGTCATGTTCTAGTCATGACAGACAACACGACGGTTCTTGCATATATCAACAGGCAGGGCGGCATTGGGTCACCCTCGCTTCTGCGGGAAACTTATCGCCTGTTCTATCTGTGTATCCCTCTCGGTTTTACACTTCAGGCTCGTCATGTCCGCGGCGCCGTGAACGTCCTCGCCGACGCCCTTTCCCAGGATCGCCTCGGTACCCTTACCCCCATTTCTCTCCCCCCGCGGTTCTCCGGGGGATCTTCGGCGCTTGGGTGACTCCGGATTTTGACCTGTTCGAATTCCTGAACCCTCCTCCCCTCGTTCCGGCCAGTCCATGGCTACGTCGCCCTCGCATCCTTCTCCCGGACATGCCCCCGTCCGCCTGGACTGGCCGGTTCTTGTACGGGTTCCCGGTCCTGGCCCTGATCCCGCAGTTACTCCTGCGTCTCTCGGCGGCACCTCTCACGGACCTCATCCTGATCGTCCCGTTTCATCCAGCGGCTCCGTGGTTTCCTCGATGTTGTTTGTTTCTCGTCTGTCCACCCATTCTACTGCCGCTGTCGGTCGATCTGCCGCTCCGTCCTCGCCCTGCTCTGTCGTACCCTCTGAGCGCTTTCTTACTGTCGCCAATCGCTCAAAGATCAGGGATTTTCCCGGCCGGTTGTGGCTTTTGCAGCGGCTCCCCGTCGCCGATCTTCCGACCATGTGTATGACTCCCGCTGGCTCATCTTCTCTCGATGGGCCAGGGAGCGTCATATAGATCCACTGGATCCGCCGGTCCAGTCCCTCCTTGATTTCCTCCTGCATTTATTACAGGATAATCGTTTATCCTTCCCCACTATTCGCGGCTATCGGGCGGCTCTTCTTTCCGTGCTTCGCCCCCTCCGTAGGGATTCGGTTTTCCATCATCCCGTCGTTTCCGATTTTCTCCAGGGGGTCCGCGCTCGTTCGTCCCGCCCGCTGTACGTAGTTCCTTCTTGGCGCCTTGATGTGGTACTCCGACTCCTCCGCGACGCTCCTTATGAGCCGCTCTGCTCCGCGCACCTGCTCCATCTGTCACGTAAGACGGCGTTCCTCCTGGCGCTCGCCACTGCTGGCCGTTGAGCTGAGCTTCATGCTCTCATGGCCGATCCTAAATTTTCTCAAATTGCGGCTGACGGTTCATCCGCGGACTTTCACTTTCCTCCGGACTTTTATTGTAAATCTCAGTCTTACGATGACCCGCGATTTCATGGCACGTTCCTGCCCTGCCTAACGGCCGGTACCGGTTCGGCGCAACGAATTGCCCCGTCCGGGGGGGCCGTAAGAAACTTTTTATTTCTTCAAATTGGGTGCAGCCAATAAAGAAATAAGTCCTATTACTATCAGTAACTGGATAAAGGCTGCTATCATCGCCGCACATGACTCTTTACGTCCGGCTGACTACAGTCCTTCCATGTCACGCTCATGAGGTCAGGGCTATTGCCTCATCCTTCGCTCACCTTTCGGGCGTATCTCCTGCTGGATGGTCAAAATGGGTATCTGGAAGTCCCCTTCCACGTTTACTCAATTTTACCTCAAGGACGTTCGCCTGCAAGACTCCGGCCTTTATGCCATGGGTCCCGTGGTTGCCGCAGGCACTATCGTCAATGTCTCCCGCACATCTTCCTCGACGTCTACCGTAAATCCTGTTTTTATCGCCGCGGCCTTAAAAACAAACTCAAAATCGAAAATCTTGACTTTTTTTCTGAACTCGGGATGCGGCCATAAATAGATGGTTTATCAGAAATGAACTGTGAGAAGAACTCTCTCCCGGACATGGCGCTCCTTTGGGCGATAATAGGAGATCAAGCACACCACAGAGGAAATACTCTTTGTAGTCACAGATTTATTGTATAAAATTGTATAGTCTAAATGTTCATATAAAATATAATAATTATATGCAATCAATTAAACAATAACAATAAACATTGAACAATAACAACACTTATTACAAGATTAAAATGAATGAGATTATTCATGGTGAGGACTAGTGGTGACGTCTGTTGGAAAAAATCGGTATTTGCCTTGAATTGCCTTGGAATCAATGTTGTTCATAAAAATAATTCAGAAAATCAAAATATGTAATTTAAAACACTATGAAATCTTTATAAATGTTCAAATTTAGCAGGTTACTTACTGACATTTTTTATAATGTCTGATACATGTACCTCAATATTGAATAGCCCATCTTCTCGCCCCCATGCCATGTTTCTGGAAAACCTTCATCCTTGAATGCGTATAGCCCTGTCATTTACTTCTGTTTAATCTTTGTTTTTTTTATACAATCACGAATATATTGTATGAATGGAAATAGTGTTAGAGGGGAAACCCGCTTGTAGATATAAATGGTAGAACATGTCACTACAGCCGATGGAATTTGGTGAATATACAAATATTACATGCCGTGCCGTATTCTTGTTTGCTACTGATTTTTCAATATATTTTGGACAGAAACATTCTGCTGATCCATTTAAAGTCACTGTATATTTTAATTCTAAAAGTAATATTTTGAAATCTTAATCTATGATGAAAATTCCATTTCTTGAAATACTCGGAAGATTCGAATCATTTTCATACCGGTAACTTCGGTATTATCATCGTCACATCGTTTGTTGACATTGCTCCATGTCACAATTTGCTGATGCGTTTGAAAACATCGCTGGTCAACTCAACTAAATATTAAAATAACTGAAGTTACCTTGTCGAGATACGCACGTATAGCAAACGTGACGCGTGAAAACGAGTGATTTTGAAGGGAAATTAAAATGGCCGGTCGAGGTAAGCAAGTTTTTTTCCTAAAAAATTGTCCGTGTGGGGAGCCATCTTGTCAAGGTAGCGTTCGCGCAAGGCACACTGGGACGAAATAGGTGGCTGTTCTGTTTACCACCCACCGCGTACAGCCGTTCAAAATATTCTTAGCAGAACACCAGGGCGTTTCAGCACATGGCGGCACTCAAACTTGATTTTAAAACCATCGTCAGCCATTGTGCGACTCTTTACGATGTCAGCTTTTTATTCATTTTACTTTCTAAACAAATAATCGTTGCTAAATAATGCTGCAAATGAGTTTAAAGTAGGCATTTATTTCAATGTTGCTTGACCAAGCCCAACGAAGGGGGCCGCTGTGTTACAGTTGGGGTGTTTTAAACGTATTATTTGGTGACAATTACCAAGATTTTTTATAACAAGTTATATATCGCACGAAAGATATACATATCAAGGTTCTACATATAAATTTTTATATGTATACCACGAGCCGTGATTAAGTTCCTGCAGGTTGAAAATCTGAGTCTCGGCAGTATTAGCCATCATGTCGCCCCCTGAACGCTACTGCGTGATGGTGCCTAATAGTGGATAGTATTCAGGCTTTTTGCTTCAATAAATGTACATATAAACCTCAATTCAGTGTTCATACTATGGTCTTTTACATGCAAGAAGCGTGTTGATGCATACAAAAATCGTTTGCGTAACCACCATTCAAACGAAACGATCGTTCGGCGAATCTTTTTTTTTCCTGATAAATGCCTGCCAATCCATGTGCAAAAGTCGTTAGGAACAAAATATCTGTATTGTCCCTATCTCGAACGTTAAATATATTTAATATACATAATCTGGCAACATATTTAACCTCTGTAATTAATACTTTTTTATTCTAGTCTTCATTAAAGCAGCTATGTCGTGATTTATTTTGCTACGTGCAACTAATTATCTTACCCTCAGGCCAGAGATGGAGTCGGGGTGCGGCCTTTAAGGGGGGTTTTGGGTATTTGGACCTCAGTGGGAGCTCCTTTAAGAGACGTTGCAAACTCAGGGTGCGGCTATAAATAGACGTGCGGCCATAAAAACAAGATTTACGGTACTCACGTTCGGCCTGCTACCTGCCTGCAGACGTCGTCTTCTGATGTGGTTTCTACTACTTGCTGACCGTATTTTCTTCATCCTCGTCGTTCCAGGTCAGTATCTCCCTCCCTATGGTTTATCTGTTTCTTCTCATTAATACATCGATGTTTACGTAATAAAACCCCCCATTCCCCTCCCCGTGAATGGTGGTTTTGTTAGTAAACGGATGTGAGCTTTTCTGTATTACAATCATCTGTCCCTCCCCCGTTACTTCCTACTTCGCCCTCGAATAATGTGGCTCTACCAAAGCGAGGCATGACCTAGATACCGAGAATGAGGCGGAAGTGGGCGATGATAGGCCTACTCAGGGAAAATTTTGTAAGTGGAGCTTCTGGCGTGTGAATACTAACAGAGAATATTCTCATTAATACAGAAAAGCTCACATCCGTTTACTAACAAAACCACCATTCACGCGGAGGGGAATGGGGGGTTCTCAGGCACCGCCAATGTCAATTTTAATCCCCTTGCATGAAAAATTTTTATTATTTAATTTCAATAGAAACTTACCAATTTTGAGCTTCAGCCCCCTGGACATTTCTTTCAAGAAGATAAAATAATACAATTTTGATCCTGTTTAGCAAAAAGTTCTGTTATTATCATGCTTTTCCCGGGTCATATGACATTTTCTTTGAAACATACAAAAAAAGGTAAAACAAAAAATTGCCTGCCTGCCTTGATATCTGAAAAAAAGTGCCTGAGAACCAAACCTTAATTTTTTTAAACCTAAACAGTGTAATAAAACAGGTAATACAAGTTTAATAAAACAGGTAATACCGGTGTAATAAAACAGGTAATACCAGTGTAATAAAACAGGTATTACCAGTGTAACAAAAAAGGGATATTTTAAGCCAAAAAAAATTAAAGGTATGGTTCTCAGGCACCGCCCGAATCAATTTCAAACCCCCGCATCAAAACTTTTTATTTTGATTTTCAATAAAAACTTTCCAATTTTGAGCTGCTGCCGCTCCGACATTTCTTTCAAGAAGATAAAACCATACAATTTCCTTCGTTTTGTAGTGCTTTTACTTATTTAACAAAATAAAACTGTTATTTTCATGCTTTTCCCTTATCATTTGACATTTTTATCAAAACATACAAAAAAATTAAAAATAAAAAAAGCGCCCGCCCGCATTGATTTCTGAAAAAAAATGCCTTAGAACCATACTTTTTTTTTATTTTGGCCTTAATGAAATTTTTAAAGTTAGTGTAATAAAACAGATAAAACCAGTGTAATGCAACAGTTATTACCATTGAAATAAAATATTTAAATACCAGTGTAATAAAGCTGTTAATACCAGTGTAATAAACTGGTAAGATCAGTGTAATAGAACAGTTAAAATCTCTGTAAATCAGTGAAGCAAAACTTCATTATCATTGATTCAAGGCAAGCAGGGATATAATCAGGGAGAGCAGTTTATGATCATATGACAACCAAATGTTGTTTGGGGTATACAGATGCAAAGTCATTAAATCATATGCATCATTGTAATAATAAGATATTTTCTCTGTACATTGATATTCCAGAATAAGGACGCTCTCCTGTTGCTGGAACCTGCCATTAATGCTGCCACAGTGATTAAACAAAGACTTAACCGGTCATACAAGGTCAGTGTTCATGTGTATCAACATTCTCCATACAGAAGGTCTGTTTATGAATATCACTGATAAACCTCATAACACATTCATTCACACAGCACGTTTTTACGCCAAAATCAAGTTGCTGCGCTTGGGAATTGTAAATTACAGAAATTAAGTCAGTTGAGCAAATATAGATCATCCATTGAAAGTATTAATTCCCAGTATAAGGGTTACAAAGAATATTTTTGTTTTTATGCCCCCGCCACAAAGTGGCCGGGGCATATAGTTTAACCCATGTCCGTCATTCTGTCATTCCGAAATCAAACAGTTGTACAGACTTTTTTTCGCAATGCCTGCAAATATTGGCCTGATTTTTGGTGTGTGGGCAGATATTGACCAGTTACAGATCGAGTTCGCGTTTCGTCCCAGTTGACCTACTTTTGATTGTTTTACGGCTGCTGAACATAGAAAATTTCATGTAAAATATAAATTTTCATGACAAATACACTTGTACAGACTTTTCTTCGCAATACCTGCAGATATTGGCCTGATTTTTGGTGTGTGGGCAGATAATGACCAGTTACAGATCGAGTTCGCGTTTCTTCCTGGTTAACCTACTTTTGACCGTTTTACGGCTCCTAAACTTAGAAAATTTCAAGAAAAATAGAAATTTTCATGACAAATACACATGTAAGGACTTTTTTTCACAATGCCTGCAGATATTGGCCTAATTTTTTGTGTGTGGGCAGATAATGACCAGTTACAGATCGAGTTCGCATTTCGTCCCGGTTGACCTAATTTTGACCGTTTTACGGCTCCTTAACTTAGAAAAATTCATGAAAAATAGAAATTTTCATGACAAATACATATGTACAGCCATTTTTAGCCCTCAGCTCATAGGCTGATGGGCTATTGTCATCACCCAAGCTGTCTGTCTGTCCATCTCTCTGTCCGGTGTCTGTCCGTCCGTCTGTTCCTCATCTGTAAATTTACCTTGTGAGCAGGATATCTCTAAAAGGATTCACCGTTGGAATTTTATTTCATCAGTCAAGATGTATATCGATAAAATCTCGGTCAAGTTCGAAGATGGGTGACCTTGACCCATTTTTCTACATTTAAGAGCTGATTATAGAAAAACACTCAGAAGTTTATATCTCAGGAACCATTGTGTGGATTTTCACAAAACTTACTATGATCATTGGGACTGATGGTCTGTATGTGCTGCACAATTTTGGTGGCGCCACCTGCAATTTCTGATTTTTTAATGAAATTTTATGGGATTTTTTCAATTTTGGCCTTTTGTGCAGGATATCTCCAAATGTATTCAACACAGGAACTTCATTTCTTCAGTGCTATTGCATTATATTTACAAAATCTTGGTCAAGTTCAAAGATGGGTGATCTTGACCTACTTTTCAAGGTTACAGAGCTTAGTATAGAAAAATACTTAGGAGCTTATTTCTCAGGAAGCATTTGGTGGATTGTTATGAAACATGGTATATACCTCTCCAATTTAAATTTATAAATGATTATCAAATTTTGCTAATATTCTAGTTTTGCAATGCAATGCTTACAGATACTGGCCTTATGTTTGGTCTGTGGGCGCATAATGACCACTTACAGATCGAGTTCGCGTTTCGTCCCAGTTAAACTATTTTTCACCATATGACAGATCCTGAACATAGAAAATTTCATGAAAGACAGAAATTTTCATGATAAATGCACATATATGGACTTTTTTTCACAATGCCTGCATATACTGGCCTGATTTTTGGTGTGTTGCTTGATAATGACCCTTTACAGATCGAGTTTGCATTTTGCCCTTGTTGACCTACTTTTGACCATACAACGTTAACACCTCCTGAATTTAAAAAATTTTACAAAATTTAACAAATGTTTCTAATTTGCCCCAGGCGGGGGCATTCGTGTCATTATGACACATCTAGTTTCAGTTTGAAATTTTCTAAAACCCAGAGTACGACATTACGCTGCCATATTGGTGACATGGAAGTGAAAATTTATACAAGCAATACCTCGTGCCCCCAGTTTAAGCATGTGTTTTGTAAATGGGTGTGAATCCTGGGTGATGTCCGGATCTGTGGTCAGCCGTGTTTGCTACAATGGTTGCCCATGCAATCTAGGTCAATGTCAGGCAAGTACCATGCCAGGTGAACAAGCAATGCAGGGGCCTATCATCCGACTCATTAGATCTTGACCCTGTGTGGAGGTTGGTGTATCAATCACCTTTTATCACCATTTTATTATTAGCTCAGCTGATTGTAAGTCACGACGTCTGAGATAAAAAAGCTCAATCTTTATCCATTGTCTGCCCATCTGTCTGTTAACAGAGCACAAATCTTGAGTTTTTGACCTAGAATCTCCTAACTTACATCCAGGGAGGCGGGAGGGGGGGGGGGTTGGGGGGGGGGGGGGGGGAGTCTCCTTTGAAACTGAAATTGGTTTACCAACCTGGTTGCTTGATGCTACATATTTTGGCAATAATTTAAGCTCATTGAAAATCCTACTTGTGTGGATGTTGTAGCCTGCTTATTAATGATTTTGCTGTTCACCAAAAAAAAGTAGGTTATTATTTATCTTTGTATCCCTGTCATCATGTGAAATTTGAAGAAAATTGGCCACTTAAAGTTGACAAGAACTGTCTCTGGCACAGTGGCAAAAGTTTATTATAAAAAAAGTGTAATCTAACTAGAAATCTTTCTGTGAGCGTCCCTGTTATGGGATGCTCCCAAGACCGCCCAAGACCGTGCTTGCTTTCACTTATTCATCCCATAGTCCAAAGTTCACTCATACAGAAGTGACTATACTTTCCTGAATATTCCTTGATGACAATCTCCAATCACATCTGTTGCTGGATCCTCACCAAAATCTAAATACTTCTTCATTAGCTCATTCCCAAAATGCCCTGAATATTTCATGTGATCCCATTCATGATTACGCTAGATATGTTGTGAACAAACATACTCACACACAAACATACCCAGGAATGCATACCCGGCAGAGGCAATAATGATACTGACCTCACTCCTTTAATACCAACCTACCCTAACTTACGTAATGTCAGACTCCTCTGAGACATTATCAGGAACCTTGTGAGAATAAAATGGATTCAATATAAGTGACCACCATTTCAGTAAACAGTGTTTAAAATTGTTGACCCCCTTGTGAACATTCTGAAAAAGAATATGTGTTTGTTTTAGTTGTATATTTACTTTATTTGTAGGTATTAGACAGTGCTCAGGTTTTAATTGAGGAAGACATGATGAAGGCCGCTGAGAAAATACAGCTGGAATTCTCTGGTTTACATGCTGCCCTGCAGGTCAGGTTAGTAAAGTCTCTCTCACACTTTCTTTGTTTTGCACAGGTAATCATTGCATGTGCTAGTATGGTTGATCTTGTGCTCATTAATAAGTGAAATATGTTAGATCTTCCCATTGCCTAGGGAGCATAACTAAAGTTGGATCTATAATAAATTTGATCAATTGTCCTTATAATCACCCTTACATTTAACCTTTGGTTTGTCTGTGGCATTGATGGTGCTATCTGAAGCCAGCTATTCACCTGGCTAATTTGTATAATTAACAGGATTTCTGACTGATCCTGGGCATGTATTTATGAACTCCAGGTAATTTCTGCCAGAAAAACCTGTTACTGGTGTATGAACTTGTTTATCCATTAGCTAATAGTATACACGCTATACATGCCCAATAATGCCACCAGATGTCATTGCTGGACCTGTTTAGATAATGATCCATGGACATTTTACTGGGCCCCCATATAATATTAACACATGTATATCATCCAAACAAACAACTTGTACACCTAGGATGGGCCCTTTTCGGCTTAAAAACTACTGTTTTGTACTGTTGTTGCATATTGTTTGTGTTACTGTTTATGCACTGTTTGTGTTCTGTAGGGAACAGATGTTGCTGGAAGAGCTGCTGTCCCAGAACATCAAAGAAAGTGAAGCTGTCTTAGGAATGGTAAGTGTCATGTCAGCTTTAATAAGCTCCTCGCTAAAAGTATTATACAGTGAATTGTCATTTATCAGACTTTCTCGGGGACAAGGTTTGTGTTTGGAAAAATGAACATTCAAATAAAATGTCACCATCGCCTTTGAGACGGCTTCAGATTCATAATATTGGCAGCTGCAGAAAGATTATGAATATGAATCCAGGTGGCTATGAATATTTACCAACCCATGAGTGATCATTTCAGAAGCTCCCAGTAGTTACTGATAACTGAGATTAATAAAATAGAATTGATAATCATATTGACCACAAAGGGAACTCCTGCCAAGATATAAATATACGTGTAATTCATATTATAGATGGTGCAAATAAAATATGTTAAATTAAAGAGATTTTGAAGTTTTTTTTTTCGATCCCATTGCTCTACTAGCAGAATGTTCAATCCGTCTGAATTATATATACATATATATTCTAATACCATTCACCTGAGGATCGGGTTGCATCCCTTGAAACAGTCTGTAGTGAATGTACAGTTTTCCCTTATTGTTATATACATAAATTTATATATATATATATATATATATATATATAAAACTGTGATGATTTATCACAGAAATCAAATGTTGAAGAAATCAGGAAGAAAGTGAACCAAGCTATCAGAGGTAAGACAAAGAAATTAGTGTATTGGTGAATTATCCTGAGCAGGGTCGGAAATTTTTTAAAGCTAGGAAGACATGAAATGCTGGGAGAGTGAGATGGTGTAAAAAATAATTCATGCTCATCACATTATAAATATCTTATAATCAGGGGTTTGGCATAGCATTGTGATCAAGGTGTTGGAGTACAGATCAGAAGGCCTCAGGCTTGAACTTAAATTCTGATACAACCTCTCAGATTCTTAGTACAGTGAAACCAGAGGCTGCAGAAATCCCTCTTAGGTGGACAACCCCCTTAAGGGACATTCAGTACAACCAAATGTGTTACTACTTTAAGAACCCCTCTAGTGCTGACACCCTGCTGTTCAGGACTATGGACACTTTTCGTCTGAAAAATAGTTTAAATCATCCCCACTAATGAACATCCAAACGGCTGCCTTGACTGGTGGCAGGACAGATATGTTGTAACTGCAGTTATGTTTTGATTCTAGTAAGGTTCTGCCCACTGATTCCTTATTTGGACAGGTAACTTTGGAAACAATTTACTTGAAGTTTGTAATTTGTTTCTTAAACGTGATGGTACTTGCAGAGTTCCTATTATGCAAAGCTTTAACTGAAGTGAATAGTCATCTTGATACTGTGCCATTTTATTCTCCCATTAGCCTGGGATCTCTTCTGTAATCCGTTTGTAGTATTTGTGGAATATATCAGTTTCAATTTTGTATTATTTCTGGAAAATATCAGTTTGGAATTTGTATTAGTTCTGGAAAATGACAGTTTGAAATTTGTATAAGTTTGGAAAATTTCATTTTGAAATTAGTATTAGTTATGGAAATTTTCAGTTTGAAATTTGTATTAGTTGAGGCAATTGTCAGTTTGAAATTTGTATCAGTTGTGGAAATTGTCAGTTTGAAATTTGTATTAGTTGTGGCAATTGTCAGTTTGAAATTTGTATCAGTTGTGGAAATTGTCAGTTTGAAATTTGCATTAGTTGTGGAAATTATAAGTTTAAATTTTTTAAATATTATTGGCATTAATTAACATGTTAATGTAAAAATTGAAATAAATGCTCACACTCAGACATGTGTGTCTCCCTTATTTATTTTAAAACTATTTAATTCATTGGTATATGTATATGCGTATTATAATGAAAATTAATTATTTTCATAATCCAGAGGGCAAGAAGTTGCTGAGCGTAGACAATCAGCTGTTGCTGAACGCGAAGCACGTGTTAGAGCGGCTACAGCAGGCAACAACTGAACCGTGCATCGCATCACCTGTGGAGGACTTTGAACCTGTCATGTGAGGAAAGATAAAAATAGAACACAAGCACTACCTTACACCTTTCAGTTTGTTCATTATCTTGATTTGCTACTAAAAAAATATATATGAAATTAAATTCAACACAGTGTCAAGTAATCAAACACCAGGTACTAGCTCTTGTGAAAGTGTTGTCAAGCTGTATATGCCAGTATAAAACCTAAATTTCAGGTATATATATTTTTCCCCCATACATTTTCTACCATTGTTAAATCCTTTTTCATATTTGCCCAGTCATTATCTATTACATTTTAATTTTAGACACTTCCCAAATATATTTTTGAAACATTGTGAGATTTGGAGATGTGCTCTGTCTGTATTTCATTGTGATGTATATAAGTGATAAAATTACATGGGCAGCTACAGTACTAATTATATGGACATGTGATCTCTCTCTCTCTCCTTACACAATTGCATTTGATACACAAACAGTAACATTTTATGAAAGTAACATTTTTTATGGATTCATAGTTTGTCCATATTTTTCTGACAACTTGATTCTTAGAACACAGTTTCTTATTGAGGAAAAGTATTTGAACAGTGAAACTTGTGTAATAAGACCACCTGTGGGACTGTCTGAAAGTGGTCTTAATTCACAGGTTGTCATATTAGACAAGTCTGTTATAATTAAATGTCAATTCTTTTGGTTCATTCCAGGGTGGTCTTAATAGACAGGTGGTCTTATCAGACAGGTGGTCTTATCACAGGTGGTCTTATCACAGGTGGTCTTTTAGACCGGTTCCTTTCTACTTGTATCAATCCCATATTGGGTGTTAAGTACTTTATAATTATGACACCAGACCACTTGCTCAAGAATGAAAATCTTCAGTTAGATCAGTTTATTTTCCCTCAGTTTCATGTTACAATATTTCTGCCTGTGACTAATTTAAATTGATCAACATTACCTTTATTTACCAGTACTGAATTAGGCATGTATTCAGAACATTATTGCATTAATATTTTATATTAATAAATAAAAATAATATTTTTATTAATAATCAATCCTTAAGGAGTTTGCACACAACCCCATTAGTACATGGAATATTGTCTTATTATATGTTTTTCATTATATATAGTGATATGTTGTATGAGCATTGCTTGATAAATTTTTATCGTTTATTTCAGTGTAAACTTTGATGACCTTCATGATCAAGTCCTTGCCTTTGGAACTACAGTAGGGAGTACCAAGCCAAGGTTAGATAGATAAAAGTGAATTGAGTCATTGTGTCCCTAGACAAAGTAGGGGGATAGTATGGTTAAGCATGGTTGCACCGCCACCACTGCAGAGATTTGTTTCAGACGAGATAACTAAAAAATATGTCTTAGATCTTTACCAAACTTGACATGTGCATAAATAGGGGTGAGGGAAGGAAGCCTATTAAAAATAGGGTCATGACCTTTACTAGGAGAGTGACCTTGACCTTGAATAGATCCATTCTTGGGAACAATCACACAAATTCTTAAAAATCTCAAGAATTCTTCCATGGATTGATCCAAAAATGAAGTTGACCAAAGATATTGGATAGCGTTGTCATATACCATAACTGGTGGCACCACCTTTGGTCCTTTTCTTGTTTTCGTGCCTTTTAATCCCCCCATTGTTGCCACTTGACTTCCTATGAGTGGTCTTGACCTTGAAAATTTCCATATTTGGTGAAAAAAATATTGTTTCCTAAGTCATTAGATTTGTATATCTGAATATCAAAATGAAAAATGTCAGATTATAAATTGTTGAAAGGGTTTGAAAACCTGTGACCTTGACCTTCACCTTCAAGTTCAAATCTGCCGACATATAGGTTACTTTAGTTCATGACTAGTGACCTTGATCTTGGTTTTTAAGATCACACCTGAAGAAACCCTGGTGGCTTGCCAAATGTCAGTATATACTTCTGAAGATGGGGGCCTTTTTTAGGGGGGGGGGATTTATTGTCTGAGGATACAGTGGCATCTGTGATGCCAAGATTTATCTAGGTACACTTTGGTGTTTGCCACATAAGCACCGGATATCTGTGAATTAAGATAAAGAGAAATCGGTGAATATTGGGTAATTTTGAAAAATTATTTGGAAAAAAACCCCTTGAATACCAATTTTATGACTATATTGATGATTTGATATGCTATAGCACACAAAGAGAAACAAGGAATGCACTGACCTGTTCCCAAAGGTCTTATTTTTGTTGTTCACTGTATACTTTTATGTTATGTATGAAAATGGTGAATAAAAAATAATAAAATTTTAGGAGGCAGGGAATTTGTCAGCTAAAAGGGTGATGAAGGGGTCAAGCACTTAGTAAAAAAATTCTTAAAAATCAAAATTGATGTCTCAGTGAAATATGAAAAGAGTGAAATAAGATAAAACCAATGTGAGATCTCTGGTCTGAGTGCTTTCAAGTTGTTGCATACTGACATAAACAGGATTTTTTTTGAGTGACATGACATACTTATATATATACATCATTAGGTTTGTTCTGAAGAGACAGGATGAGGTGACAGAGGACCATGTGCCAGAGAACGGGGAGGAAGACGACACAGCCAGCAATGCTGACTCTAATAGTTTTCTGTCAGTCCTGGACTGGGCCAGCCAGGGTAAGCCCTTCCTCAGTTTAACATATAGTTTTGGTCTAATATTCCTGTTGAAGTTTCCCATGTGATTTTCAGATAAGCATCAATTCTGATTTGTGTTTTTTTACTAGCGAGTAAGGGTAAAAAAATTTTCATCAGGAGAAATTTTTAGGAATTGTTTTTAATAAGGAATAAGTGAGACATTGCAATATTTATTTGAAACTGGTATATTACCAGTTCATATTTTGCACTTGAAGATAAGTTAAATTTAATTCCAAATATGATGTATTGAAAGTGCTGGGAGTTCACCTCCTGAATACAATGGCATAGTTTCCAGTTTTCCAAACGATGGGGCTACGATAAACACTTTGCAAAATAATGTCATATTTTCGCAGGATTTATTTGATATCTTTATGGAAAATTACCCCCATAGGCACATATAGCATCATCCCTGACATTTCAAGACCAATAATGGGCCTTTGAGGAGTTGAATGACAATGGTTAAGTGCCACCACCATCAGTTATTATAAAGATTTAACAGTTTGCTTCTTTAATATGTATTTTGTTAACTTCTTCTCCAGTATCCCAGGAGGAGGAGGGGACTTCACTGGCATCCTCTGTGACTGATACAATGTCTGTAACGAGTGACACCTCCAGCACTGCTGAAACGAACAACAAGAAAAAGTTCAGTCTTCGTCATAGTAAAGTTAATCACTGTAAGTTTGAAATTTAAAGATTCATAAGCAAGCAGTTTATATTTAACTCGGTCAAATTTAAGTACAGTATCCTTGAATACTTTGGATCCCAAAAGTTGAATGGAGTTTTGTGATCTCTTGCTTTTGTATTGAAGAGTATATCATGGGAACATCAGTGGATATCCATAGTAATACTGAATTAAAAAAAAGGTGAAAAAATGGTTACTCTGCAATAATGCTGTATTCTTCCTCATTTAGAAGGTAGAGGAAAACATTGAGCTAAGTGTGCTTATTTGTAAGATTCTGGTGTAATAATTTTCTGTTCTCCTTCTTCATTATTTGACTGGCTGTGCCGTCATATCTATTGATCTTTGAGGACTGCAATTTTTTGTGAGGGTTTACAGAGGAGAAGCTATGAATAAAGAAAAAATTAGGATAACATTTAATGGAGTACATTCTTCTGACAAGGGTGAAAACTGTAACTGGATCGATGTCATAATCATAATCAAGGCAGATTTCATAAGGGAATATAGTAAAATGGAGTCCATTATACAGACCAACCCACAATTACCACAACCTTGGGGACTGAAGTGTTCGAAATTTTGGAATGGTGGTATTTGTGAAATTTTAGGTTACCTGGATCATATACTCAGCACCAAGAAAAGTGGTCATAATTGTGGGGGTGGTCGCTCTGGTGGGGTGGTCGCAAGGCAGGGATCCACTGTACTTAATTACATTTTGGAATCATCCTTGGCCTCTTGTCATACCACTCAACAGGGATATGTTAAAATCTTTACATAAGTTTTGTATAAACCTGCTGACAGCCAAAATTACAAACAAAACATGGGTAAAACCATAACCCCATTGGTGTAAGTAAAATATAATGAGAGAAGTGTGACCAGTGTTATATACTGACATATTTAATTCCTTGCAGCTCGTCCAACACCTGTGTTTGTGACCCACATTAAAAACCCCTGTTCATTCATGGTGCAGAAGTACGAGGACCAGAATCGACTGCGTACCATGGCTCAGGGTATCAACCGCTGGTGTGAGAGTTCAGACGCTAACAAGCACATACCAACCTCGTTGGAAGAAGGTAAGTGGTTGCAATATGGTCAAGGTTAATGTGTTTACTGCATTGACAAGGTCAGAACCCTTGGTGTACTTGTTTTCCAAACTCTTCTGCAACCTGGTGTCTAAACAGAGCAGGCTTCTACTGAAGGTGCAAGGTACAATAAAAGTAAAATATCAAGCTCTGCAACAAAGAAGCAGGACTTGATGCTAAATTGTCTCTCTCTCCAAAAAAATGTGATCACTGAAATATAGAGTGGCTATATAGTGGAATTATTTTATGAGGCTAGAATTGGTTTGTCCAGTGTAAACCATGTCTCTCTACAATGAGTGAATCCTATGAGTTTTTTGTTTAGAATCGCAGTACAGCATACACTAAATATATTTTTTCCTCACATTCACACATAGATAGACTGGATAAAATTGCCTAAATAGAGATATATTCTGTTTATGTCATCTAAGCTATAGTGATCACTCTTTGTCCATCATCCATCTGGCTGTCCGTTCACAGGGAAAAAAACGTAACCGCTAGACCTAGAATCTTCTAACTTGACATCCAGGGAGGTCCATTAAAATCTCCTTGGAAACCTGAAATTAGGTCTCTGTTACCCATGTCCTCTGAGCTATGCTTCAGTTGAATGGGGATACCACCTACATAATTTGGCGTTCAGATGATAAAATTCCTTTTGCAAATGTCTTCCTAGTCAGCTGAGCATCATTACCCATGGGTCACTTGTTCTATTCTTCAAAAGGTGACCTGGTTTTGGTTAAGTACAGCCAGGACCAGACGTGGTACCGAGGAAGAGTGCAGAGCATCCTCAGCAGCCCATCAGCCAGCGGAGATGCTGTACTCAAGGCCAAGGTCAACTACCTGGATTATGGCAACTCAGAGGTTGTGACCTTTGACAGGTATGTTTAAGGTAGCTCCTATGGTTAAAACCCCTTTATATAAATCAATCTGAAAGTATTATCTCCTAGCAACGAAGTTGCAGAAGGTTATATAGAAACACCTCCACTCCGTCTGTCATTCCATCCCTCCGGGACAACTTTAAACCATACCATTTCACCTAAACCTTTCATCTTTCACTTATGGCTCACCCACAAATGGATGAAGAACCTTATGATATCGATTTGAGGTCACAAGGTCAAAGGTCAAGGCCACGGGACCCACTTATTTAGAAAGCTTGTGGATAGATTTTAAGCCAAACCATTTCACCTAAACCTTTCATCTTTCATATATGGCTCACTCACACATGGATGAAGAACCCTATTGAGTTCAAGGTGAAAGGGTTAAATGTCAAGGTCAAAGACGTGCCCTCATTATTTTCATTATCACACTTGTGTAATACACCCCATATGATTATGCTCCTGTGAGAGTGGATGCTCTGCTTTGCGGTGGCCTTGTTTTAAATTCATAACATGATTAACAGACCCCCAAAAGTATGCATAATTGTCAGCCAGATACAGTTTTAAAACAACTTCTAATACTCCATCCCTCTACCCCTGTCCACTTGTTTTTTCAAGATAATATTAATAAAATGCACTAAAGCTTACCTTTATTTTCCTCAGGGGTAAGTCAGACTAATGTGCCAATTTTCTTAAGGCAAAATAATACTCTCCCATATGTGGATTCTATATATTTAATTCAGTTTAATACAGTTTTAAAACAACTTCTAATACTCCATCCCTCTACCCCTGTCCACTTGTTTTTTCAAGATAATATTAATAAAATGCACTAAAGCTTACCTTTATTTACCTCAGGGGTAAGTCAGACTAATGTGCCAATTTTCTTAAGGCAAAATAATACTCTCCCATGTGTGGATTCTATATATTTAATTCAGTTTAATACAGTTTTAAAACAACTTCTAATACTCCATCCCTCTACCCCTGTCCACTTGTTTTTTCAAGATAATATTAATAAAATGCCCTAAAGCTTACCTTTATTTACCTCAGGGGTAAGTCAGACTAATGTGCCAATTTTCTTAAGGCAAAATAATACTCTCCCATGTGTGGATTCTATATATTTAATTCAGAAAGAAATATGACTGAACAGATGTATGATAAATCAGTGACAACCTGATAATAAGTTGACAGTCTTACACTACATACTTTTGATGATTTGTAGGGGGGACCTCATAGTGGTATTTGCACATCACGTTTATAACATCAAACATACTTCCCTCCTACATCGCATGGATATACAGACTTACAGATATGGACACTTGAACTGATGCCATCCTTTCTGCACCTCTTTCTAGATAAGTCAGCCATGTCCCAGCTTTGCAAATAAATATATTTATTTCATGCCTGTTTAAATCATCATAAATCACCACATTACATACACCCTGTGATATATGCTAATTTGTAGTGACAAACAAAATATATTTGAAAGAAATATTACAAAAATTTAGGTGGAAAAGGGTGTTGGAACAGATAATAGATAAATTATGTCATCATGATGGTGGTAATGTTTAGTTGTTTGTATTTGAATCATTCTTGCATAATATGTCAGAAGGATCATATCTTTCTCACTGCTAAACAACTCCTTGCACACATCAGTGTTTGGATGTTTTCCTTTTTTTATGGTCTCAAGTTATTTTCGAGGTGCTTCTTATTATACACCCTTCATATGACGTAAGTATTATGGTATACCCACTGTCCAACCATCCATCCGTCAGTTAACTTTTAGTGTTGCCACGATAACTTATGGGGGTTTTCATGGATTTTCACCAAACTCACCATAACTACTAACCAACAGATTATCGCGCCTGAGTTTGATTATGGACAACATGCATGCATATTTAATAAGGTCACCGGTTCACTAGGCAACTTTGTGGTGTTGCCACGACAACTTAGGAAAGAATATGAATGATTTTGATAAAACTCATCAGAAATGTAAATCAACAAAATATCGAGCCTAAGTTCAAGTTCCAGTAAAATCTATGCATATTTAATGAGGTCAGAGGTCACCACCCTTTGAGGCACCTTGGTGACTTACCAAAAATCCAATGGATTTCATGAAACTCATTATTCATATTTACCAACAGGCTTTCTGACTTGATTTACATTTTCATCAAAATTCACACATTTTAAATGATGTCAGAGATCAGTGCACTTTGGAGTTAACTTGGTGACCTACAAAAATCCTATGAATTTACATGAAACTTATTATACTTATTTACCAATAGAGTTTCTCACCTGCATTACATTCTCAACAAAATTTACTCATATTTAGAGGTCAGAGGTCACCAGATACACGATGGGGGTATTATGCACATTTGTGGTGCTCTTGTTTATAGTTTCATAGTTTAAACTTTATAAATGTTATTCTTGTAGATATATGGATTATATACTGGTGTTGATATTTAGAACAAGGGTCATTCCAAGGAACTTATATCTGTAAATTTGATTAATCTGGATTTTTGTATTTTTATGAATATATGGTGTATATACAGGTTTTATATTTTGAACAAGGATCAGTTCAGATAACTTCTTTTTGGATATTTGAATTATTTGTATAGAATAAGGATCAGTCCGAGAAAGTTCCTGAGAGTTCATCAGCTGTCAATCAAGTGTTCCTTACAAGGCATTGCTCCAAAAGGCAAGGTAGGTCATGCTAATGTTTTTGCCTCTCCGGTGCTATATTTATATCACAGATGTATCCTGACAGGATGCATCCCAATAATACTTATCATTTGTTAGCTCAGCTGATGTAAGTCATCTTACCTATAGAGATGGACCTTTGTCAGTCATCTGTGTGTCCAGTTGTTGGGCCATCTGTTTACAGGGCATGTTCCTCAATTTCTCCTACCAAACCCATTATTACATAATTTGTTGATGCTATGGACTGCCAGGAACATAAGGTAACTTATCATAACAGCAAGAAATATATTTTCTCATGTAACATGTAACCGATGAATCTAGAGACTTTCTTCAAGGATATAACTTAATTCAATCAAGATTTTAAGTTATACAAGAAATTATATCAGAATTTTACAAATTTGATTAAGTAATTAGCATAAATGGAAAAGCAGTACTCTCCATTTTGCCCATGCAAGTTTTCCCCCTGTAAGCTCTTTTAATTTAACTTTCACAGCATGTACACATGAGGATTTAATCTTTTAAAATATGAATTTGAAAGGAATTGATCAATTACTGTAGCTTTCATTTAAGGTTTAGTGGACCTTGTTCAGCATCGCACTTGGTTGCAGTCTGATAGGAAAATTAGGGCTGTTGATATAAAAGAGAAAGGGAATTAGATCTTTCTGTATTTCGATAAAGAGAAACTAGGCCTTTAATAGTCACCTACCATATTTTAATGGCTGAGTCAGAAAATTATTTTGATAAAAATAAATAAATGCCTGCTTTGAATTGAAGTCTGTCTTGTTCAGAGGATGGATTGCCAGAGTTGTTTGATGTCAAAACGTTTGCCTGCCTTGAATTGAAGTCTGTCTTGTTCAGAGGATGGATTGCCAGAGTTGTTTCTGTGTTTGATGTCAAAACGTTTGGCTCATCCTGACTTAGGATGATGGTATCAGTCTGGCATCCGTATACATTTTTCAAAATGCCTTTCTTCTTTATTGTACCCCACTTCCTTAGAACAGAGGACATTGATATGGGTTTGTGCATCTGTCTGTCCATTAGGTTTTTGTTTCAAATTTAGGTCAGTGATTCCTCTCATGCATACCTTGGTTGGGTTTAGTTTTGGAGTGTTTGTCAGAAAATTTTATTCTCGCAAGCTCAAAAACAAAAATTAAAATTTTGTTCCAAATTGACAATCAAAATTATGACATGTGGAGACATCTTCAGGGGCAATGAAAACTAAAAAACCAGGTCACTATGACATGTAGAGACATCTACAGGCAAAAATGAAAACTAAAACATATTTATAGGGCAAGCATGAAGGACAACAAGAGGCGTAAGCGGGGGACATATATTCCATGAATTAGCTTGTTTCTTGACTGATTAACCAAATGAGCAGTATGTTATTGACATTCTGAGATTCCTTGTTATACTGAAATATCTTTTGAAAAATTCTAAACTTATTTCTGTTTCAGACAGAATGGACAATGGAGGCAGCATCAGAGTTTGCCAAGGTCACGGGGGACAATGTTCTCTTGATGAATGTAAGTAACACTGGATCAGCTTCAAGGTCAGATGGTGACTTATTCAGGGGTTATTCCATCCACCCACGATTCCGGTCCGCTGAGATGAAGTCTGTTGAGACGATTCGTAAAGTCAACGACCCATTGAGAAAACTCTTGCTTCAGACAAATTGCCTATTATACTGGTCCTCACTAATCTAAATCAGCAAAACAAAACAACTTTCATACTTGGTTATACATTAAAAATATATATATATATATTTTTTTTCTTTATAAATAACTCCACTAAAAAATTAAAACGCCATGTTTGTCAGTTTGATTTCAACTTTTGTTGACACAATTTGTCTCAGTGGGAGGACACCCCTACAACCCCTTGAGGGATAAAGTACCTTTTTTGCAGTGTTTTCCTGAATTTTTAAGGCTAAAAAACTTCCATTCCCACATGATTTTTTAAAAGTCTTTCAGGGTATTAGTCACACTTTAAATGGTAAACCCCATCCATCCAAAAATTATGGATTCATCTCTGATATATTTTTAGCTCAGCTGACTATAAGTCATCTGAGCTATAGTCGTGGTCCATTGTCCGTCGTCCATCCGTCTGTCAGTCCGTCCATAGATGTGGCACGTTTTTAAACCGTAAGACCTAGGAATCCAAAATTCAGCATAATGTTAGATGTCCCCAAGATCTCCTACCAAGCCGAAAACTGGGTCTTTGCGACTGCTGTGACAGGTGTACAGTTATTCTCATATCACCACCCCAATCATCCCCCCCCCCGCCAAACCCAACCCACCAAGTGTTATGCAGTAATTGTTATTGTTTTCACTGTATCTCCTTAATTGTAATGCTGTTTCCACTCTGATATGCAAAAACTTTCCTTGAAAAAATAATTCAAGGTGTAATCCAGAAGATGCAATGTGTAATGTAGCATTTTTAAAGAAATCAATTTTTCTTTTAAATGATCTTAACAAATATAATTGAACCCATCAGTATGCTTAAATTTTTATAAAATATGAAGCACATTATGGATAAATAAAGACACAATTAAAAATTGTGAAATCTAAATCAAGTATTATTTTTAGATATTTATTATTTTGCAGATTTAAAAGATATATTTTTGTGGTAAAAAATAAATAAACATTTGTATGCATGATGTGGTGTTATCTGACAAGATTGAGATTTATGATGATGCAATTGAGAATTATGAATCAACTTTTATATTCAGATATATATGTTAAATTGGAAATGTATAGAAATATAAACTTAAATTAGAAAATAATTGATGTAATAAAAAAATGAGGATTTAATACAAACATTTGTTCATTATTTTCCTGCCTCAGCAGAATTTGAGATCAGGCTTTGTTTGCCCTGTTTTATGTTGTTAAATAGCTATATTTCAACTGTATACATTTCATAAAAAATATACATATATATTTAATAATATATATTATACAAAAAAATAGATTCAATTGAACAAATGTGTAAACTACTGAAATGTCAACAGTTAATCAAAAAACCAACTAATGATCATGGTAATAATACAGATCATTTGTTCACAAACTGCTCATATGCTTTAGTTTCAACATTAGGAAACACATGGTCAGGTCACAAAATATTTTTTGCAACAATTTCTTGCTCATCAATACAAACCAATCATATAAACCAACCATGGCCTTTATTACCTCTTCCTCTTGCACTTTATCTCCGTTTGATATTATTAGATTTTTACCTTCAAGGTTAACGTCAGCTGAGCACAGTGACCCATAGGTCCCTTGTTTTTTGAAAGGAGTATAAAAAATACGATATGTATGCTGATTATAGTGAAAGGAACCCAGTTTTCTTCCCACATAGGTTATAGAAGAAAAAGATGGCGTGTATTATGTTGATTTGACCAGACCAGGGAGTGAGGACATCGATGACGACCGACCAATATCTGTCACAGAGGCCTTGGTTTTCCTGGAAGTGGCGTGCTTTGTCAGTGAATACTCCGTGCCTTCAGCCCCTGGAGGTGAGTCTAACAAATATATTTTTGGACAGCCTTATTTTCTGCAGTGCTGAAGTTATCCATTACACCAGGGTTGGGACTAGTGATGGGCTGATGATCAGTTATAATTGATGAGCTGTCGGATTGATACAAATGATCCGATGAGGGATCTTGAAGTGCCAAAATTGATTGCAAATTTTTGGTGTAACTAAGGCTTTGTGAAGAGGAAATGTGTGCTTTATATACATTATGCAAGCAAACAAGAGAAGAGTCTGCATTTACTTAAAAAACTTATTTCCTAAGCTTCTAAATAGACATGTAGGCTATAGAATTATGATATTTATAGTCTGCATGTAGGCCTACATATCAGTTGAGATGATGTACCAGTCTAAATATGGTCTGAAAGTTCATACAAAGTTCATAATAAAACTTATTAGTTCTGATGAATGGTAGGTAGAGGCCAACCAATTTTTACTGATGATTGTTCATGAAATTACAACCAATTCTAAACACTAGTTGGGATGATAACTGATATGCTGGTGATATCTGACAGCTGTGATAATCATATCATGAACTTACCTGTTATTGAGATATCATGATGTGCATTTTTGACTGCAGTTTTGGTACACAAACATGCCTTTTTTGGAGTGTTACCTAAGGATAATAGCATTACTAAGGTCTTTTGTGTTTAGAAAATTATTCATAACATTTATATTAATGAATAGCATGACATTCTGTGTAGGAGTAATCTTTATACTATCAAAAATATATGGGTATTTGTATGTTCAAATGAGAGTATTTGACATACTGACAGAATTGTATTCTCAAAAAAATCTGGGGATTAGCCAGCTTATAGATAGTCCAAGACTTATAGCGGAAAGTACTGAAAGTTGTTATATGATGGTCAGTATTGGAGTTCTTGTGGCAGATATTGATTCATGATATCAGGATATGTAGCAATAAATATATTTTTATATTTCATAATAAATAATGTCTAAAAATATAAAAGTGGTTCTCAGGCACCGCCCGTGTCAATTTTAATCCCCTGCATCAAAAATGTTTATTTTGATTATTAGTGGAAACTTACCAATTTTGAGAGCAAGCCGCCTGGACATATCTTTCAAGAAGATAAAATGATACAATTTTGAAAAGATTTCCTTTGTTATGTAGTGCTTTTACCTCTTTAGCAAAAACATTCTGTTGCATGTTATCTTGCTTTCCCCTGATCATATGACATTTTTATCGACACATACAAAAAAAGGTTAAAAAAAAAATTCACCCATTCGCATTGATTTCTGAAAAAAAGTGCCTGAGAACCAAACCTTATTTTTGTTTTTGCTTAATAAATATATTTTTATATAAATATCAGTATCATGATATGAAAAACATCATCTAAACACTACATTACATACCACCTGTTTTGGTACAGTTGTAGAATAAGTTCAGTGTGTGTATAAACAAAAAATTGGGTTACATCATAATGTCCATAATAACATATATGTTGTCATATTGCATAGTCAAACCTTACATTCATATATGCAAATTTCTTGACTTTGCTTCGTATACATTTTTGTGACAATGAATCCTATATGCCCCATTAACTACTCTGTTCCAATGATAACTTGTTTATTCTTCCTGTAGGAGCCTTGCCCACTCTTAAGAGACAGTACTTGAAGCCGAGTCCTCACAAGAAGGGGGAGGAGTTTCCAGTAATCATTAGTCATATCAACAGTCCTGGAGACTTCTATGTACAGCGGGTAATTTTATTGCTTGTTGAAGACTTAAAAAGGAAATTTAAGATAATACTTTACAGTCTCAAAGAAAAACTGGTATATTTAATTAAATGTTTATATAATTGAGCCTTTATTGAAGAAAATATTCATCGCGAATGTTTTTAAGGAGGACTATATATCCTTTAAATCATATTTGTACTTGTACGTTATCAGATTGTATTTGCAAAATTGTAAAATTATGTTTGAAAATAAGAAACCTTTGCAACCCAGAACACATGATAAATCCTTATAATAATTATTATGGATAGTTTAGGGTATTGGAATAAGGAGTTCAAACATTAATGAACATAAATAATCTCCATACCCTCATGATTCTGTGGGAATCTTTTATGGTGTTAGTCGCTCTGTTTAATGGTAAACCCCATCTATCCAAAAATCATGGATCCACCCATGATTAATTTTATCCATCAAAACATAGTTTTGCGGAGATGGTTTTTTTACCAGGTTCTACCACCATGTTTCCACAGAACTCCTCTGATATCCTTGGACCAATCTTTCGGAAACCTGGCATAGTTATTTGCTCACCTATGTAGTTGTGCCTAACAAAGACTGATGGCGCCACCTGCAGTCCTTATTTTACAGTTTGAATCTGGGTGTCTTTTATTAAACAGCCCTTATTTCAGGAATGGTTCAATGTATTGGGTTGAAATTGTGCATCTCCATAGATCTTGGATACCTCCATCTCATATTCAGGACTGGTGGCGCCATCTGCTATCGTTTTTTTGTGGCATCCATCAGTATGTTTTCTTTAGGTGAAAATTGCTCATATCTCAGGAGTGGTTTAATGTATTGGTCTGCAATTTGGCATGTTCATTCATCTTGGGGAGTTTTCTGATAGACCATACAGATGGCGCCACCTACCTTCCTGTTATAAAGTATAAATTAATGCACTTTAATCAGGAGTGGTTCATTGTATTTGGCTGAACTTGTGCATCTCCATAGATCTTTGATACCTCCATATCATACTCAATGCTGGTGGTGCCATCTGCAATCGTTTTTGCGTGGCATCCGTGTTTGCTTTGGGTGAAAATTGCTCAAATCGCAGGAGTGGTTCAGTGTATTGGTCTGCAATTTGGCATGTCCATCCATCTTGGAGAGTTTTCTCATAGACCAGACAGGTGGCGCCACCTACCTTCCTTTTATAAAGTATAAATTAATGCACTTTAATCAGGAGTGGTTCATTGTATTGGGCTGAAATTGTGCATCTCCTTAGATCTTTAAATACCTCCATATCATACTCAATGCTGGTGGTGCCATCAGCAATCATTTTTGCGTGGCATCCGTGTTTGCTTTGGGTGAAAATTGCTCAAATCGCAGGAGTGGTTCAGTGTATTGGTCTGCAATTTTGCATGTCCATCCACTGGGATAGTTTTCTTATAGACCAGACAGGTGGAGCCACATACCTTCCAGATTTTGTAGAATACATTGATGCCCTTTCCTCAGGAGTGAATAGCCATATTGGCCTGAAATTGTGCATGTCTATAGATCTTGGATACCTTCATCTTGTATTCAAGACTGGTGGCGCCGTCTGCAGTTGTTTTTGCGTGGCATCCATCAGTCTGTTTGCTTTGGGTAAAAATCGCTCATATCTGAGTAGTGGATGGATGTATCAGCCTGAAATTTTGGCATGTTTATTCGTCTTAGATAGCTTTGTTTTATACCAGACAGGTGGGGCCACCTGCTGTTCTGTTTTCATAGAATACATTGATGCTTTTTTTTCAGTATTGGATTGGTGTCTTGGCATGGTGTATCCATCTGTAGATCTGTTTTTGGTGAAAATTGCACATATATGAGGAGCTAATTGGCATCACTGATGCCACAAATTGGAGTCATGTCATGTCAGGAACATTCCATGCCTTTCTTTACCCATGCCTCTGTGATATGGGGGTTACACATAGTCACTTGTCAGACTAACTTTCAGAAGCAGCATGAAAAAAATAAATGATATGTATGTTGATCATGGAAAAAAGAAACCACCTTTGGACTTTATAGAGGTATTAGAAGAAAAAGATGGGATGTTGTATTTTTTTCTTGGTTAGGGAGTTTAAACTTGAGTGACCATAATCATTTAGTAAAGGGCTTCATTAGTGTCCTTTTTGTTAGAAAGCTCTACTTAGTATGCCACTGGTAATGCACTGCTGCCCTGGGAGCAGTCTATGGCAAATTCTCCCTGTGCAACCAGTCAATAAGTGTAATGAAGTATAGGCAATGTAAAGAGAAAACTTCATAAGGAGTGAATATGTTATAATAATAGATGAATATAATATTCCTCAGGCTGGTGAAGACATGCCTTATTTAACCTCCCTCATGACGAAATTGAGGGAAACGTATAAAGAAGACACCAAGGACATGTGGAGTATCTACTGTCCTGTCAAAGGTAAGGGGCAGCTTTATTATGATTTACCATTATAAAAAATAAAACTTTGTGCAACTCCTCAGCCGCCAGGTCTGGGAACTGCTTGTTTTGGGTCTTGAAATTTTGGAAACAATGCAAGCATGCCAGTCTGCTGATGATGAATGACCATGTGATAAGGTCCAAAGCTACAGATACATACAATGTAAGTCCCTGAGTTGAGAATTTTACTGACCTTTATGGAATCTCCAGGGACAGGATCCAACATACATCGTTTAATGCAAAGAATGTCCTGAAAGGGGAGGTCATTTTCCATATTTCCAATATTTACATTATTCTTAAAATTTTGTAAACGGTCAATAAGAGCTTCATCTGTCCAGCAGGTTAACGTGGCCCATGGAAAAACCTGTCCCAGATGATATTTAAAACCTGGACAATAACCCCTGACCAGCTACCCCTCCTGCACAACCAATGTTAGGTAACGACTGCATGGGGGATGGTTGTCCTTGCATTGGTAGTTGTCACTTCTTAAACCTATTTATTTTCAAAATAACTTTTTCTCAAATATCAAGAATTTATTATATTTCTTGAATATTTTAAATGGTATGAATTGTTTTAATTCAAGATAATTAAGTCTATTTCTCATCCTCTTGCTGCAGTTAACTTTATCAGTTTGACTCCGAGGTTATAATTATTACTGAATTCCAGTAAATTTCTTTCAATGGAACATTATAATAATCAATTGACATTAGATGACCTAAATTCAAATGACACAATGAATAGTATATTTATTTCTTGCTGAGCACCATAACCTGTGGGTACTTTGTGTATTCTCTGTCAGGTATGATCTGTGTGGCTCAGCATTCGAGGGACGGCTTGTGGTACAGAGCCAAGGTGCAGGAACTCCCAGGGGGTAGACAGGCTAAGTTACAGTATGTGGATCATGGAAGTACAGACATTGTCAGCCACTACAAGCTGAAGAAGCTCCTAAACCAGTTTCTTGTACTACCCCCTCAGGTAATGTCACATACAGTACTTACTCTAATTTTATGATCCCTCTAATTATTTGAACTACGAATCTGCTAGCCTGTACAAGCTGAAGAAGCTCCTAAACCAGTTTCTTGTACTGCCCCCTCAGGTAATGTCACATACTGTATTTACTCAAATTTTATAATTCGTCTAATTATTTGAACAAAGAAACTGCCAGTCACTACAAGCTGAAGAAGCTCATGAACCAGTTTCTTGTACTGCCTCCACAGCTAATGTCATGTACTGTATTTACTGTAATTTTATGATCCATGTAATTGTTTGAACAATGAAAATGCCAGCCACCACAAGCTGAAAAAGCTCCTGAACCAGTTTCTTGTACTGCCTCCACAGGTAATGTCATGTACTGTATTTACTCTAATTTTATAATCCCTCTTATTATTTGAACAAAGAAACTGCCAGCCACATCAAGCTGAAAAAGCACCATTTTTTTAAGCTTCACCCACTGGTAGTTAACTGAAACGGGGTCAGTCATAGGAGCATATGACAAACTGTCATTGTTTTATGCCCTTCTCAGATGAGACCCATTATGGTATTCCCATTGACCGCCTATCTGTACATCATTAACTTTTATGTGTTGCCTCAATTACTTATCAGGGCTTTGATGGATTTTCCCAAAACTCAATGTAACTACTTACCTGTAGATTATCCTGCCAGAACTAATTCTAGGCAAACTCCACACATATTTATAAAGGTCAGAGGTCACTAGATTTCTTTGTTGTATCCCCGCAATTTGCTAACCAAGAATATGATGGATTTTGATGAAACTCATGATAAATCGTTACCAGTAGAGTTTCTCTGTTGAATTAATTCTTCAGCAAAATCTACACATATTTAATGAGGTCACAAGAGATACATCAGGCATTCTAAACACACTTGCGATGCTCCTGTTCTAATTTTATGATGCCTTTAATTACTGGAGCAGCAAAACTGGTTTTGTTGTATGGTGTCCTTGGGTAGTCCCCTGAAGCATGGCTGGTCATACAAGCTTGTGACACACTGTCTTAACATTTGTGATCCCTCTAATCAGTAGATCCTGCAGTTACAACTGCAGGAACAAACCTGCCAGTTACTGAAAGCCGAAGAAGCTACCTTATTCTTTTAAGTCATTTCACCTGAAGTAAGAAAGGTGAACTCTTGTGCAATGTGGATGTAAAAGCTATAGGTAAAGGTAGTGGGGTTTATGCTATTGTAGTCTGATATCACCAACAATGTCTCATCATTTTACACTTTGCCTTCCTGGTCTATCGGGCCTGTTGATTCTTGTAGTTTTTCTCAGACCCCTGGGGAGCATACCCAAAGCAGCCACACATTGCACTAGAAGGTTATTCGTTCTACATTTGCCTGACACCCATGAATGACCAGTACCATTCACTCCTTGGTGAAGAGAGCTCACCCTTATGGTAAAGACTTTGGCTATGAGTCTTAGCGCTGAAAGGGGTCAGATTGGGACTGCAACCCACAACCTTGCGGTCACAATGTAATGTGTCTGAGAAAACATGATACCTGTGCATGTGGAAAAAAATAGTATATGTGTTAGCTGTGTTGTGTGTGTTCTTTTGTGGATATATTTCATTTCTTTTGTACAATATTACATATTACTCACAGGTATGTTTGGTATATACATATTTGAATATGTTAAGATTTTTGTCAATGATGATATTTCTTGTACTTCAGGCAATTCACTGCAGCCTGGCTCACATAGAACCTAAAAACAAGGAACAAGGCTGGGCAGAATCTGTGAGTATATTACAGGATTAAAGTTAATCTGTATAATGCTCCTAACCATTTGTTAAAAATTCCACTTCTGTTCCTTGAGAAATTTGATAAAAGTTGTGATATAGTATAATTAATATAATGATTGTGATTACCTTTATATGATATGATTCAAAAGCTGGGAATTTATAAAATATAGAGGATTTTACATGCCAGAAATGTTAACCTGAAATATTTGTAATTTGCTTGTATATTGATCTACATGGTATAACATCAATTCACAGGATAGTGATAGTATAACATGTAGTAGATCACTATGGCCTAACATGCTGAGAAAAATAGACTTTCAAACCAGAAACTCTTTCTGGAACACTAAGTTGAGTTAATTGTCCCCCGCTTCCGTGAAATTGGGGACATTGATTTGGGTTTGTCTGTCTGTCTATACTTCCATTAGGTTTTCATTTCAGTGCAATAACTTTCCTAGATATTATCAGATTTCACTCAAATTTTGGTCAGTGATTGGTCTCATGTATACCTTACTTTTGATAGGTTTTGGAGTGTCTGTCTGAAAATTTATTATCAACAGCTCCAAAACAAAAAATTTCCCTTTGGTTCCTAATTCACAACAAAATTTATGAAATGTGGAGACATCTTCATGGGACCGTAAAAGATTTAACCAAGGCACTATGACATGTGGCGACATCTTCAGGGGAAAATCAAAACTAAAACATATTGAGAAGACAAGCATGAAGATCACAGGGAGCTAAAATAACAAGAGACGGAAGTGGGGACGTAAATACCACAAATTTGGTTGTTTAGTCCTTATTACAGTTAATCAAAGACATGAAAGCTCTTCTTGTGCTTTTTGATGTCTCCATTGATCTGTTATTGTGTGATAAATCTAATAAAAATTCCTGCAATCGCTATTTTTTAGGCAAAAGAACTTCTGACTGAGTACATGGGCAAGACTTTATGGGTCCGAGTTGCAGGTACGGTGATTTAAAGTAAATCTCATTTAGTTTCCTTTTGCATTTTGAATGCCAGCATATGATTTGTTTTGTTATAAATTTATTCATTAAGACTTGGTTGATGGCTGGGGCAGCTGACTTTGATGAAAGGCAGCATTCCTGGAGATATTTTTGAGAAGGTGTATACAGAATTTATTTTACAAGACTACTTACTACAGTATAACTTCTTTGAATTTCAGTGTTGAAGATTATACAAAACATACTTTACACAGTTTATCAAAAATTTACTTAATTTTGGCAAAAGAGATTTGCCAAGTGTAATTGTTAAAACAAGATGGATCCCTTGAGAACAAAGAAGGAACAGCAGGTATTAAATTTACTTTTGGTATGAGAGATTTTAAGATTAATGTTATTATGGTGGAGAAAATGTGTTGTCAGGAAAATGACATAAAAATTAAAGTTTATTATCCACAAGTGTTTCCTTGAAATTGATATAGCACTGCTGGGACGTCACTAGCAGTTGGCTTGAATTAGAACCAAGCTTACCATCAATTATTATTATTATTTTTTAAATTAATAAACAGGAATTATAATTACATTTGATATGAACTTTCAGAAAGCGGTGAAGAGGAACAGAAGTTACCAGTCATGCTGTTCAACGTTGATACAGAACTTAATAACTGTATCAACAAACAGTTGGTGACAACTGATAATGTCACTGCTCTCCCATCATTGTAAGTGGTTATATTCAATATTTCAGTTTGTCTGTCTGCAATGTTTCTTCAAGTCCTTGAAAACCTGGGAAGTCATGGAATTTAAAACATAAAATTCAAAGCCTTAAGCTATAGGTATGATCCTTTGTCCTTCATCTGTCCAGCCCTTCGTCTGGCAAGATGTCTGTGTTGAAAATTTTTTTACCTACAAATCCCAAATTCTACATAAAGTTGGATGTCTCCTAATCAGCAAACTGAAAACTGGGTCACTGCGATCAGAGGCTCCTACATCTTTGACATAGTCCATAAAATTGACAGTATCTGTTTTGCATTCGTATATTTAGTAATTGATTATCACCAATTAACAAGGCCATATCCTCTTAGCTTTTCAAATCTAATATATATAAAAATATAAATAAGTATTTGCATTTGCTAAAATTTTTACAAAATTCAGCTGAGCAGTGTGACCAATGGGTCCCTTGTTGTATTTGCTCCTCAGGTCCTTGAGAGTCATGGAAATTTGGCCTGCACAGTTAATTTTGACATTAAGGGAGAATAAATCTACAAGTTTCTGGTATGGCTAACAGGCCTTTCATACTGCAAAATGTTGCCATTCCCATGTACGTCCTTTGAAGGATAAAGTAAACTTTGGATTGTAGCATGTGTTTTTGCAATTTGCATATCCACTATGCCAGAATGTAAACTTAATGCTATCAGTCAGTCATCATTAACTCTGGAACATTTTTTTTTTAGCTCAGCTGACTCTAAGTCATCTGAGCTATAGTTATGGTCTATTGTCCGCTGTCTGTCATGCTGTCCGTCCATCTGTCCCTCTGTCTCTTAGACTGGCACATTTTGAAACCATAAAACCTACAATAATACTGTTAGATGTCCTCAAGAACTCCTACCAAACCAAAAACTGGGTCACTGCGACTTTGTTCCTTCATGAAATTAAGTAAAATCCTCAATTTTCCATTTAAAACCTATTATCCCACTTCATGATTACCTAATATCAAAACCACTCGTCTGTTTTTCTTCAAGGTGCACAAGAACCATGCAGTCAGTAGTCTTGTGGGTCGCAACAATAGAAAAATTGCATTAATTCCCCTTGGACTGCATAATAAAACCAGTATTAATGGTGCTTTCCTTACACAAGTGTCCTAGATGTGGATAAAAAATGACCAAGGGTACCCACTGAGATTTGGGTATGATAATGACATATGACAATATGGCCGCCAATGGTACGCAGCAAATACCATTTTAACATTAAGTGGTCATTTAAATAACAGTTAAATTGTATGTTATTTCCAACCAGCTGTTATCTCGAAAAATATAATTTTGTTTGTCAGACTGATTGTTAGTTCAGCTGACTATAAGTCATCTGAGCTATAGTCGTGGTCCTTTGTCCATTGTCTGTCCGGCCATCCGTCCGTTCGTTAACAGGGCACGTTTTAAAACCGTTGGACCTACGAATCCAAAACTTTGCATACCATTAGATGTTCCAAAATTTCCTACCATACCGAAAATTGGGTCATTAGGACTTAGTTCCTTCGAGATATTAAGGAAAAACCTCCGTTTTCCATAAAAAAACCGTTACACTTCAAGGCTGCATAAAATCAAAACAACTGATCTGTTTTTGATCATATTTAGTATTCATATTCTTCCATACATTTTCTATGAACAAACCAAACATTAGGTCAGTATTGGGTATTATTTTGAAGTTATGGGCCCAAATATAATGCAGTTTAAAAAAAATCAGGAAAAAAATTTACTCACCTAACATGAGAATTGCTGAAGCTGGAGACTTTTTTTCAGGAATATAACTTTATTTAATTAAGATTCAATTGTTTACCCAAAATTAGATCTGAATTTTGCAAATTTGTCAAGTTATTAGCATAAATAAAAAATCAATACCTTAAATTTTGTCCAACTTTGGCAATGGTACATTTTTACCCTGTAAGCACTCTTGATTTAATTTTCACAACATATATACATAAGGATTTAATCTTTTAAAATCTGAAATTTTTAAGGAATTGATTGAAAAGAGTAGCTTTAATTCAAGTTTCCAAATACCATGTCAAGTGTTGTTTACATCTAGCCCACCTGGTAGTACAGCCTTCACTTGCATTATGTAACTGACCCAAGGCTCAGCTTGGCCACTTCTTGCAGGCTTCCCCTCTGCCCTGCACTCCACCCCCCCCCCCCCTCCCCAGATGGTGCATTAACTAGATGAATGTTATAATTTTCTGTATTTTATTCTTGGCTATGCTACATTTTAGATTTTGTATTGTACCACCAGGGTTACAATGATTAAAGTGCACATTGAATTGTGTCCACAAAGTTGTGTATTGCTATGAAAGTTTGGATGTTCATCAGATAAGTAATTCCTTACTTCAGAAGAGTAAAAACTTCACCTGGTGTGCAATTGACTATTAATTCCAGTAATAAATTATAGCTGAGATAGTAATTAGCACAATGACATTGTTTGTCCCTCATTCAACCAACAGTGTGTATACTTTATTTGAAAAGATGTTTTTATTTTATCAAATTTACTGAATATTTTATTTCATTTCAGTGAGTAAAATTATTAAGCATGTACTGAAAACTCCAATGTGCAAAACTTTTTAATAGTGATTCGAGGAATAATCTTGTAGATGCCATATTGTGGCATTATTTTCTTTGTTTTTCATTATTTTCTATTTGTGATTTAAAAACAATAAAATATATGTGTATGCATAATATGACCCAATATGAGCTACACTCTGGATATATAATGATTGCAACTTAGAATTCTAATATTTTAACTTATATTTACATTTTTTTTATTACAAATTTATAAAACTTGTAAATAAAAAAAAGGAATCAGATAAAATCTATTAATGGAAAAAGTGGATATGCTAAAAAAATAGGCTTATATATAAACTTAAATGTATTATTCTCTTGAAAGTGAAATAAGGTATTAGTCCATTCTGTCCACTTGCCTGTCCGTCTGTAAATTTTTCATATGCATCACAGTATCTCAAAACTGTTACTGTTTTTCTTCATGACAGTCTTGTCAGAGTATTAGTTTGTAATCATATATTTAGACCTTTACTATAACCAAGTAGGAGTGCCCCTTTCCTCTTTGCTTCTCATATGCTTATATAAATGAAAAACATTACAATAGAATATTTTGCATTTTTTGCATTTGCAGAAATTTCAAACTTCAGCTGAGCTCCGAGACCCATGGGTCCCTTGTTTTTATTCTTTAGACAATGTATCAGTAATTAGGTTCACTTCAACTGCCCATCAGGGCCATCAGTCTCGAGGTTGACAGTTTCTTCCCCATTATCGCCCATAACCTGTCCAAACCACTAATGGCTTCTATCAGTGACAGTTAAATTCTGGACAATCATCAAATTGAAGCAGCATTATGAGTTTATGAAAATTAGGCACTTTTTAATTTTTGTTTTTCTAAATAAGGCCGCAGCCTGATCAAGAGAATATACAGTATGTTACAAACACATTTAGCTATGCACAGTTCTGTTAATGAACAATAATACCTGTTATGCTTAGGTTATTGAATGATCTGGCATGTAGCTCTAAGATCAATTGTACACCAGGACCATGTTCTGTACTATGTCTCTGTCAATTTCAGTTCATTTTGACACTATACTGAGAACAACCAGAGCGGTTGAATAATTTATCATTTATAATGCTGATGGACATATTAATTTATCATTTATAATGCTGATGGACATATTAATTTATCATTTATAATGCTGATGGACATATTTTGTGTTGTTGTTTACAGGATTGATTCAGAACTTGAAGTTCCAAAAATACAGAAACGTGAAAAAGCACTGAGCAAGAAAATTAATAAACAGACGAATGCCAAGGTACTTTGGTTCATTACATTTTGTTTGTTTTTTATATGTCTTTTATAAGATTTTGATATTATCATATTATCATTAGAAATTCTTTAGTCATTAGTAGATACAGTGAATTTAGTCTTACATGTGAACAGTTTTGAAATTATACACCATGGTGATAATTTTTTTTTTGGGGGGGGGGGGGGGTTACTATGAATATGTTAAAAGGATTTCTACAGGACTTTTGAGAACAGAAGAAAGTTCAGGAAGAATGCAAGTCAATCTTATCATCAGATATTTTATTTTTGTGTGTACATGTGTAACAAGGAAGTGTTCAGAGACAATGTCAGTTTAATCTGATGTATAAAACTAGTGTTGCACCCATACTTTTAACTGTCTCTCCACCCCCCCCCCCCCCCCCCCAAACACCCTTCAGGGGAGCATTGTTTTAAGTGCGATTGTCATCATTGTCAGTTGTCGTCTGTAGGATATCTTGTGAACACGATAACTTTCGAAGGGCTGCATATTTTCCTCTTAAATTTGAAATACAAATTGTTTTCACCAGAATCTTGGACAAGTTTGAAAATCAGTGACCTTGACCTTCATCTTCCTGGTCAGTTCTGCCAAAATGTAACATTTTTTTAACTCCCTAACTTTTTAAGTATTTCACATTTGTCCACAAATATGGTACACAACTTGTTTCAACCAGGTTCTTGGATGAGTTCAAAAATGAGTGACCTTGACTTGGATCTTCAGGGTCAAATAAGCCAAATTATAGTTATTGACCTGTGAACACAACAAATACTGAAGTATTGTGTATTTTTCCTTCGCATTCCACACACAAGGTCAGATCTGCTGAAATTTAGAATCCTTGTTTTGAGATAGTGCATATTTTTTACCCCTAAAGTTTTGGGATGGCCCAAAGGGGGGGGGGATATATATCTGTTTTGTGCTACAAAAACAAAGACATTCTAGTTTATAATTCTTTTATATGGCATTCTGGTGTTGGTGAAATCTCTGAGCAAGCCTTAAATTTGGTCACTGTGACCTATATTGTGTGAGCTACACAAATGTTCAAAAAATTGATTTTCATGTTACACGAAAAAAGTGAAAAAGCCATATTTTAACCATGTGTACATAAAGCCAACCACCGTGTGTTTTAATGTTAAAAGACCTGCATTGACCTTTTATCATGCATAAATGAGTCGCATATCAATATTTTTACTGAATGTCTTTTTATCAATATTCCTTCCACAGAAGAAGCCAGCCAGCACTGTGACAGCATCAACAGCAACACCAGCAGCAACAGAACCTGCAGAGCCAGGGATACCGACAGCCAAGGCTCAGACCAAGGACAAGCCGATGCTGGCGGAGGTCATAGTGACACACATGGAGAGCCCGGGGCTTATATATGCACAGCTGCCCAGTGCGGGACAGGAGGATGGACTTGATGAGTAAGTATTGATGGCTTGATTATTTCCAGATATTTGTTTGGTTAATTTATAGGATATATTATTGTGGTAAAAAAAATAAATTTTATACATTTGTATGCATAATGTGGTGTTTTCAGTCAAGATTGAGATATATGATGATGCACTTTATAATTATAAATAAACTCTTACATTCAGATATATGTTCTGTTCGAAATGTATAAAATTTATAAACATAAAATAAAAAAAATTGATGTGATAAAAAAAATGAGGATCTAATGCAAACATTTGTTTGAGAAAACCTTTCATAACCTCAAAAATCTTTGAGAATCCTTAAAAATCTGTAAGAATCCTTGAACATTCCTAAAAATTCTTGAAAATCCTTACCTTTTTCAGAATCCTTTGAACATTCATGAAAGGATTTATGAGTTTTCAGAATTTCGAAAAGTAAAAAAAGGCCACTTGAAAATGCAAACTTATGTCCTTGTAATACCTTGAAAACACTTAAAATTAATATTGAAAATATATTGTTACCTACAGTAGAAGAAAGTAAAGAGAGTACACTCATGTTTACATTTTTCCTTGAGTATTATAATAATTTTTTTAAAGGCTTATGAAGGATCTTCAAGAGTACTACCCTGACAGTCAACCAGTCGATATACAGTGGAAAGAAGATGATACATGTGCTGCCCTCTTTAGTCAAGACAAGCACTGGTACCGTGCCAGAATCCTGCACCTTACCGAAGACAAAAAAGCTGAGGTAAGATTTAATAACAGAATATGATGGGAATTTATCATTCTAATACATATAATAATTTATTTGAAAGGATTAATGCAATTGCAACAATAAGCAGTATTTATACAAAAACAAGGCCTACAGGCCTAATGCGAACCTGTGCATTGGGAAATACACCAGGTATAATGCTTCAATGCTGGACCATTACTTTTCATGTATATGAACAATGCAAGTACTTAACAATTTGAATGAGAAACAATTACACAAACTCTGCTAAAATTCTGGCATGGGTACACAGAACACTAAAAAAATTGTAGCTGGCACCACCAGTCTTGTATACAATGAAGCTATCAGAGATATATACATATGCCCAATTTCAGACTGATATATCAAACCCCTCCTGAGAAAAACGCAGGGACACACTGTGCAAAAGTCATGGTAGGTGGCAACACCTGTCTTGTTAGCGAGAGAGCCATCAAAGACACATAGACAGGTCAAAATATTAGGCCAATACATCAAACTTACCTTGAGTCTGATGCATGGGGCTGACCAGGTTTAGGTGAGAAAGGCTGTTGCCCCGAGTGAACTGTGACAAATTGCTTGCTCAGGCTACTGCACTGAGTGAACTCATGACCTGCACCTGGCTAGACTGAGTGAACTTTTGACCTGTACCTGGCTGCACTGAGTAAACTCTTGACCTGTTGCATAATCTGACACAGTTGGCAGTCTGCCAAAGCTATAAATAGAATGCAGCTCCTGCATTGAGTAAACTCCTGACCCATACCTGGCTGCACTGAGTGAACTCTTGAACTGTTGCTTAATCTGATACAGTTGGTAGTCTGCCAAAGCTATAAATAGATCCAGACTGACCTCTAGCCTGTTGCCAAATCTGAAATAGTAGCCACAATATTGCATAAGCTCATGCAGGGGCCGTGCCCTGAGAGGCTTGACACCCATGAAGTGATCACATGGTGCCCATGAGGTGTTCACATGTCACCCATGATGCGATCACATGCCATGTGCTTGGCTGCACTGATTGAACTCTTGACCTATATCTGGCTGCACTGAATGAACTCTTGATCTGTTCCCAAAATTTGAAACAGTTGGCAGTTTCTCAACCTATTTAAAGATACGGATTCAATCTTGGCTTGTTGGTATATCTGTTTACACAATCTGAAAGACTTTGGCTAAAAAATTTTTCTCAAGCCGACATATTCATAAACTTTTTATCAAAATATCTAGAATAATAAAAGATGCAGTACTTTCATTGTTAAAGGTCCAATAGTTCTGCCAAAAATCATTCTAGTAAACTTGAACAAAGGCCACCTAAGAATAATTTTTGTGCAATGTTACAGAAGATATTATTGAAATAATAATTTTGTAGAAGAACACTACTGCAGTCCTCAGTTTCAAAAAGACATAATAATGGCTATAAGACCAACTTAAGCTTTTCACAACACAACCAAAACTCAACAAACTCAGTATATTCTGATATGATTGAAAGAACCATGTCCTAGGATAATTCTTTTGAAAAATTGAACAATTCAACTTGACATTTTCATCATTAAGCTGAAAGAGGCTAATATTAGGAGGTTTTTTGCCCATAAAAAACAGGTCAATGTAGGTGGCACCACAAAATCTGCAGTTTCAAATATGAGTCATGTGACCAACATTTGCACAATACCTGGTAATGCTAGCTTCTGTCATTTCTGAGAGTACTATATCAGTATGCTTACTTGGCCAAATGACTGTTCAAATTTGTGTAACTCCACTAAAATTCATCAAATGCAAACCATTTGAACAAACTTGAGAGGGCTTGCCTCTGGGATCATTTATGTAAAATATTGAACAATTTGGCCGGACCGTCTACAAGAAGCTGTTTCCCTATAAAATCTAAGTAAATGCAGATAGCAAAAAAATAAGCTGAATCCCACAAAATTTGATATGTGACAGATTATTGCATAAAATCTGGGAATGGTAGCTCCTGCTATTCCTGAGAAATTATGGATTAATGTACAGATGACCAATGACCCCCGTACAAAAAAGGTCATTTCAGGTGGCGCCACCAACACCTGAATTTCATATATGACTCATGTGACCAACACTGGCAAAAATTTGGTGATGATAGCTCTGGCCGTTTCTGAGACTGTCATTTTAGTATGCTTTTTTGGACAGATGACTAAGTTCAATTCCTGTAACTCGGTCAAAATTCACCAAACTTGAACAATTGGAACAAAATTTAGGGAGATGGTATAAAATATTATTTCTGAGAAATATTGAACAATTTGGCTTGAGTGTTTCGGAGGAGAAGATTTTTAAAGGTTTTTTTAGCTTTTTCTCTATAAAATTTAAGAAAATTTTCAGATGGCTAATTTTTTCGCATTAAATTTCATGATGCTAGCTCCAATCATTTTCAAAATAGTATGGGTTAACGTACAGAAGACAAACGCCGTCATACTATCACATTAGCTCACAGGTTAACCAAAAATTAATACAGATGCATATTGAATGCAAAATTGTAATACAGATACATCTCACTGATGACAAAATCTTGAATTAATTTGACTATGGATACCAATTATTTATAATCCATGTACAGCCATCTTTATATACCCACAGAAAGCTGTATACCTGTGATTGTAAACATTGCCTGGCATGAGGAATATCTAAAAATCATAAATCTACATTTTTTAAAAGCTTTTAAAAACAGTCTTGTCAATATTTACCATAGATAACCTGAAATCTAAATGTCTAGAGGCATGATGTAATAAATGCTGATAAACTGGTGCCAGTCTAGATGTATCTGCTTTACACAGCTAACATATATGGTAAAATGACTCAATTGAATCTTTATAATTCAGCCAAAATTCATTCTTTGGAACCATAAAAGACAATTATTATAAGAATTATTCAGGGGATTATTCTTGTAAAATATTAAACAAATTGGCCTCAGTAGGGTCAGTCAAAAATTTTTACAGGTTTATAACTCATATGGGAAAATACAGCAAAATGGCTAAGTTAAGCTTCCCATAACTCAGCCAAAAATCACCGAACCAAAACCATTTGAACAAACTTGAATTATCAACATCTAAGGATAATTAATGTGTAAGATTTAAGAATTTGGCCCAGTGGTTTTTGAGGAGAAGATCTTTGTAGCCACTGAGCTAAAATGGGCTGTTACAGCATATGACTAAATTCAGCTTCCCATAACTCAGCCAAAAGTCACTGATCTAAGACCATTTGAACAAACTTCAGAAAACACTACCCTAGGATCATTTCTGTGCGATATTAAACTATTTGGCCATATGGTTTCAGAGGAGAAGTTTTTTGTAGCTGTCAGTGTGATATGGGCACTGATGACCCCCTTACAAAAAAGGCCGATGCAGGTGGCGCCACCAATACCTCAATTTCAGATATGTCTCATGTGAACAACATTGGCATAAAATTTGGTGATGATAGCTCAAGCTGTTTCTGAGATTGTAATTTTAGTATGCTTTTATGGACAGATGACTAAGTTCAACTTCCTCTAACTCGGCCAAAAATCACCAAACTTAAACCATTAGAACAAACTTGAGAAAGATTATTCCAGGAATCATTTCTGTGAAATATTGGACAATTTGGCTGAACAGTTTCGGAGAAGAAGATTTTTAAAGCTTTTTTAGCTTTTTCCCTATAAAATCTAAGAAAATGCAGTTAGCCAAAAAATAAGCAAAATCCGATCTAGTTTTTTAGATGACTAATTTTTTGCAAAAAATTTCGTGATGCTACCTCTTGCCGTTTTCAAGATAGTATGGGTTAACGTACAGACGCCGGACGCCGGACGCCGCCACACCATCGCATAAGCTCACAGGTTCGCTAAAAATTTGATCTGTGAATAATAAGGGCAGTTATTTCCTTGAACAATTTTTTAGCCCAGCTAAAGACGTTTAAAGTCTTAAGCTTAAGCAATTGGCCTTTGATGGTCATCATTCCATCCTGTTGTCTGACTGATTGGTCATCCAGCCATCTGTTAAAAGGCACAGATTGTATCTGTGTGACCTATTTCAGTCTTGCCTCCTACTGAGACATTACCTGGTAAAATATCTTTGGAAACTTGAATTAGGTCACAGAGGCCTATATTTTGTGAGTTTGGCAGTTAAAACATGCCTTGTCTCAACCATTACAACTAGAAAGTATCTGCATAACAACCAGTCAGGTACTAGTTAAATTTCCTTGTAAACCTAATTTAGAGACCTATATTCTGTGAGCTATATGGCAAAAATGTGTTTCTGCATTTTTAGCGAACCTGTGAGCTTATGCGATGGTGCCTCGTCATCCGTCGGGTGTCGTGCGTCGTCTGTACTTAAAACCATAGCTATCTCAAAAACAGCAGAAGCTAGCATCACCAATTTTTTGGCAAATAATTAGTCATCTGAAAAACTCTATCAGATTTTGTTTATTTTTTTTCCAACTGCATTTTCTTAGATTTTAAAGGGAAAATGCTTAAAAAGCTTTAAAAATCTTCTTCTCCGAAATTGTCCAGCCAAATTGTCCAATATTTCATAGAAATGATCCCTGGAATAATCTTTCTCAAGTTTGTTCGAATGGTTCCAGTTCGGAGATTTCTGGCCAAGTTACAGGAGGTTGAACTTAGTCATCTGTCCAAAAAAGCACACTAAAATTAAAAATCTCAGAAACGGCTAGAGCTATAATCACCAAATTTTATACCAATGTTTGTCACATATGTCATATCTGAAATTGAGGTATTGGTGGCACCACCTACATTGATGTGTTTTTTACAAGCAAAAATGTAATTTTAAACTCTTCTAGCTTATACACTGCTTTATGATGAAACTGTTAAGCTGATTGGTTTAAACTTTACAAGAATTATTCTATGGTAGGGTTCTGCCAGTTTTATAAGAATAGATTGGGTATATACAGCTTTAAAAAAGCATTGTAGCCAAATGAAAAAGGCTTTCTGTGTTTGAAAACAGATTTGACAACATGCTGAGTTTCAGCAGCCAAATCAAGAGGTCACTCAGTACAAACAGGTGGGGTCCAGACATCACCATGGCAACTGACCTGGCTCTGGCAGGTGTTTAGACAATGTGTCTAGACGTCTAGACACAGGGTCTAGAGGTCTAGACACAATGTTTAGATGCAGAATTCCCAGATTATTGGAACTATTTCTTTCAACTGTTTGAAAAAACTTGGTTTGCATTTTAAGCGAATCAGGTTTATCATCAGGTCACATGTGAACTGCTGCGCCCTCATTTTTGGTTGACCTCTGACCTTTCCTCTCCAGCCTCCATTTGTGTGTCTGTTTCCACACATAAACCCACATATCTTGGGAACCGTTTGACCGATAAGGCTAAGGATTTTGCACAAATGTAGCCCTTGGAAAGCTTTATAACATACTTTAAAAATGGTGGTGCCAACTGCAACCATTTTTGCACAGCATCCTTGTTTTCATCTCCCTTGAGATAAAAACACTCGTATCTCTGCATTGGTTTGATTTATCCACCTGTAATTTTTCATGTGTATACATCATGGACAGCTTTCTTGATTTTATGACAGGTGGTGCCACCTACATTCACGTTTAATCTGCAGACATCCAAGCTCATATCTTGGGAACCGTTTGACCAGTTGGGCCAAAATTTTGCATGTGTATAGATCTCCCATAGCTCTTTATCATACACAAAACTGGTGGCGCCACCTGCAACCACTTATGCACAGCGTCCATCTGTTCATCTGCCTTGGGATAAAATCACTCATATCTCAGAAGTGGTTTGACTTATCCACCTGAAATTTTGCAGGTTTTTACATCCTGGACAATTTTCTTGATTTTATGACAGGTGGCACCTCCTACATTCACGTTTATACTGCAGACATCCATGCTCAAATGTAACACACCTCACTCTATTCCCCTTGCCACTTAATCCATACCTCACTTCACCCGTCCCACTCTGATTTCTGCGGATACACATAGTCACTTGTCGACTACCCATATTCTAGTTTTAAAATGTCCTAGTCTGAAACTTGCAGGTCTGAAACGTCCATTTTGCTGAAATCATAATGACTAAGGTAGATATGCAGGACTTAAGAGGATCAGTACTAAATTTTAAAAATAAACCTCCATTCATACTCCCAAACTTTGCACAGGTTTGCATTAGGCCTGTAGGCCTTGTTCAAATGAAAGCTCAGGTGACTGAAAGTCAGCTGAGGTAAAGGTATGACGCTTTGTCCGTCGTCTGTCTGGCCGTCCATTAGCAAGGCACAAAACTTCTGACCATAGAAGCTTCTAAGTAACCATCCATGGAGGACAATAAAAGATCTCCATGGAAAACTGAAAATAGATCTTTGCGACCAATATCCTCTGGGCTATTGGGCTTGTAAGTACCCCCAGAAAAATTTTAAATTTGATACAAAACATAGGTATCTTTAAAATTAATGCATGGATTGTCATGAATCTTGCCTTGAATATTGACCATGACTAATTTTGTCAGTTCTGGCAAAACTGATGGTGCCACCTGTATTTTTCTACTTTTTACAATGTTTTCCCTATTTTTGGCTCAGCTGACTATAAGTCACCGGAGCTATAGTGGTGGTCCATTGCCCATTGTTCTTCTGTCTGTTTGTTGATCTGTCCATTAGACTGGCTCGCTTTGAAATAGTTAGCCCTACAAATCCAAAATTTGGCATACTGTTAAATGTCTCCAAAATATCCTACCAATGCAAAAATTAGGTCACTGCCAAAATCAAATTTCCATTGAAAACCTATTATCACACTTCAGGATTATCAAATATCAAAACCACTTATCTGTTTTCTCAATATTTACCAGAAGTATTCTTCTAAATATTTCTTATATACATGCCAGAAATTAAGCCCATTAAGTGTAATTTCTCCAAGTTATGGGCCCAACCATAATGGACTTTGTGAAAAATCAGGAAATATATTTATTTACTTAACATGAAAATTTTTAAGCAAGAGATTTTTTTCCAAGTATATAACTTTTTAATTTAGATTCAATTGTATACCCAAAATTAGATCTGAATTTGTAAATTTTTTAAGTTATTAGCATAAAATAAAAAATCAGTACCTTAGATTTTGCCCAACTTTGACCATGGCAAGTTTTTTCCCGTGAGTATAATTTTCACCGCATGTAAATTTAATTGTTTAATGTGTTTAATTGTGAAACTTTCTTAAGGCTCTACTGTAGTCACTTGGTAGGCTGCTCCTGGTCACTGGAAGTCAGCTTTGCCAGCTGATTTGTTTGCAACACTGGGGGAGATCCCCGGCTGTGGCAGGTGTACAGTTATTTTCATGTCAACTCCATCCACCCCCCCCCCCAACCTTCCAACCCTCCCCACCATGCAGGTGTTATGCAGTTATTGTTATTGTTCGCACTGTATTTCTTTCATTGTAATGTTGTTTCCACTCCAAAACTTTTTTTTTATTATTCAAGGAGTTATCCAAAAGATGCCATGTTTTGATAATGTAGCATTTTTAAAGAAATCAATTATATTACTTCTTCCTCTCAGACTTATCGCCATTTGATATTATTTTAGATTTTTACCTTCAAGGACAACTTCAGCTGAGTGTTGAGACCCTTGTTTTTGTTCACAAAAACAAATTTGACAGTTATCCAGGTAATAATGAGGTAAAAAAAACTAAGTGATAAGCAAAATTGATTGTTGAAGATGGCAAATGAACATTGTTACTTTGCAGGGATTGAGTGAATAGTTGATAATATTTTTTTCTTCATTACAGGTATTATTGATGGACTATGGTTTCCGGGATACCGTGCCTGTAACAGACTTGCGGACGTTAGATCCAAAGTTCCAGGTCAAGCCGTGCTTTGCTTTACGTTGCTACCTCGCTGACATCCAGCCAGCAGGAGACACATCTAAGTGGTCCAGCACCGCCTGTGAATTCTTGGATGAAGAAGTCCACGGGAAAGTGTTGAATGTCGTACAGAAGGTGAGCTCTTATCGATCACTGCGCTTCATCCATCCTTGATTATTTTAACTCATTTAATGTTGCACCCTCTTTGGACTATGGTCAGACTACATTCATTCTATATTACTCATTCCAATTAAACACTGCTTGCTAAAGCTATACCTCTGGATAAAGAGGTCCAGGGGAAAGTGTTGAACATTGTTCAAAAGGTGAGTTTTTAAGTGATCATCTGTGCTTCAATGATCTGTTATTATTTTGGTTGCCTTTTTGTTTATGAGGGTTTTGCAATACCCGTGAAATGGAAATTATTGCAATAATAAAACCTGTTGGCCCCATTGCCATAGGCAAGTCAAAAAGCAAAAGATTGGTTTTATAGATAATAATAATAGACCTTGTATGTTACCATTAATCCAAGAAAGGTTTTTATAAATAATCAGATCTTTCAAATTTTCTGCCTACAATGATTTCTGCTTGTTATTATACACCAAATTTTACAATTTTGTGCACATAATAGTTTGTATAGTAAATTCATTAAATGAGGAATGTACTCTTTGTGTGAAACCCTGGTGAAACAGCAAAAAGGTGAAAATTGTGAGATGGTAACCTTGCAAATATAAAGACAACTACAACTACAGTATCTTAACATCTATTAGTGTTCCACATGTTGGGCATTGGTCATGCTATATGCATTCTATAATTCATTCAACTTAAAGGGGCCCAATCACCTAAATTTTGAACAAAAATTTATGTGATTTTTGGCTTCCTCTTTGTATATATTAATGATCTAAGGATAATTCTGGTTATGAAAACGCTTTCACAAAGAATGTATGAACTTATTTATTAACAATGTGTTTGTAAACAAAGCTTTGTTGACACATAGGGAAAAAAAATGTGAACTAAGGTGGTAGGTTGCATATATGTGGAGGTAGAAAGGTCACTTGTTGCAAAACGCCATTTGCAAAGCTCTGGCTTATCTGACTTGCTGCCAGATGCCCTTGTTGAATTTGTTTTATTTTGGCGAGCCCCCATATATTATAAACACGTATATATAAACAAAACAAGCAGCCTGTGTGCAGATATCCTAGCTTTCCAGCTTATGTTTATAAAAGCTCCAAGGGATAATGTTTAGTTTATAAAGATCATATGGGTGATTGGGCCCCCTTAACCACTGCATGCTATTGCCCTGTTTGCTGGGTATCACCCCCTGGGACACAGGGCAAAGTGTTTCAGAGTGTGAGAGATCAGTGTCACAGATCTAACCAAGTTTGGAACTGGGAATATTCCACTTGAATTGGTCTGAACATCCTAGCTCCAGTGCCAACCTGCAAACAGTGCTGTAGAATGCAGTGGATAAATGAAATGAGTCATTGAACAAATGTTATGTGACCACTTCATAAGGAGTACACTCTAATGTATGCTATAAGTCATGGTTCCAACAGGTTTATTATGCACTGGTGTGCCCATTAAACTTTTGCAGTATTTTTGCAAAACACTAGGTTAATTGAAAATAAACTGCATTGGTAGAGTGATGACTGATATAGACCACTGTCAGGAGGAACAAGTGATAAAATAGAGTACATCCATCTGTTGTCTTTTCTTTAGGCATCACACACTCTGGATATCTTGTTAATGGATTACATTGCATGACAGTTTTTATACAACCATCTTATAACAGAGTATAATGGTATACCCACTGCCTGTCTGTTAACTTTTTGTGTCGCTGTGATAACTTACCAGGGCTTTGATGGATTTTCATGAAACTGGCCATAAGTACTTATCAACAGCCCCCCCCCCCCCCAAGTTCATTTATGGACAATGTCCAGCCATATTTAATAAGGTCACAGATCACTCTGCTATTTTATTGTGTCGCGGTGATAACTTACAAAGAATATGAAGGATTTTGATTAAACTCATCAGAAATGTAATCAATAAAATATCTCACACAAGTTTGAATTACACTGAAATCCATGCAAATTTAATGAGGTCACTGCACTTTGGGGGTACCTTGGTGACTTACAAAAATCCTATGGATTTACATGAAATTCATTATAATTATTAACCAATAGTCTTTCTTATCTGATTTATATTCTCATCAAAATTTATGCATGTTTAATGAGGTCAGAGGTCACGGCAATTTGGAGGTACCTTGGTGACTTACAAATATCCTATGGATTTATATGAAACCCATTATACATATTGAACAATAGTTTGTCACCTGAATCATATTCTCATTAGTATTCATGCAAATTTAATAAGGTCAGAGGTCACCAGAAACACTACAGGTGTATTTTGCAGTTCTCTTGTTGAAGAAACCCCTTAGTATGTACTTCCTTGAAATCTTTATTGGTCAGATTAATTTTACACCCGACCAAATATGGTACTCCTATATTAACATTACAGGTGGTAATTCCATTACTGAATTTTCATTGGTTACTACAGAGCGAGTTTTTCTTAAGATAATAAGATATTGAAAATATTTGGACCTGAAAATTAATATACAGTATGTTTGACCTCAGAAAATCTGTCCAAATGATGGAAGGTTAGAAGTCGATTTCAAGTGAGCCTGTGTAGCCCTCTGAACAGTTAAAGATTAACCAGTACCATGTACATAATAGGTTTTGAGTTATTATGCATATAGTAAGTATAAATTAATTAATTAGGGGTTGGACGTAGCCTAGTGGTTAAGGGGTTGGACTTCGGAGCTGAAGGTCCCTGGTTCAAACCCCGCCGGTGCCTCAATGACATAATGGTGAACTCTCGCTAGAACCTCAGAGATTCGCTCTAATGTCTTAACGACAGGTTATATGACTTCTGGATTATTCCTTACCCCGTGCATAAAACCTGAAATCAAGAAGGCTTAATAATAACATATCATTCTCATCATATGGATACCTGGATACCTTTGACCTTATTCAATAGACAGTGCCACCAACCGTCCATGGACTTTTCCTTATAAAAAAAATGTATAAATTAATTAGATAAAATAAGATAACTTAGATAAAAAATATTCATGATAATATTTCACCGGGTTTGATATACAGTAAAACCTGACCTAACGACCATCTTTGTTAAACGACCACCTCAAAACAACAACCTTTTTACGGGTCCCAATTCTTTTTATACAATCTCACCTAGAAGCCTACCTCACGTATGGGTTCCGATGGTGGTCATAATATAGAGGTTTTACTGTATACATGTATAGCATATTTGTCATGCTAAATGTAGCTTGTTTTCCTCTCTTAGGGTAACGTTGGTGACATGAAGATAGTCCCTGTAGACCTGTTACGAGAAGAGAAAATTCCCGGCGAGGCACTGACAGCAGACCGCATCGAGCACAAGAGTATCAGCCGCATGTTGGTCGATAAAGGTTTAGCCTTACCTGTACGCAGGTGTGTAACACAACGGGTGATATCTTTTCTAAACCAGCTAATCACTTGCCTTACTTGTAAAATTTATGTAATTTCTGACTTGTTGTATCCGCCAAAACAGAGTTTTGCGGATACTATGTTTTCAGCTGCACGCCGCCGCCGCCGCCGCCGCGTAGGTTTCCGGAGAACTCCTCTGTAACCACTGGGCGGAATTTTACGAAACCCGGGATTATGTTTGGGTCACATGTGAACTGCTGCGCCCCGATTTTGTTTTGACCTCTGACCTTTCCTCTGCGCTCTGCGTCCGTTTGTGCGTCTGTTTCCACACATAAACCCACATATCTCGGGAACCGTTTGACGGATCAGGAAAATTTTTTCGCACAAATGTAGCCCTTGGAGAGCTTTATAACATACACAAAAAATGGTGGCGCCACCTGCAACCATGTTTGCACAGTATCCATCTGTTCGTCTGCCTTGGGTTAAAATCACTCATATCTCTGCAGTGACTTGACTAATTCACCTGAAATTTGGCATGCGTATACATCCTGGATGGCTTTTCTGATTTTGTGACAGGTGGCGCCACCTACATTCACGTTTACGCTGCAGACATCCAAGCTCATATCTCGGGAACCGTTTGACCGATCAGGAAAATTTTTTTGCACAAATGTAGCCCTTAGAGAGCTTTATAACATACACAAAAAATGGTGGCGCCACCTGCAACCATGTTTGCACAGTGTCCATCTGTTCATCTGCCTTGGGTTAAAATCACTCATATCTCTGCAGTGACTTGACTAATTCACCTGAAATTTGGCATGCGTATACATCCTGGATAGCTTTTCTGATTTTGTGACAGGTGGCGCCACCTACATTCACGTTTACGCTGCAGACATCCAAGCTCATATCTCGGGAACCGTTTGACCGATCAGGAAAATTTTTTCGCACAAATGTAGCCCTTGGAGAGCTTTATAACATACACAAAAAATGGCGGAGCCACCTGCAACCATGTTTGCACAGTGTCCATTTGTTTGTCTGCCTTGGGTTAAAATCACTCATATCTCTGCAGTGACTTGACTAATTCACCTGAAATTTGGCATGCGTTTACATTCTGGATAGCTTTTCTGATTTTATGACAGGTGGCGCCACCTACATTCACATTTACGCTGCAGACATCCAAGCTCATATCTCCGGAACGGTTTGACCGATCAGGAAAATTTTTTTGCACAAATGTAGCCCTTGGAGAGCTTTATAACATACGCAAAACTTGTGGCGCCACCTGCAGCCATTTTTGCACAGCTCCTGTCTGTTTGTCTGCCATGGGATAAAATCACTCATATCTCGGCAGTGGTTTGACATATCTGGCTAAAAGTTTGCAGGTTTATACATCCCCGACAGCTTTCTTGATTTTATGACAGGTGGAGCCACCTGCATTCTAGTTTATGCAGCAGACATCCAAGCTCATATCTTGCTAACCGTTTGACCGATTCCGCAAAAGTTTTGCATGTGTATAGTTCTCACATAGCTTCTTATCATACGCAAAACTGGTGCCGTCACCTGCAACCATTTTTGCTCAGCGTCCATCTGATTGTCTGCCAGGGGCTAAAATCACTCATATACATGTAGTGGTTTGACTTATCTGCCTTAAATTTTGCATATGTATACAACTGGGATGGCTTTCTGGATTTTGTGGTAGGGGGGCAACCTTCATACACAATTTGGCTGCAGACATCCATGCTAATATGCAACACTCTATTTCCCTTGCCACTTTATCCATGCCTCACTTCACCCGTTCCACTCTGATTTAGGTGGATACACGTAGTCGCTTGTCGACTACCCGTATTCTAGTTCCAAGTATGAATTTAAGGTTATTCCTGCTTTTTGTGAAATGTTCAATAGATTAGCTTTATTTAACATGTGACAGATATTGGAATACAGGGCTTGACAATAACAGTTAACCAATTGCCTGGGGCAAGTGATAGTTCAACAGAATAGTGGAAGGGCAACTAGAAGTTGCCTCCTACTTGCCTGACTGGGCAAGTGGGTCAAACGTAAACCTTTCCCCATGTAAAGGCTTGGAAAAGGATCTTTGTGTTCTTGAATACAATCAATAATATTTGTAGGGCAAGTAAAAATTCATGAAGGGCAAGTGAAACAAATGTGACCTGAGCTGGACAAGAATTATTTTTGCTGGATATATAGATATAAAATATTGTTTCACTTTCATCAGCAGTAGTATGCAGCATGTGCAAAATCTGAGGCAGAATGCAAATAATAAATACTGTATTTCTGTGAACTGAAACCCAGCCACTATATAAGGCAGGCTGTTATTTAAAGACAGTTTTTAATATATGATGAAGTATCATTTTTAAAAGTTGATATATCTAAATAACAGGAGGCCAAAGTCCAGTGACGGGACACCTTCATCCCCTGAGGAACCGGTACCACCAGTGACGCTAGCAGCTGGACGCACGAAAGTACATCTTCCAAAACTTGTTGGGGTCAATGACAATCCAACAAAAAAATCATCGTGCCTTATAAAAAAGCCTCCTGATACAAACAATAAAGAGGTAGGTGTTGTCCCTCCAGATGGCACCAGTGTTGACCCACCCACAGTCACGAAGGATACTCAGCCGCAACAGGAGACATCCCTTAATACCAAGGCACTGATAGAAGACCAAGTGATGTGCTTCCCACCTCCAAATGTTCCAGACTCAATGTTATTAAAGGTGGTTCCGACATACGTTGACTACAATTGCGTTATCTATGTTCAGGAGATCAAAGACCGTGAGTTGTCAGGCTGACCAAAACAGCTGCTTGTTACCATTGCAGTTAAATATATGGTATTTTTAGCAAAATAAGTCCATGATAGGTGCCTGGACTTTTGTAATATACAGAGTAAACTCATTTAGTTGCTACTCATCCACTTGCCATACAAATTCACCAGTTGCTAGGTAATTTTGAAGTCCCAGTGTTCCATTTACTTCATTTTGCAACTCATTGTTTACCATGTTTAAAATCCTTAAAATGATTTAATTTACTTTCAGTTCCTTGAAAGGGCTTGAATTTTGCTAAAATTGAAAATTTTCTTGGAAAGAGCTCCAATTTCACTCTGTAATGCAATAGTTTTGATATGTGTAGGTAATACATATCACCCATATTTAATTCTGTAATAGATTTCAATGAATTGTTATTTGGCAACAGGTGCATTAAACATTCCAGCATTATTTTGCCTTTTTTGTCCCCCACTTCCTGGAATGGGGGTACATTGATTTGGGTTTGTCTGTCTGTCCTTCTGTCTGACTGTCCGTCAGGTTTTTGTTTCTGTGCAATAATTTTCCTTTATATTTAACAGATTTTATTCAAATTTGGGTCAGTGATTGCTCTCATGCTTACCTTGGAAATTGGTTTTGCACCAACAGATGTCCCAGCGGTGAACATAAATTCCTTGGATTTGCTTGTTATGGCTTGATTTGATTTATATATACTGGTATCAGATATTTCCCTCAAAATGATCAACTGTTTTCCTGACCCTCTGTCAATCATTCTTTTGGCTCAGATGCTGGTAAGAGGACAAGGTTATTTGGTCAATCTGTCCCAATTATTACGAAGACTGTAAGGAACCCATATCACTTTGAACATTGTAAGAGCAGAAAAAGCAGCGTAAATCAGAAAACACCTTTTGTTTCTGAAATCAAGATCACACTAAACTGTTGGAAAATGAAGATACAACAGGGTATCACTTATGAGTAGCTTCCAACTTGCTTACATTTAAGAAATCTGTGAATTGTTTGATGTGTATTCAAGGCCTTAAAAGTGCTTGAATTTAACTAACATTGAAAATTTCCTTAAAAGGACCTTGAATTTGAATGTTAATGGCTGGGCAGACCAAGCGAAACAAGGCATGCATTAACCTGTTAATAACAGTTTCAGACCAAGAAAAGGAAAGCATGTGTACACAGTTGCTATACCCCAATACCGTGGTTGTCTTTATATTCGCGAGGCTGAAATTTGGTGATTTTTTCATTTAAGACATTTTGCAATGGTTAAATTTTTGTGTTTGCAACAGAAACTATAAAATATAATTGCAGTAGTATTTGTATTGATTTTTTAGTTAAAATGAATCCTACAATATCTTGCTCATTTCTGGTTCAGTCAGTAGCTTATGACTTGTATCACATTCGATATAGCCTCAATGAGTACGGTATGCTTTTCAATAATTAATGCTTGGATGTATGGGCCAGTTACAATATCATGCGCAGATTAAGATGCTGATTTGGTTGTTTCCAGAGGTCATCTTATTTGTTCAGACATCTTATTCCTGAGGGTTTCATATTCATGATTATTTCCTATTCATGAATATCGCAAAATAAAAACCCTTGTGAATAAACAGGCAACCACAGTATATGCGTTATTCTTCATAAGTTAGTTTGTAATTGAGTCTCGTCTGGAATGCTTTAGATTCAGTTAGTTTCTCTTTATTATGTAAATAGTATGCACCAACTAAGCATGTTGATTAAAATCATGAATAGAATAAACTTTGATAGATCAAAGAGGTTGGGAGTATGGTTAAACAGGCTGTTCAAAAGAAAACGTTGAAAATACATTTAAATTTTTGAAAATTTTGGAAAGGAAAACCAAACATATGTGGGAACCCTGTGTGAACATTAATATTTAGTATATTGCAGCTGAAGTCATGGCTAAGATATTAGTATGGACACCAAAAATAAGAAATATGAAATGGCACTACCAGCAAAACTGAAAAAGTATCCTTTTAATTCTGTTTAGAAATTAAATCATGCTTTTTGTTGCAAAGTTCTGAAAGCCTGCTTATAGAAGCAAAACCTAAAGGGGCAGTCCATCAAAAGTTGTATTAAAATCAACAACATTATTTTCAGCCTTATATATATATATCTAACATAGAAGTTGTAATAAAGGATTATATAACAGCATGCAATTATACTAACATTAAATTGCCTTTAGTTTTAGCAGCTAACGTCTGTGCATGTTTGAATATGATGTCTTCTGTTCTGTTGGTTTTGTGGTTTTAATTTTTTTCTCAACTGAAGTACATAAGTTTTAAGTACCAGTCCCAACACCACAGCCATGAACAGAGACACTTTTTTTTTGCCAGAGCAGATATTACAACAGTAAACCTAATTAACATTAAGTCATCATTAAAATATGCTGAATTCTTAATTAATAAAGGATCTAGCCTCAAAACTTGTTGTTTTAACATGGTCTCTTATCAAGTCTTTTTGACAAAAATGCCACAAAAATGTAATGTCAGATATTAAGTGATATCTGTTCTAATATAATGTGTGTGTGTGAAAAATTCATAAATACAATAGACAAAAATAAAAATACAGTTGACAAAATAACAAAATGGACAATTATTGTGGGCAAAACCAAATATATTATGGACAAAGTAGGCCAAAAGTTTAATAAATGGAGAAGAAATGCTCTGGACAAATGTAAGAAAAACTGAAGAAAGAATGTCAAATCATCATGGACTGAAAGTCAAAATTCTGTGGGCAATAAATCAAAATATCATGGATGAAAAATTAAATACGGCTGTCAAAAGTGCAAATACCATGTAAAGAAAGGCCAAAGGATAAAGACAGAAAAATCATAATGCTATTGACAAAATAGTAACAATACTGAACACAGAAGTTCACTATATCATGGACAGAAAAATCATCATGTGGTTTAAAACAGTTGGTATACCTTTAAAAAATGTCAAAATACTATGGATAGAAAATCAGAATATTGTGAGACAAAGAATATTCTATAAGCAAAAATTAATCACAGTTGGTGATTTTTTTTGTTACATCACTAATATTGGGCCATAAAATAAAAATTAGTCCAGGTAGTAATGATATTTGGATATGTTTTCATCCAATATTTTATTAATTTGGAAAATCAAGTTAAATAAATCTAGGTATTAACAATTTTGAGGTCTGTTTCAGCACAGGACAAACATTTGATTTTTATGTTGTTCTAGAGCAGCATTCGGAGGGACGATTTGGATTTCTGCTGAAAGAAACAACATTGGAGATAACAATACAGAACCAGTATCTGGATAAATTTGGTTTACATCGCTGCCTTATCCCAAGGGACGGAAATTGCCTATTCAGGACTGTAGCTCAGGCTCTGCTTGGCGACATGAATAAACATGAAGAAGTGCGACAAAAGGCTGTGGAGACGCTTGGTGATAATTGGTCACATTTTGAACCAATGATCGTTGAGAAAAGCAAAGATGACTACCTCAAGGATCTATCCCGTCTTGGTACTTATGGCGGAGAAATTGAGATCCACATCTTGTGCTGGGCATATCAGATGTGTGCGGAGGTTTATTTCGGTGGACTTATGCATCCGGTTAAAATAAGGGAGTACGGAAACTGTCAGCATCAGAAAGTCAGGATGATTTACGTTTCAGATGGTTTCCATGACAATGGTCACTATGATCTTGTTTTGAAGCAATCTGCACCAAAAGCTGCAAAGGAAGCTTACAAAGCATGGAGAGGAGAGTGGATTGAATCGTTCAAAAGATCAGCCGGGCAACAGGATGAAAGTGTTTATGGTAATGATATTTTACCTTCCTTAGTGAAGATCTTTTTTTTACCCCCCATTGTGAAGATTTTCATTTGTCAGAAAACTTTTTTTTATTTATGAATGCCTATATAGCAAGTGTTAAATTATCAGTTAGATGTTCAAATTATGTGGAATAATAATTAAACCACCATCATATAATATGTATGTCAGCTATAAGTCTAAGTTCTATTTAAATAGCTAAAGAAAATTGCACAATTAAGTGTCATATTGAGACAGTACAGTTTACACAGCTCCAACTTTTTGTTAAAAAAAAAGATTAAAGTGATATATATGTATTTTCAAGTAAGCTAACTTACTGAATATCCCACAGCATTTCCATTTGAATATTTTATCATCATGTTTCCTTCTCTATTTTGTTATTTTCTTCTTTTCAATAGAATACCTGTCTTGATGTTAACTTAAGAAAATGTACTAATGGTTAACGATTTTGGTTTAATGCATGGTTGCCTGACAAAATGTTGTACTGTGTAGAAATAAGCAATCTTTTTTCATTCAGCATGTGACGTTATCACCATGAATGATGATGCTACTATCATAGCTGGTCAGCTAACTGAATGTAGAAATTTGTTATAACAATAGTGCATGTTCAAAATGTAAGGTATTGCAATTTTCATACAAGAAATCAGTTTGAAATTTCATTATTTATTGTTCACATTTTACTAACAACTTATAATGAATAGCGTGTGGAAGGAGGATATGAATTTGCCGATGAAAAAGTCATGAAATGTTATACCTAAGTGAAATCATTTCACCAATTTGAATCACAGGCGAGCTGTGCTACCTAGAATGAAGGCTATCCTAATACCAGTGAATGGGTCTAGCTCTGAATGGGATAAACAAATTGCTTTTTATAGCTCAGTGATAACAATCTTAAAACAATGCTGATCCAGGTTTTGTTAAAATTTTAATGGATTGGAGTTTCGGCGTTTCTCTTAACCTCAAACCAATTTAATGATTATCAGTGGTTCTGTTTTCATTGATAAAGAAGCATTGTATGAAATTTCATTGATTTCAGTCCTTAATATAGTGAAGTGTTCTTGTAAAATCATGAAAAAGCTCCCTTTCAGGTTTTCATCAATAAGCACTTTATAGACTTCCAATATATCTTTCACTGTTGTAATGTTTAAAAACTTCTTCCATTTTGCTGCAGATAATAGCACCAAATTTTACAGGAAAATTGATCTTGTGACTTGACCACAGGTGACACTACCAGTGTTGACCTAATCTCTGTGACCCAGAAAGATTGTCTTTATGCAACTTTGAGACAGGTCATATGTACAGTAGAACCTCTGAATTATGGCCACTGACAGAACCAGACATTTTGCCTGCAATAGGGAGGTACCCTCAGAAAGGGAGGTTATAGATTTCGGGACTTACTTTCAAGGGAATGCCAATAGTGGCTGTAAATAATGGAGGGTCCTTAGTACAGAGGTGCCAGTAAAGAGAGGTTCCACTGTATATAAGTAATGTTTGGTTTCATATGGTTGATTATTTCTTAAAGTAAGGGGAATATAATCTGTAATTAATTACCATATTCACATTACAGCCTTTTGTCATTATTATATTCCAGTTATGCAAATATCCATCAAATCTGTTAACCAGTCTTTTGTAATATGTTTCTGTGACAACAGAAGACAGTGTGTTAGAGCAGCTTCACCAGTTATTGTTGACGCACTATGAGAACACGCAGCCAGAGGAAGTGGAATGGCGGCCTGGGCAAGCCTGTGTGGGTCAGTTCAGTGACAGCTCCTGGTACAGAGGCAGGGTCACAGAGGTCAACCCAGAAAAGGGGGTCAAGGTCAGTACAGATTGTAACAAATTTCTTGTATATCTCAAATATACTTTTGAAAATGTACTCTCTGCTGGAACTACTTAAACTTAAAAGAGAGAGCTTTTTTGAGTCTCTCAGTAAGACAACCATCAGTCGTACAAAATTTTCATGATTTAATATGATCTTACCATCTGAACTAATGTTGAATGTTTTGGCATTGTATAACTTGTATTATAATCTTCATCAGAGACAATTGTTTCTTCAAATTAACCAGGACCACCTCACTGTGACAACTACTTTTGTATTTCCCCCTCTGATCTTAGGAAGATCTGAAGATCTTGACCACCCCAAAAAACACCTCCATTTTTACTGGTTTAAATGTTATTGTCTCACCAGTATTTACATTATATTTATGTGTATTGTATAGAAGAGAAATTTTGTTACCTTATTTTCTTTTTTGTTCTCATCTAAAGGTGTTCTACATAGACTTTGGGAACAGTGACTATGTGGACCCATTCCATCTGAGAAAACCAACAATACTAGGTGAAGTGCCACAACAGTGCTATGAGTGTGAGCTGGCAGGCATCAAACCGGTAATTATAGATTAAAAGTGTAGATTATCTGTAGTAATTATAGTTTATCTCTTGTAATTAAAAGTTATCTGTATAACTATAGCTTATATATGCAGTATTTACATGTTACCACTATTTATTAAAGGCTTTCTCTAGTAATTACAGGTTATATTTAGTACTTAGGTTAATCTGTTGTAATTTCAGGTTATCTGTAATAATCTGTTGTAATTTCAGGTTATCTGTAATAATCTGTTGTAATTTCAGGTTATCTGTAATAATCTGTTGTAATTTCAGGTTATCTGTAATAATCTGTTGTAATTTCAGGTTATCTGTAATAATCTGTTGTAATTTCAGGTTATCTGTAATAATCTGTTGTAATTTCAGGTTATCTGTAATAATCTGTTGTAATTTCAGGTTATCTGTAATAATCTGTTGCAGAAATTCATGCTGAATCTATATCTTCCATGAGTTAATAAATTCTTATTGATTGGCTTTGTATATTCCTTACTATTAATTCAAACTTTTATAAAAATAAAAAAAAAATGGCAGCTTGAACAGATATTGGAATGCCAAGGTCAGTCTTGCTTCTCTATCATAAACATATCTTCTGAGTGGCTTACTTCATAACTGACATATTCCTTATGACACAGCCTGGCCATATTAGTTTCGGGGTCATCGGTTGGAACATACAGATGTAGGTCTCTTTAGAAATCTGTATAAAACAATGTGCCCTGTGTTGTATGCATCAGATAAGGATCACATTAACTGTTTTCAGAAAACACATGACGGCAAGTGGCAGATTTGGGTGCTGGATGAAATCCATCGCCTGATTGTTGGAAATACCTGTCTTTTAGGACTAAAGGTGAACTGTCAAAGGCTCATACACATTATTCATAGTAGTTCTAACAGGTATTGAACCAGCTGACAAATTAAGGAGTAGCACTTGGTTTTACTTGGTTTAGAGTCAAGCAGTTGATACCAAACCATGGTGACATTCAATAAAGAAACTTTTCAAATTGAAAATTATAATAAGGGAATTTTACTTCTTTTTCTAGTATATGCCACAAGTATTTAAGAAGTTACCATCATTACAATTCAGATGGTTAGGCATGTAAAGTTGAGCTGTAGCACTTCATTGTGCAAACATTTTATTTATAGTGGTTGGAAAGAAAATATAAAGGTATTTTTATGACTGAATGAATTTAAATATAATCAAATGACAAAGACAGATATATCATATTTTGACAAATTGAACATATATTTTAAGGCAAATGAGGTCAGTTTTATAAAAGTTGGCAAACCAAATCGGTCACTGAAAAAAATCAGCTTATTTAGATATGCAACAATCTGGAAGCATAATGAACATATGATATCAGATGTCATGTTTTCATCAATACAGAAACCTGCAGTTTACAGAGAACACCTCCAAGTGTCTCTGCTGTTGCCAGATGAGAGAGACTTGGCTGAGTTGTTGTGTGAGACAGGCTTGGCCATGCCTGCGGATCAAGATCTCAGCCCAGATATCGACAGAACAGTGTCTCCTCTACCTGTACCAGGATTACCGCAGCAAGTCCTGGTTACAGGCAGTGTGGTGCCCCCTGGTGTCGAAGAACCTGTACCAACAGGAGTGTCGTTTACAAGAGAGGTAGAACAATACTTTAAAAAAATGATTAAACTTTTTATTTTACATGGATGGTATAATTTGTTATAACTTAACGAGGCACTCTCTGTGGCTCAGATGCAGGCATCTGGGAATCTGTAGAGGTTTGGGAAACCTGAAGACCCAGGGAAAAGCAACAACCTTGGACGGGCCGCTACAACCCACTCTCATAGCTGTGATGGGAACCAAACCTGGGTCACCAGTGGAGAGAATGGTGCAGATTACCCCTAAACTGTCCAGCAAAAATTTCAATACTGTAATTTTGTTTCTAAAAGTAAGAATCTGCATATAGTTTAAGTTAATAATTATATTTAGTGTCAGAAAAGATTTTCTTGTTTCATTGTAAATTCAGATAATATTTTATTGTCCCCTGCTTCCACGGAACAGGGGACATTGATTTGTGTTTGTCTGTCTGTCTGTCTGTCTGTCAGGTTTTCATTTCTGTGTGATAACTTTCCTAAATATTATCTTATTTCATTCAAATTTGGGTCAGTGATTTCTCTCATGCATACCTTGGTTGGGATTGGTTTTGGAGTGTCTGCCTGAAAATTTATTCTCACTAGCTCCAAAACAAAATTATCCAATTTTAATACTATTTCACAACCAAAATTATGACATAGGGAGACATCTTCAGGGCACCATGAAAACTAAAACAGAGCCAGATGACATGTGGAGACATCTTCAAGCAAAAATAAAAACTAAAACACATTAATAGGACAAGCATGAAGGACAACTAAAGGCAAAAGTGAAGGACATAAATACCACAACTTTGCTTGTTCAAATACGAGAGTTTGCAAATGCTTAATCAACCGAAACTGTAGAGACTGTTTAAAATTACTTATTTTAAAGTCAAGTCTAGTGTAAAGCATGCAAACCATGGTAGGAATTATGTTGCAAATTTAAAATGAAAAATGTTCACATATTTACGTGTTGCAGTGGAAGAGCCCATACAGGCCACTGACACTTCCAGAACCCGGTGTTGAGACTCTAGTCACTGTTACCCAGGTGGACAGCACAAGCATGGTATGTTGACATTGACAAACACTCAAGTTTCCAGTATATTTTCATATAATACACATGACTGTGGAAAATTAAATTAAATATTATTAAATATGGTTGCTATCACGGCCTATCAGAAGATATCAGTTCTTAAACCAACTTCAGTTATACTTCTTTTGCAATTTAAATTTAAATAAGAAATACCAACAAAGATTATATGAGACTCTAAGAAATTTATAATGTATTTCTTTATTAGACAATCTTGGATCTTGACCTAATAACACATGACAATAATGCATTTTGATGGGGAATCCCCCCTGGAATGGCTATCACGGCAGGCCACGTGTGTTCTGGCATTCAGTACGATATTTTGACACCTGTAGTTTTATTTAATCTTCCTTTTATGTTGATATAACACTTAAATGTTACATATTTCGAAGATCCTTTCAAAATTATGACAATTCTTCATATACATTGTTTATTATCTCATATTTTATCATTACTTGTCATTTCTATGCAGAGCCTGAGAAATAATTTATAATATTTTACGCTATTTTAACGGTAAAAATATAAAATGAAATGCTGCCCGCCCACATCATTTTACAAAAAAAGGTGCCTGAGAAACATTATTATTTTTTTTTGTTTGGCTTGTGTAGAAGAACTTTGTTTTAACCATGGAGGTACGAATTGATCACTTGTGTCCTGTTCACATTGTTAAGATGTTAGGTGCACATTTAATTCATACAAAATAATGAGTATACTCTTTATTAGATTACTTTTTACCGAGATTATGTCAATTGAACCCTCATAAAACACAGTAAAAGTAAAAATCTTGAAAACATAACCTCGTGATAATGAAACACTCAAAAGTATGATCATAATACACACACTCACTGCTTATTTATTTATGTACAGTGGAACCATGAATTACTGACACTGATGGCACCCGCCATTTTGCCCACAATAGAGAGGTGCCCGTAGTAGGGAGGTTATAAATTTCAGTACCTTCTTTCAAGGGACTGCCTGTAAGTAGGAGGTGCCCTTAGTACAGAGGTGTCCCTAAGAAGAGGCTCCACTGTATATATAATACACATATGTGTATGTTTGGCCAGGTTTACATACAGGTGGTGAAGCAGGATCATCCGGTTGGGGACTACCTGGTGAAGATGTGTGTGCAGCTGGACTCGCTTCTTGATATGATGGAGCACATCTCACAAGATGCTGGTTCTTACCTACCACTCACCGACCCAAAGCCAGGTACAAACATCAACTGGATATATAACATATGGTATTGATGGTTTGGATTGGTGCTGCGGTCATGTTTTCCTGAGGGCAGCTGTAATGGCTCAACTCAGTCAGACTGAGAACTTATCTGCTGCCTGTAGGCTAGTTTGAAGGCCCAATTCAAAGTTTCACTATCATTTTATCAGTATGTCAATTTCACACCAGAGCTTGCACATTTGACTCTTCTGCACTCCATTCAGCTGATATAGGCACATGCCAAGCAGATTAAACCTATTTTAACCAATTGTGAATGCTTTCTGCCATGCTGACACATATGATGCTGGAACATGATAAAATTTATTTATTATCGACAATTTGTTAACTATCAGATTCAGTTGCCTTAGGCCAGGCAATACTTTAGAAGATGCCTCTGCAGTATTGCTTCCAGTGAAATGTTCAGCATTCTTCAGAATTGCATGCAAAGAGAAAATGTACAATTTTCAAAACCATCTTTACATTTATGATTGACCATAGGTAGGTCTCAGATGAAATTTTTCCTTGCATGACAAAGTTGGATAGATGAACCATGTTTTATTTCTTAAAGCCAGCTATTCACCTATCTTTTTCTATGGTATTTATGTGATTTCTGGTTCACTCTGAGGAACTCTATAAAATTCCTGTTAGAAAATGTTCCCATGACACCTCTGGGAGATGTATGAGGCTGTTTATTTACAAGCTGTTAGTAAACACATCAGTGTTGACAAACAAACAAAATCATGTACTCTAAGGTGGCTGGTTGCATGTATGTGGAAGTAGAAATGTCACAAGTTTCAAAATACACTCTGCAAAACTCTGGTTCATCTGGCTTGTCACCAGATGTCCTTGTTGAATGTGTTTGGATTCTGTAATGGGCCCCCCTACATGTTATAAACATTTGGATATAAACAAAACAAACAACCAGTGTGCAGTTGGGTTGGTGTTTTCTTGCATATTCTTATAGACAGTACAAGGGATTATCTTCTGTGAATAGACATCAGAATAGGCCCCTTTAAGTTGACAGAGAATGTTGTGTTTCCCTGCTTTCAGGTAAATACTGTTTCTAATAAAACACATACACTTTTTGCCAGGTGATGTTTGCTGTAGTCAGTATACATTGGATGACTGTTGGTACCGTGGTGAGGTGGTAGATGTCAGCAGTGATGCCAGTGGCCAGCGTATTGGAGTTTTGTATGTAGACTATGGAAACTCCGAGTACGTCCCGTTAGACAGGTATGTACCAAGCCTAACTGATCATTATATCCTATTTACGTCACCTTCATAGACCAAACAAATCATTAGTTATTATATTTGACATTAAAATATGTACTGCTAGAAAGTAGTCTGAGACCACATATACACCTCCACCAGGATCGTTATCAAACTTTGGTGTGTGCAACACAGAAAAATATGTGCAAGGGTTACCAATTCTATGGTTGGGTCACGGTTTAGCTCTGCTGAATAGAACAAAGGCCACCCCTACAACCAGGGAATGGCCCTTGCCCACAGCAAGGCTAAATATTTGCTCCATCTCACAAATGTAAAAAAACCTTTAAATGTAAAACATATTATGTTTGTCCAGAATTCCCCCAAAATCAGTGAATTGTTCCGCAGGCATTGCCACAACCCTGTGCATTACAGTGGGGGATGGGGGGGGGGGGGGGGGGGGGGGGGAGTTCCTGACCAAATATGCCCAATAAAAGATAGAAATTATGATAAAGGTAAGAAATTATTATAAATTTATGTTATCAAGATAAAGATCCTCTTACACACTGATTACTGCTGAAGGGGCAATCAGTCTTATCACAAGTTAATGTGTGCTTTAGATATATCTTCCTATAACAGACAACTGTCTATTATGGACAGCTCTATTACAGGCAATTGTCTGTCACAGATTTGGTCTGAGACACTCATGATTTACAAGTAGATTCATGGTCTGTAACCTCTCATATACATGCACCCCTCTGTTACATGCAAAACACTGTGTCACCCCATGTACCAGTGTCTATAGTTGGGAAGTTCCGCTGTATTAAAATCGGTGAAGGGTGTACAACTTATATATATATATATATATATATATATATATATATATATATATGTATTCCATTTTCAGACTTAGGGTTTTGCCAGAAGAGTTCAGGCACCTGCCGGCCCAGGCTGCTCAGTGTTGCATCATGGGATTGCAGCCAGCAAGCAGCGCTGTCGCTAGGGAAGCAGTGCTAGCCCTCAACATGGTGTTCAGTGAACCAGTCATCATGTGTGTCAGGGTAGGTTGGAATGCATTTTGCATGGGTCAAAGTTCAAAGGTCACCTGGATGAGGATATGCTTCTTCAAGCTATTATGAATTTTAAGATTTCAGGTGTTTGCGCAATTTATGTGATATGTATTACTTAACATCTTAGGAACTGCTGCATGCAGCTATCAGCATCAGATTTTACAGCCTTATATTATTATAGATGGATTTGATCTTTTTTGGCCCCTTGGCTTTATATGTCAGTGTGCCACCTTCCTTTGATATTAAGGTTTCTAATCCCAGTTTCTGTGTAAAAAAAAACAATATTCAGAAATTTTTCAGTAATCCTGATTGTGATCAGGGTCCAAATAGGGGTGAAAAATCAGCAACACAAACACAGTGAAAACGAAACCCTCCTTGACAGAGGAAATAACCTGAACGTTGTCTCTCCAGGAACCTGGTGATCCGACCATTGTGGAGCTGTACAAGCAGAATCCAGGAGCATCGGACCAGCCACCGATATACGCATACCAAAGATTGATTGATGAAGGCCTGGTAGTCATCTGTTCCAATAGTCAAGAGTAAGTTCATCAAGTTTATACTTAGATGACTCTAAGGGTGCTTTTCCATGTATGTGTTTTGCGAGCTTTTGGTGCGTGGCTGCCGTGCGGCGAAAATCCAACCAGTTTAAAAGTCATATGCTATTTCCATGTATGCCATTGCCGCGCGGCAAACACACTTGTCAGTTTTGGAAGCCAGCAGTGCAATGACGTCACATGTGGGGTTTCCCCGTACTCGTATGTTTAAGTCTGTTCAGATGTGACAGGAAGGCATGCAATTGCTGCGCGGCAAATGCTTACAAAATGCTCACATGGAAAAGGATTGGCCGTGCGTCAAACGCATGCGTTTGACGCGCGGCCGCCCACATGGAAAAGCACCCTAAAGATGTTTTCACATTAATAGCTTGTTAAATACCATTTCCTCAATGCTGTATGGAGAACTATGAAGCCTGTGTAATATGACCACCCATGTGACAGGCCAAAAGTTAATTCTTTAGTCTTAATTCACAGGTTGTGTTATTAGACAGGTCAGATATATAACCATTATGAATGTTTTCAGTTTACTCAATGATGGTCTTAATAGACAGGTAGTCTTATTGTATAGGTAGTCTGTCAGAGAGGTTTGACTGTATACTGTGCTTCATTTTTGAGGGGTGACAATTTTGCAATATTCACATTATCACTGTTCCGTGAGGGTTATATTTTCAGGTTGTAGGGCAAAGGCCCACCCTGACAAAAGCCCACCCTGACAAAGGCCCACCGGACAAGAGATCACTGGACAAAAACCCACCCCTAAAAGTGCAAGCCTGGACAAAAGCCCACCCTTGACTAAAATATAAATTTTAATGATTTTATCATGTTTTTCTAAAGTTTTTAGCTCAGCTGACAATAAGTCATCTGAGCTATAGTCATGGTCCATTGTCTGTCGTCCGTCCGTCTGTCTTGCCGTCCGTCTGGATGTCCGTCTGGATGTCTGTCCGTAAGACTGGCACGTTTCGACACCGTTGGACCTACGAATCTGAATTTCGGCATACAGTTAGATGTCCCCATAATCTCCTACCATGCCAAAAATTGGGTCAATAGGACTTCCTTCCTTTGAGATATTAAGGAAAAACCTCAATTTTTTATTAGAAATCTATTTTCACACTTCAGGACTGCCTAATATTAAAACCACTCATCTGGTTTTCTTCATATTTACAATAAATATTCCTCTATATAGTTCCTATGTACATGCCAGATATTAAGTCAGTATTATATAATTTAAAAAAGTTATGGGCCCAAACATAATGGACTTTGTAAAAAAATCAGGAAGATATTTGGTCACTTAAGACCAAAAGTGTTAAAGGTAGGGACTTTTTTCCAGTAATACAACTTTAATTAATCAAAATTTAATTGTATACCAAAAATTAGATCAAAATTTGTTAAATTTTTTTAAATATTGGCAAAAATATAAAATTGGTACTTTAAATTTTGGCCAACTTTGGCCATGGCACGTTTTTTTCCTGTAAGTACTGTGGATTTAATTTTCACACCATGTATACATAAGGATTTAATCTGTTAAAATCTGAAATTTGAAAATAAAAGCTGCAAAATTAGGCTAGTTATTGAATTTTTTTGGAGGCTCTTGTTGTATTCCCTTACATTGTCAAGCAGTCCACTTTGATGACTGTAGGTCATTCAGTGCACATCTCTATGCTCCCCAGGCTGTTGACATAATTTTAGATGTCTCCAAAATCTCCTACCATACTGAAAATTGGGTCATTAGGACTTTGTTCCTTCGAGATATTAAGGAAAAAAAACTCTGTTTTCCATAAAAAAAAGCCATTGTTACACTTCAAGGCTGCCTAATATCAAAACCACTGATCTGTTTTTGATCGTATTTAGTATTCACATTCTTTTATACATTTTCTATGAACATACCAAAAATTAGGTCAGTATTGGGTATTATTTTGAAGTTATGGGCCAAACATAATGAAATTTTAAAAAAAAATCAGGAAATATATTTACTCACCTAACATGAGAATTGCTGAACCTAGAGACTTTTTTTCAGGAATATAACTTTATTTAATCAAGATTCAATTGTTTACCCAAAATTAGATCTGAATTTTGCAAATTTTTCAAATTATTGGCATAAATAGAAAATTAATACCTTCAATTTTGTCACTTTGGCACTGTTGATTTAATTTTCCCAGCATATATGCATAAGGATTTAATCTTTCAAAATCTGAACTTTCAAAAGAAATTGATTGGAATGAATAGCTTTTATTCATGTTTTCATACACCATGTCAAGTGTTGTTTACATCTAGCCCACCTAGTAGTACAGCCTTCACTTGCATTATGTAACCCACCCCAGGCAGCTTACCTTGGCCCAGCTTGGCCACTACTAGCAGGCTTCCCCTCTGCCCTGCACTCACCCCCCCAAGCTGGTGCATAAACTAGATGAATGTTATAATTTTTCTGTATTTTATTTTATTCTTGGACATGCTACATTTTAGATTTTGTATTGAACCACCAGGGTTACAATGATTAAAGTGTACATTTAATTGTGTCCACAAAGTGGTGTATTGCTATGAAAGTGTGGATGTTCATGAGATAAGTAATTCCTTAATTCAGAAGAGTACAAACTTCACCAGGTGTGAAATTGACTATTAATTCCAGTAATTAATTAAAACTGGGATAGTAATTAGCACAATGATATTGTTTGTCCCTCATTCAACCAACAGTGTGTATACTTTATTTGTAAAGATGTTTTATTTTATCAAATTTACTTTTATTTTATTTTGGTGAATAAAATTAAGCATGTCCTGAAAACTCCAATGTGCAAAACTTTTTAATAGTGATTCAAGGAATATTCTTGTAGATGCCATGTTGTGGCATTATTTTCTTTTAAAATCAGTTTAAACATTTATGATTTAAAAATAATAAAATATATGTGGATGCATAATATGACCCAATGATTTTTACTCTGTATATATAATGATTGCAACTTTTGCAACAATTCTAATATTTTAACTTATATTTTCAGGTTTTTTAATTAAAAATTTATAAACCTGTAAATAAAAAAATGATTCAGATAAAAACTTCTTAATGGAAAAAGTGGATCTGCTTAAAAAAATAGGATTATATATAAACTTAAATGCATTATTCTCTTGAAAGTGAAATAAAGGTATTAGTCCATTCTGTCCACTTGCCTGTCCATCTGTAAATTTTTGTATGCAACACAGTATCTCAAAACTTTTACTGTTTTTCTTCATGACAGTCTTGTCAGAGTATTAGTTTGCAATCATATATTTAGAACTTTACTATAACCAAGTAGGAGGGCCCCTTTCCTCTTAGCTTTTCATATTCTTATATAAATGAAAAACATTACAATAGAATATTTCTACATCCACCTTTGTGCTGCCCTCACTTTTCCCTTCTCCGAACCCCATCCCAAAGTCAGCCTCAGTAAGCAAGAACAAGATGAATCAGATATATTCATACTTTAATATTTTGTATAACTATTTGTCCATAGGTACCTATGTACATGCCAGAAATTATGTCAATATTGTGTAATATGTAGACATAGTGGGCATCACAATAATGTACCTTGTCAAGACTAAAGAGATATTGTGTCATACAGTCACATATTCATAAATCACTTCATCAGCATAGTTAATCATAACATCATATCTGTCAAATTGAACGCTTGCAGACTACCATACACGATCCTTCAACAAATAGCCTTATCATCATTCTACTACTGCTTATTACTGCTGTCATTGCATTCATATTTGCTCAAATATATCACAATTTTCAACCCCTCCTAAATAAATAAAAAATAAACCATTTTATTTGACTCTATTAATCCATCAGTCAGGTAATTTCATTTATCATTTACTCACATATTACATTACATTCCTTTATAATAGCCCAACATGTACATGATATTCATATACTTTATCGACTCGATATAGTATCACAGTGGAGAAACATTTATAGTCCAATCACGATCAGCTGAGCGCCGTGACCCATGGGTCCCTTGTTTAAATACTTCTGTATCATTTTCTAAATGTATGTAACATTTTTAGCTCAGCTGACTATAAGTCATCTGAGCTATAGTCATGGTCCATTGTCCGTCGTCCGTCCGTCCGTCTGTCTGTCTGTCCGTCTGGATGTCCGTCCGTAAGACTGGCACGTTTCGACACCGTTGGACCTACGAATCTGAATTTTGGCATACACTTAGATGTCCCCATAATCTCCTACCATGCCAAAAATTGGGTCAATAGGACTTCGTTCCTTTGAGATATTAAGGAAAAACCTCAATTTTTTATTAGAAATCTATTTTCACACTTCAGGACTGCCTAATATCAAAACCACTCATCTGGTTTTCTTCATATTTACCATAAATATTCCTCTATATAGTTCCTATGTACATGCCAGATATTAAGTCAGTATTATATAATTTAAAAGGTTATGGGCCAAAACATAATGGACTTTGTAAAAAATTCAGAAAGATATTTGGTCACTTAAGACCAAAAGTGTTAAAGGTAGGGACTTTTTTCCAGTAATACAACTTTAATTAATCAAAATTTAATTGTATACCAAAAATTAGATCAAAATTTGTTAAATTTTTTTAAATATTGGCAAAAATATAAAATTGATACCTTAAATTTTGGCCAACTTTGGCCATGGCACGTTTTTTTTCCTGTAAGTACTGTGGATTTAATTTTCACACCATGTATACATAAGGATTTAATCTGTTAAAATCTGAAATTTGAAAATAAAAGCTGCAAAATTAGGCTAGTTATTGAATTTTTTGGAGGCTCTTGTATTCCCTTACATTGTCAAGCAATCCACTTTGATGACTGTAGGTCATTCAGTGCACATCTCTATGCTCCCCAGGCTGTTGACATAATTTTAGATGTCCCCAAAATCTCCTACCATACCGAAAATTGGGTCATTAGGACTTTGTTCCTTCGAGATATTAAGGAAAAAAACTCTGTTTTCCATAAAAAAAAGCCATTGTTACACTTCAAGGCTGCCTCATATCAAAACCACTGATCTGTTTTTGATCGTATTTAGTATTCACATTCTTTTATACATTTTCTATGAACATACCAAAATTTAGGTCAGTATTGGGTATTATTTTGAAGTTATGGGCCAAAACATAATGAAATTTTTAAAAAAATCAGGAAATATATTTACTCACCTAACATGAGAATTGCTGAACCTAGAGACTTTTTTTCAGGAATATAACTATTTAATCAAGATTCAATTGTTTACCCAAAATTAGATCTGAATTTTGCAAATTTTTCAAGGTATTAGCATAAATAAAAAATCAATACCTTAAATTTTGTCCAACTTTGGCACTGTTGATTTAATTTTCCCAGCATATATGCATAAGGATTTAATCTTTCAAAATCTGAACTTTCAAAAGAAATTGATTGGAATGAATAGCTTTTATTCATGTTTTCATACACCATGTCAAGTGTTGTTTACATCTAGCCCACCTAGTAGTACAGCCTTCACTTGCATTATGTAACCCACCCCAGGCAGCTTGCCTTGGCCCAGCTTGGCCACTACTAGCAGGCTTCCCCTCTGCCCTGCACTCATCCCCCCCCCCCCAGCTGGTGCATAAACTAGATGAATGTTATAATTTTTCTGTATTTTATTTTATTCTTGGACATGCTACATTTTAGATTTTGTATTGAACCACCAGGGTTACAATGATTAAAGTGTACATTTAATTGTGTCCACAAAGTGGTGTATTGCTGTGAAAGTGTGGATGTTCATGAGATAAGTAATTCCTTACTTCAGAAGAGTAAAACCTTCACCAGGTGTAAAATTGACTATTAATTCCAGTAATTAATTAAAACTGGGATAGTAATTAGCACTATGATAGTGTTTGTCCCTCATTCAACCAACAGTGTGTATACTTTATTTGAAAAGATGTTTTATTTTATCAAATTTACTTTTTATTTTATTTTGGTGAATAAAATTAAGCATGTCCTGAAAACTCCAATGTGCAAAACTTTTTAATAGTGATTCAAGGAATATTCTTGTAGATGCCATGTTGTGGCATTATTTTCTTTTAAAATCAGTTTAAACATTTATGATTTAAAAATAATAAAATATATGTGGATGCATAATATGACCCAATGTTTTTTACTCTGTATATATAATGATTGCAACTTTTGCAACAATTCTAATATTTTAACTTATATTTTCAGGTTTTTTAATTAAAAATTTATAAACCTGTAAATGAAAAAATGATTCAGATAAAAACTTCTTAATGGAAAAAGTGGATCTGCTTAAAAAAATAGGGTTATATATAAACTTAAATGCATTATTCTCTTGAAAGTGAAATAAAGGTATTAGTCCATTCTGTCCACTTGCCTGTCCATCTGTGAATTTTCGTATGCAACACAGTATCTCAAAACTTTTACTGTTTTTCTTCATGACAGTCTTGTCAGAGTATTAGTTTGCAATCATATATTTAGAACTTTACTATAACCAAGTAGGAGGGCCCCTTTCCTCTTAGCTTTTCATATTCTTATTTAAATGAAAAACATTACAATAGAATATTTCTACATCCACCTTCATGCTGCCCTCACTTTTCCCTTCTCCGAACCCCATCCCAAAGTCAGCCTCAGTAAGCATTAATCCATCAGTCAGGTAATTTCATTTATCATTTACTCACATATTACATAACATTTCTTTATAATAGCCCAACATGTACATGATATTCATAAGCTTTATTGACTCGATATAGTATCACAGTGGAGAAACATTTATAGTCCAATCACGATCAGCTGAGCGCCGTGACCCATGGGTCCCTTGTTTATACTTATGACAAGTATTATATATGTTTATGTGCTCATATACATGCAAATATATCTGTTATATATCTATCTACAGCTTGCTAAAACAGATATATAAATATATATAAGTGAACATATATGTGTTATATTTATATTTTTCATAGATCACTTTATAGATCACTCTGTATATATATATATATATATATATATATATATATATATATATATATATATATATATATATATATATTATTGCATATACATAATATATAATATATAATGATATATTATATATATTTCATGTAAATTAAAAAATGTCAATAGGCTAATTAGTTATAATTTATATGTTAACCAAAATTATATAATTTATATGTTAATTATAATTATACTTGTGATCTTTATGTTCAACAAAGGGAAATGTAACACCCAATCTTTTGAGCAAATAATCAGGCTAATTAGCTAATTGGTTTCTGATTGGGGTCTCTACAGCTAAAGTGATGTAATCAAAACAAACACAAACATCAAAGAGAATGCCTAGGGTTCTCCTAAACTATTAACAGAGACATATATATTATAAATTATATATTAAAAAATGATATAATCATAAAAGAATGATAATTTTACTAAGAATATTATATTAAAAATCCAACATATATTATAACATATAATAAAACAAAATATATATATATATATATATAAATTATAATTAATATAGAATATTTATATAATATAATGTATACGTATTTCCTGTAAAAACAATAACATCAGTGGGCTTATTAGGTATAATATATATTGGGATGTTAATCTTCATTTTATAATGTGTATGTTAATATATGTTAATCATAATATTTATACTCTTCCACACAGTACCACAGGGTTCTCAGAATACAGATGTATTTAAAAAAACTTAAGAAAAACACAATAAAATCATTTAATTTTACATTTTATTCAAGGGTGGGCTTTTGTCCAGGTCTGCACTTTTAGGGGTGGGTTTTTGTCCAGTGGGCTCTTGTCCGGTGGGCCTTTGTCAGGGTGGGCTTTTGTCAGGGTGGGCTTTTGTCTGTCACCCTATTTTCATGATCTGCCCAAAGTGTAAACTACACGGTGTCCATCCAATAAAACTGATATGAATAATTCATATTAAATAATCCGTAAGCAATTCAGAAAAATTGGACAACAACTCCAGGCAACATCCAATATGTGGAAATTCTTGTTCATTATTGGCAGATTATTTGAAACATTTGATATCATTTATTATAGCAGTCTTTGATTCAAGAGTAACATACATGTCTATTATTATTCATATATCAGTATTTTGCTTTACGACTTCCTTTCGACGAAGCGATTTTCCCTTTTGCGAATACGAAACTCTCCTGTACAAAAACCCAACCACAGAATTCAGTTTTAAATACCTACACTTCATGTTCACACTAAACCAGTAAAAGCTTATTCAACACCATACGTCCTACAGGGGTAGGACATAGCCTAGTTATTAAAGCGTTGGACTTTAGAGCTGATGGTCCCTGGTTCCAATCCTGACGGTGCCTCAATGGCATAATGGTGGAATCTCATTAAACCTCAGAGATTTGCTCTAATGTCTTAATGACAGGTTATGACTTCTGGATTTTCCTGACCCTGTGCATATAAAACCATGAAATCCAGAAGGCTAAACAATAACATATCATTCTTATCATATGGATACCTTCAACCTCATTCATTAGACAGTGACACCAACAGGCCATGGACCTATCCTTAAAAAACTAAAATAAAAAACATGTTTTATTACGTAAACATAATTGTGAGCTGTTCCTGTATTAATGAGAATTTTCTCTGTTAAAGTTTATACGCCAGAGTAAGCCAACCGAAAATTTTCCCTTATTGGGCCTATTATCGCCCATCCTGCCTCGTTCCCGTGTATCTAGGTCACACTTCCGTTTCCTGTAATCACATTTTTCTTCTGGCGTCAGCCATGATGGACATGTGATCACGCTCTGCGCGATTCGTCCACTGTTTTGGTTTGTACAGTCGGGTTTGCCAACTGAATTGTAAGTAGTGATTCTTTTCCCTTCCCGCCATGGAGCCCTTCACTGTTCTTGTGGTTAATTAATCCCCCCTGGGGATTCTCACCCCACTTGTTTCACTTGCCGTTCACACAATGACATATGCCTGGGCCCTGCTGATCCCTGCTTCTTTTGTCAGCCGTGGTTGTCTGACAATTGGGCCATGTACCATGCCTGGTCCCCTTCCCCGGTTGTAGGGGTTCCCCGTACACGGTGCCCTTATCTGGTCCCGTTGTTCCTCCCGGGGGGGGGGGGGGGGGGATCCTACCATGGGTGGACGCAACACGTCCGTGTTACGTTCCCCATTCAGATTAACCTGTACAGTTACTTCCCGGTAGTTCAACTGCTAAATCTCTTTCCTATTAATTCATCACATTCGGCCCCAGTCCGCTTATACCCTTTTGAGTTAACTCTCACGTTTTGCTCTTCCGTGGTGTCGGATCTAGACGATTTGTCTAGACCCGCGTCCGTTCGCCCGCTTACCTCTCCTACCCGGTTCTCGGCCTTCGCCTGCTGCCCTCCCCGCCGGCCCCCGGCCGGCTTCCTTCTTTGTTTCCGGGGCCGGCTGTTGCTGTCATGCTGGCTTCCTTGGGACTTCATAGCGCTGAGGTAGGTCATTACGCTTTTTTCAGCCGCCTTCGCTTCCTGTGGTTCCTGCTGCTCTGGCGGGCTGCTCGGTGATCCTTGGCCAGCCGGCCACCGCTTTGTTTCAGACTACGGCTGCTGTTCCGCGTGCGGGCCCGGTTCCTGTGACTTTTCGGCCCTGTACTGCTGCTGGCCTACCGCGCCCGGCCCATCACGCCCTGGCATAAGATCAGTGGTCGGTGATCGCCCTGCTACGCCAGGCTTGGCGTATGCGCATCTCTCCCGGCCGATCCCGCCCTGGCATAAGATCAGTGGTCGTTGATCACGCTGCTACGCCTGGCTTGACGTCCGCGCCTCTCTCAAGGCTGATCCCGCCCTGGCATACGATCAGTGGTCAGCGATCGCGCTGCAATGCCAGGCTTGGTGTCCGCGCCCTCTGCGCTGATGGACCTCGCCTCAGACGGCTGATCCCGCCCTGGCATACGATCAGTGGTCGGAGATCGTGCTGCAACGCCCGGCTTGGCGTAAGCACACCTCTGCGCTGCTGGACCTCGTTGCTAACTCCCCGAAGGAACCGCAACCTGATGGTCTGAAGTTGCGTCGTTTACGGCCTCGGACTTCCATGGCGTCGGCGGCCGGTTCTTATTTGTATCCGGCCGCCCTCCTTTGCCTTCCTCCACACCCGCCAGTGTGTGTGACATTCCCCGTTCATTCGGTTGATATTTACGGGAAACTCCACGCCGCCGTCTCGGGGTCGATCTCGACTGCTCCCGGGGCCCCAGTACCGCCTGGGTCTAATATGGCTTGGTCCCCCGGCACCCTCTGGACCTCCCGAGGGTACCGGGAGTCAGGTTTGATCGTTTGATCCCTTTCCGGATCTTCCGGCAGTTCCTTAGGCGCCATACGTCTAGAGTCCGGGCTGGAACAACAGTTCGCGGTTGGGCATTCCTATTTTCTTCATCCGCCCCGAAAACCGACCGTCTACTGCCGGTTTTCAAGGGGCTCGGCCGTCCAGCGGCGGGGCTGGTGGATGATTTACTCTAACCTCCTCGCCGTCTCACTGGATCTGCCCACACTGTATGATATTTGTCAAGCGTCCGCCCATGCCTGTGCTGCACACCGACAGGTTAATTGGCGTCTTGTGGTACTTGTGTTTTACTCCGCCTCTCGGCCTGTATCCATTCATTACGTACCTTGAAACCCGAACTCCGGCTGATTTGGCTGCGCTTTACGCTCATCTTTTACGGGGTATCTTCTGTTTGGCGGCCCCCTTAGGCCCTCTTAGACCGTGCCTTGGATCGTTCTGACCGGCCCGCCCGCTCCCGTTCGGCACCTCCTCCTCCGCGCCCGTCTTCCCACATTCTGCAGACGCGGCCTTCCTGTACAGCCCTCTCATCGGCTTGTCGGGGCCCCGCTCCGTCGTCCCGTCCCTCAGGCCGTACCGGTCGTGCACAGCCTTTTTCACGGTTGTTCCTCACGCCGAGGTTTGACCCGTAACTGACTCTTTCGGTCCGGTTGGCGCTCGTCTCCCCGACCTCTTTTCCTGCTTGGGCCTCACGTCACCTCATTAGTTCTCAGCCCCCTCTAGTTCGGATTCCGTTTACGTTTTTGCACGTTCCTCCAGTCACCCTGCACCCGTTCTACCCTCAGCCTTACACTGAACTGTTCAAACGTCTCGCGTTAGAGGCGGCCATGCAGTCTGCTCGACCCGAGGGTGATTCTCGAGGTTCCCCCTTCCCTCGGGGATTTTCCTCTCTTCTTTTGTTGGTTCCGCAACCGCACAGGCAAGGGCGCCTATTATGGCTCTCAAGCGTCTCTGTTTGGTCAAATTAGACCTTCTGGATGCTTCGTGTCACGTTCCGTTCCATCCGTCATCCCTACCGTTTTTTGATTCGCCTACCAGAACCGCGTGTATGTATTCCCTGGCCTTCCGTTCGGGTTCACTGTGGGCCCTGGCTTTTTACGCTGCAGGGCATAGCGCCGTCTTCCACACGGTAGCTCGTTACCTCCGCTCCTGGGCCTATCTGTGCTCCCTTACCTAGACGATTGGTTTATCCATGCGGCCGATCACTCTTTCTTACTGGCGCTCCGCTCCCCGGTTCTCGTTTACTCAGGAACCTGGGCTTTCTTGTCTATAAAGGGACGACTCTCGATTTTGCGTCAGGTACTGCGTCTCTACCGAGTGCCTTTGCTCTCCAGGTCCGGACGCGGATTTGTCCCTTTCTTGCGTCTTGCCGTATCGATTCTCGGGCCGCTGCTTCTCTTCATAGCCCTCACAACTGGGCCGCCGATTCGTTCCGTTCGGTTGGTTTTATCTCCGTCCGGTTCGGTCTCTCCTGCGCGCTCGCGGCCTTCTCCCTCTCCATTCGGTTCGTCCTGCGGTCCTCCCATATCCCCGTCCTTGGAGGACCCTTGCCCCTGCCTGAACTTTTCGGTTCTCCTTCAGGACGTTCCTTTCTCTCAGGGATCGATTGTCCGGTATTTCCCGACACATCTCTCCTCGGTTGGGGTGCCCATGTGGCCGATCTCCGCGCCTCGGGTATCTGGTCCAATATCCTGGACCTGCGTGACTTCCGTCGCGCGATCTCCGGCTGGTCCCCCCACTTGCTCGGCCGTCTCATTCATGTCCAGACCGACCACGCCACGGTCATGGCGTATTTCCACCGGCAGGGCGGTCCTCGGTCTCCCTCACTGATGCAGGAGACCTACCTTTTTGTTCCATCTATACCTCTCTGGGCCTCGCTTCGTGCGTCGCCTCTTCCGGGCGTGTCGACCTTCTTGCCCCCACCCTTTCCAGTCGCCCTGCGTCTCCTCCTCCGCCGGTGCTCCTTCCCCTCCCGGTTCGGTGTCTTTTTGCTCGCCTGGGGCGTCCGGAATTCGATCTGTGCGACTTTCCGTCCCCCTCTGTTCTCGAGCCTACCGCAACGCGTCTACGTCACCCTCCCGACCGTCTCCCTGACTCCCCGCCGTCCGTGTGGTCTCACCTGTTTCTCCTTGTGTTTCCGGTGCCTCACCGCGCGGACCAGACGGCTCTACTTCCCATCGTTCCCACGAGCCCGTCGCCCTTTTCGGTCGTGCCCTCTGTGCGCCTGCTGCTCTCCTTGCCTTGGCTCCCCGTCGCAGTGCTTCGGCCCGCCTCTCTGCCTCCCGGTGGCGTCTCTTCCCCGGTTGGGCGTCTGCCCGCGGCATCTCTCCTTTAGATCTGTCGCTCACGGCGGGTTTTAGATTTTTCGTGTTTACTGCAGGTTAAGCATTTATCCCTTCCGTCTCTGCGTGGCTATCGTGCCGCCCTGCTGTCCGTACTCAGTCCGCTCGGTCACGATCGTGTCCTTCCTCATCTGTTAGGGCCGGATTTTCTCAGGGGGTCCATGCCCGCGCATCTCTTCCTCGCTATATCGCGCCTTCCTGGCGCCTGGACGTTGCCTTCATCCCCTCCGCGCCCCTTTTCTGAACCTCTGCGTTCGGCCCATCTTCTGCTTGTCTCGGAAATCGGTTTTCCTCGTGGCCGACTCGCATTTCCTCTCCTTGCAGCAGACGTGGCGTCGGCCACCTTCCCTTTCCCTACGGACTTTATCAGCAGTCCCGTCGTTCGATGATCCTCCGTTCACCTGGCACGTTCCGGCCCTCCCTCACTGCCGGTATCGTTACGGGGCTCACGTGTGCCCTGTTCGTGCTTTCCGTTACTCTCTTCCAGCTCCTCATTCTCCATGAAGGGGGAGGGGGGGCGCATGATGTTGTTTATTTCAACGAAAGTCACTCCATCAAACGAAGAAATTAACCCTATCTCCATTAATGCCTGGCTAAAAGCTACCTTTGTCTCAGCATATGAATCTGCTTCTCAGTCATCATTGGAGCAGCTTCACGTCAAGGCTCCTGACGTCAGGGCCATTTCTCCGTCTTTGGACCCTTTATTGGGGATTTCCCCGAACTCACTGGTCAAGAAAGGCTCTTGGATGTCGCCTTCTACCTTCCCCGCTTCTATCTGTCGGATGTCATGTTCCAAGCTTCGGTCCCTTATTCCTTGGGCCCTGTGCTTTCGGTGGGTGTGGTCCTCCAGTTCTCCCGTCCATCCTCGTCTCCTCCGTCTGTTCTGGCGACGATGTCTTCGTCTGCTTCCTTGCTGCTGTGCTGTTCTCCTTTTTCCGTCGTTCCTGGTAGGTATCCCCTCCCCAAGGTTTATCTGTTATATTCTCATTAATACAGAAACAGCTCACAATTATGTTTACGTAATAAAACCCCCCCATTCCCTCCCTGTGAATGGTGGTTTTGTTAGTAAACTGTTGTGAGCTTTTCTGTATTACAAAAATGCTCCCTCCCAGTCCACTTCCTTCCGCCTTCGAAAAATGTGATTACAGGAAACGGAAGTGTGACCTAGATACAGGGGAACGAGGCGGGGTGGGCGATAATAGGCCCAATAAGGGAAAATTTTCGGTTGCCTTACTCTGGCGTATAATTTTTAACAGAGAAAATTCTCATTAATACAGAAAAGCTCACAACAGTTTACTAACAAAACCACCATTCACAGGGAGGGAATGGGGGGGTTTAATACACTTTACGTACACACTGAAGATGTTTCATATATGGGATCAGTTACTGTATCTTCTCAAAGGTGTAGAGAATACTTATGAATCAAGAAAATAAAAACATATGCTTATCCAAGAAAGCATAGCCATACATAACTAGCTATTTTAAACGTCCAAAGTAAGTGACAGAGCTTTTCTGTCCAGTGGGCTCAAGATGAATTGTGATTTCTCAAATCAACTCCTAGTTGTCTGAAAATAGGAACTCAGGCCCAGGTATATTACAATTTAATCTCAGCTGAAATAATCTCAGCTGTAAAAATCCGCTTACTTATGTGGTTTATAGAAGTAAAGACTTTTAACTTCATGGATATGGGAGAAATATATTTTACAGACACTATAAAGATAAAGGATAGAGTTGCCCATTTTTATGCCCCCGCCACAAAGTGGCCGGGGCATATAGTTTTACCCATGTCCGTCATTCCGTCCTTCCGTCATTCTGAAATCAAACAGTTGTACGGACTTTTTTTCGCAATGCCTGCAGATATTGGCCTTATTTTTGGTGTGTGGGCAGATATAGACCAGTTACAGATCGAGTTCGCGTTTCGTCCCGGTTGACCTACTTTTGACTTTTTTATGGCTCCTAAACTTAGAAAATTTCATGAAAAATAGAAATATTCATGACAGATACACATGTACGGACTTTTTTTCGCAATGCCTGCAGATATTGGCCTGATTTTTGGTGTGTGAGCAGATATAGACCAGTTACAGATCGACTTCGCGTTTCGTCCCGGTTGACCTACTTTTGACGGTTTTATGGCTCCTAAACTTAGAAAATTTCATGAAAAATAGAAATTTTCATGACAAATACACATGTACGGACTTTTTTTTGCAATGCCTGCAGATATTGGCCTAATTTTTGGTGTGTGGGCAGATAATGATGAGTTACAGATAGAGTTCGCGTTTCGTCCTGGTTGACCTACTTTTGACCGTTTTACGGCTCCTAAACTTAGAAAATTTCATGAAAAATATAAATTTTCATGACAAATACACATGTACGGACTTTTTTTCGCAATGCCTGCAGATATTGGCCTGACTTTTGGTGTGTGGGCAGATAATGACCAGTTACAGATCAAGTTCGCGTTTCGTCCCGGTTGACCTACTTTTGACCGTTTTACGGCTCCTAAACTTAGAAAATTTCATGAAAAATAGAAATTTTCATGACAAATACACATGTACAGCCGTTTTTAGCCCTCAGCTCATAGGCTGATGGGCTATTGTCGTCACCCAAGCTGTCCATCTGTCCATCTGTCTGTCCGGTGTCTGTCCGTCCGTCTGTTCTGCGTCTGTTAACTTTTACCTTGTGAGCGGGATATCTCTAAAAGGATTCACCGTCGGAATTTTATTTCAGCAGTGAAGATGTTTATCGATAAAATCTCGATCAAGTTCGAAGATGGGTGACCTTGACCCATTTTTCTACATTTTAGAGCTGATTATAGAAAAACACTCAGAAGTTTATATCTCAGGAACCATTGTGTGGATTTTCACAAAACTTACTATAATCATTGGGACTGATGGTCTGTATGTGCTGCACAATTTTGGTGTAGCCACCTGCAATTTCTGATTATTTAATGAAATTTTATCGGATTTTTTCAATTTTGGCCTTTTGTGCAGGATATCTCCAAAGGTATTCAACACAGGAACTTCATTTCTTCAGTTCTATTGCATTATATTTACAAACTCTTGGTCAAGTTCAAAGATGGGTGATCTTGACCTACTTTTCAAGGTCACAGAGCTTTTTTATAGAAAGAAACTTAGGAGCTTATTTCTCAGGAAGCATTTGGTGGATTGTTATGAAACATGGTATATACCTCTCCAATTTAAATTTATAAATGATTATCAACTTTTGCTAATATTCTAGTTTTGCAATGCAATGCTTACAGATACTGGCCTGTGTTTGGTCTGTTGGCGCATAATGACCACTTACAGATCGAGTTCGCGTTTGGTCCCAGTTAACCTATTTTTCACCATATGACAGATCCTGAACATAGAAAATTTCATGAAAGACAGAAATTTTCATGAAAAATGCACATATATGGACTTTTTTTTCACAATGCTTGCAGATACTGGCCTGATTTTTGGTGTGTTGCTTGATAATGACCCTTTACAGATCGAGTTTGCATTTTGCCCTTGTTGACCTACTTTTGACCATACAACACTTCCTGAACTTAAAAAAAATTTACAAAATTTAACAAATGTTTCTAATCTGCCCCAGGCGGGGGCATTCGTGTCGTTCCGACACATCTAGTCTATTTTCTGTTCCACAGCAGGGTGCCCATTAAAATTTGGCAACATTTTCATGAACAGATAGATTAATTCTAAATAGTATCATGCAATGAATGAGTGGGACTTAGGCCTAATTAATTATAAAGAAATAAAAACCCATACCTTGCAAAATATTTTGTTAGTTCATGAAAATCAGTCTGTAAAAAAGTCTATTTTTTACAGCATCTCAACCTAACTGATGAAGGCCAAGGTCACTGGTCACATGCTCAACCCATCACATTTAAAACCTGCTGATTGGTTGCTTAGTGTCATAAAGATCCTAAAAATGTAATTGTCAAGGTGAGGCTGCTAAACCATGACAGAGGCCATGTCAAATGGGCAAATGATAAAGAAGAAACAGAAGGTTGCAAAATATAAATGTTGCTTTTGTGATGTAGTTTTACATCTCATATTAGGCCTTTGCTCCCTCATGAGCTTTTGTGTCAGATTGTGTGATAATATTTAGGTTTAAGAGTATAATCGCAAAATTTCAATGGGCACTCACTGGTGGAACAGACTATAGTGGCACATACTCATCTCGTTGGGGAATGCATTATGCATGGGGTATTCATACATTTTATGGAGCTGATGAATTTGTATGTCTTTTTTCAGCTCTGTGATAGAAGAAACATGTGAAGAAAATGGCACAAAGGATGTGATAACAACAGGAGAGATCAAGGAAGGGTGATGACCTACCACTGCCATATAAAAGAGAAAAACAAAAATGGACGAGGACTAGTGTGGGAACAAGAAGAAAAATAAATTCTTGTCATTGGATTGAAGTAAACAAAAAAGACGAAGGATTCAGTAATTGTATGTGAGAAATGGAAAGAAAGGGACTTTCTTTCTTCAACATAGGCTTTACATATTCAGTTAGATTTGGAAATAATGTAACATTCACAATGTTATCATTCCATTGAGTAAAAATAAAGGATCATCATTTTCTGTGACATTTGGTCAGAAAGATGTTCAGACAAAGATTTATACACTATATACATTAACTATAAGCTAAAGAGGAATATTGGTTTTTATATGTAAAAGTTGAAGAGATGAAGTAAATGAGGGATTAATATATATATATATATATATATATATATATACATTTATATTAGAAGAAAGAAATATGAGTGAGATTTAACAAGGAGGAAAGCTTGGGATTGTCATCGTGTTCCAACACACAAAATCAAGACCTTGATCTTTACATGTAATTTTTGGATGCAAAAATTATTGAACCGTAGGAGTTTACTTTTCATTTGATTCAGAAAAGAAACCATTTAGAACATTGCATCATACAACTGAACAAAAAAAAAAAACAGCTGATGACTTCACCATACAGGTGGCAAGGTTATGGAAAGAACTGGGAATGAAGGACTTGCTGTTGCGTTAGTTATGCTTACAGTAGTGACTTTGTTGCTTTCTGGCTCACCTCACTGTGTAAACACCAAAAAAAAAAATGTCCAGTATTTTCTTCGATAGTTGGTTGCATGAAAAAAGCTAATCAGTTTACAAGGGAGTTAATATGACCTGCTTGATTTTGGATTTGTAACTGAACCAAGTCAAATGGTACATCATTTTTTTTTCTTGACCGTGACATTTTTGTATAACCATGAGTGCTTTGTTACCAGGTTGAAAATCTCTTAAACTGATTTATTTTTTACACACGTTTTGACTCTTCTGTGCAAATTACCATTTGATATAATTACTATGATATTGTTTGTTAAGGTAAGAAAATGTGATAAAAAAAGGTTTTTTAATGAATTTATTTATTGTAACCATGGAGTGGTGAACACGTTTCAGATTTCAAATCCTATGTTTTTTTTTTAGAAACAGTAGGCATATACACATTTTCTTAATGTAGTTTGACCTTGAGTAATAGATAGGGGGGGGGGGGGGAGGAGGGATCCAAAATGATAAACTGAAGTATAACATACTTTTTGTTCCTCTTCCAACTGATCTGATGTATCAGTTTGTTGTATTGTAAATCTAGTGACTTTGGGTTATGTTGTTGCTTTTCAAAAAGTTGCACATTGTGGAATATTACAGACTTCATATGAAAAGGATTTTTGGTTAAGCTAAGTTCATACAGATAGGTAAAATTAGGTTTACTGCCACATAGAATTAAAAGAATTAATTTTGAGATGATACTTTATTCCAGCTGCGACCTCCTGATCTTTATAATTACTTAATTAAAAATACTGCAAACTGTGGACTCTTAAATGGAAGTTTATGGGCAGTATTTAAGTCTTTCTATCATGTGAATGATCACTCTTTCTAATTAACTTAATATTATCAGCATGCAGTGGCTGTATTGTCTACTAGTGGATGCATTGTTAACAGATTGATTTTTTTGAGTTATCAGCATGGAGGGTTATGTGGATTGTATATTCCAAGTGCACATTCCGTTACGATATTCTGTTCATTTACCACAGGCATAATTTTCGGTATTGAATTTCAGCACCCCAAGTTATAACGTTTCAGGTAATACTAGTCAACAGGGCAGTTTAATATAAAAAAACGTGTACAATAAAAACCTAGGAACTGTGACAACCAAGGTAAAAGAAAGATGATAGGCTACTCTATGTATATGGGAACTTTATGGTATTAAATTCCATGCCATAACGTAGAAAATAGTAACACTGCATTTTACATGCTTTTCTGCTTTGTCTGGTTGTAGCACTATGAGTAGCTGTCTAGTTTTAGGCATTTTGAAAATAGCACACAAATTAGGGTTTATTCCATTTTTTTTTTTTTTACTTGAACATAGCTATATATTGGTAATTCTAAACAAAATCTGTCCATATTACACTTGAAATTACAATTTATTTTTATAATATATAAGTTGCAGTCAACACACATAGTTAGGTTTGAGCACACTGAATGATTAAAACTTATGCATTAGTATAAATGTTGCTAGCCTTGTTAAGATTTATTTGAATATGTTCTTTTTTGTCTGTTTAATTCTAGCTGTTTTCTGTTTAAGGAGTCAGTTGACAACATTGTTGATGTAAACTGAAAGCAGATTTTAGTTTCATGTTTTGTCATATGGATAATTTTTTCAATGTTGTTGATTTTGTAAAACATGACCTAGCATTTATATAAATAAATTATTTGTAAGCTTTTGTACATATTCATAAAGTGTTTGTTTTATTACTAGAAAATGCTTTGAGATCAACAGCACACTGGTGCTAAAAGTATGAATCAGCATACCTAAAGTATTTAGAAGGATCCTGATTAAATTTTCTGGTTTAAAATAGCAAAGGAAATACCATAATATTAATCCAAGCCTAGAGAGATGTGTCATGGTTCACCAACTTGATGTTTGCATCACAGGTTAGCTCTGCCCTTTAGGTCAAAGATGGCTGCAATTGACCTTACTACCACAGCCCAAATGCTCCGCCCTTTTAACCTAATTATGATAATGAGCCCCAAAAACACTCCTACACAGAAGGCCTTCAATTCCCACGGTTGCGAGAGCTGTTTACAAAATAATAGTGATATCACAAAGGTGGAACATGCGAATAAGGTCACATAAGAGTTCATGGATAGGTCAATCAGTCATATCTGTGCACTTCGCAGACAGAGGAGACATTCATCCCATTCAGAAATTTACACTCAAAGCTTCCTGGATACCATACTAGAAAATAACACAGGTCCCCCCCCCCTCCCCAGGTACTACCAAATTCATCTTGCAATGGTAAAGTACCCACATCTGTGAAAAAAGTCATAATCGTTTATAGTTTATATCCTTGAAGGTCTGCCTGCAAGACTTGAACAAAATTGTCCCAACTAAAACCAGAAATTTATTCATCTCAGGTTCAACCTGCAATGGCCTCTTATGCAGCGAATAATAGAACTCAAACTTCACATATGTGTGACCCATCACATAAGGAAAAACCTATGAATATGGTGTCAAAGATCAAGGTCATGTGAAATTAATCTAAAATGCACTTTTTTAATGAAAAATTCCAGTTGTGGATGTTAAGATAAAATTTAATGCCAGTCAGCTAAGCATCACTTGGTAGCTCCCTGGAGAGAATTAATGCAACCAAAGCAACAATATTGACAAGCAGTGGATGGTTGTTCTTTCTACATTTGTCAGCCACTCTTATCAGTACCCTGGTACTGAGAACTTGGGTTTTCTTTTCAAACAGAATGATCTTCAAATATCAGGAATTTTTGTCTCACATTACATGTCACCTCATTGTCAGAGCTCTCACAAAAGACCTTCGTGAAAGAGAATAGAATATCACTAGTAATCTGCATTCCAAGTAATACAAGCCTCCAAAATATTTGAATTTACTTATAAGGCCCATGTTCAAAGGTTCATTTGTGCACAAGTGCTGTCCACACTAAAATCTATATTGATTCTTCATCGTTGTGGACAAACACAAAAAATACATGAATGGGAATGAACACATACCCTTCTGGCAGAATGCACTGTGGAGTGCATACAGCCACCAAGGCAAAACAACTCCTGTTGAACATGTCCCTTTGCCAAGGCAAAACAACTCAACTTGAATGGTCCCTTTACCAAGGCACAACAATTTGTCTTGAACAGTCCCTTTACCAAGGCAAAACAACTAATCTTGAATGGTCCCTTTACCAAGGCACAACTACTCGTCTTAACCCTTTACCAAGGCAAAACAACTCATCTTGAATGGTCCCTTTACCAAGGCAAAACTACTAGTCTTGAACAGTCCCTTTTCCAAGGCAAAACAACTCATCTTCAACGGTCCCTTTACCAAGGCAAAACAACTAGTCTTGAATGGTCCCTTTATTCAGCTCTCTACCCAAATTTAGTTTATGGGGTCTTATCTTGGCCATGTCCCACTAACTTACAACAAGAATTTGGTGAATACATCGCCTTTTTGCTGCATGTTAAAGTAATGAACTTCAGAAGGACTGCTCATTTCAAACGGTCGGGGCTTTCAATAGAAGTTGTGGAGTCCTGAACTCTGAGGCAAAAGGTATGGAGAATCAGTTTTCACAAAAAGATATGGTTTCTAATCTTCATTTGTCTCTTCATTAGACTGGGGTACCTATAGATAGTGGCAGTAAATTACTTGCCTAATAGTCAAAAGTGGACAAGTGAAGTCTATTCCAACTTTGACCTACTGGGGAGTTTACTTAATCATAGGGGTGTTAATGGATCAGTCCACTTGAAGTAAAGGAGGGGTGTATATATACATGAGGGTTGATCCATGGAATAACCTACCATTTACATCCAAATCTTCCATTCTGGACACACCTGACAGTACAACACAAATAACAAGACGAAGACTATCCTGATACATAACTTTAATATAATAAACTAAATCCACACAATTATACAGATATGTACACCATACAAAAAGTATATTTTTGTTTTATTGTTTGTTTTGTATAAAACTATAATTTCTGCATGTGTGTATGCAAGTGTCCATATGTTGTATCTGTCTGTCTGCATTGTTGTGTGCCAATGCATAAAGTACAGAAAACAAGAATTGAACCATTCCGTGCATGCACGCGTTTTAACCGGTGTATCGACAACTTGGCACCAGCTGGATGAGTAAAGTACACATTTTCCCTCGGGGAGCGATTACGTTATCTCAAGAGTTGAACAAATATGGCACCATATTTCACCTGTGACTTTTGACCTCATCACCTTTGACCTGACCTAAAAAATCTTGATCTTTAACCAATCTCTTCCAGAGGTTGCAACTGCTTTGCCGAGTTAAGCATGTGGCAGAGTACCCTCTGGTGGAGACTGATGACATGACAGCAGAAGTTTTTCTGCAGAGGATAACTGCTTTTACCTGTTAATCAGAACATGATTTTCATGAATATGATTGCCACTTACCCTAATGAAATGCATGTATCGTATCATACAGTATGCGTGTGTAATACTACACCAGCCTGGAATACTGAATCTATTGAACTCAGTGATAAATCTAATACTTGGAACAGGCTCGTGTATTCTATTCCCAACCATAGCCCTCTGGTGGTGAATACTATCGGTCAAATCATCTTGCATTTAATTATCTAACTGTAGGCTGCATCCAACCTGTGGTTCATATATATTAAGTACTCTGAAAAGACTAATAGGACTGGAATTAATTTGAACAAAAAAGCAGCAAAACAAGACTGGTGCCCCTCCCAATATTTAGCTGGCTTTGATAAGACTGGGAGGGAGGCCATTTAAAAAGAAAAATTCTGGAGGTACAAGCAGTCTATAATCTTTTCCATTTGGCAAATAAATTCAGCCTGGTTTAACCCCAGACTGGTAAAATAAAAGGCTCTATTCCAGTTGCATCTCATCAATCATGAAACAACATCTCAAATTTATAAACTTTGATATGCAGCAGAATTGTGGGTTGGCAAATTTGATCACATGCAGGAAATATGTGAATCCGTCAGATTAGAGCCAATTTGTGCTCTTTGACCTTGTAATTTGTACATCATTGTAAACATACATTGTTGTCTAAATTTTGAGTAGTATTTCATCATAGACACATTACTTAGGTTTGCAAGTGTCAAGCTTATTTCAATAAAATTTATATAAGAGAGAGAGATTGGCAGTTTTTTTTGCAATATATATATTATAAATATAAATTAAAACGTGTATAAATAAAGACCATGATATTGTCAAATTAGAATAGTTCATGATGTTACATACATCTGTAATAATGTGAACCATGAGAGACAAAGCAATATTGCAGAATTTCTTTTTACAGGGAAAATGCTGGAAGTTGTTACAGAGCATGTACAGATCTAACCAATCCTCTTTTTTAACCTGTTTCATTAAGACCTTGTATTTTAACATGTCCAGATGTCTGAATTTTGAAAACAACTTTATAAAACAAGAACGCAAATGTTTCAACTGTCTCCTTTCTAGTGAGCCCCGGGAAGCTGTAACCAATGCAAACCCATGTGAGCCAGGGCACCTGTGGGATAATACACTTGAGCCAAGGCACCTCTAGGCCAGACAAACCAGTAGGCATGGCCCACCTAAGTAAGACAGCTTGCCTCAGTGAGCCCAAGCCAGGGAACTTGTAGGCTACATCTAACTCAGTGAGCCAGGCCACATATAGGCTAAATCTACTGCACTGAGCCAGGGCACTTGTAGGCAACACCCAACTCAGTAAGCCAGGGCAGCTGTAGACAACATCCAACTCAGTGAGCCAGGGCACTTGTAGGCAACACCCAACTCAGTAAGCCAGGGCACCTGTAGGCAAAACCTAACTCAGTGAGCCAGGGCACCTGTAGGCAACACCCAACTCAGTAAGCCAGGGCAGCTGTAGGCAACACCCATCTCAGTTAGCCAGGGCACCTGTAGACAACATCCAACTCAGTGAGCCAGGGCACCTGTAGGCTACGTCCACCTCAGAGGACCAGGGCACACCTGCACACAATCTTGTTCAAAGAACTTTAATTTCTCAGAAAGGGGTTTTTATACTTTAATAAATGCCTAAAATATAAGTTGCAACATACACAGCACCAATTAAATATAAATGCTTACAAGCAGTTCAGGACATACTTGTAGCAAATATCAAATTCCAGAGGTATGTAGATGTACAAAACTAGTTTTATAATGCATATATTATGCAAATGCTTACATATTTTTCAGATTTCACAGATGTTTTCACAAAAATGGAACTTTTTCAAATTACCATGATAAAGATGGGACAATCTTTCACTTATTCTAAGGAAATCCCATGAAGCAAGATTTTCATCTGGTTATAAAAATTGGGCTCTGAACCCTGTTGCATATATGCTTGCTTCACTGTTTTTAAATATATGCATTCTTTGTTAGCAACAATTCTAAATGTCTATAAAAGTAAATCTGGCTGCTTTAAACTAGAAACCAGGAGTACATTTGCCAACATTAATTTTATACTTAATCATTCTCTTCATGGTGATAAGAATTTTATCCTCACTTTTGTAATTAAAATGTATTAACACAGACTATGACACAGATATGGATACACATACAAGGACATTCTTTGCATTCCAGAGTTGAACAGCCTTAACATGTCAGCAGTGACAGACGCTGTGTCCTGGTACTGGTATTTGCAGGACTCCCAGTCTGGCATCCTAAAGAAATTAAGGAATTTTATAGGAGATATTGAGACAAAAATATAGAAGTTCACAGAGATGTTTCTGCCAAAAATATAGGAGTTTTCATTGCACAATTGTGGCTTGCATAGTAAGTTGAATTGACCATCAATTATTCAGACAGCTTCTAAAGGTCTATTCAATTGGTTAAGATGGCTCCACTTGCATGACTGCATCACTCACATGGACAGATCTACAAATGAGCTGTATGTTTTTAATAAAAATAAGTTTATATAACAATAATTAATCAGAAATAATGATTAAATTGGGAATATGTAGTGAAAACATATAGGATATTTCAGTCTCAATACTTGAAAATATAGGAAATTATAGGGGACAATTATAGCAAAATTAAAGCAAAATACAGGAATATAAGAAACAATTATTTTATAGGAAATATTAGAAAACAATTTTTTCAAGGAAAAAATAGGAAACTAGATGTGTCGGTACGACACGAATGCCCCCGCCTGGGGCAAATTAGAAACAGTTGTTAAATTTTGTAAATTTTTTTAAGTTCAGGAAGTGTTGTATGGTCAAAAGTAGGTCAACAAGGGCAAAATGCAAACTCGATCTGTAAAGGGTCATTATCAAGCAACACACCAAAAATCAGGCCAGTATCTGCAAGCATTGTGAAAAAAAGTCCATATATGTGCATTTTTCATGAAAATTTCTGTCTTTCATGAAATTTTCTATGTTCAGGATCTGTCATATGGTGAAAAATAGGTTAACTGGGACGAAACGCGAACTCGATCTGTAAGTGGTCATTATGCGCCCACAGACCAAACATTAGGCCAGTATCTGTAAGCATTGCATTGCGAAACTAGAATATTAGCAAAAGTTGATAATCATTTATAAATTTAAATTGGAGAGGTATATACCATGTTTCATAACAATCCACCAAATGCTTCCTGAGAAATAAGCTCCTAAGTTTTTTTCTATACTAAGCTCTGTGACCTTGAAAAGTAGGTCAAGATCACCCATCTTTGAACCTGACAAAGATTTTGTAAATATAATGCAATAGGACTGAAGAAATGAAGTTCCTGTGTTGAATACCTTTGGAGATATCCTGCACAAAAGGCCAAAATTGAAAAAATCCGATAAAATTTCATTAAAAAATCAGAAATTGCAGGTGGCGCCACCAAAATTGTGCAGCACATACAGACCATCAGTCCCAATGATCATAGTAAGTTTTGTAAAAATCCACACAATGGTTCCTGAGATATAAACTTCTGAGTGTTTTTCTATAATCAGCTCTAAAATGTAGAAAAATGGGTCAAGATCACCCATCTTCGAACTTGACCGAGATTTTATCGATATACATCTTCACTGCTGAAATAAAATTCCAACGGTGAATCCTTTTAGAGATATCCCGCTCACAAGGTAAAAGTTAACAGACGCGGAACGGACGGATGGACGGACAGACACCGGACAGACAGATGGACAGATGGACAGCTTGGGTGATGAAAATAGCCCATCAGCCTATGAGCTGAGGGCTAAAAACGGCTGTACATATGTATTTATCATGAAAATTTCTATTTTTCATGAATTTTTCTAAGTTTAGGAGCCGTAAAACGGTCAAAAGTAGGTCAACCGGAACCAAACATGAACTTGATCTGTAACTGGTCATTATCTGCCCACACACCAAAAATCAGGCCAATATCTGTAGGCATTGCGAAAAAAAGTCTGTACATGTGTATTTGTCATGAAAATTTCTATTTTTCATGAAATTTTCTAAGTTTAGGAGCCGTAAAACGGTCAAAAGTAGGTCAACCGGGACGAAACGCGAACTCGATCTGTAACTCGTCATTATCTGCCCAAACATTAAAAATAAGGCCAATATCTGCAGGCATTGCGAAAAAAAGATCGTACATGTGTATTTGTCATGAAAATTTCTATTTTTCATGAAATTTTCTAAGTTTAGGAGCCGTAAAACGGTCAAAAGTAGGTCAACCGGGACGAAACGCGAACTCGATCTGTAACTCGTCATTATCTGCCCAAACATAAAAAATCAGGCCAATATCTGCAGGCATTGCGAAAAAAAGTCCGTACATGTGTATCTGTCATGAATGAATATTTCTATTTTTCATGAAATTTTCTAAGTTTAGGAGCCGTAAAACGGTCAAAAGTAGGTCAACCAGGACGAAACGTGAACTCGATCTGTAACTGGTCTATATCTGCCCACATACCAAAAATCAGGCCAATATCTGCAGGCATTGCGAAAAAAAGTCCGTACAACTGTTTGATTTCGGAAGGACGGAAGGACGGAATGACGGACATGGGTAAAACTATATGCCCCGGCCACTTTGTGGCGGGGGCATAAAAAAGATTGAGTCAGTGGGAGTCTTTTGTCTGAGTCATGCCACTGATGTTGTATCCATCCAGGATGCAATATACAGAGGTACATTAAATAAGCTGTTTCCCTATCCATATCCATGTCAGTTTCATATAAAATATATACTGTGATACAAACATTCAAGTTTCCATTGCCATCAATGCAGTTCAAATTGCTACTGCTCAATCAATATACATGTTTACAGGTAGTTCTTTTTAAAAAGCTATTTCCATATCCATAGCCTTGTCTAGCACATTTTCAAATGTTATTGTCTCTTGAGCAGAACACTTTAAAATGCAGTTGTTATGTTCATATCCTTCAGTGCATTTTTTATCTAACCAATGTTTATATGGACACACTGTGTAGAAAAACATAAGTTACTTATATTATAATATTCATATCCATATGAAAATAGATTTCCTAAAATAAGCTTGGTTTAAAGGAATAACTGCCAATGAATTCTGTAATACTAGTATTGTTCAATTGCCATTGAATTCTGTAATACTAGCATTTTTCAAATATTAAGGAAATCTATAATACTAGTATTGCACAAATGTTACAATGTGCTTTGACCTTAAAATCACTAATACAATTATATTTCTTGCCTTGCCTGAATCTTTACACTTATTCAGAGAAAAACATGAATGCTGTCCTCACAGTTCTTGCAGCAGTAAGTTAACTATGCATTTAAATATAGTACCTGAGTGACTGATCCTACCACTGAAGTATGCAAGAGAAAATACAGTAAAATATTTCCTGCATAGTATCTAACATAACGGTTCACCCAGGTGAACATACAGAATACAAAAATGAGGATTTCATAACATAAATTATACAACATAATGGAATGCATATGACACACTGTAGCATTGTGTACTAATGTTGAGTAATATACCCCTTTCACACGGCAAAAGCAAAATGGTTTGAAACTTTTTTAAAAGAAATTTAAACACACTATCACATGGCATTAACAAGGGACCCATGGGTCACGGCGCTCAGCTGTTATATATGATAAAAAATATGATTTGGGAAAGAGGCACATGCTTGTTTTGTGAGGTAATAAATATAAGCTTTATTATGAGTTGTTGGTGTTTAGCTTATGTATGATTTTGATAGTATCTTTGGAGACAAGGAAGAGGATTGATTTAATTTATTTTATTAACAAATGGAGTGCTATTGTCACACAGATTTTGACTTGGCCATATAACTTATAAGCAGCACATATTATAAAAGATTTTAACTATTTATTAAAATTTAATAACAAATATTGTGCCAATATAATTTTTATTAAAAAGAACAATAAGAAAATCATACGATTTTTTAAAATAAAATATAACTGAAATGATTATTGAAATAATATTATAGAATATATTCATGAATGCATTCATGAATACATTTTGAAAGTATCTGCACTGGTTTTTTACCTGAATTCCCATTCTTATGCAATAAAATTTTTTAATGCAGTACATATTCATATTCGTATTCAAATACATTTGCAAAGCATTCGCACCATGTCTAGTATTTATTCAGTTTTAGCCAAACAAAGATGTTGAGAATCCAGAATATACAAATTCACAAATTTAAATAATGATCACAAGTACCTGGTTTTATGGCTTTTATTTATATTAAAAAAAATAAATGTAATATATTCACTCTGGACTACTTTCACATCAATCTACACACTAGACACAGTAGGAATCTAGATTAATATTATCAACTGCATCTTTGTCTATCATTAATTTCCTTCATATGATCCCTAATGATTAGTAATGAATAATTTGATTTATTTTTTTATCATTAAAATTTCACTGAAAAATACCATAGGTGACTGCATGGTGTTATTTGGAATAACATTGACATTGACATTCTATCCATCCATACAAGATTCTTACATCATCAGTAACTGCAAGTTAATTTTCTGTTACTCATCAACTAACAAATTCCTTTTCTATTAATTTTTCTTTAATTTGTTATAACAAAACCAATACAAAATTATTAATTCATTGTTTATTGTTATGTTGTTTTTCAAAACAACTACTAGATGAGTTGGGTTGGACACCTGGATCAACTGTGGCTGGGCATTAGCTGCCTGGCTGCCCCAGTGTATGCTTCGCTCAAGCATGCATAATCTGATGAAAGGTCAACAAGGTCAACATACAAGTGACTGAAGAGGGGCTGGACATGGTCTCATATAAAAATTAATAAAAGCTACAATATTTAGCCAATTTCTTTCAGCTTTCTAAACTATAAAGATGAAATCCTTATGTGTGCATGATATGAAAATTATATCAACAGTGCTCTCAGGAAACAAATGTGCCATGGTCAAAGTTGGGCAAAATTTAAGGTACTAATTTTATATTTATACTAATAACTTATAAAATTTGAAAAATTCAGAACTTATTTTTGGTATTCAATTGAATCTTGATAAAATAATGTTACATCCCTGACAAAAAATCTCTAGCTTCAGCAATCCTCTTGTTAAGGGAGTAAATATATTTCTTGATTTTTTTAAAAAGTGCATTATGTTTGGGCCCATAACTTAAAACAATTACACAATACTGACATCATTTCTGGCATGTGCATAGCGAATGTATAGAAAAATATGTATATTATAAGATCAAAGTCAGATCAGTGGTTTTGATATTAGGCAGTCTTACAGTGTAACAATGGGTTTTTAATGGAAAAATGAAGTTTTTCATTAGTATTTTGAAGGAATTAAGTCCTAGTGATAAAATTCTTGGCATGGTAGGGGATTTTGGAGACATCTAACTGTATGCTAAATTTAAGGAACTTAGAGCTGAAGCTGGGGAGCTGAGCTCAGGCAAACTGCATAACACTAGCTTGATGTAAACTTGATGTGATATGGTGCTTGAAAACTTGAATAAAATCTACAGTTTTTGATCAACTGGTTTTGAATTTTGGTGTTAACAGACAAAATGCTAACAAAAACATGCTGTGAAAATTAAATCCACAGTACTTACAGGAAAAAAACGTGCCATGGTCAAACTTAGGCAAAATTTAAGGTACCAATTTTATATTTTTGCCAATATTTAAAAAAATTTAACAGATTTTGATCTAATTTTTGGTATACAATTAAATTTTGATCAATTAAAGTTATATTATTGAAAAAAAGTCCCTACCTTTAACACTTTTGGTCTTAAGTGACAAAATATCCTTCCTGATTTTTTTTACAAAGTCCATTATGTTTGGGCCCATAACTTTTTTAATTAAATAATACTGACTTAATTTCTGGCATGTACATAGGTACTATATAGAGTAATATTTATGGTAAATATGAAGAAAACCAGACGAGTGGTTTTGATATAAGGCAGTCCTGAAGTGTGAAAATAGATTTCTAATAAAAAATTGAGGTTTTTCCTTAATATCTCTAAGGAACGAAGTCCTATTGACCCAAATTTCGGCATGGTAGGAGATTTTTGGGACATCTAACTGTATGTCAAATTTCAGATTCGTAGGTCCAATGGTGTTGAAACGTGCCAGTCTTAGGGACGGACATCCGGACGGCCTGACAGACAGACGGACTGACGGACGACGGATAATGGACCACGACTATAGCTCAGATGACTTATAGTCAGCTGAGCTAAAAAAAACTGTACCTGTTAAAAAATTTAGTGCAAGTGCAGTATGAACATTCCAAACAAATTTGGTGTCCCTGCTGATATAGATACTGCACTATCAGGCGAAAGCAACTATTATCTGGCAACCTGAACTGCTGATACACCCTTATTGAGTGCAGGATGCCTTTTGAAATATTTAAAAGAATCTGTTTTGCTTAAGATGGTTAGAAACCATTTGTGTGTGGTTGTGTGAAAGGGGTAATATATTGGTGTTTACGCTTGCAGCTTGTTGTATACATGGTTCTATGCCGTTGTTTGTGCCTGCGTATACCAATATGTCTGCAAGTACGTGTCTCTAGTTGTTTGCGTACATGTCAGATGAGCATGTATGCAGATCTGTACAACATTACTCTCACACACCGGTGTGGGCGTGGGCAAATGCGGGCACCCAAAAACCACACGTTCTCATGAGGCCACCACTAGTATAAGGAGGAGGTTTATATAACCGGGTATTCTTCATTTAAATCTTGATACAGGCCTCATAAATGATAATAGTATATACCATATTACAGCAATTCATACAATTTTTAACAAACTACTAATTTTCTGTGAAACAGGTAAACTAAATTCGAGTATATGGCATCAAATAGATACAAAGTTCACGGGAGTAAAATCTGACTAAAAATTAAACTGTCGGAAAAGGGTATAACAATAAGTGGCTAACTTAATTAATACCATCCACTTATAAAGGCAATATTAACAGAAACTGTCTAATTTGACCACTAGACAATCAATGCCATAGTGGTGGAGCTTTTTTAACTGAAAAGCTAATTAGACCAAATTACTATACATTCATGTAGAGAAGCCTGTCTAAATGGATACCAGCCAAATGAAAGCACCAGACTTTCAAAAGTCCTAAGTGCTGATACATGTCTTAATATGGCAAATAAATAAACTACACAATACAATCCATTCAGCTGGTGAAAGCTGCTCAACTTAACATATGTCTAATAACCACTATCAGACTTTCAAGTCTACTGAGACCACCCAGCTATTAAGATGGGGAAGGTCTAATGAGTACCTGTCTCATTAGACCATTATGTGTCATAATAAATTAATTACAACCATATGATGAAAGCACCTGTGAATAAGGTTCACTATTTAACCCAGTTACTGTTTTAACCTGAAAGGAACCATTTATTATTTGAGGGTCTAAACATGACTTTTAGTATATTTAGCTTTAGCTTTATGTACTTAGAGAATTATCTATTTCAGGAACCCAAACATATTCAGTTGGCCATTTTCTAAGTTATGTGCATTCTTCCATTACATAAGAACACAAACATTACCCCAGCATGACAGAGGTTAATACCAGTATGGTGAGCCATCTCTCAAATCTTTGTTTAATTAAAAAAAAGTTGTAAAGGGCAGCCAAAAGTATTAAGTTCATTCTAAATATTAAAATATTTTTGTGAACAACTACTCACATGTCATGGTCCATGTCAACATTTGTTTTTACTTCCTGTGAGAGCTTTTTATTTTTATTATAGGCCAAATAGATGCACAAAAGTGTGCAAAATCTGGTAAACTCTACTTTGTCAGAGTGAAAATGACCAATGAAAAATATCTGAAATGGCTAAAGGATGTATTACTACAGATTAATTAAAGTTTGCAGCTTAAAACTCTTAAATGTTAACTGATAAATTCATTTTCTAAAACTATCACTGCATGTGTGTTATAATAGCCAAACTATATTGTAACTTGTAATTTTGTCAAAGGTGAAATTAACACTGTGACAGTAAAATAAGTTCTTTTACACTGTTTTTCTTAGCCACTTTACTCTAAATGTGAAAAATAACATGTAAATCTTTATTCTTATCAAATTTTTTAACAAGATTAGGTAAAAGACTCCGTTCTCTGGGTATATATATTATAGCAAAGCCACATATGGTACTGATCACAGAATAAATTGTGAAAGAATGAAAAGATGGGAGCGTCTGCCTCCATGGAATACCAGGCTTATACGTACAGCTGGACAGGGTATCATAAAGCCGTCATGACACATCCTTATATGTGCTCTACAGATACAGTTTTGATCAAATCATCTGAAGTGACCCAATGACCCACAGGGCTCAGTCCTCAATTGCATACCAAGTTTCCCCACATAGTAACTGAATGGTTGAGGCAGTTGTATACACTGAAGTTCTTCGCTTTCAGCATTTTTTTCGAATATGTCAGATTAGCACTGGCTGATTATAAAATACACTTAGTTATTGTAAAGATACTTTGGCATAATGCAAATGACCCTTTAGATTAATGGTCTTGTGCAATGTTATTTAAAAATACATACCAATATTAATGTACTTCTTTATCAAATTATAAATAAGATGGATTAGCTGCACACAAGAAACCTTAATTACTGAAGCATTTTTTCATTTTTAAACCTATTTAAGTGCTACTTTTTCTGCTCAATAAAAAAAGAACAGGTGGATATTTCAATCTTATTTTAAATTATATCTACTCTCTTCAGTGCCAATCCTCAACACAAATACCATTCCCAGACCATAAATTAAGCAGTTTTCCTTAAATATTCAAATATACAGACATTCCACATGATAATATGAACTGAATTTAAAAAAAAACCAATTTCATCAATGGGGCCCCATCAGTTTTTTGGAGTCACTATTTCTTTACAAGGACAGTTAACAGAGAAAACGTAGCTTTGTGATGTACCATGAACTTAAGCAATTGATAAATTATCAGGAAACTTAAAACCAAACCTTGAAGAAAATTTGATTTAAACAGCTTAAGATATATAAGGACAATCTCTTCAATCAAAATGGGTTGACTCACAAGTAGGGTTCAAGGACAATGATCACATGCATTAACAATCATGTGACAGACACTGCCAGGATATTGGTACCATAAATATTTAGTTAAAAAATCTGCAAAAAGAATGAAAATCCTTCAGTTGTCAATTCACAAAGCAGCTGTCATGTCAGAAAATGTAAATTAACTTTTTAGAAGTAGAGGATTTATAGTCTGATATCAGTGACCAAGTCTGTCTCATCTCACTTTACAACCTTGAAGTCACGAGTTCTATGTACTGACCATTAGGCCACCGTGCTCCACAAAAAAAGGGACTTGCCATTAAATTCTAAATGATAAGGGTTCTCATTTTTATATCAAGAATAAAAGTAGGAAAGAAACATGAAATCTGTTAAATATCATCCCACCCTGATGAGCACCTATTAGTGGAACAGACATATAGCTTTCTGATTTTGCAAATAAAATAAAAATGTGATATTTTATTAAAAGAATACCTGTTACATTTTTTAAAACATAAATAATATAGTTAGTATGTCTCATGAGACCAGGTTGTCAACATCAGTATTCTTTCATTGACTGCTATAAATAGTCAGTTACAAAGAACTGATTTGACGATTAACAGGGGGGGGGGGAATTTTGTGAAGGATGGGATTTACCATATACAACAAGAAAGGACTCGTACCAATAAAAAGTCCACAACTTTAATAAGGGAGTAGGGTTGGTTTGGAGGATGGTTTCAGCCTTACAAAATAGGGACAAACACTGGAGAGAGGAAACTTCTCCAAGTGGGGGTGGGGGGGTAGGGGTTAACCCGCTGGATCCACTTATGATTTAATCTTAATGATATTACCCCTGGTTAGACCTATCATTAGCACTTGCAGTGACTTGGCTTTATGTACAGCACTGGGCTGGTTGGCTGGCTGACACTGTGACCAGGGCAAGCTATTTCTATTCGCGGCCTGAGCAATGTGGCAGTTGAAAGATTAATCCATACCTACCACTGAAGGGGAGGGGATTGGGAGGTTAACTGTGGTAGGCCGTGATCATATCATGTAACGTGGCTCGTTGTGACCACAGTATACAATTCTGGAACAGGTTTAGCTGATACAGCCATTAGCTCACAGGTTGTAATTAGCTTGTGCATTTTCTTCGACGTTGAACTGGAACTGCTGGGCATTCTGATCGACTTGCGGTGCGATACTTTTGTCCTCCTCTTCTGTACCGAAGTAACGTTCAATAATATCAAAGGCTTTCTGGTATATATCCTGGTTCTCATGGCTCTGCAAAAACTCTATTTTGTCCAGACCTGAAAATTATAAATATATTTATAATTATGGTTACATACAAAATAAATATATATATATATATATATATATATATATATATATATATATATATATATACAATTGTCACCAAACACCGATCTACAGATGGATACACCATGCAAAATTTCAAACCCACACCAATCCACTCCTGAGAAAAAGTGCATCAATGTATTCTATAAAATTGGTACAGCAGGTGGTGCCACCTGTCTGGTCTACAACAAAGCTATCCAAGATGGATAAACATGCAAAATTTCAGGCTGATACATCCTTCCAATCCTTAGATATGAGTGATTTTACCCAAAGCAAATGGACAGATGTATACCCAGGAAAACAATTGAAGATGGTATCAGCTGTCTTGAATATGAGATGGAGGTATCCAAGATCTATGAACATGCAAAATTTCAGACCAATACTGCAAACTACTCCTGAGATATGAGCAATTATCACACAAAGCAAACATACGGATGGAGGCCATGTGAAAATGACTGCAGATGGAGCAAACAGTCTTGAGTTTGAGATGGAGGTATCCAAGATCTATGGACATACACAATATCAGCCCATCCTACAAACCACTCATGAGAAAAGGGCATTAATTTATTCTTAAAAAACAGGAAGGTAGGTGGTGCCACCTTTCTGGTCTATGAAACTACCCTACAAGATTGATGGACATGCCAAATTTCAGACCAATACATTGAACCAATCCTCAGATATAAGCAATTTTCGCCCAGAGCAAATGTACAGATGGACCACACGTGAAAATAATTTCTGATGGTGCCACCAGTCTAGAGTATAGGATGGTGGTATCCAAGATGGATAGACATGCAAAATTTCAGACCAATATATTGAACCACTCTTGAGATATAAGCAATTATCACACAAAGCAAATGTATGCATGGACGCCACATGAAAACAATTGCAGATGGTGCCACCAGTCTTGAGTAGAGATGGAGGTATCCAAGATCTATGGAAATGCACCATTTCAGTCCAATACAATGAACCAATCACTAAGATGAAAATTAATAATTTTTATTAATTTGCCATAGCCAAAGTTGGACAAAATTTAAGGTATTAACTTTTTATTTATGCTAATAACTGAAAAAATTGGCAAAATTCAGATCTAATTTTGGTTTAACAATTGATTCTTGATTTAATTAAGTTATATCCTTGAAAAAAAAATTCTCCAGCTTCAGCATTTCTCATGTTAAGTGAGTAAATATATTTCCTGATTTTTAAAAAATTGCATTATATTTGGACCCATAACTTCAAAACAATACTCAATACTGATCTAATCTTTGGTATGTTAATAGAAAATGTATGGAAGAATATGAATACTAAATATAACAAGTGACCCATGGGTCATGACGCTCAGCTGCCAAGCATGACCTGCGACATCACGGGCTGCGATTCACAACTTCTAGTAAAATTGTTGCATAACCTATATGCCAATTTTGTTTAAATTTTCTACATTGCCATAAATTCTAATCATATATGTCTGGTTAAAACATAGTGAATGGTGGTCTGAGGCAAAATGTATGGTTGTTGAGCTATCAGGAACTAATCCCACAGCTTGCTGGATACCTGTCAGTCTCAAAAGGAATACCACACAGGCCACATATAACATCAAAATATAGCAAAAGATCAAGGAAATCCATGCAAGAATTATTGTGAAACGTGTGCTTCCATATTAATTTTTATTCAATACAAGCTTTCATAAATGATGGTCATATTTATTAAGAAATCTTTGACCCAATGCAAGATTACATTAATATACATCCCACTGCATTCACTTTAATAGTTCTTGAGATAATATGTTCTAAAGGAATTTAAAGATGGCTTCCTGGTGGCCATATTGGATTTCTGACAGGTCAGAAATTGAACAACAAACATCCTCTAAAAGGGATCAAACATCATAAACAAGGGACCTATGGGTCACGACACTCAGCTGTTATATATGATAAAAAAATATTATTTAGAAATGAGGCACATGCTGGTTTTGTGTGGTAATAAATATAAGATGTATTATGAGTTGTTGTTTAGCTTATGTATGATTTTGATAGTACCTTTGGAGACAGGGTAGAGGATTGATTTCATTTATTTTATTAACAAATGGAGTACTATTGTCGCACAGATTTTGACTTGGCCATATAACTTATAAGCAGATTATATAATATAAGGGTTTAACTATTAATTAAAAAAAATTACAAATATTGTCCCAAATATACTTTTTATTAAAAATAATCAGAGAATATGATTTTTTAAAATAAAATATAACTGAAATGATTATTAAAATAATATTAAAGAATATATTCATGAATGCATTCATGAATACATTTTAAAATTATTTGCACTGGTATTCATATACTTTCATTTTTACCGGAATTCCCATTCTTTATGCAAGAAATTTTATAATGGAGTACATAATCATATTCATATTTAAATACAATTACAAAGTATTCGCACCATGTCTGGTATTCATTCAGTTTTCACCAAACAATGATGTTGAGAATCCAGAATATACAAAATTCAAACATTTAAATAATGATCAAAAGTACCTGGTTTTATAGCTTTTATTTATATTAAAAAAAAACTGTAATAAATTCATTTTGGACTAATTTCACATCAATGTACACACTAGACACAGTAGGAATCTTGATTAATATTATCAACTGCATCTTTGTCTATCATTAATTTCCATTATATGATCCCTAATGATTAGTAATGAATGATTTACTTCTTTATCATTAAAATTGAACTGAAATATACTATAGGTGACTGCATGGTGTTATTTGGAATACGTGACATTCTATCCATTGATACAAGATTCTTATATCATCAGTAACTGCAGGTTAATTTCCTGTTATTATAAACTAACAAATTCCTTTTCTATTTTTCATTAATTTTTTATTAAAAACCAATAAAAATTTATTAATTTATTGTTTATTGTTATGTAGTTGGTTAAAACTACTAGATGAGTTGGGTTGGACACCTGGATCAACTGTGGCTGGCCATAAGCTGCCTGGACTCCTGTGTATGCCTCGCCTCAAGCATGCATAATTTGCTGAAAGTTCAACAAGGTCAACATACAGGTGACTCAAGAGGGGCTGGAGAGAGCCAAAGTCTAACAGGGTCTCATAAAAACATTAATAAAAGTTACAATTTTTGGCCAATTACTTTCAGCTTTCTAAACTTAAAAGCTGAAATCCTTATGTGTGCATGATATGAAAATTATATCAACAGTGCTCACAGGAAACAAACGTGCCATGGTCAAAGTTGGGCAAAATTTAAGTTACTAATTTTACATTTATACTAATAACTTATAAAATTTGAAAAATTCATAACAAATTTCGGGTATTCAATTGAATCTTGATTAAATAATGTTACATCCCTGACAAAAAATCTCTAGCTTCAGCAATCCTCTTGTAAAGGGAGTAAATATATTTCTTGATTTTTTAAAAAGTGCATTATGTTTGGGCTCATAACTTAAAACAATTACGCAATACTGACATCATTCTGGCATAGAGAATGAAAAATATTAATATTATTTATGATTAAAGTCAGATCAGTGGTTTTGATATTAGGCAGTCTTGAAGTGTAACAATGGGTTTATAATGGAAAAATGAAGTTTTTCATTAATATCTTGAAGGTATTTTTTCCTAGAGACCAAATTCTTGGCATGGTAGGGGATTTTGGAGACATCTAGCTGTATGCTGAATTTAAGGAACTAAGAGCTGAAGCTGGGGAGCTGAGCTCTTGCAAACTGCATAACACTAGCTTGATGTAAACAATATGTTACATGGTGTTTGAAAACTTGAATAAAATCTACAGTTTTTGATTAACTGGTTTCAAATTTTTTGTGTTAACAGTTGAAAAGGTAACAAAAACATGCTGTGAAAATTAAATCCACAGTACTTACAGGAAAAAAATGTGCCATGGTCAAAGTTGGGCAAAATTTAAGGTACAAATTTTTTATATTTATTAATATTTTAAAAAATTTAAAAGATTTTTATCTAATTTTGGGTATACAATTTACTTTTGATTTATTAAAGTTATATTACTGGAAAAAAGGTCCATAGCTTTAACATGTTTTGTGTTAAGGGATCATATATCTTTCCTGATTTTTTACAAAATGCATTATGTTTGGGTCCATAACTTTTTTAAATTATATAATACAGACATAATTTCTTGAATGTACATAGGAACTATATAGAGGAATATTTATGGTAAATATGAGGAAAAACAGATGAGTGGTTTTGATATTAGGCAGTCCTGAAGTGTGAAAATAGGTTTTTAATAAAAAATTGAGGTTTTTCCTTAATTTCTCAAAGGAATGAAGTCAAAAAGACCCAGTTTTTGGCTTGGTAGGAGATCTTGGGGACATCTAACATTATGCGGAATTTTGGATTCCTAGGTCTTACGGTTTCAAAACGTGCCACATCTACGGACGGACGGATGGACGGACAGACGGACGGACGACGGACAATGGACCACGACTATAGCTCAGATGACTTACAGTCAGCTGAGCTAAAAAATCACAGAAACTGCCCTGGCAAAAGGATTTCTAAAATGGCTACCTGGCAGACATAATGGTTTTCTGACAAGTCTGACATTTGATATCACACATCCTCCAATAAGACACTAAACTTGTAGCAATTGCTTCAAAGAATGTAACAGTTATGAATGTCCAAAACAATTCAAAAGGCATGATCAGGTTGGAGAACTCTCATATCAGATTTATGAACATGCAAATGTAAAAAGTGCATGTCCAATTTGTTTTAATTATCAGCTTGCTATTCAATGAGGTCAGCAGGGTAGGTAAATTGCAAAACCTAAAAGAAAAGAAATGCAGAAAGCATCACTAAGAGTCTTGTAATCAAATAAAGCCATCCTAAATCCAGAATATGAATACTAAATATAATAAAAAAACAGACCAGTGGTTTCGATATTAGGCAGCCTTGAAGTGTGACAATGGCTTTTTCATGGAAAACGGAGGTTTTCCTTAATATTTTGAAGGAACAAAGTCCTAGTGACCCAATTTTCAGTATGGTAGGAGATTTTGGGGACATCTAACTGTATGCAAAATGTTGGATTCATAGTTCCAACGGTTTCAAAATGTGCCCTGTTAACGGCCGGCCGGCCGACTTATATTCAGCTGAGCTAAAAATGTTATGGCACTGTCTGTGTGGAATGGTTACAGGAGTATGAAGTAGCTCATAGAAAATGAAGGTAGCTCATAGAAAATGAAAATATTTGTCTGTATTTAAACAATTTTTTTCTTCAACTTGGACAAATACTGTTGGCTTCATATTTGCAGGATTAAATGTTTGCCATTTTAACTTTTCTGTGTTTCACTAGGGTTCCCTTTTCAGGATCTCACCATTATGTAACCTTCACTAGCTTTAAATCAGTTGTTATATGAAGTATTTATATCAAACATCAGATGAGTGGAATTTTTGTTATGTAGTGGCAGATAACAGAAAAGAACTTTCAGCTGTTGATGATACAGACAGTACAGGCATACACATTTTATGATGAAGAAAATATATGAAACATAAATCAAATCTTGCTGAAATGTGATTAGATTGATAGCTAACCATCAGATAACTTTGAATGAGTGACCGACTTACCATAGCATTCTTCTATCATCACAGCATAAGGGTTTGTTCCACCCAGCATTTTGGCATCCTGTTCACCGAGACGTAATATATTCTCCAAGCCGTTCAGGGCCACCTGGACAATCTTACTGTCCAGCACCGTCAACAAGTCACACAAAGGAGGGATGCAGCCCTGGTCAACAAGGTATCTACGTAAACCAAAAAGACAACTCAATTTTTAGTCTATCAACCAAACAAGGTAACTGGATTGGTTACAGATAGTGTTCAGAATCAGTTGAATTTTCATGACATCAGTAACAAGTGCACTGCAAACGTGCATAATATGCCTGTTGTGTATCTGCTGAACTCTGACCTCATAAAATATGCGTACATTTTGATGAGAAGATAATTCAGGTGAGAAACTCTAATGGTAAATATGTATAATGAGTTTCATGAAAATCCATAGGATTTTTGTTAGTCACCAAGGTGCCTCCGAAATGCGGTGACCTCTGACTTCATTAAATATGCATGGATTTTGCTGGAAATCAAACTTAGATATTTCATTGATTAACATTTCTGAAGAGTTTTATCAAAATCATTCATATTCTTCAAAAGTTATCGCAGCGAGACCACAAAGTAGCCTAGTGACCCTTGACCTTATTAAATATGTTTGGATGTTGCCCATAAATGAACTCAGGTGAGATTGTCTGTTGGTAAGTAGTTATGGTTAGTTTTGTGAAAATCCATCAAAGCCCCGGTAAGTTATCGCAGGGACAAGTTAACGGACGGACGGTGGGTATACCATAATACTCCTGTCATATGGCAGGCGTATAAAACTGATCAACCTCAACCAACCGACAATGGGAAATAATGGGTTATTTAGGAGTATTAACTTTCAGACCATACATAGACTGGTGCACAATCTCAACTAATAAGTAGGCATATCTTCATTCTATAGCCTACATGTCTAGAAAGTAACTTCAGAATTCAGTTTTTTCTAGTAAATAGAGACTTTTCTCTGGTTTGTTTGCATAATGTATATAAAAGGACATTTTCTCACCACAAAGCCTGCAATTGATTATGGCACTGCAAGATCAATCATTGGATCATTTGCATCAACCCAACCGATCATCGATTACAATCAATCACTGTTTTTTTTCAACTTTTTAATGCGTATGAAGTCCCACTTCACATATAAATGTTGCCAACTGCTGATCTTGCTTAATCCCCTAACATAAATCATTTCCTGTGTTTAAGTGCAAATAACTCACTCTTAGAGATGCAATTTTAAAGTTGGCAGGCTTCTCCTACTAAGTATGGTAACTAACTTGTAATTATTAATACGGCAGAAACACATTTCAACCGCAGAAATCCTAAAAACTAACATATCAAATTTAAATTAAATGTAATTTAACTGTAAATAACAGACATCAATTTGGAGTACCCCCTTTGATTAAGATACAACATAATGAATGATACCAAGAACAAATATATGAAGATAAAATCAATTAAAACTAAAATACTTTCATAAGAAAGTAAAAGAACACTGAAATGTTTTCTTCTCTAGACATACATAAAGAATTTGGATACTTTGGTTACAAATGACACATATTAAATTTATTTTGACCTGACTAGCAGATATTTCTACCATTTCTACATACCCGGTACAGGACTATCATATTTTACCCTAGTTTCTGCGCCAATGAGGTATTCCTACCTTTCTAATCAGCCTAATTTTTATAAACTAATGATTTTTTATGGAATATTCAACAATGCCACTCCATGGCTTGGATGGTGGTGTTAGGTAGTCTGTAGAAGTGAAGGAAATAGAGAGGACCCAAAGAAAACCATCAACCTTGGATTCACAAGAACTGAACCCAAGTTGCCAGCATGGAAGCCTAGTGTTATACCATTTTTTACCAGCTTAATTTCATGACCTCACCTGATCTGCTCAGGTGTACCACCTGATGTGGCGTTGGTTATCGCCCACGCAGCTTCTTTCCGGGTGCGGAAGTCGGCTTTACCCAAGATATCAATGAGGACAGGGAAGATATTGGCATCTATGACTGCTTGAATTTGCGCTCGGTTTCCAGCGGTGATGTTGGAAATCGTCCAGCAGGATTCCTTTCGTATACTTTCCTTCTGGCTACTCAGCAGATGCAACAAACATGGCAAAGCTGTGCAGTTCAATATCACCTGAAACCAGACAAACCATTCAATGAGGATAGTGGTCAATTTTGCGCATGATCTGAAAAACATTCATCTGAAACTGATAATTTTCCAGTTAAAATGCTCTACCAAGCTGCCACCTGCATATCCAACCAGTGACTGCCAAATTTTAGTCAAATATTTTTTTTTCTGTTTCAATTTCAAAACTTGACTCATGTTGGGGGAGCCATGATTAGGGGAAGATTGACTGGTACCCTGCACTATAAGGACCCACTCACTGTATGAGAGCAGCAAGCTGTAACAGCAGGGGGTGCCAGTCTAGGCCGGGTATTGTTAGTTATGGCAACTGGAGAGATTGCACTGTTGACAACTTCCAGTCAGGCAATATCAGTATAATAACAGAGCTATGATCGTTTTCTGTTTCCCCCGGAATCCTGATTCTTGTTTGTGAGTACCTGGGCAACTGATTGGGCAATATCAGTATAATAACAGAGCTATGATCGTTTTCTGTTTCCCCTGGAATCCTGATTCTTGTTTGTGAGTACCTGGGCAACTGATTGGGCAATATCAGTATAATAACAGAGCTATGATCGTTTTCCGTTTCCCCCGGAATCCTGATTCTTGTTTGCGAGTACCTGGGCAACTGATTGGTTGCCTAAGACAGGCCCACTGTATACTTATCTGTTGGTCAATACCAGTTCTCCATATTTCATCGATACAAAATTCACTCTACCCCCCCCCCCCCCCCATTACTTCAAACAAATTTCAGGCTCCCAAGGTCAGAGATCTTCAGATGACCTCCTGGGATTTTAACTTGGACAAGTGTTTATGATTTGTGGCCTGTTAACACATACATGGCTGACCAGACATAGGGTGACTGCTTCAGCTAAGACAACTGTCAGTTACTAAAATGAACAATTAGTTCTTTAAAAATACTGACAAGTAAATGTAATATATTTTCCCTACAACAGAATAACACATGAACTATGAGACAATCCCACCTGTGTTTGTATGTCATCACCTGTGACGATGTTACCGACTGCCCTCAAGGCTGCTGAGACAACACTTTGACTTGTGTGCCTACAATCAAAGACAGAATCAACAGCAATGTATCAATAACAACTGCCAGTTATGGTTAAATGGGAGCTAACAGGATACCTCTTTTCATATGGTCTTTCACAAAACTATGTTCCATGACCCCCCTTTTTGCAACAACTTTTTATAAACAGAGTTAATATTTCAGAGGGACTTGGGTTTATTTATTTTTTCACTTCTGCCCGATGTCAATTTAACTCTTAGATGGAACGAAAGCAAGGCTTACTGATAACAGTGTGTATGGGTCCCCCTCTCTTTGGCATTACATTAACAAGATTGATCATAAATGTTTTTAAGGATGCAGTAAGTCATCTGGTTCAGTAAATAAATTATTGCTGTTACATATCTTTGTCCACAAGAAGGTGGTGTAATTAAATAATTAAGCACACACTGACTTATGAACTATCTTTATGCTAATAGTGCCTAATAAATATTTTAATAAAAAGTAATAACTGTCTCAAAATACAAGAGACAGTTAAGGTATCAACACAATCATCAGAAAATCATCAGAAAGTTAGACGGTCTTCAAAAATACATACAAAACAAAACAGATGTTTAATCAAACAGTTCCCATAGTCAGCTTCATATGCTAAGAGGTTAACTTTTTGTGATTTTCACTTTTTCAGTATCATGTGAGGGTTCTATTTCCATAGGTGTATTCATTATTATATGAATTGTTCAATATGAATACAACATCGTAAAAATATACAAAGTATACCAAAACACACTAAATGAGTGGAAATTCTTGTCCACTTCTGGCAAGTTATAAAACAGATCTCATATAATTTATGATATCAACCTTGCAACATTATACAGACATAGATAACATACATGACTTAACCTGTGTATAATAGGTTTCTTATTCATAAAGGTTTTATTTTCAAGATGATATCCCTATCGCAAATATTGCGAATTGAACTGTCCACCACAGCCCATATGCTCCACCTGTTTAACCTAATTATTATAATGAGCCCCAAAAATGCTTCTACACAGGTCTTCGTGCCCATGGTTGTGAAAGCTGTTTACAAGACAATAATGACGTCACAAACGTTGATGACGTATGATGCTGCACTGAATGAAATCATCAACTGGAATTGCTGTTCTCCACTGATAAATACATCACAGTCATTGAACTGTCTTGCAATATTTTGGATTATTTGTCTCATACAAATTAGGTGCCAGGTAAAGACATTATTATTCACTTGGGAGTTGGAGGAATCACTTTTGTAACCTATGGCCTAAAACCTCTTTTGTATAAAAAAAATATCCCGGAAAACATAACAACATGGTTACTGGTAGAGACTACACCTGTTCTGTTTTGCAGAGCTCTGCTGAATTATGCAAATTTAGTGTTTGTCAGATGATTGACGGTTTACATTGCAACAGTCACCTGATTGGTTGCTCGTTGGTCCAATGCTTATGATTATTCATTGAATGAATATGTGATTAAGGTCACAGTGTTCATGGATAGGTCAATTTGATTCCATTGTGAACTATAAGCCAACCACAGTATTCCCTAGCATATTGTGTTTTGTATTCAAATATACAATTCTTACAGCTTACATTAATAATTCAACGAGTCTCCTGCAGACGCCAGAGTCAATTACAGCTTGGATTTTTTCGTTAGGGCCATCTGAGAGGTAGGAAAGGGCCCAGGAGGTGTCGGCCAGCACGTCCGCATCTGTGTGGAAGAGGAGACGTGCTAACACAGGCAGGGCCGGGCTCACCTACAAAATCAACAGTAGTTTATGGTCTGAAAAATATGAAGAAAAGATGTGCTAATAAACGCAGGGCCGGACTCACCTACAAAATCAACAGTAGTTCATGGTCTGTAAAATATAATGGAAGAAGAGATGTGCTAACACAGCAGGACAGGGCTCACCTACAGAATCAAACAATAGTACCGTAAAATCTCCACTTAAAACCACACTTCCGATTAAAACCGCACCCAGACTTCGCCGAAATTCCAGGTGAGACACCGCAAGGGGCTCAAATACTAAGAAACCCCCTTTAAAACCGCACCAACTTTCGCTACAGAATGATTTGACAAAAGACACAATCAACCTATCATCTAGAAATGAACACGTGTAGGTTGCGACTCGGCCATTCCTGTCCGCTTTAAAATTCCTTGGGCATTTTATTCAAACACATCATAACACTTTTTTGCAGGGTCACTCAAGCATGAAGTTTGGGAAGACGTACGGGCCGGTGAACCTCTGCCTGTTTATACAGATTTTATATTCCATGCCATATTCATGTTTGCTACGGATTTGTCATTATATTTTGGAAAAAATATTCTGCTGATCCATTTCAAGTGACTGTATATTTTAATTCCAAAAGTAATATTTTGAAATCTTAATTTTTGATGAAAATTCTATTTTTTTGGAATTACTCGGAAGATTCAAATCATTTTCATACCGGTTACTTCGGTATTATCATCGTCACATCGTATATTGACATCGCTCCATGTCACAATTTCCTGGTGCGTTTGAAAACATTGCTGGTCAACTTAACTTAATATCAAAGTAACTGAAGTTACCTTGTCGAGGTACGCATGTAAAGGAAACATAACGCTTGAAAACGAGTGATTTTAAGGTAAAATTAAAGTGGCCAGTCGGGGTAAGCAAGTTTTTTTCCTGAAGAAAGTTTCCCTGTGGGGAGCCATTTTGTCAAGGCAGTGTTCGCGCAAGGCACGCTGGGACGAAATAGGTGGCTGTTCTGTTTACCACCCACCACGTACAGCCGTTCAAAATATTCTTAGCAGAATACCAGGGCGTTTCAGCACATGGCGACACTCAAACTTAATTTTAAAACGATCGTCTGCCACTGTGCGACTCTTTACGAAGTCAGCTTTTTATTCATTTTACGTTTTAAACAAATAATCATTGCTAAATAATGCCGCAAATGGGTTTAAAGTGGGCTTTTATTTCCATTTTGCTTGACCATGCCCAACGAAGTGGGCCCCTGTGTGTTACAGCAGGGTTGTTGTAAACATATTATTTGGTGACAATTACCAAGATTTTATAACAAGTTATATATCACACGAAAACTAATCAGCAATATTTAATTTATAAATAACAAATAATCATAAATAATACATATACACAAGGCTCCAATGCATGCGAGACTGCTGCTAAGAATGGCCTTCGAAAGTTGCAATATTATCACCCACTCGCCGGCCCAAAAACAATGTCTGTCAGGAAGGTATTCAGGAAACCCTTCTAATATAAACCGCACAGTGCTTTCAGGAAATCAACCCGATTTCAAGATTTGAATTTCTTGATTAAACCGCGGTTTTAAGTGGAGATTTTACGGTAGTTCATGATCTGTAAACATAATACACTATACCAGTAGGAAGATATACCAAGTATGTGATGTTTGGTTGCACAATTCGGACACTCAGGGACTGCTCACAGGCGCAATAGCCCATGGGTCTGTAATATGTCAGATGAACTTCCAACAGATATTGCATCAATCCTACAGTGTGCACTGTAGGAAACATGTTATCTATCTGTCTGTCCCTCTCTTTCACACATGATTTCAAACTGTTTGAGACATTACTCATAAAATATTTTTCATCTCAATTATTTTAATTTAGATGGGATTATGTCCCCTACTAGATGTGTTTTTTAATGATGCCGTTTGTGTTGTCTTTAGAAGCCAAGGACAAAAAGACTGATTCAGCTTAGCTGTGATGATTAAAACTTACCTTGCTGAATTCAGGAGGTGGGTTCTTGCCTCGACACAAATTTGACAAGCACCACACGGCATTCCGCGTCATTGACAACCGTTTAGACTGGGTCAGGAGTCTAAAAGAACGGAGTAAACACATTTAAACCTGCTTAGCACTGTAAAACAGCGGGGAATTACCAGAGATGCCAAGATAGTTAAACCTGAAAGACTGGTTTAACAAACTTGTGTATACTCTTCCAAAAAATGTTGATAATTCTGTGCATTACAAAATCTTTTTTGCTTCTATTTCTTTTGACTTAAATTATTAACATATGCATATGCTACATTACATCGTAGAGGCCAATGAAATCATAAAGAACTTTTTACAAGTTGGGTATTTGCAGGTCTTAAATCTATGGTAGCTCCAGCCAAAAATGGCAGTATTCAGCTTGAACATAGTTCTCTTATGTCCAAATGATATGCGATTCCATTGGTGTGAAAATGGAAGCAAATTGAAGCAACACAAGTTTCATGCCAAATGTAGGATACTTGCCATCTCTGAAATGCTACAATGTTTATTATAAATGGAGCACATAAATACTAACCAGGAAGTTAGTTAATATACACAGACCACACTAAGTCTTATACCAAACAGTTAACAAAAAATTATTAAATCATCTGTTGACATCAGCTGAAGTAAATAAATTACCATAATTGAAATAATTTTTTTTCAAAATAAGATGTTACATATTAATTTCAAGCATCCAAAATTATGATATTTTTTTGGGATTAAAATTTGGCTATACCTTAAACCCCAAGTTATATTGCAATAAAACTCTCACTCACATGTGACAACATTTATAAAAAGAGTATATGATAACACATAAAACGTGACCTCATGACAACACTCCCGAGGCAGCGGAAATCTTACGCTTCTAATGAAGCAACTGATTTTCACGCTGTCAGCTTTGACCGTTTATGATATATTTAGACACCAGATGGCGGTTCGTTGTCCGCTGAAAAACACTTGCGTATGATGTGACAAGCAGCCAACCCGATGCCAATAAACAATCACTCGACAGGCATACTGGCTCCGCCCATAGCTGCGCTTCAAGCGCTGTTTGAAGACAGTTAACGGTCGAATTTTAATTGTTCCCTATACATTCTTGCATCATCAACCGATTCGATTCTGACAGTATGACTGTGTTAGCGTAGCCATGTATCTGCTGTCTGCAGAACTGAAACGAGCCAGCGAGGTGTGCACGCAGCCTTTGTTGTTACGTTTCGTTTGAATTACAGCTCACTGGCTGGGCATCCTATGTGCCCAAGGCCCTAAGCAAACCACGTCTTCGGCAATTCTCTCCGAGCCTGTGGCCTGTTGACATGGTTACCGGGATGATGAGCTGTCACTCAAAACGAAATGAAAGTGATTGGCTCTGTGCATTCCTTACTTGGCCTTGTCTTCCAGCACAAGGTCTCATCTGATTGGACAAAAATACAGTGCTCCCCTCTGGTGTAGCAGTTCAGGAAACGAGGTCATAACAAACAAGGCTTACCATATAGGCAGTAGGCCTATAGTTAAAGTACTGTGTAAAGGGCATACCTCATGACCAGTCCCATTTATACAAAGTACCACTGTGTTGTGCACAATGTAATACTTCAGTAACAAAGGGAAATGTTTAATAGAAACTGGGGCTTAAGAAATCCCAGCAAAACTATAGCAGTTACACACTGAATGCACAAATACATGTAAAAAGACAAAACAATTTCTGAAATAAAATTTAAATATAACAATGAGGCTTGTTGAAGTGAAAATTAGAAAAAAAGTGCACTCACTACATCATAATTTACAATAACAAATTGCACAATGCAAAACAGTGAAAGATGTAGATCTTTAATCATGTTCAGTACCAGTCACTTTGAAATTTCACAAACATATTAGGGGTATAATGTTTCATTTGATCATTATTGATGTTTATGAAATGTAAATAGTTAATACATTAATACATTTAAATATTCTTATGCATTAAATATTTAATTTTGAATTGAGTGTTTTTATATCCTAAAGAAAGGTTTGGAAAATTACCACCTGCCAAAGGTAAATGATTATTCAGCTGATAACAAAATTAATGTTTCACATGGCTGAAAATAAAACATAAAAATCCCCACAATATGTACACATTTACTCACTGGACAAGCGGCCCTAGGATGCCTTCATTGAGTACGAAGTCTCGGCACTGGGGGCTATCCCCTGCTATGTTGCCTAAAGCCCACACCGCCTAGCAGAGAGACAGTTCAATGTGTAAGTACCATGCCACAAGATGCATTAGAATTATACCACAAGATGGCGCCATCTGCTGGACTAACCTGCGGTGTCAGATCAACTGCATGCCTGTGCCATATCCAAAACTTCCAAGAAATACAAGGAATGAAGTGAATACAAAACACTGAGGTCAAAACAAACCGGATCTGTTCTTGTAGGGAAATTGTTAATTGTAGCAAACAAGGTTATTATATACAAATTGGGCCAAATACACCCACAGGTATAGAAGTACCAATTTTTCCTCAAACATACCTGCCCCTTATTTGCATGATGTAATTAGAAACAGACTATTCGGGCTTAAGTAGCTGCAATTTGCTTGTTAAAAAAAAACAGAGAACCAATCCATGCAAGGCATCTAAAACACAGGATCAGCTATGTGCAAAGTTTAAGATTTCATATTAGGGCTCATCTTTTCAAGTCATTCCTGCTCAATTTGAAACTCAGAGAGGGTTCAGCAAAAGTTCAAAATCTGCTGGTGCATCTTGCTTTTAACATAATTACAGGGATTGTTTTGCGTCCTTTTGATTTTGATTCTGAGGCTTCATAAAAGGATCATTTAGTATTTTGTATTACCATTCTAGGGATCAGCTGGTATTTGTTTTACCCTTCAAAGGATATTCTGTTTTACCCTTAAGTGATCAGGTATTATTTGTTTTGCCCTTCAAGGGATCAGCTGGAATCAATATTTTTCCTAGTCTGGGTCACCAGGGACTTGTTTTGACCTCAGAGTGTGGCTAAGAAAGAAAGAACAAACAACACTGGGAGAAGCATGGTGAACATGTCATGTGACATAATACGACCCTGATAAAAGGATCATCCAGGAAAGCTTTAAGTATTGCAACTGGATGAGGCTCATCCTTGTGTGAAAAGATGTACATTTAAAAAAAATGTACATGGGCCTCTGGTTTCCATGTATTATATTTAACTCAATTACCATATTTGAATAAACCTGGGTCAGAATTACTTACAAACCAAACATGTAGGTCACCAATTCTGGTGTGGCGTTAAATTTCAATATATATATATAAATATATATATACATATAAAATTGTAATGTAGATAATTGTTTTCAGTCATCTGTTGACAGAAATATGTGAACAGAGAAATAACATGCTCAAAAATACCAAGCTACAAAACATTTTTGAGACCAATGATTAAAAAACATGCAAGTTAAATATACCCTGCCAGTTCATGGACAATCACCTTAGTTCAGCATGACTGATGGTCAATATAATTGGAGTGGGTAAAACTTACCCCCCCCCCCTCTTCCTACGTTCACCTGACATTCCACACACCATGCCTCTCCTTCAGCTAAACACATGCAATAAATATTAATCTTACTGCAACAGTGGAACAAGTGCCCCCTCTTGGAGCACATAGTCGCGGCACTCTGGGCTGTCTCCAGCGATATTACCTAAAGCCCACACAGCCTACAAACACAATCAATAGTAGGTTATGAAGTCTCATAAATATTCATGCAGGTCATTAGGCATGAAGAAGTAATCCTGCAGCAAATGGTTTAGCAAACACTGATAAACAATGTAGCCATGACCATTGGAAGCATAAAGAATATTATTTTTTTCATTTTTAAAAAATACACCTAATTAAAATTCAAATTCAATTTAAAATTTAATATGCTGCAATTTTTATTAGTTGCCATTAAGAAAAACCAAGAGAAAACAGCATTTCAGCTGCAGTCCCAGTTCCTTGTGCCACTACAGACATATGCATTTGACTTAGTCAAACACTGCATGGCTGGTCAGCAGAATGAACTCCTCTGAGACAAAGAGAAATACTTGGAAAATACAGAAAGCTGGAACATTTGGCCATGAATTCAGCTCAATTCATCTGACCCTGTGGCCTTAATTCCAATTTATTTCTTATTCATCCTTCATTTTCAATTTTATCAATTCATATAATTTCCCCTTCAATTACAATTCAATTTAGAATCTGTGAGCAAGACATGCATATCCTCTTCAACAGGAGGCTGTGTAGGGTTATTTATATTTTAGTTTTCAGGTAAGTAAGCCTGACGGGAAAATGGAATATACAACATTGAATTTCATTTTGCTGAAAATGTAGACCTTCAGTGTAACTTACAGCTCTAATATCCACATTCTAAAAGAAATATACTTAACATTCATTATTTTTTTGAAGAGTTCATATAAAGAATCACTGCAACACTTCAAGTATTTTTTTTATTAATAAATTCTTAATTCTGTTATTTGTTACTAAATCAGCCATCCTGTGAATCCATATTTCTTTTAAAAGTTAGGGGATTTGAAACTTCTGGAAAATTGATGACAAGAGAATATATAAGTATCAACAGTACTTCATTAAATGCAGATATAACCACACAGTCAATTCCAAAAATGTATGTGTCAGGAAAATGTTTCATTACCTGTTCTTGCACATCTTCAAATTCTGACTGTAATAATCTGACAAATATTGGCACCGCTCCTGCTTCTATCACTATCCTCGTCTGCATTGACGTACCAGATGCTATGTTTGTCAAAGCCCATGCAGCTTCAAACTGTCAACAATATAAAAACAATACAACAGACAGTCCCCAGGAGCATGGGCAATACGTTTTGTTTTAGTTTGCTGTGTTGGAGTTCAGTGTTGCATGGAATATCAAATGAAATCAGACGACCATCTGGAAACTCTTGCAGGGAGCTCATTGTCAAAGATACTGCAGGTTTAAAATGTTCAATCATCAGAGATGTAAAAAATCTGACCTTTCACCTTAACATAAAAGACTTGAAAATTCAGTGTCAGTCATTGCTGACAGGTGCTGCCAGTGTGATGGGTAAAGTTGATTAAAATTAATTATAAACTTATGTAATTCCCATTCACACTTTTCTTATAAAATACATTAACATACCTTTCATTAAATAGACTAAAACATTTGTTCTCCATATCTGAAGATGACATTTGTGCCTATATTCAAACTGTATTGAAAAACAGCTAATATTTCAGCCCTGGCATATTACAGAATTACTTATCCATATCTCAGTGACAGTCACTGCTGACAGGTGCTGCCAGTGTGATGGGTAAAGTCAATTAGAAAATAATATTAAACTTATGTATGTACTATCCCTCACACTTTTCTTTTCAAATACATTAACATACATTTTATCAAACAGACTAAACCATTTAATTGGTCTCCATATCAGAAGATGAAATATGTGCCTTTATGCAACCAATATGGAAAAAAACAGCTAATATTTCAGCCCTAGCATATTACAGAATTACTGATCCATACCTCAGAACATCTGCCACATTTCAGATTGATCTATTTCCTGTTCCATATAGCATAAACCATGTGTTAGGCTAAGCAAAAGACTAACCTGTAATGTACAGTTGGTGTCTTTCTGTAGAAACTCTGTGAAACGTGGCACAATGCCAGTCTGTATCACTTCATCTATAGGTGGATTGGGCTCTGGACAATACAAGAAACAATCAATTACATGTCTACACACACATATTCAATTTCTTTCCATAGTATCTTCAAGATAATTGCTCAAATTTGTTTAGAATCAATAACATCTTATCAGTGATTTCCATCATGCACAACATCATGGTTTTACATTTCTATTTTTGATTTTCTCAAATCAGCCAATTCAGCTCTCATTGTACAAAATGAACTGGATCCCATTGTAAAGCTATGATTTCTTCCTGCAGATCACCAAATTTTAATATTCAATACCTCATGCACCCTTTGGAAAATGGGTTAAGTGACAATGGTAATGCTTCACTAAAAATGGGACACAGATTCCAGTACAGGCATGCAAGTAAGAAAATTTCTATTCACTTTTAAATAAGCCTGAACTTAGGCCTTAGTAGTGGTATTTGAAAGTTTCTTATTTCTTGTACAACTGTTATAAATTTAGTAGAAGTCTCCCCTTCTGCAGGGCTCCATAATTTCAGGGGACAATTGAATTAAAATCACTGACTGATCCTGACTGGTGTATGCTAGCAATGACTGTTACCAATTAGTCATATTCAGACTTAAAATAGAAAATGTAGGTGCTGACCTCTAGAGAGAAGTTTCCTAAACATTTGTGTTGCTGCCAACTGCTGCTCCAGGTTATCGCTATAAAGAGCTTGTACCATTTCCTGTGTGATGATGCCCTGTGAAAGAAAGTTCAAAGGTCATATCACATTTGATTTACTTTCAAAAACATATACAACAACGACTGCCGTGGAAATTGAGGCAATTAAAAAGGAAGCCACAAAACCCTCAAATTCCAAAGAAACCAATTTTTATTTCACTGCAGTTGAACTTTCAGTATTTGTGGCGTCTTATGTTTAAAACAGCAAAGATGCATGATCGTGCATGTGTTTCCTGATCTTCACATGATACAGAAGGTATGTCAGGACTCAACATTTATGGTTAACTGCTTGCCCAGGGCAAGTAAAAATGGTGGCAGGGCAACCAACAGCGGATTCCTACTTGCCCAACTGGGCAAGTGGGTGCAAAATAAACCTATATACAAGGGCCTGAATCTTGACTAATCTTAAGTTGGCCACTTTCTTTTTAAGGAGATGTGAAAACATATTTTAATACCTCTAGCTGTAATTAAATGCAAGTCTTAAATCTATGCAAATGCCAAAGAGAAATATAATTAACAAAATAATCATGTGGATCAAATTTTTGGTGGTTGTGGCCAGGATTACTGATTTTGTGGGACAAGTAAAAACCATGTAGGGCAAGTAGAAGCTAGTTGTCACTTGGTCTACCTGGCAAATATTTTCAAAAGTTAATGTCAAGCCCTGTACATGATATAAAAGATGAATATTTGATCATCTGTCACTTTTCAATCAGTCATGAAACATGACTTAAAACCAATTCCTGACACTATTATACACCATTTGCCAGGAACTCACCCCAAATGTCAAAGCTGAGGATGTGACCAATGTGTCCTGCACGGCAGCTGCACCTTCTTCAAGTTCTTCTGCTGGGACATTCACATTACGCCGCTTAAAAAGCTGAAAGAAAATATCAGCTGGCATTAAACTAAGTATGTGGATTCTGTCCCTCGAACTTCAGTAGCTACCAGCTAAGAACAATGTAACTCTCTTGATTCCAGAATTTTACTTACCTTATCAATATGCATGTTTTATATAAATACACAAATATACTGAGGAGGCAGTTTCTCCTGTCAAAAACAGCTGCAGTCAATATTGTATGTACTAGACCAGTTGTAAAATGCTCTAAAAGACCTTACAATACGTAGACAGCTAAATGGTCTAGCAAGAATGCATTAACAACATGTGTATGATGTACCGTAATGTCTACTTGAATTCGTACAGGAAAAAATAATTATTTTTCTCAGTGTGTTAATTATTATATGTAAAATATGACAAATTAGAATATTGCAGGAGAGAAGATCACCTGAGAATCGGCGGGGGGCGATAATAGAGGATGTACGGCAACCCTCATGTTAATTATTATTTAACACTTGTTCGGGTATATATGCGAGCGCTGCTGGTGACGATAAAGATATCCATTATATCCTGTAACTGGCATTTTATAAACCAGTGCTTAATATATATATATATATATATATATATATATATATATTATAATATACAGGGTTTTAGCCGCGCCGCACGGGGGTAACCGGGACGGCCTGTACTGCCGGCGGGAACAAACTAAACTAAACATTTGTAACCCACAGACCGGCACAAAAGTTCATAAAGATCGTAAAAAAATCCAGCTACCGGCAATGGAACTTCAGTAATTTTTTTACCCTAAACTGTTAAATTTGTACCTCATTAGTATGTTTACAAATTTATTTGATCACGGCTATGGTGCAAAAAGAATTGACAGGAGTCACTGATCACCTTAATATTACACATCAAATAAATTACTGGTAAACAAACAAGCAACGATCTTCGAAGGGTTTCACAGTTTGGACATGAAAGGAAAACATCATTAGCCAGAAGTCTCTCACTGCATACATCGGTGCGTAGCATCATTAGCGGTAAGAAAATAGGCTATTGTTTTGTAATAATTCATGGCAACATTTAATTCATTTATTGTATGGATTTCAGAATACGCCCTAAAAAAGCAATGGTGATTTTCTCAGGGCGTTAATGAAATTTATTCCGGTTGCCACCTGGCGGCAAGTGAACTTATTACAGCCATGAATATGTAATCTCACCATATTTATTTATATATTTCAATAAATTAAATGTTTATTTTACCCGTTTGGTAATTCCAGTGGAAAGAAATAAATGAAAAATATATGTTTATGATATTTCTAAACTGGGACGGGGGAATAACATAAAAGGGGGAAAAAATGTGATAGGTTTGAACCAGGGGTATAAGGCTAACATTCTCTCTGTTCATGCGCCTCTAACCAATCGGCCACAGAAGCCAATACAAGCATTTAAGTTTTTATTTGGGAGATTCCAATAAGATTCATACAGCGGGGTAAAAAAAATAAATTATTTCATGGACATTACCGGCATTTATCAAATAAAAACTCTGGAAGACAGCGATATATCCTTTGTAGTTGCGGTTCAAAGCACTCTGACGATCTCCATTTAACCTTTGATGTCTTGCAGCACCAGGTCATGCCTGTGATCAGTGGTCCGTGCGAGGTTTGTCCCGAGTGGATTACCAGTATATGATCATCACCTTATGTGATTTTTTCCCCACTTACAAATCCTTCTTATTCTATTATTAAGTAAACAAAATATTACCGATTAAAACACATTTTTTACCTCGAGTTCTACTGTTCAAATCACATTCATGTTGTAACAAGTCTGAAGCAAAGATGGCTCATCGGTATCAATTAAGTGACAGTTTTTCCTATTTACAAACATGAAGTCGCAAATCTGATAAAATTGTTCCGATAAATTATCATGTTACTGCCACGCACTAGGACATAAAGATGTCTTGTTATCAGGTGAACAGCGTCGACATTTGATTTATCTCAGTATGCAAAGCCGTTTTAATCATAGCAACAATTATGGTTCATACGGACCGCCGGTGGTCACCGGCAATAGCTAATATCGGCACAGTATGTTGGTGTACGAATTCATATATGTATTATAGAAAAATATGTTTCAGGAAATTTATAGTGTGCGAACTAATGAAGGATACGAACTAATGTAGACATTACGGTATACTGGAAATCCAGTTATTTTACAGGTAGAAGAACAATATTGCTTTTAGACTGATAAAATCATCTCGTAAATCATTAGGATATTTTAAAAACTGACATAAAAAGGGCTTGCAATAAATGACAAATCAGTGATGATGATTTAAATGATTGTTAAGCACCTAAAAATTAATAGAGATTTTTTCGTGGTAAAATAATTGTGTTATTCTGTAACTGTCACAGGGCTACAGTACAAGAAATCTGTATGTTCACATTAATTTAACACTGTGTACCTGTTGTTCACGTTTTTGTTTTCGGAGCTGTATACCTTCCTCTTCTCTCCGTCTCCGCATTTCTTGCGAATCCATGCCTTTGTTTTTATAGGACTTAAGACGATGGTTGGCAGCCGGGCTCCCTGGTTCCGTCATCTAAATTTGATAAAACAAGACGTGCATTTAATATAAATGTAATCAGACAGTATTAGCCAAATATTTCGAGGGGAAACATCCTGAAACAGGATTCCAGCTGGAATATTTCTTTCATTAAATAAATGACCATACACATTACACGACTCAAAGCATTAAGTTAATGGTTAACTACTTGCCTGTGGCGTTTGCTAAACTTTTGGGGGAAAGAGGTACGGAGGCTAGTTAGGTCTCCTACAAGTTTAACCAACTGAGTAAATGGATTTCACAGATCTTACCTAGATCTTATTAGGCCATTTCCTTTGTTCAAGTTATTAATTCATAATGATTTCACCTATTTATCTTCCTTACCTCATGTGTATTTTAAATATTTATGATGAAATAATTAAAATGCAAACATATAAACACATGCTTATTGCCTAACATGCAAAAATACAAAAATTAAATGGAACATACTGTATCAGGAATTTCATTTTTTCTAAGGGCAAGTACTTTCAAAACACAGAGCTTAATAAAAATGAGTAAAAACTTGAGCTTTTCCTGGTTTAGACAATGATGTTTTTAACACACGTTGGATAGAGAACTATAAGAGACATTTGTTAAAATGGTATTCAATTTTTTCCCTGAATCTGACTGTTAAAGCAAACAGAGAATCATGGTTAAGTTCTTCTGTAACATGTTCAGTGTGTGATGATGGAATTTTACCATTACATGATCGTTCTAGGTTGATTTAAATTTCATATACCCTGAAAAAAGTCATGCTAGCGTCATCTAGACATAACCATAACCTTAAAAAATTCCCCATTCCAATTCACAGGGTTTTTAAATGTACATAAAACAAATAAGATAATGAGATGTCCGAGAGCTCTGTCCTTTGATCTTATAAAAATAGATCGATAGATGGAACAGAAAATTATTTATCCACCAGAAATCAAATCCCAAGTCCCCCCCCCCCCCCCCCCCACAAAAAAAAAAAAACCCTGACCATAAAGAACAACAGTACCGGTACAATCTTTTCCCTTACACCAGTAAATGATGGCTTTGTCTATAGACGAAATTGCCATTAAATGAAAGTACGAGTTAATTAGGCAACACAACTAAGCTGGGGCCTAAGGACTACTTATGAAATACAAGTGACAAGACTCCTGATCTCGGGCCCGGTGTCTGACAGACGGTGTGAAACATCGCACCGCCATGGGCCCCAATGTGCGCACTGCGGGCCCGGAAAGAAAAACACAGCATTCCAAACAAATATAATCAGACTTTCCTTCCATCCAAGAACCTGATAAACCTTTCACATACCTTTTACCTGTGTTGTGTACCTAGTTTACAATGAAGTCTAACTGTTTAACTGTTCAGAATAAATGGAAGCGATGTGATTTCTTCGCCGTACGAGGCAGAAATTTAACTCTTCATTGAGCATGCGTTAGGGAAACCGGAAGTAATGATTGACATGTGCTGCGGCAGCGCAAATATAGTTTAAGATTTGTCCTGCCTGACAGGTTTAATTGGGATATAAAATGGACCCTGTATACTTCAAACATGAAATTAAAGTGTTTAAAGCCTTCATTTGCTCAGGAACTTTGTGAACGGACCGTCTTTTGGCGTGATTTACGAACGAAGGTCAAGGTTGTTTGATGAGCCCTGCAGACCAGTTTGTTTTATTTCAATTGACCATATTTACAAATTGCATCCCATTTCAATAGATTTCAACATTTGCGAAACCACATATATTATTGTATTTATCATACATATTCCTTTACTTTGCACATTATCAGCTTTAAATAAAGTTCATGTTTGCACACATCTGTATTGTTTATCGATAAATAAAGAAAGGATTTTTTTTCTGTTCCTTAACATGGCTAAGTAAAAGGCAATAAAAAATCACTTCGCAAACCTTGGATGTGCGAGGAATAATTTTATTTCTAATAATCACTGTCGAAAAGTTTTAATGTGACACTTTTGGATTAACAAACTGTTTTAATATTTTAAATGTTTTTTGTTATTTTAATAATAATAAAAAATAATTAAAAAAAAAATAATAATAATAATAATAATAATAATAATAATTATTATTATTATTATTATTATTATTATTATTATTATTATTATAAACATAGTAAAAACAATAATAATAATCATTATCATCACAATTATATTAACCATATAGAATTAACCATAAGAAGAAGCACTTGAAGAAGAACAACAACAACTCTAAACATGCAATATTTTATAATTTATAGCCCTTTTTACTAAACAGTATCGAAGTATTTTAACACACTTTTTATAAACAGTATCGAAGTCTGATAGCCCTTTTTACTAAAAAGTATAGATTTATTATAGCCCTTTTACTAAACAGTATCGACGTATTATATAGCCCTTTTTCACTCAATAATAAACATGCAGTATAAAAGAACAGTTTATAAAGCGCTCAGAATGTAGAAGAGTCTTACTCCAGAGCGTTCAACAAGAAAATGTTGGTAGTCTCATTTCTTTGTAAACGAATTTTCACAAATTTCTTATAACTCGTATATATATACACCTTTGTAGTGTTTCTGCGGTATTAAAGGCAACAAGGCACACACACACACACGTACATATATATATTCTAACCACATTCACCTGATGATCGGGTCGCATCCCGTGAAACAGACTGTTGTGAATTAACAGTGTTGTTTTTCTTCAAAGTTATATATATATATATATATATATATATATATATATATATATATATATATATATATATATATATATGTACACATATAATGCACATCGACCAACACTTTTTTAAAACATGTTCAATATGTTGCACAAATGTTTCAACGGAACATATTCTAACAAATTTCGTTGATATGAAACTATTATAACAGGAGCTTTGTAAAATGTTACAATTCCTTTAAAAATTAATATAATGTTGAAGAGGCATTTATATAAATTATAACAGTCTCTTTAACCTAATAATCATAGCTCTGTCAAAATAATGTCTGTATATGAAAGGATAATTAATCACATTCTTAAGTATTATGAGAAAAAAATTTCATTTTTTAAATGTAACACTAAATTGAAATGAAAAAAAAACCAAACGTTTTAATAGAATATAACAGTGGAAAAAAGGAACATCCCGTAAAACATTTTGGGAAAATGTGTTTAATTATTGTAAAACATTCACTTAAATATTCAAAATGTTTATGGTAAAATGTCAAAAACATTATTATAAAATATTTTATGTGCTAACAGGAATAAAATCATACTTATATTTATATAAGTTAAGGATAAACAAATCGATCTCCCATGCATGTATAGTTACTGTACATACTGCACTTTAATATTACATAAATAAGCTCGATCAGTTCCAAGTTATTGCCAATCAGGGTTGTTTTTCTTAAATAACAAAGAAACTGATATCTTCAAAAACACTGGATAAAACTGGAACTTCTGTAGAAATGGGGGTTCTTCCACCTTCGATGGGAAGTAACTGGAAGAATGTGGAATTCACTGGACGTTATTATTCATTAGATAATTGTCATATCTTTATTTGATTAAAAGTCATTTTGTTTTGTTTTAACCAATGATGAAACAAAATAAGAGTTAGAAATAAGTTCTCCAGGAACAATATCCCAATCGTTCTTGCGTAATTTTGAGACAAATTTACAAAATGCATGCATTGGCCGCGGTGCTTGCTTTATTTTAATTAGACTTTACCTGGAATGATGATGAAACAGAAATATATATATATATATATATATATATATATATATATATATATATATATATATATATATATATATATATATATATATTACCCACAATTAAGACTCACGCCAGGGCTATATGTGATTTTTATCTTTTTTTATTTTATTATGCAACATATGATTGATGAGCACATTCAAACTCCTATGATGGATTTCCATTTTTTGCCAATTACGAGGAAGGTGAAACCCCCTGTATCGATGGACCATTTATTTACGTAGAACCTGTCCGACACGCCAAAACAAATCACTCCTCCCTCTCTTCTCTTCAGTGGCAAATGACAGTAAACGATGAGGAAATTTTGTGATATTGTATATTTTATCATTCACCGAAAATGAAGCCATTCCTGTCATTGTGATCTGTGGGAAAACTGGTAGTAAGTGATAATAATGGAATGGAGAGACATGAAATCTTTGAGCCTTGTTCACATTGATAGAAGTAGCTAGAAAGTGCGCTCTCTCTCTCTCTCTCTCTCTCTCTCTCTGTATGTGTTTAAATACATAAATATGTTAAGGCTGTTGTGTCCACATTGTGCCAGTCACAAAGAAAAGAGGATTTTATAGTTACATGTTATTTTATATTAGGCCCATGGTGAATTATATTTTGGACTAATTAGAACAAGGAAAATTAAAATACTGTATGTGTACTTATTCTAATAGTATTAATTGGTTTATTAACAGAACGCCATTTGAAAAAATCCATAGAATTATACCTGTTAATTAAAAATTGTACACCAGCATATTTTTTGTTTATTCATATCTCAAATATATTAATATTTGGTTACAGTCAATCGAGGTTAAAACCAAGTGCTGCTCCCATGAAAAAATGCTTCATTAGTAGTCAAAAAGAAATTTTATATATGTCAAGACCAATCATCTGTTGCAAGCATTAAATGTACTTTAAAAGCTTGCCCTATAATCTCCATCATTATTAATTCATTATAATCAAGTCCTTCTAATAAGTATTCAGTTTTTTTTCTTGTTTTGTAGGAAAGTTACTGCAGATCAGTTTTGAAAATACAACCAGAAACCCCTTCACATGATCACACAACTACGATGGAGTTTCCCCTTATCAGCTGTGTACAGAAAGTGGTTATCTATGAGACCAAGGCAGTAAGTATCTTGGTATTCTGTTGTTTATATAGTTTATATTGTGTACTGTACAGTGTCCATTTGAAAAGTTTTGCTTAAAACCTGTACAAATTGTCTTAACAACTGGCAATGACTAGATACAAAGGATCATTTCCAATGCATTACTTAGAAAACCAGAATATTGAAGAGCTACACCATCACTTATAATAGTGAGTTCTACCCAAAAGTGCCCCCCTATGTTGATTAAGGTTTAGCGACTTATCACATGATAAAGTAAACATGGATATCATGCACACAGGCTGCTTGTTTTGTTTTTATTCACGTGTTTATAATATGTGGGGGCCTGTCAAAGTAATCACAACAAATACAACAAGGGAATCTGGTGGCAAGACAGATAAACCAGAGCTTTCAAATGCTGTTACGCAGCAAGTGATATTTCTACCTCTGTATATATGCAACCTACCACCTTAGGTTATATGTTTTTCCCTTTGTCAACATTTGTGTGTTTATAAATAAGTTGTTGATAACAAGTTAATACCTCCTTCATTTAGTCATTATTAGAACTTTTCACAACAGAATTATCCTTAGATCATTAATATATACACAGATGTAGCAAAAAAATCACATAAATTGTTTCTCAAAAGGTATGCTTATGGGCACCTTTAATAATAATAACTATTCCAAATTCAGACAGACAAATTGTGCATTTTGGTTATTTGAAACTAAGTTGCTGTGTATAACCAATGGGAGAAATCCAACAAGCTCATTTGACCATGTTTGCAACTAGAACAGGTAACCAGTTTCTAATGCTAAACATTGAATTTTAAGAGGATGACATGGAGCTGATAACTTGGAAATTTTACTTTGATCACAATGTATAATTATCTGTCACCTAAAAGGGAAATCCAAATGAGGTTTCTTAAGGTAACCTTAAAATTAAAGTTATGAAATTCAAAAGATTTGCATTTTAATTCTTTAAAAATGTGTCTTCTACCAGAGACTGTTCATCGTTGGATCCAACAGCACAGAGACAAAGTTCAGAGTGTTAAAGATCGATCGCACAGAACCCAAAGAGCTGCACATTACTGATGATGGGGTAAGCAAAATGAAGATGAAGAAAAAAAAAAGACCAAAGATAAAAAGATAAAGACAATGGATAATACAGTAACGTGCTGTTTATCCGAACAACTCAGGGCACAGCCTTTTTCTTCGGATCTTCGGATAAATGATTTTGCAAGAGTCCACACTAGAATTTGCTGTTGCTGAGTACTGGGCATCATTACATACTGATAGTGAAATTAATTAAGTTAGCCCAAACAAAATTAATGGCAGCCATTGTCAGCTCGGCTGACTATAAGTCATCTGAGCTATAGTCGTGGTCCATTGTCCGTCGTCCGTCCGTCTGTCCGTCCGTCCGTGCGTCCATAGATGTGGCACGTTTTGAAACCATAAGACCTAGGAATCCAAAATTCAGCATAATGTTAGATATCCCCAAGATCTCCTACCAAGCCGAAAACTGGGTCTTTGCGACTTCGTTCCTTTGAGAAATTAAGGAAAAACCTCAATTTTTTATTAAAATCCTATTTTCACACTTCAGGACTGCCTAATATCAAAACTACTCATCTGTTTTTCCTCATATTTACCATAAATATTCCTCTATATAGTTCCTATGTACATGCCAGAAATTAAGACTGAAAAGTATAAATTCTTTAAGTTATTGGCCCAAACATAATGGACTTTGTAAAAAATCAGGAAAAATAATAACTCACTTAACATGAAAAATTTTGAAACTAGAGTCTATTTTCATAAGTATATAACTATGTTTAATTAAGATTCAATTGTTTACCAAAAATTAGATCTGAATTTTGTAAATTTTTTAAGTTATTAGCATAAAAAAAATCAGTACCTTAAATTTTGCCCAACTTTGACCATGGCACGTTTTTTTCCTGTAAGCACCATTGATTTAATTTTCACAGCATGTAAACATAAATATTTAGTTTGTCTAAATCTGAAATTTGAAAATAAAAGCTTGAAAATTAAGCTAGTTATTGGTTTTTTTTTCTGTAGTCACTTGCTTTGATTACAGATGCAGGGTCCCACTCCAGGTCACTGGAAGTCAGCTATGCCAGGGTTTCTGATTTGTTACAGTCACTGGGGGAGATCCCCTGCTGTGACAGGTGTACAGTTATTCTCATATCACCACCCCAATCACCCCCCCCCCCCCCCCCCCCCCGCAAACCCAACCCACCAAGTGTTATGCAGTAATTGTTATTGTTTTCACTGTATCTCCTTAATTGTAATGCTGTTTCCACTCCGATATGCAAAAACTTTCCTTGAAAAAATAATTCAAGGTGTAATCCAGAAGATGCAATGTTGTGTAATGTAGCATTTGTAAAGAAATCAATTTTCTTTTAGATTTTAACAAATATAAATGAACCCATCAGTATGCTTAAATTATTATAAAATATGAAGCACATTATGGATAAATAAAGACACAATTAAAAATTGTGAAATCTAAATCAAGTATTATTTTTAGATACTGTTTTGCAGATTTAAAAGATATATTTTTGTGGTAAAAAATAGATAAACATTTGTATGCATGATGTGGTGTTATCTGACAAGATTGAGATTTATGATGATACAATTGAGAATTATGAATCTACTTTGATTTTCAGGTATATATGTTAAATTGGAAATGTATAGAAATATAAACTTAAATTAGAAAATAATTGATGTGATAAAAAAATCAGGATTTAATACAAACATGTGTTCATTATTTTCCTGCCTCAGCAGAATTTGAGATCAGGCTTTGTTTGCCCTGTTTTATGTTGTTAATTAGCTATATTTCAACTGTATACATTTCATAAAAAAAATACATATATATTTAATAATATATATTATACAAATAAATAGATTCAATTGAACAAATGTGTAAACATCTGAAATGTCAACAGTTAATCAAAAAACCAATTAATGATCATGGTTATAGTACAGATCATTTGTTCACAAACTGCTCACATGCTTTAGTTTCAACATTAGGAAACACATGGTCAGGTCACAAAATATTTTTTGCAACAATTTCTTGCTCATCAATACAAACCAATCATATAAACCAACCATGGCCTTTATTACCTCTTCCTCTTACACTTTATCTCCATTAGATATTATTTTAGATTTTTACCTTCAAGGTTAACGTCAGCTGAGCACAGTGACCCATAGGTCCCTTGTTTATACTTTTCTGTTAATTCAGGTAAGATTTCATGTGAAATACATTAAAATCTGGAAAATCAGTATCATTTATCCCTGCTTAATTCTGTATATTTACTTGGAATATTATATCTTTCATCCAGTTTTCCAGATTTTTTTCTCATTTTCTGTCACGGATGAATGATTTATCTGGAAAGCGGGGTCAGATAAATGATGCTTTACTGTATTTCATTATTGATCCTTTACCAGACTGCGTAAGCTGGCCATGAATTTTACTCCCACAAACCCTACTTGTGGCTCCACTGTATGCTGTCAAATATACATGTTGCACAGATATATTAGTGGCAACATTTGTGTAGATCTGATTATTGTAATTCAGTTTCCTACGCTGTAATTATGGAATGTTATACAGAATATCTATAATCAATTGTGTTGTGTTTCACTTTGGATCAATTATGTACCAATGACACATTATATAAACTACAGTTTCCCACGTACATATTTTATAACAGCACCACTAGGGTGTTATTTTGCATTATAGGTGATCTATAGTCCTCAAGAGATCCGTCAAATCCTGTTGATGATAGATGTTGGAAATCGTCCCAAAATCCTCAGTAAAGGTCTGGCGGGATTATCGCGCACAGCCTCAGCATTTGGTATCGTGGGTGAGTCAGCCTCATTAATATTCAAATCTTGATCATTTAAATAACTGTGCGTGATCTGAGGCCACTGGTGATTTACTGGCCTTTTTATTCACATTTGAACTTTGAACTTTCTTATAATTTTTACTATGGCAGTTTTTTCATTAAGGAGATGTTGTTTATTCTACTAAAAATTTAATCCCAGAGGTTCCAGGGTAATTGGCATTGTCATATCAAATAAAGTGTTAATTTATGCCAATGTGCTTCTTAATTTTTATCATATGTACTCCTTTACTGTATGGTTTAATTTCAAACAACAGTAACTCTTTCAAAAACATCCATGGACTTGTAAGATTTTGAGTTTTTTTCGGTATATTAAATCATGATATATTATGTAGTTTTAAACAACGTACATGGTATATATCTGACTTGCCCTTTCTTATCAATCGTTCTTTCACACAGGTTTTGTCCGGTTCCTCGAGGGCTACTATATCATTTTGATCACAAAACGTCGAAAGGTTGCACAAATTGGTCACCACACAATATACAAGATAGAAGACACTGCCACAGTTTACATCCCGAATGATACTGTCCGCTACTCACATCCTGATGAACAAAAGTGAGTACCAGTCAGTACCTAACAGTATTCAGGAAAACTCACTCACACAAAATAATAGGATCCACTTCTGGCACCTTGATGATCAAAAGTAAATAGAAGCCAGATGCATGCAGTCACTCAAGCCTTCTAATCATATTCAAGGATAACTTCGACGTAGGGTATTCAGTGAATACTATATTAATAGAATTATTTTCAGACTGATGTGTACAAGTTTCTATTATTTCAAAAAGGGGTTCTTGCCAAAATTGTTTGATAAAAATTCACTCAAAACCTCCTGTTTATAAAATTTTCCAGTCATTTCCTTGAAAATTTTCTCTGCATATTGAATTTTAATAGCTTTATTATTTTTTAACTCTGCTCACTGTAGGTCAGCTATTTGATGTGTTTTGATATGATTATTTGAGTAATAATTACTCAATAATTAACAAGTCTTCTGGTGTTTATAACAAGTCAGACTAATATCTGATGTAACTGCTATGCTTTATTGTATTGTTTCATTTGAATACATTTATCTACAATTCCTCTGTTTCATATTCAGGTACTTGAAACTGTTCCAGAATGTAGACCTGTCCAGCAACTTCTACTTCAGGTTTGTATACTATTCTGAACCATGTACACTATTCTGAACCATGTACACTATTCTGAACCAGCCCATTGTTACACAGTGTTATATCAACCACCATAACTACTACAGACACACAAAGCTTCACATACTGAGCATGAGACTTGTGCAGTTACCATTTGCAAGTTAGAAAATGTGTTACTGAGAACACTTAAATAGAGAAAATAGGCGCCTGAACCAGTATCTAAGTCACCATTATGACTGGTTCCCTGTGTGTTTGTTTTCAGATAATACCTTTTGTATGATGTGTTTGTACAGACATGTGCAGCTTGACATTTAAATTTTTATTAAACCTGTTTACAGTTAGTCTTGCTTGTGAACATAAGATAGCTATAACATAGCATATATATTTATGGGTATATTTACAATAAAATAATATGAACAGCAGTCTTGACACTTTATTGTAGTAATATTGAACAAATTGGGGATTTTGGGGGGAATTTACTGTGTTTCAGCATGATTTTCATCATTTAGTAAAATATAAATAAAATATACTTTCAGCTACAGTTATGATCTCACTCACACCCTGCAGTACAATCTGACCCCCTCTGCCCACGTGACCTCACTTGACCTTCAGGAAAGGAGCAGCCGCGGGCCTGTGAAAAAGGAGACTGGGGACAAATCAACCCTTGCTACAGAGGCTGTGGAATCAGCTGGTGATGTATTCAAAGACATCTTTGATGAGTCTCCAATACAAAGAGAGAAGACTGTGGAACACAAAAAATCACAGAATAGAGAGAAAAAGAGAAAAGGTAACTCGAGGATGATGGATAGAATATATTGTTGAGGTTAAGGCATTGGACTTGGGAGCAGAAGGTCGGACATTGATTTGGGTTTGTAGGTCTGTCTGCCTGTCCGTCTGTCACGTTTTTGTTTCCGTGCAATAACTTTCCTAAATATCATTCGATTTCTTTCATATTTGGGTCAGTGATTGCTGTCATGCATACCTTTATTTTGGATTGGTTTTGGAGTGTCCTGTCTGAAAATTTATTACCATGAGCTCCAAAACAAACAAACAAATTTTCCCTTTTCTTCCCAGTTCACAACCATAATTATGACATTTGGAGACATCTTCAGGGGACAATGAAAACTAAAACACAGTCACTATGACATGTGGAGACATCTTTAGGGGGGAAAACTAAAACATTAAGAAGACAACCAAAAGGAGGGGAAAGCGGGGGACATATATTCCACAAATTTGCTTGTTTTGTGAAATATGATATCATTGTGCTTTGTCATATACAAAATGTGAACATTTTTTTTAATCTGGTTAAAAGTAATGATTAAGGTGAAGGCTGTTAAACTAAATGTTAAAAGTGTAAGTTTCTCCTTCATTTCTACTTATGAATATCATGATTGACTAATGCATGACTCACTATGTTAATATTAACATGATAATGTTACTCTCATTTATTGCAGGTAAAAGAGTATACGGCACACGCTACAAACCTGTGGAAAAGTTTGTGTGGAATCGTCATCTTTTGCGACATATGGAGGGCAAAGTTCACCCTGATTGGCTGATGTATATATCACATGGTTTTATAGCACAACATAGTATCCTTACAAATGCATAAACAACTGTTTTATTTAATATAAGATATGTCATTCAAAGAAAGGTTCATAAAGCATGAAAAACTGTTATTTCATAAAAATGTTTTGAGTTCAACATTTATGGCAGTCCACCAGCAGAGTACTGATTAAATGACCAACCTAGTAAATAATTATTTTATATTATTTCCTAAACATGTTCTAATGTCCCTAGTTCTGTTCACATATTTAAATTTTGTTAATATGTTAATGTATCAGCTATATTCACATAAAACTTGTTCCTTAATTAACCTGACTCGTATTTTTATTACAATTTAGTCATATTTTAATCATTTTAATCTCAGACTTGTGTATATTAATTACAGATTTTACTTTTATTATCACATTTTTATTGTATCAGTGCTTGTGAGCAGTGCTCTGGATGAGCGCTTTATTAATGTGCAGTAATAATAACATTCATGATCGCCTCATGATTAATCCTGGTTGCTGGCTGGGACAGATCCAAGAAAAAAAAGGCATGCTTTAATCTATTGACAAAGGTCTTATCATATTTATCAAGTTTGATTATGGGGATTAATCAAAAGAAAGAAAATGGGTGACTGTCAGACAGCTATAGATGTATTTGCTAGGAAAGGTCCTGAAAATCCAAATTTATGTCCTTAAAAAACCCAAAGACTTTTAATATGAAATAAAAAATATGTTACAAGCTGTACATGGTATGAATATAACATGTTTGATTATTGGTGTTAAATGGTCTTTAACTCTATCAAGATATATGTGTATTTGGTAAACCAATTTACATAAGTTTAATTGCAAGAAGATCCAGTCATTTTGCTGGTACCCCGCTTTTTGAAGAGGGGCACCAATTGCAAGGTTAGTGTTTAACTGTATTGATTTAATATCCAGCCTTTACAACTCATAAATTCACACAAGCTATAGTTTTGTCTTTGTAAAATTCCACCGTAGAGTGTTTCCACGGTGATGAGTACTTTTTAGAATAAGGAAAATTGGGGACATAAGTCAGATGTTTTCTCCTAATGTATTTTGCATCATATTGAAATCTTGTATTCTTATAATGAGAGTTTTCATAGTGTTAAGTACTTTCCACTTTCCAGGGAAAATATTTTTTTGGAAATATGTCAAATGTGTGGAAATTGTGGTCAAAAAGTATTTTGCATCATATTGAAATCTTGTAATGTATTGTACAGGAATATACATTGACAGATTATAATCTTCATCTAACTGATAACCAATTCTTAGGCAATGTAAGTTCAAAAAGACTGAAACAATATGTTTAAAATTAACATACACAAATTGATTGGACGCTTTTTTGACTGCTGAAGTCGCATGTATCTTGTATTTTTGTATAACTTTTACATCTTGGGTCTTATATTTTGCTCAGACTAGAGGTTCTTCTTAATATTTCCTCAGGGTTATGTGGCTAACGAAGTGGAGACTGAACAGATTGTGAATGATGCGTCAGTGTTGCCATTTCACCGTGGTCGTTACAGTAGTTACGTACAGATCCGGGGATCCATCCCATCCTACTGGTCTCAGGACATCTCTAAAATGATCCCCAAACCACCCATAACAGGTATAGTAGTGCTGCAACTTTTTTTTAATGGAGCTGACTCTCAGTCATGCTGGGCTGTAGCAGTGCTTCTCTTTTCAAAATTTTAATCAAATTTTGCCGATCCATATTCCACAGTGCTGCCACTTGTTGCTTTCTTAATTTAAAAGTATTGTGCTTTTTGAAGAAAGACAACTTTTTACACATTTTACTTATGGTTTTTCAGGCATTAAAAATTTTGGTTATACTTTTTTGGCTGAAATCATCTTATGAAAACTACTGCATTTAAGTTAGTTAAAAATGTATTTCAGAACTTTGTGAGAGGAATAAGAGATGCTGTGTTATGTTTTATAAAAATGACATTTTACTGAGCAAAGATTTGCTGTGACCTCACCAGTGTTGAATATAATAATTGAAAATATGACATACTGAGGCCTTAAGTGCGGGTAAATGGTGGCAGCCCTTTGTGGCTCACTGCTTGGCTTGGTGGCATCACGTCTATTGGCTCATTCAAAATTACACTTAAGGACCGCGCAGGGCTGTAGCCTTCACCACAGCAACCTGTAGCTGCTAGATAAAGCTAAAACATCTTCAGTCAGTCAGGACTTGTGTGCTATTTCTCAATACAGAACTATACACATCATATCTGAACTTTGTTCGGAAGCTTTACAATTCACTTGCATGATAATTGTACAAAAGTTGCACAAAGCAGCATTGAGCTTTTTTCTGGTTAATGTTCTTCTTAGTAATTTTTTTTTTTACTTTTTTTTCATCAATTCAGGAAAGGCAGCACTGTTCTTGAATCTGTTGACAAATAATTGGAAAAAAAGTAGAGATAAAATTACAGTTTCCTGTTCCTGTTTTATTTGTAGTTGATCAGGCTGACCCTTACCATTGTGCGGCAGGCCAGCACTTTTGTCAGGTTCTTCACCGATATGGAGCGCCCATTATTATTCTGAATCTAGTCAAAGTAAGTTTTATAAAAAATGATTTTACTTAATAGAATGATTAGGCATTGCCAGAAGCAGCTTTGAGCATTCTTGGTCACTTTGGTAATGTCATTCTTTACTTGTTTACAGGATTGTCTTTTATTCAGGAAATAAAACTTTGATATATTTTTCTCTTCATTTTGCTGTCAAGATTGGGATTAAGAAACTTCAAACTTGTTAACACTGACCAAGACTGAGTACTATGCTCTATCAGTATAAAAAAGTGTTCCATAAAATGTTGAGTTAAGGTTAGCAGCACTCTCTCAGTGACAAAATGAATAAAATATCCAAATCTCAACAGCCATGATTAAATTATGTAAATCTTGAGGCTGATGACCAGGACATGTAAATCTTAAGACCCATGACTGAAATATGCAAATTTTTAGAGCCATGACAGAAATATGGAAATTTTTTACCCATGACAGAAATATGCAAATTTTTAGACCCATGACTGAAATATGCAAATTTTTAGACCCATGACAGAAACATACAAATCTTAAGATCCATGAGCCAACACTTATCATGTCCCATGTTAGAGCATGTTTTATTCTGGAGCTTATAGAAAAATATCAAATACTGTCACATTTGATTTAAAATTGAATCAGTCATTTTATGTATATTTATCTTGTCTTCAAGGTATAATGCTTTTTGTAAAATCCTAATTGATACACTAGCTGCAGGTATTCTTAACAGATGGTGCTACAAATGATGAAAAATCAAGGTAAAGTATAAGGCTTCTTTTGTTTTACTTTCTTGTTTAATTTACTTTAGGAATACTAGCCTGGATTCAGATCAGAGCATACTGGTATGAATTGAACTTGACACACTCTATCATAAATATTTTATCTTTCTTTAATGTAGAAACATGAAAAGAAACGTCAGGAAAGCATTCTCAGTGATGAACTGGTAAACAGCATCCAGTATCTGAACCAGTTTCTACCTCCACAACATAAGGTCAAGTACATAGGCTTTGACATGGCTAGGGTCAGCAAAAGAGCTGCCAACAGGTGAGACAGTAGAACCTTGTTTATGTGGTTACCATAAGGACCACAGTGTGTGGTCACTGGTCACCATCTTGGACAAATGATAGGATAAGGAAAACTGTATGACCTTTACTGTGCGGGATAATTTCTTTTTGTTTTTAGAATTCTCTTTTTATATGTTCATTTTATGGATAGCTTTGTCATTTTTCATTATAATTTCACAAAGTTTATCCTGCACAGAAACACCTGTCTCTAGATCTGCATTTTTATCATCCACAAGTCCCTGTGAAATTTAACAAAACCAGTTAAATTAAGTAACATTAAGGTACCAGCTTCTGTGGCTCAGGGGTAGAGCAGAGAACTCAAAGCGGGGAGATTAATAGTTTGAAACTCAGCTGAAGGGGTTAAATTTCAACAGTTGGCCCCACCAAGGGTAAGCGCTCTAGATCTGCAGGCTTAATGGGAAGGCCATGCCCAAAGGCCAAGTAAAATTCACAAAAGGAGTGCCCCTTTCAGGAGTTCCTTGGTGGTATGACTCAGCAATGGGGGCGATTTCACACCCACGGCTCTCAGGTGCAGTAGTCACCGGGCATGGCTAACACCAGGATATATAATGAGAGAATGTGTCTGAAACCAGAATGAAATTCTGAAGATGTATATATACTAAAATAAACTAGCATTAAAAAATGGATATGGGTTCCTCCAACAAAAAATGTAAAAATATAAGAGTAACATTCAGGTATTACACTGTCTGTATAGTTTTCAGCTTATATGCTTTTGAAACACAGCATAGTTTGTCGACCTGTGTAGACGTGAAAATCAGGACAGTTACAGAAAAAGGACCATAAACTGTTTAAGTGTTTTAGTTTGGGACAAAAAAGTATGTAAACAATGATGAATTTTGGATGTTACTTTCTCTGATGATTTTTCATGTTCTGATGAAAAAGAGTTAAAGTGTGTCTATCATCCTTTGATTTTAATTATGCTAATTTTACTTGTCAGTTTTTCTGCTTTGTTTGATTTGGTTGACTTAAAATAATAGAAATATACATACAGCACATAAAGTAAAGTATATCCTAGAGATTTTATCTGTTGGGAATTTTAAGAAAAGTGACCATATGTGCTCAAAGTATTATAGTTAGAATGCAAGAAGTATGAGCAACATTAGCTTTAGAAAATGTCTTTTTGGTTGTAGAAAAAATTCCAATGTGTTGTTGCGGCTGGCTGAGATTGCAGAATACTGTGTGAAGTGCACGGGTTTCTTCCAAACAGGTTCATCTCTGTACTGTAATCAACTGCAGCCACACTCAAGGTACAGTAGCTTTTATAGGTCACTAAGTGTAACTTCTGGGCTACTTGAGTCTCCACCAGTTGTCACTCATGTTCTAGTTACGTCAGCATTCACCAGTCCAAGTTATTGAGTGGTTGTAGTTTCTGACAGCTGAGCGTGTACAATGACAGGTGTAGGTTCAAATCTTACAGTGGCAGGTGTTGACCTATAGATGCTGAAATTTCGCCTTAAAATTTTATGGCGAAATCATCAGATATTCTTACTTTCTGGAATTGGGCTTGCCCCATTGTAATGGGGACATGACTATGTTATCTGCATATCCAGTCTATCCATGAAGAACTGGGGCATGACAGTGGGTATAAACCAAGTTTGCTGGCACAGGGTAACACAAGATAAAAGTAAAACATTACCGTACACTGTGTAATAAAGTGTATATGAGTATCATTTACAATCATCCCAGACGTGAAGGCGAAAGTGGGGGATATAAATTCCTTGAATTTGCTTGTTTATTGTTGCAACAAGGACTAGTAAGCAAGTAACAAGGGAATATGGAAGTAAAAATGTTAAGCCATCATAGACTTCAGTGGTGCAGCATGTCTATGATTGGGCTCAGGTTAAAGTATACAAGCATCCAGGCCACCAGATTTTTAGCTCAATGACTTTCGGTCATGTAGAGCTGCACTAATGAGCCTTTGTCTGTCATATCTGTGCCTTTATTTGTTTGTCCTAAAGACTGAAGTAGGGAGAAGATTGAAGTGCTGCATGAACACCCAGATTCAGCCTGGGATTTGTGCTCCATGTGCTGCTTCAGCAAACTTGAAAGAAAAGATAATAGATAAGAATTACAAAAATCAGTCTTATCAGGATAATAATATTTTGCATTTGATCATCAGAGTGAAAGAATGCCTATTAATCAGGCCTGCCATCTTGTAAAGTTGGCACACAAATTTTTCCAAAATATAAATAACATTGTTTTTCACCTGAATGGGGTACCTTTGAATTGGCAATCATTATTTACAGTAACTCCTGCATTTGCTTATCAGCTCAATCTTTTGTTGAAATATGATTAAAGTTTACATTTAATTGAAAAGATAGATATCTTTAACTTCTAAAATCTTTCAAAGATTGAATACTAGATGGTGCTGATAAGCAAATGCGTGAGATATGGTAAATAACAATAATCTTGTTCAAAGGTACCCTATTAAATTCTTGGCAAAACCCACACCTATTTAATGAGGTAATAAATCACAAGACATATTAATGGTGTATTATTTACCTTGGTGATTAACTGAAGGAGTTGCTGGAACATGTCACAGGGGTAACCATTTAGACTGCCCAAGCTCTGAGTGTACTTTGTTGTTGTTTTATGGTAACCTGACACTATTGTTGTCTTTTTCTTGTACAGGTGGCAGGGCATGCAGTGGCATGAGTGGTCACATGGTCACAAGCAGCACGGGGTTGTGCGTACTAACTGTGTAGACTGTCTAGACAGGACAAACACAGCACAGTTTGCTGTTGGCAAGTGTGCTCTAGCATTTCAGGTTTGCAAATAAGATTGATTTTACTATATGAAAGAGTCAAAGATGGGCTTAATGCTCTGATGTCACAAATATGCTGAAGGCTTAAGTAAGCCCTACCTGGGGGGGGGGGGGGGGGGGGTTAAAGGGAAAACCCCTATTACTATAAAATTCAAGTTAATCAATCAGTCTAAGAGTTTAAACATTGTTAAAAATCCCTACAAAGAATCTAATTCAAAAAGTCATAACATTGCAGATGATTATCACAAAGTGTCAAAAAATGAAAAAGAAATATGTTTATTATGCACTATGAAACTGTTTTTCATGTTTTCTCTTTTTATAGTAGAATAAGAAACACATGCATATAATTCATATCATCAATGTGACAAAATAGAACTTCATTGTGAAAGATATGAATACACCATCCAAGGGGAAATGTAATGTCCAAGTCATTAACAGTCACAAAAAAAGCCATATGATTTTAATTTTCAAGAAGTGTCTGAATCCTTTCATTTTCTCATGTCATTTTTCTTTGCAGTTGTATTCTTTGGGTATTATAGAGAGCCCAAGCCTGGATTTGGATACTGATTGTGTCAGGTAGTGGTTTCCTTGTATTGTTTCCCAGTGCATCTGCATATGATAAATATATTCTAAAATTATGTATATTGAAATCTTAATGCATTTATCAGAATACAAGATTTGTCTATTAAGCCACTAACTCTACAAAATTGTAATAATTGCAAAATAGTAAATGAGTAATTTAAGCATTGGGAATATTTGGATTGTTTGACTTAATAAGATACTGTAGGGGTGAAGTAGACATCCAGTTTTCAACCATGCTAAGCAAGGCTAGTTCCACATTTCTGATCTTTATAGTGATAGCTTTATATGTAAAAGTGCTTTATTCCTATTTGTGATAGCTTTATATCTACTACCACCTAATTTGTGTTATAAATGTATTACGAATTATTACATTAGTTATGTTATACTTTTAAACAGTATAAAATTAGTTAGTTAGTAATAAGGTTTTTGGTCACATTTGTTCCATCGTCCATGATGAAATTTCTTATTTCAAATTGTCCATCAATCTTCTGTCCATGTGAGCATGGCATCAGCTTTTTAATGCCCATCTGCCTCATAAACAGGAAGTTTTATGGTATATACATGGTGCTATTGTCCTTCCATCTGTCTGTTGGTCCTCCGGCCTGTTAACTTTTAGTATTGAAACAATAACATACCAAGGCTTTGATGGATTTTTCACAAGACTCACCATAACTACTTACCAATAGATTATCTCACCTGAGTTTGATTCTAGAAAAAATCTTTGCAAATTTAGTGGTGCTGTGATGACAAATGAAATTTCATTAAACTTATTGTAAATATTTAGCAACAGAGTATCTCACCTGAATTAACTGCTGGGCAAAATCCATGAATAAGAAATGAGGTCAGAGGTCAAAAGACATACAACAGGCACTCTTGTGGTGCTCTTGTTATATACCCATCATATGACGGGAGTATTATGGTATACCCACAGTCCGTCCGTCTGTCTGTTAACTTTTAGTGTCGCCGCGATAACTTACAGCGATTTTCACGAAACTCACCATAATGACTAACCAACAGATAATCTTGCTCAAGTTCGATTATGGGCAACATTTACGCATATTTAATAAGGTCATTGGTCACTTGACTACTTTGTGGTGTCACTGCGATAACTTATAAAGAATATGAAGGATTTTGATAAAACTCATCAGAAATGTTAATCAATAAGATATCTTGCCTAAGTTTGATTTCCAGCAAAGTCCATGCATATTTAATAAGGTCAGAAGTCACTGCACTTTGGATTAACCTTGGTGACTTACCAAAAATCCTATAGATTTTTATGAAACTCAATATACATATTTATCAACAGAGCTTCTCACCTGCATTACCTTCTCATCAAAATTCACCCATATTCAATGAGGTCATAGGTCACCAGATACACGATGGGCGTATTATGCACGTTTGCTGTGCTCTTGTTTCTTATGTGATGCTCAGGACCTAGACAGTATCTTAGTATGTGTAGATGTTGTAGGATGCTTGAGGAGTTGTATGAAGACCAGGGGGACACTCTGGCTCTGCAGTACGGGGGCTCACAGCTCGTGCACCGTGTGAAGGACTACCGTCGACTTGCTCCGTTGACCTCCAGCTCCCGTGATATTATGCAGACTCTCTCTAGATACTACAGCAATGCTTTCTCAGGTATTGTAGTCCTCTTAGCCACTCAGAACCCACTGGTTGTAGGTCGTTACCTCTTGTTAGATGCTGGATGGGGATAAAGTGATTTGCCCATTCCATCCACCCCTCAAGACTTAAAAATTTATTATATGATATGATTTCTCGAAAATAAAAACGGTACTCAGAACCATTTAATTGAATGATTTTCTTGTGATTTCAGAAATTATTGAAATTTTCATCAGATTTCATGATTACTTTCTTTTTATTGATTTTGAAGGTGGTATGAATAAATGTACAGAGGTAGTGCAGTTTTGCCTTCTTTTATTTGTTTTATTTATTAAAAGTGATTGATGAACCAAAAGGTTTATAGTTTTTACTCAGATAACTTACATATATTTTAAAATATTGTTTTATTATCATGCAAATTAAAATGTATATGTTATATTTAATGAAATTATTAATATTAATATTATTATTATTATTATTATTATTATTTTCATATGTAAGTTTATATGTGTGTAAATTCAGATGCTGAGAAGCAGCAGTCTATAAACCTGTTCCTGGGAGTATTTGAACCAAGTGAGGGCAGCCCTAGTATCTGGGAGCTACCGACAGACTTCTACCTGCACAATCCTAGTCTACAGTGGACCCAGAGGAATCACAGGGTCAGGTCTGTATATAATAATACTTACCTGATTTATGTATACACTCGTATGGCTAATGCCACCATCTAGTGAAACAAGCCTAAGCAATTTTCTTCAACAGTTACTTTTGTGATATTGTATTATTTCCTATGGTTTCTTTGAGAGTGTTACAGGGAAGAACAAGCCCCTGAAATTCCAGGATTCCTTGCAGTTGTGTACAATTTTCTGGAATTACTTCACACATGAGGTGATTTACTAAAATAATGTTAAATTTCATATGTTACTTATCATACATTACGACATAATTTATGAACATTGTCAAAACCCTAAGATTTGCTGCAATTTCTCAGGAGGTCTCACATGCCATGATTGACTTATATTTCGAATGAAATCCCAAGAAACTGCAGGAAATCATAGAAAAAAGAATATAATTTACATCCACAAAAAGTGATAAAACTAAATTAATATACTTTACAAGCCCAGTGTAGAATGATTTTGTCCTCCAATTGTGACAAATTAATTTATATTTAAACACAAGTTACACCTAATTAGCTTTCAATTATTTTGTTTTGTGAAAAATTGTTACAACTTTGTAGAGACAGATAGAGAATTGTAAAATGATAAAATGTTAAATGTGCAGTAATCTATGAAAATAATATTAATATATTTTCATATGGATGTGATCAATTTCTAAATTTTATTTATTTGCTTTACAGCTACAGCCAGTGGTGGACAAAGGAAGTTAGAGAGAGTCTCCCTCTCCCAGCTGAGGAAGGTATGACACAATTTTTCTAATTTTGTGTAAAAAAATAAATTTTTGCTTTATCATCCTTATCAGAAACAATGATTCAATGATTCACTGATGGGTGACATATTTAATCCTGATTCTAATTTTGACCTTGACCTGTTTTCAAGGTCATCAGCTACTTATTCCATGTTATCGCCAAGTTGCACAGGATGATGGGAGACTTCCAGCCATCACTTGGATATTGCACACCTCTCGTTTTCTTATAGTTGATAATATTCTTTGATAGTAGACCATATGTTGTAAACATGTGGCCACACAGAAAATGTTTTTATGAAAAAACTCTGTTCATGACCAAACATGAGATTTTGTAACTTTTAAAAGGATAGGTGCATTGCCTGTTGGTTGCATTGTCAATTGAATGAGGATAAATTTATGATAAGAAAGTTATGTATTAATTAAGCCGTATTATCAAATTCAGGTGTTACATGCACAAGGGAAGGAATAATCCAGAAGTCATATTCTGTCTACATGGTTTCAGAGTGATTCTCTCAGGTTCTAATGAGATATCACATTGTACCTTTAAAGTGTCTGGGTGCAGACTTTCAACACCATAGTCAATTGACCTATCCATGAAGTCTGTGACCTAATCGCATATTCATTCAATGAATAATTATAAGCATTGGACTATTGAGCAACCTATTAGGTGACCGTTGTCATTGTAAACTTTCAATCATCTGACAAGCATAAAATTTGCATAATTTGGCAGAGCTCTGCCAAACAGAACACGTGTAGTCTGTACCAGTACCCTTGTTGGCATCGTTTCCAAGATATTTTTTATACAAAAGAGACAGTATAAAAAGTTTTAGGCCATAGGTTGAGGGAGCCATTCCTCTGACTATGGAGGGAATAATAATGTCTTACCTGGCATGTATTTCACATGAGACATATAATCCAAAATATGGCAAAACAGTTCACAATGACTGCTATATATTCATCAATGGAGGACAGCGACTCCATACATCATTGACTTTTGTGACATCATTATTGTCTTGTAAACAGCTCTCACAAACATGGGCATTGAAGACCTTCTGTGTAGGAGGGTTTTGGGGGCTCATTATAATAATAAGGTTAAAAGGGCAATGCATATGGGCTGTGGTGGATAGGTTAATTGCATTAATCACTAGGTTACACCCATCCCACAACATGAGATGCTGTCAGTATCTGCCTGTTGGAGGGTCCACTACATACAAAGCTCTCATAAATCACATTCCAGCTTGAAATGAGTGGATCTTTTAAACATATTTTTAGAGTTCAAGGGTAGTCATGATGACCGTCAGCTTCTGGTGCCTCTGAGTGCTGAGGATGAGCTGGTAGACAGTTACAGAGAGTACTACCAGCCCCAGGAGCTTACCAGTATGGAACAGCTCTTCAGCTTCCACATGCCTAACTCCATCAGGTATCTAGAAAAGCATTCACAGAGCACAAATCTCCACTGACACCTGGTTTCACATCCAGTTCTGTCTATAAGTTTAATCATTGTGCCATGGCTGACAGCCTTTCCTTTTACAAAATTTAAACAAAATTCTTATAATGAGAACTGTTATATATATTGCATAAACAAACAAATATAAACAGTCATTGAGACCCTGTAGATGTATTTGGTATAAATAAAAAGAATAATGAACATACATTTAAATCTCTCTTTAGAAGAGAGACATTTGATTTTCAACACATATAAAATTACAATAGTAAAAAAAAAATCACATGACCATGAAAAAAATTAATAAAAGTATTTTTCTACGCCATATTGGTCCATTTGTTAAATTCTATCACGTCATTGGAATTTTAAAAATTTATGTCCATATATATATAAGTAAATTAAGAAGCACTGATGACATTTGTGACCTTTAGAAGTAATTATTATTGATAGTATTTATTGGCTTGCTCTGGACAAAATCATTGTTTGTTTCCATACTTTACTGAACACAAGACATTTGGTTTATCAGCTGTGGATATTAATTTCTTCTTTTTTTTAAATCACAGAGATTACATGCCAAAGTTCTCATCAAACTACAGTCCATTTGATGTGCGTGCTCGACCGGGAAGGAGGAAGGAAGAGTCCAGGTCAGTGACATCAAGTTTACCATCTTGTAAATAACCTCAAACCATGCAAAATAATCTCAAAACATATAATCTCAAACTGTGTGAAATATCCTTGAACCATGTGAAATAATATCATACCATGTGGGTAATTTAAACCCTTCCGTATCTTTTTATTTGGGTGTCTTCTAGTAGGTCTTAAGCATCTTAAGTTCAATCATACATTGACACATAAAATTCTCCTACTTTTCACATATCTTAAATGCTTGGTACATCATATGGAAGGTTGTTGAAAATTAACCTTGTTTGAAAATGATGTGTCAGTCCCAGGACAAGACTAGGGTTACATATTTTTCATCTGCAACAGCCATCTGCTTATGTCAAAATTGTGGATGATGAAATAATAAAGTGAAATGATATGTAACACTGATTGCTATTGGTTTAACCAAATGAATGACAGGTGAGGGTTTATTAAAAAAAAGAGGATAGATCAAATGTGAATACACAACTCACTGATTTTGCAATTATAATGGACTGATAGGGCCTACTTTAAGAGTGACCCCAGTCATACAGAAAACTGCACTGCAGTGTCCATCCATTCTGTTGCAACAATATTGCAGTGCACAGCTTGATATTAGGTTCTAAGTGAGGAAATACCACACAAGATTACATATGAATGTACAAAGCAAAGTGTACATGCCATATCCATGGTAACAGCCATATTTTCCATTCATATGACACGACTATTATTCACATAACTTCATGTTTGTTTGTGGTCAAAAATTAAAAAAAATATGCTTGGGGATTCACCTTTATGCTAAGTTATAACAATCTTGTTGGAAAGAACACAAAGCTATCTAACAGTTGGTCTTATTTATTTAAAATTATAGTTTTTCCTTTAAAAAAGACAAAAATATTTGTTCCTTATCAAGATTTTTAGTGCTGTTTTCAAAAGACCAGGTCATACTACTCTGACATCTTAATAAACTCTCTCCTGTCAAATTCTGGGCGAAATGCTGTTAAGAGTTGATGTTAATGTAAAGTAATGTAATAGCTTTAGTCTCCACCATCATCAAAATTTACAGTTAACTCTGTCAGGTGACATATTATTTGATTGTTGTTTATAACAGCCATGGAGAAACGTTTGAGGCCAACCCCAACATATCTGGAAAGGAATCCACGTCATCGATATTGTCTACAGGATCAGAGAGTAGTACCAGCAGTAGTGAAGGATCTGACCTTGATGGTGACATTGACATACTGCTGGAGGAGAATGAACTGCCGAGAGAAGATTCCACTCTCAGCATGGTATCCCTTAAAGTAAGTCAGTAACGGCGAAAACTGAGAATGTCTCATACACTCAGACTGAGAATGTCTTGTCTCATGAAATCAATTATTGGTTTTAAAAAAACATCAGTGTTTAGGCAAAAAAAAAAATAAAAGGTATGGTTCTCAGGCAGCACTGGTGTCAATTTTAACCCCCCCCCCCCCCCCCCCCGCATTACAAATTCAAATTTTTATTTTCATATTTCAAGATGATAATAATCATAATATAATACAATATTGATAAGATTTCCTTTTTTATGTAGTGCTTTTACCTGTTTAGCAAAATAGTTCTGTTATTATCATGCTTTTACCTGATCATATGACACTTTTATCGAAACATACAAAATAAGGTAAAAAATAAAATATTGTCTGCCTGCACTGATTTCTGAAAAAAAGTGCCTGAGAACCATACCTTTTTTAGCTCAGCCAACTATAAGTCATCTGAGCTATAGTTGTGGTCCATTGTCCGTCGTCTGTCCTCTGTCCGTCCGTCTGTCCGCCCGTAGATCTAGCATGTTCTGAAACCGTAAGACCTAGAAATCCAAAATTCAGCATAATGTTAGACGTCCCCAAGATCTCCTACCAAGCAGAAAACTGGGTCTTTATGACTTCGTTCCTTTGAGAAATTAAGGAAAAACCTTAATTTTTTATTAACTTCACACTTCAGGACTGCCTAATATCAAAACAACTCATCTGTTTTTCCTCATATTTATCATAAATATTCCTCTATATAGTTCTTATGTACATGCCAGAAATTAAGTCTGTAATATATAATTTCAAAAAGTTATTGGCCCAAACATATTGCACTTTGTAAAAAATCATGAAGGAAAAATCTTTGGTTACTTTACACAAAAAGCTGTTAGAGCTAGGGACTTTTTTTCAGTAATATAACTTTAATCAATCAAAATTTAATGATATACCCAAGTAAGATCAAAATCTTTTAAATGTTTTAAAATATTAGCAAAAATATATATTGGTACCTTAAATTTTGCCCAAATTTAGCTGTATTTCTTTAAATGTAAAGCTGTTTTTGACCCAAGGGCACAACTTTTCTTGAAATATTAATTCAATAAGTAATCCAAGAGATGCCACATTGTTCTGATGTAGCATTTTTAAGAAATTATTTCCTTTTAAATAATTAAACAAAATATAATTTAACCCATCAGTAGGCATAATTTGATAATATATGAAACAAATCATGCATAAATAAAGGTGCAATTTAACATTGTGAATTCTGGAGTGTTATTTTCATATGTTTATTGCTTTGCAAATTTAAAAAATATATTTTGTGAAAAAAAAGGAATATATCTGTGTGCATAATGTGATGTTACCTGACTAAAATAAGTATAAATGTTGATGCAGTTCAGATTTGTGAATCAATTTAAATATTCAGATATATATGATATTCTGTAAATATATAGTAAAATTTATAAACATAAAAAATGACTTAACAAAAGAAAAAATAGGATCTAATGCAAATATTTGTTCATTATTTTCCTGTCTCAGGAAAATGGAAATTAAAGTAATTTGCTTTGTTTTTCATCTCTCTGCCTGTTTTTAAATATTTAAAAATAATTTCATTTAAATTAAATTTTATCCTGTATGTATATGCAGAGGTGCTGTAACTTCCACCAGTCCCTGTAAGCACCATTGAATTTAATTCCATATTCTGTATTTATATCCAAAGGTGTTGTAACGCCGCCCCCCCCCCCCCCCCCCCCCCCAGTCATTGAGCCCTAGTTCCTGAGCACTGAGGATAGTATTTTTAATGCAACTTCAAAAAATCTATGGTGACGCAGTTTAAACTGTCACAATCAGCTGAGCGCTGTGACCCATGGGTCCCTTGTTTAGCCTTATATTGATGTAGATTCTCCAAGAAGGTGTCAAAAATGAGGTACTTTGACATTCAGGTTTCATTGTATTACCATATACCTGTCCTAGACAGGATATATCATTGTGTACTCTCTGTGATATTGTATGTTAGTCTGACTGCAAACTTTAAGTGTTGCTGCAATATCTTGCAAGGGCTTATCATGAAACTTACTATAAATCCTTACCAATTGACTATGCGTCCGAGTTTGATTCCTGGCAACATCCACCCATATTTAATGAGGTCACCAGGCCTCTATGATAGGTTGTCATGATAACTTACAAAAAATCTTATGGATTTTCATGACAGTTAAATATTTGATAGTAGAATTTTTCACCTGTATTAAATCCACAAGCAACACAGTTTTGGTGAGGTCAAAGGTCATGAAAATTCAACAGGCATGTTATGCACTTTTAGAGGTTCATCTTTACTGTATATATTTCATTATTTACATTATCACCTGCAAATGTATTTCCTATACAGTATTACAGTATCTTGATAGGTTAATAGAGTTCAGTGCTTTATCAAGCATTAACCTCTGTATAATTGATCCTCACAGGACCTGTTTCCAACCATGAGAGACACATATGGTGTAGAGATTTTGGAACCAGCCAAACAGGATATTTCTGTGTACAAGAGGTGGGTACCAGTACACAACTTTCAATCAGTTATTTCTTAAGGATGCAAATTTGGAGTCTAGTGGCTGTTGTAGTGCTATCACTTTTGTTTGCTTATTAAAATGCAGTCTCCTTTTTAAAGCCCTAATATAGAGTTCAGTGTATTCAGGCTATTGGTTAAACAACTAAAGAAATACTTGTAGGTCTGTCAGTACATGTTTGGTTGTTAAAGTGACATAATCAACAGCAATATTATGCCTATTCTTTCACACTGTCAGTTAAGTTTTGCTTTATTCTTAAGTTTCCCAGCAAAACCATCCCAGCACATGGTCTCATTACCTCCCATACAGCTGTTTAACCTTGTCATGGTTCTGCAATGTCAGTCAACACAGTTCACCTGTCTGTTTACCATAACAAGGCCGCCTGATCAGAGGTCCAATTATGTGCATGCGCGACAGATTCCAAACAAAGACTACTCCAGACTAGTCTGCTGGATGGATATTACGGTCAATGGGCCGAATATGAATTCATAGTAGAATCTGTCCCAACAGATCTGTACAATAGGTCCCGGGGCTGAAATGACAGGTATCCTGTCCATGAGAAACCCACAAGCAAGATGTTTCAGCCGGGGGAACATGTATTAAATTTTTGGCCAAGTTATTCAGGGCTTCTCCTGATTGACAAGTGTTGTGGCCATGCACAGAGTTCCATGCGCTGTCTTTATGTTGATGCCTGTGATTGTGCCTGGTCCACCTTGTGTACAGGAGTAAGCCAATGGTTTCAGGGCAATATTTTGACAGGAACAAATTTATTTAAAAGAGATGACGGTATATATTTTTCATGTCAAATCAACATGCTTGATGGGGGAATAAGCCTCTTTTAATATGTATTAGATTCAGCAGATTCTATAGTAATAAACTCTCTATACATAAATCAGAATGACCATATAAATTATGGATTGGTATAATTTGGCTCCTTGAAATAAGTATGAGCGTGATTTTAAAGGCTATATATATTATGTGTTTATTTATAGGTATGTGCAGATTGGACAGAACTCTCAAAGACAGCCATTATCTCCAGGTGCAAGTCCAAATAAAACTGCTGTGGACATGGAACTGTAAGTCTGCAGAATAACTGCATGTCAGTCATTGGTAGAATCCAACTATAATTGTTTGGTTTCAAATGTATGATACACCTATTTGTTCAAATAAAGAATTGTTGCATGTTAATATTTGTTAACCATATCTAATCTTATATCAAGTGTGTGGAATGATGTATTATTGCAAATTAATATGCAGGGATCACAGTTCTTTGCAACAATGTGTTCACAAAGTCAGTGATATTCAAGCTGAATACCAATAGATAGGGTAGTTGTGTTTTCAGATTAGGGGGGGGGGGGAATTGATGGCCAGTCACTGGGTAGGTGAAATCCATAGCAGTGTGATGTCACCGGGGGGGTTAAAATTGATGTGTGCGCTGCCTGAGAACCAAACCTTCATTCTTTTGGTCTAGCATCAAGATTTTACACTGTTAAAAAGTTGTGAAAGAAGTCATGAAAGCGGAAATGTAAAGTATAACCACCTGAAGCGAGAAACAAAAATAGACATTTGATTATCTGATAGTTTGAAGAAATCTTTCACCCTTTTTCATTTGTTACATAATTTGAAAAAATGTGCTATAAGTTCATATAATGCTTAATACATCAGATAACACAATCACTTTGGTTAAACTATTTTTTACAGCTGACTGACAGTGATTCACTACAAAAAATTTACACTTTCTCTTTTTTTCTTTGACAGTTTCCAAACCAGTGTATTTCCTTTGGATAGCAGCCACCAGGTAGAGCCACCTACAGTGAGCCAGGGTGCCAGAGAGATTTATGAGACATATGTCCACCGAGGGCAACATGGAGCCAGCGTACCATCTAATCGTAGTCTAAGGATGTACCAAAATTATATTCAGAGCAGATGATTATGTTTTTCATAATTTAGTCTGAATTACATTGTTATATTATATATTGTGATGTATGCATTTACACACATATATGAAGATACTCTGATCAAATTAGAGAAATCAGCATTCTGACAGTGTAAAGAAGACAAGAGACTCCTGTAGGTCAGGTCAATGTATTACCATGTGGATTTGTTATGTGATGGTAGCACTGTGCCCTGAACAGACCAGGAACTCATTTGGTTTACTGGTTTAGACATGGAGGACAGAATTTAGATATGACTTATATCTATCAAAACATGTTGCTTTTATTCTTTTCTGAAGATTTTGTGCTGACAAACTACTGACATGCTTATAGTGAAATAATGATACACATGTGTATTTCTGTGGCTGATATCACTGTCAGTGACTACAAAAGTGCTGACAGCTGTTTAATAAATCACACTAGCTTGTTTTTTGTTGAAAGAGAAATCAGAGAATTTTTTCTACCAGGAAATCATTTTTTGTGTGATATTGATATTAATAATATTTTAAGGCAAATGTGTAATATGATAATGTAATGAGATTTAAATATATTTGTCTGAACTTATTACCATTCCAGATTATATATTCCACATTATTACATAAGATGTGTGCATGTCTGTTTATCTAGTAATAGGTTCCTGAAAGGATAAACCTGTGAAGATGAAACATGTTTGTGTTCAGACTGAGACCCTTGTGAATTATAAAACTTTGCCTGAAACCTTCATGCCCCCCAAAAAATCAGCTTATGGTGCAGTTCAGTTTGGTGCTGAAAGCATTCTCAGATAAGTTAAAAATTGCAAACAATTTTGTTAAAAAATTGGTCATCCTGATTTGTCTAGAAAATTTGATGATTATAGCTTTAGTAGTACCAGTATCTTGCTTTGAGATATGCATTTATGGTGTGCTTATGGCTAAGCACATTTACATCTTGAGACCACACTTGTATGTAAAGCTATTACAAAAACCAAGACTCAGTCTCCAGTCATACACAAAAGAAAAATTACTGGTAATAAAAATATTGTCTTGTCTGATACATAATGTTTGATGATATATATTCTCTGTGACTTGTGTAAAAGTAATAACTGATAATGGTAATCTATGTTCTCTTCACTCATGAAATGACAAATCAGGATTCACAGATCTGTTGAGCAAGAACAGTGGTAAAGTTATGATAAATCAGTTTAGTCCACTTGTACAGAATTTAAAGGCAAATTACTCATTATAATGTGAATTTTTTGTTTATCATATGAGAATCTCTGAAAACATCCAGTATACCTCATTGTGTCAGAGCCCAAGAAACTGCCAGAAAACTTTGGACACATTTAAGGATGTATGTTTATGATTTGGATCAAAGCATGGTATTCAGCTTGTAGGACATGCTAAAGGTTTTACTGGTACCTTTGGTTTTGATGTAAGAGTTTCCAGTATGATTCCTTGAATAATGCTTATCAACATTCTTGCTCATTGAAGAAGCTATTTCAAGGAAAAATCTGAAACCACAGGGTTTAGATACACAAGATGTTACATGGATTTCTGGGGTACGGTACGTGTATGTTGATTAGCCAATACTGCCATATATAGTGATATATAATGACTGCCATATTTCGGTTGTGTTTAAGTCCAGTAAAGCCTCAGAATCAAGGATTAGGAAAAGATTTTGCTGTCCCTGAGAGGTGCCTATATTTTTGAGACATTATAGTCTGTTCCCCCGGTAGGTGTCCATTGAAATTTAGCTATAATTCTCTCAAACTAATTATTATCGCACAGTTCAGCCCTAAAACTGATGAGGGAGCTAAGGCGTAATATGAGATGTAAAACTACATAACAAAAACCAACATTTATATTTTGCAACCTTCTTCTGAATCTTTTGGCCAAGTGACATGGCTTCATACATGGGTTTAGCAGCCTCACTTTGACAAAAACATTTTTTAAAATATTTATGACACTCAGCTACCAATCAGCAGGGTTTAAATGTAGCTGTTTGAGCATGTGACCAGTGACCTTGACCATACCAGATTAGATGAGATGTTGAAAAAAATACTGTTTTCTCAGATATTGATTTTAATGAATTACAAAAGTATTTTACAACGTATGGTTTTGGTTTCATTCTAGTTTATAAGGCCTATGCCTCATTCCTCCATTGCAACTTACTTTCTGGATCTAATCTGTAAGTTTAAAAAAGGTTTACAAATTTCAATGGGCACCCCATCGTGGAACAGTCTATAGTAACAGACGTGCAAACTTGAGATATGGGTGACCGCCTCAAGCGCGTGCCGCAGTTAATTATCTGTTTCAGATGGTTTCAATGCATGAATTTTGGTTTGTTGCACATGTACATAATAATATCCCAACTTATATGTAATGGTGAAATATGTAATACTGGATGAGTGAAAAAAAAAGGATTCTAAGAGAATAACATATAATGATTAATAAAAATATGAATAAAAATTGTCATAAAAAATTTATAGTAGTCATATTTATTTCATGAATATCTTTGTATATTTGTAATAATCTGCAGTGTAATCGTTCCTTGTCTGAGAAGAACTGTGATCAGAGATTTTAAAAATTTAATTTTCCAAGCAAAACATCCATGGAAAGTGGATGATCAGAGGTATAGATACCAGAAAAGTTTAATTCCTGGTAATCTTGCTTAGAGACAGGTACTGGTTTGTTGATCAGTCAGCAATAACAAATACATTAACAGGGTTTGCATATCTTGGCACAACTTAATTGAGGTTTAATAGGCATAGTAAATTTTAATGTATCAATGGCACTTGGTAATTATTTTTTCATTACCATGCTTGGGAGATTGACAAATGGTGATGGAATGAATGGACCTGCCAGGCAGTTAATAAGATCAATGTCTGTGACTGAAAGATGTAAAATAAGACTTGATCCCAAGCCTCAATAGATGTAACAGTGTGTGCAATTTTGGTGCTGGCTCATGAGTGTGATGTAACAAATAATCATGGAAAAAATAAATGGGAATGATAAGACTTTCTTCAGCAGTAGAAAAAATTTCAACATTAACTGGCACCAAATGAACAAGGTTGAACTCTATTTGAGATATATACCTGCAGTATTTGAAGTATCAGATTTCTCAGTTTTCAATTTCTGAAAATCATGCTCCTATATGGTGCATTTGATAACTTATTTTTGCTGATGCACAAGTTGGTTACTGATATTCAGTTCCCAACACAGATGGAAAGATGTGCAACACACATTAATGCTGTATATGTTAAAAGTATTTAAAAATAAAAAGGTATATATTTCACAGCCTTGTGGTTCTTTGGAATTATATGGATGAGTTTATGGTGCAACTTCATACTGCAGTTGGTTATATATATTTGTGACATTTAACAATATATCTTTTTTTTTGTGTTTGTTTAGCAAGGGTTCCTATTTTGCCATCTCAAAATAACCATATGCTGAGAGAATTACATTAATAGCATTAATAGCAGTTGAACTATCTACCATCTATCTATCTATATATACTACTAAAATTGGCCGGTCTTCTTTGTCCCAGCAAACCCGCATAAACTGGCCATGATGGTAGGCCAGTTTTGCCATCGGTGTCAGTCAGATGCCATAACTTAAAGAATGCACATCAATTTAGCCCTTCATCCTGCACACAAATTCCGAGCAGCATTGCATCACAGGTCTGGCGCACAACATCACACCGCCTGCCATTGCTGGCCTTCAACTTGGCCCATTACCACAAAGACATAAATAATTGGTTCTGTATCAACCACCAGATGTCTCTACCCTATGGGTATGGGGACATGCTATGCGGCAGTATACCCTTCCTCTGCAACAGGACCCAACAGGTCCCCATTTTCTAGTTAATGTATATAAATGTCTGCTTGGTTGTGCTTGGAGGGTGTATAAGTTTCTTTCTCATAATTTTAAACCTCAGGAATATTGTGAATATTGAAACGCTTGCAAATTTTAAGCCAATTATAACATATTACATGCTGAATTCACTTTAGTAGCCCAAATAGTTATGACTGTATCACTGTATAGGTCTAAAGTACAGGCTATAGTAAAGACTAGGTTCTTCACAGCCTGTAGCATCTGCAAATGACTGCAGTGTATTTTCAAGTACAGAGGTACCACTGAGAGGATTCAGCCCCAGTATTATTGTAAGTAGCAAATTTTTTACTCATGCACTAAATAGGTCTTACCGGACTCCAGTACCATAATAGCACTCAAGGACCCCTTTTTTGGATGCCACCACTAATACTGGGAAACAAGATGAGAGTAACTGCTTAAGAGACATACTCGAACATTCCATGAAATCATGAGAAAACTGCAGAAGTCACAATATTGCTAATAATGCAGCTAGTGTATACTGGCTACTCCAATTAATTATAGACAAAAAAATTGTTCAATAACAAAACCATTTTTTTATATACAGCCTTTATTACAACAATACAATATATGTACAATATATATATTATTTTGTGGACTGTCTGAACATAAAATTTCACAAAACAAGTGATATTCAAACCTGAGTGGAAATGCTATTAATGGTACTGTAGGTAATCCTGTATGTAACCGCACTCTTCAGTGTTAACCCTTTTACTACCAATGTACAAAACCTAATGGCAGAGTATCACACTGCTGCCATAATACCCACTTCCGAGGAACCAAATTTAAATTCACTTAATTAGTCAAATCTCATTACTGACATATAAAACTAAGCATTCAGTTAAACATATTAATTTAAAATGTACCCACTTTTAACTACTGTCTTTTCTCCCCACCCCTCCCACCCATACAAAAGCGCACTGACTTAGTGGCTCAATTTTACAAAGTTCATATATCTAGCTGATTAGTTAAAATGTGGTCTGATTCTGTGTGTAGAACAGATACTGTTATGCCAGCTAAACTATCTCAAGTTTTCCTGATCTCTGCAGGAGTGTGCGTGACTGAATATTATGATGTTATGTATAAACTGGCTCCTTTTTTAATGTGGTACAGTATAGAAAAATCTGGTCCACTTCAGCTCACTAAAATTTACTTTGATTAAATGTATGGTGAAACCTGCCCTAAAGACCTAATCAGTTTTGTGACCACCTAAAAATAAAGACCACTTGTTCATGGTACTGATATTTTTTTGGCTCTTTCCATAAGAACTCGCTAAGATGAACCTCAATTTATTAAGGTTTCGTTGGTGGTAACTAATTTAAGGTTTTACTGTATTACAAAATCATTATTTACAAAAAAGTTCATCCATTAAAATACGGTCCTGTAATATCCACTACACTGCAGTCCCTCTTTCAAGGTTCTGTTTGATCTCTGTAGTGTATTTTCCGTAGAATCTCTCCAGCTTTTTGTTGAACTTCATGTTACGATCGTTGATGTAGTCGATGTCACCGTCCTCATCATGTGTTCTTCTCCTGCTGTACTTGGATCGCTTGTCAATCCTGAAAGAACGAACAAAACCATGTACACCATCATAAACTGTATTAAAGCTACTTAAAACTTCATTGCCACATGCCTGGACATGAGAATAGATACAGACATGGATACCATTGGAAGTAAATTATGAAAAAAAGGAGTGTTATCACATTTGTACTGGGGGTTTAAAAATTGCGATATTCAAGGAGGGGAAATTATCACAAAAATAAAACCATACTGAATAAGATGCCACAAATGCACAGGAATTTGTTCTATAACCTCAATGGCATCCAATGTATATTCTGCCAGGAGCATAAATATTAGCATTACCCATATTTGTAGGATTGATAATTTAATAAAATACAAGTGGCCCACAGGTCATGACACTCAGCTGACTTGAACAGTTTGTAAGGCCAAAAAAAAAATAAGGTATGGTTCTCAGGCACTTTTTTTCAGAAATCAGTGTGGGCGGGTGATGTTTTATTCTTGACCTTTTTTTGGATGTTTCGATAAAAATGTCATGATCAGGGAAAAGCATGAAAATAACAAATTTTTTGCTAAACACTACATAAATTGTATTATTTATCTTCTTGAAAGATAAAAATCAAAATAAAATGTTTTGATGCGGGAAGTTAAAATTGACGCCGGCGTTGCCATAGAACCAAACTTTTTATTTTTTTTTTGCCTGATATTAAAATTTTACAGTGCTAAAAACACACAAACACAAGGGTAACTCACAAAATATAGGTCACAGTAGTCTAATTTTTAGTATGCACTGAGATTAACCAAGGACCCAGCTGGATATGAAGTAAGATGTTTTTAGGTCAGGCTGTTAAAATTTGTGCCTTTGTAATAACTGGCCAGCAATAATTTCTGAGTACAAAAAATACAATAAAGAAATGTGTAAAAATAAAGAAAATGTAAATAGCACCACTAGTCTTCCATAGCTGAAAAGGGCTATCCATGATCAATAAGCTTGCCAAATTTCAGAAAGATCCATACAATCGTTACTGAGATATTTAATCTAAAGTATGAAGTGGATACATCAACAGCTGAAAATGTTACATTTTTCATTTATGTCTGCAACAGTTCTAAAGAACTGGCTTGCCTGACTTGGAATGTGGGTCCAACATAACCTTTACCCAAAGACCTGTACTTGTACTAATCTTCAGTTAGCCATTTTCTTTTTTGGAGAAATAAAATCATATATATAACATCTCGTTTAAGTTTTAAACAGGCATTTTTATCTTAAATTACCTGCACACTGATCTGTGAAAATACTTAAAAAGAAATATTTTTTTTACAAACAACCATTTGAACATGAATATTGCCTAACACACAGTAAAATGAGTAACAAAATCCTGTGGAACACACTCTATTCAGGGATACAATCACTGATTTTGTAAGGCTTGTAGAAATTCATGGAGGGCAAGTAAAAGCCAGATATTACTTGTCTGAATAGGCAGGTACATTCAAAAGTTAATGCACAACATTTGGATGCATACAAATTAAACACATACTGTTTTTCCAGGTCATTCACCATGCGGTCAATTGCATCATCATTGTCTTTATGATCCGTCACGCCCAGAGTGTTGACACCTGGGTAAAACTTTTCTCCCCTGAAAATAGAATAATACTTATGTTTTCAATCCATAAAGATAAACAGATATCACTCGCCTGTCAGTGGCTGCCACACAACACCTTTGCAAATGTTTGTTTGCATACAGATGAAAATAATTATGTGATTATTTTTATCTTTCTCGGTACTCCTTATTTAATATGATCAAGATCCAGCATCCTGATTCAACAATTATCATGGTAAAAGAAAAATTTGACAGTGGTTCCCTCTTCTCTCCCTTAATGGCAGCATGGTGAGGGTCTGTAGAATAGTAATAATAATACAGATACATGAGTTAGTTCAAACTTAGCAGTGATGTAATTTGTTATGTTTAGAAGACTCACATTTTCTCCTTTTCCCTCTCATAATCATCCATGTTGGGTTTCATCTGCTTCGTAAGTCGTATGTACTGTCTATGAGTGGCCTGCTCATAATCTAAAATAACAAAACACAAATAAAAGTCCTCCATGATAAAGTATGCAAAAGGTTAAAACTTTTCATTTAAATCTAATAAAATAAATTTTAATTTCAAGATTACTGATTAAGAGAAAAAATTTTGGACATCACAGCAACAAGCCAACAGCACACAAGCAAGACTTTCGACATATCCATGGTAGATCAGTTTGTCTATTTCATCCCAGGACTCTGCACTTCTGACCCCAATGCACTTAAGCTGGATGATACAGACATGCCAGGCCTATATAACATGTATAAACTAGGCTCTGATAGGGACAAGGCATCTCACATGATATTGCCTGGACCAAGGTACCAGTTTATAACTTGCATGATTTGTAAATCATATGTCAATTTATACGATTACTTACACGATTATCAGGTGTTCTGGTAGGAATCAGTACATCAATATACGCACAACCTTCATAAACCAGTACAATTGACTGGCCTCACACAGGCCTCGAGTACTGCGGTGAGTAGATGTTGAGTTTATGTGCGCCTCCGATATTTACTGTGTATAAAACTGTGTACATAAACTTGTTTACTTGTGTATTCAACCGATCCTCTCGCTTGTAATTTCAATAAAAATACAGTACATGTAAAAAGGTTCCCGTAGTTAAACCATCTGCCGAGAGATGGCAGCACTTTCGAGGTCATGGCAGGTCATTCCAGTTATCATGGCAGCCACATGTGACATGATGTAGGCATGATATCGATTGTTTCAAGCACAGGGCTGTTCACATTATTATATTACATGTATTATATAATAATGTTTTCAGTTTAATACATAAATTAAATCGATCGAAAATGTTACAATATACTGTCACACATTTATCATGGGCTAGCTCAATCAGTTTAGGTCAGTCAGTAACCAGTAATGTCCCGAACTCGGTGGTTATCACCATGATTCCCAGACAAATTTAATTTGAAATCGTTCATCCGAATGATCGTTCATCCGAACAAAAAGCTTGTGCCCCGAGGCTTTCGGATATTCAACGTTCTACTGTATTACAATTTATGGTGGTTTACCAGAGTTTCTTTTGGTGCCACCTTACCAGAACCTACACAAAGAGTATTAGATTCACTGATATGTTTTTGTCACGGGTGAAATTAGAATCCTGGCCAATTTAAAATCCGCCTAGGCAGAATTAGAATCTGCCTAGGCGAGATTGAAATTTTGATTCCACCTAGGCGAGATTAAAATCATGTTATGATTTTATGTAGGATTTCAGTCTGGCGTAGGATGCTTTTAAATCTGCCTAGGCAAGATTGAAATTCTGATTTCGCGTGGGCCATATTAAAATCCTAGCTATAATTCTGCTTCAATCAATTCTTTGGTTTAATAATGCTGATTGTTTCATAATAATGATTGCAGTTTATTCTCACACACAAAAAATCTCTCCATGCAAAATGTGTGGGGGAAAAAACGTAATCAGATCAACATGGTTAGGATTAGTTAGGATTTTATTCAGGATTTAAAAATGGCCCAGGAAAAATCAAAATTCTAATCTGCCTAAGAGATTGAAATCCTACAAATAATCTTAATAGGATTTTAATCTTGCCTAGGGGGGAATCAAAATTTCAATCTCGCCCAGGCAGATTCAAAATCCGCCTAGGCTAAATTGAAATTTAAATCTCGCCTAGGCAAAAACAAAATTCTAATCTGGCCCATGACATATTCATAATTATGAATATAACCTGATGGTTGTAGTCTATTCACCCTGAAAATAAACTTTATTTTGAACAGTATTATTAGTCCATGCTTACCTGGACCAATCCTAATTTAGTGCAGAGAGTAGGTAATACTTTGCTGAGGAACGGATGATCATTTATGAAAAACCCAGCTGTTGAGGCCATGTGCAGTCACTATAAATGCTGTGCTGATGAGGTGTCTTTTTCACGACGGTATCTTTTCTTTTTTTTTTTTGTTATATTAAAAATTTTGGCAAATATCACATATTTGAAACCCTGCTGAACTTAAATCCAACCACAATACCTGATTGATGTGAAGTTACAAACAAAAAGCAAATAATGAATCAACTATTTAATTACCTGCAAAACCAGTGTCTGGGTTTTTCTTTTTCTTCTTCTTGTCCCATCGTTCTGCATCATCAGCTCCAACATCGAGCAGCTTCACGCGATCGTAGTCTTCACCCTGAGCCTCGCATTCCTACGTAAAAATAATGAAATGTTGTCATCACTCCTTAGGGTATATTATAATACGTCTTCACTATTAATTACAGTAAAATCTCTTTTGCATCGCAGTGCCACCTTGTGTTCATTTAGTTGAACATATAACATTTGAGTAAGGCATTAAAACTGAATCATTCCTTTGTATGTTCTTAAACATTGAGTGGATTGCCAGTGAGAATACATGACGTTTCACTGTGTTGAGCTGGAATATGATTAAAACTAACATTACTAGAATCGAAAAGGCAGATATTTTACACTTCTAAATGGTTCAATGTTTGAATACTAGATGGTACTCAGAAGCATAAGGGGTAGTTACTGTTAATAACAATAATCTTGCTCTAAAGTACCCCATCCTCCTTATCTCTTTTTAAGTTTAGAAAATACCATTAAAATTATGAATGATATAATTTGCGCAATAATTATAATGTTCTATATAAACAAAGGGAAAAAGGCTCTTAGTCTTAACACAAATGTGCTTATATAGGAAAAACGTACCAGTACATGTACTATTATTCTATTAACTGTTACTGCTTGGAATAAACTATTTTCTTTGCAAAATTTACTGAGTATTTTGACAAAATATTCATTCCCAGAGCTATAAATGCTGATCAGGTACAAGGCTTGATATTAACAATTATGAATTAGGCGTATATACTGTGGTTAGCTTGATATTTGTGATGTCTTCAAATTTACAATATTAACGATTCACTGAATTACATTACTAAGATCTTGTACTATTTTAAACAAGTTTTTTAACACTGTGGTCACATAAATTCAGCCTCACAAAATGGCTGAAAAGAACGTATTTGCAAAAAAATGAACATCATGTATATAATATGTCAACCACAGCTGTATCCAGTTTAGCATAGCAGTGGACATACATGGTATGATGATGAATCTTTTCAGATAGAATGCAAGATGTCTGGGTATTAGACCTGACCATTATTTCAATTTTTTTTTAAATTGCTGAAAACAGGATAAAGTGTTTGTAAAATTGTAAAAAAATACAGATTTCACCATCATGGAGACCAAGAAGTCATTTTCGTTAAAAAAAATAAAACCATTGCTGATAACAAATAATAATCATGACTTTCAAAACTGAGCACTTTACCAATCCATTTCCTAAATGTGCCTGCAACAGTTCTGAAGAAATTAATCTACCATTTCTGTAAAACATTTCACCATAACAGGATTTAGTATGGGCATGATGCACATTTTTGTTTTCTTTCAGTTTGTGCATTATCGCTGTGAAATGTTCCTGAACAATGACAAGATTCAAATTTTCATAGCCCCCAAAATGGGCAAAAATGCTCCTACCAAAAATAAACGGAATAAAACTTTTCTTTGGTGGACTTGGAATTGGATTGGTATTTTCATGAAAAGAAAATTTATTTACATTCTTTCACGCGACTGCTCAGAAAAGCAACTAGCAGACAGATTATAAACATTAGAGTAAGATACAGTTCTGCTGTGTCAACAGCTCATAAGTGAGCAAAAAAGAGAGTTCTCCACAAAACAAAATATGATTACCATCCGTTTCTTCTCTTCTGCTTCTTCATATTCTACACGACGCTTCTTAGCCTCAAAGTTTTTGGGTAATTTGTTACGACGGTCTTCTTCCACAACTTCTTGGTGATTAAGTTTCCGGGCCTCATTCTGAAATGGAAAATCTGTAAACTGAGTGAATTGTATTTTAAAACTTACACTTGCAACATATAAAAAGTATGGTTGTAGATTTATGGTATCAATTTTGGATTTATGGGTAATACAACAGATCTGCTTTTTTTAGTCCTTTTGCTTCTAAATTTTTAGACTATGGATAATGTACATATGAGATGTCAAAAAAGCTACTTAATACATGACTTTTCACAAGTGTCAATGGGATGTCTTATTCATAAAGGCTTTTTATATATATTTAAACTCTATCACAGACATAGCATACTGAAACCCATAAAAATACAAATTTAACCACAGTATTTGCTGCAACATGGCCATCATTAGTCATGGGACCAAAGCGCTAACTAACATATAAAAAAAAATATATGTGGCCACTGGGATGAAATGCTCTCAATCAATAATAACACCAAAGTCCCTATATCATTCTTTTGTACTAAACACTATGTGAACATAATTTATTGTGTATACCCATGGGTATCCTATATATTTTTATCCAAATTTCAGGCCACACAATTAAATAAGTACTAGGCTATGTCTGGCCACCAATAAATATATTGCCAGACCGAGATGTACCATGGAACCAATGTTTAAACAAATATATTGTAACGTACCCTCCTGAGATGTAATTCCTTCAATCTGGCGAGTCTGTCCGCTTTACTTGACTGACCTGATGAACTTGGTTCAGCTGATGATGATGACTGCAAGAAAAGTGTTCCTTGAAACTGAATATATTTTGCGATTAATCATTTTATGAATTACCACTAATCACCATTCATATGTGACTAAGCAGCAGTGTGAGCTATAGCTGTGTCAAAGATCTGGACCAAACATATCCTCAATGCTTTGTTCATGTTAGTATTGTTGCTTGCACATATTTACAAGAACTAAACTGTTACTGGCTCCTGCCTTGGAACTGTTTGTTTGTTTGAGATATTTTATTGAATATGCACATATCTTATGGTACAGAGATCAATGGGATTAAGTGCAAGCTACTTAAAGCTTATCTTGACTCTCTCCCTAATATTTCTAGTATAAAATATAAAATATAAAACGATGGCAATATTCAGTGTTATGGTAGGGGTTGTGTTTGGTAGTGGATGTTTGGTAAGTGGAAGTGTTATAGTTGTATGTCTGTGTTTTGGAGGTGTTGTGGGAGATTTTTATGTTTTGAACCGGTTTGTGTTTTCTATGTATGAACATACAGATGTAAAGATTTCTTCATTTCTGGTGTTGTTTGCATATGCGCTACCATAGAGGAGTTCTTCTACAGATATATCTTGGGTGAGATATTTATTTCTAGAATTGACATGGAGTTGGCATTGCAGCAGATAATGTTCAGCATTTTCTGTTTCGTATCCACATTGACATTTTGGGTCGTTGGATAGGTGTCTTCTATATAGATCGTAGTTTAAGTCACTGCTTTGTGTTCGCAGTCGGGTATGAATTATCTGGGCCTATTTTGTACCTGAATTGAAGTATTTTGGTGGTTTGTTTCTTGCAATTTCCCTGGATTTATTATATTTAAGTGATTTGCTGGTTTGACAGTGTTTAAGTCTTTCATCTAATTTATCCCATAATCTTATAGATTTTGGTAAGAATGAATTATAGTAGATCTCTGTTCTACAGAAAATGTCTAGGAACTGTGGAAAGGTGGTCTTAGTGCCAGCTCCAGGAATTAATTACACAGTATCCTACATACTGTTTGTGCCCTCTTATGTATATACTGGTACTCCTGGTATAAGCTCAAAATGGAATGACAATTTCAAATTTCTAGTTTGATGGGTGAATAATCCTCTAAGACACAGGTAGGGTTCAAAATAAGCATTAGATCATGTAAGTGCTGGCACGATTATTTGACATATTGATATATCAATATACAGGAGGTCATATAAGATAATCGATGTGACTGCCAGAAATTGATCTCATAAAATGAACCCAATTTAAATAAAGAGATATCATAAATTGGGTGTGTTTCTTGTTCACTCATGTGCATGATAAAATTATTTTAAATAACGGTAACATTTGGCTATTGATATTAGTATTAACCCAAGTTAAATTAAGTGAAACATCTAGCCTTTCTTTGTTGCCTTCATGAAATTAGAGCACTGGCTATGAAGTGACATGGAAAATGGGAAAATATAACAGAGTCAGTGAAACAAGATAACGGTTGTTTTCTGTATGACCAACAGGGTGTACATTGTCCCATGATGCAATTGGTTTACAGAGGGCATTAATGTCCATCTAATTGCTGTTTGAGAGGCTCAACTCAGGCAAGAATTCCTCTAGGAACCATTTAGTTTCAATAATTTAGCTTTCTCATATATAAAATGTTATCTGTCCTGCATGTTCATTGCATAAAAGTGACACAGAGTGAAGAGTCTCAACTTCCGGTATTACACCCACTAAGGCCTCGAGAGCTAAAATTGGTTTACTTTCAGCATGTGTCACCCCGATACACCCAGTGCGCTGTCAACTTGATGGAGCACAAACGATCTTGAGATTGTTTATTGTGTATGTACTCAAGATTTACAGCTTCCCATTCAACGATTAACTGCTCCACTTACATAGAAAAAAATGGAGAAGGCAAGCTACAATGTCCCTTTGATTGCTAAAACTGACCAACATCCGAAGTACTGAAACATGGTTTTATTTTAAAGAAAGTCAGATTCAGTGAAATATACAACTAAATTAATAATTTAATAAAAAATCAAATCAGTTGTAAAGAATCACCGAAATTGAACTGATTCAAAGGCCTCTCACAATTCACAGGCCCAAAGAAAACTATTGTATCTCGGTTTTTTGGTGTATTTCAAGGGTAAGGGTTTACAAATAAACCAGTGACTCCATCTTGTCCGTGCAAAGCGCGAGACAAAGTACGCTTTAGTGGCAGTCTGCCTTTTACTTCTTCATTACATGAATTCTAAACATCATATCGTCCATCCGTATGTACGCATAACCTTGTGGAGTCAGTGTGTGATTCTATGGTTGCTCCAAAGAAATGACCATGACCTTAACTTAAGGACAAAATATATATTTGCCAACAACTTCATTGTATTAATAGTTTTATTAGCAACACATGTTGCAATTTGTCATGGAATCAATTTAGGCAGGTCTCCACCTACAGCTGTACACCTGCACCTACAGGTATAGGGACATATCGGCCGCCGTTGACATCGGCCGCCGGCCTCAAATGGACCATGTCGGCCGCCTGCGCCCAGCGGGAGGCAATATCGGCCGCCAGCTGCAATGGCCCACAAGCCCGTTTAAATTCTATCAAGTGAACCATATCGGCCGCGAAAAGAACTAGGCCACCATATCGGTTGCCGCCTCTTCATTAGGCTGCTAAGTGCATAAACCTGTAGGAATTTGAGGGCTTTACGTTGCATAATTTATAGTCTAGCTCCCTCTCTCTCTTTCTCCCCCCCCTCTCTCTCTCTCTGTACATATCAATTTTCATTCAATATTTTATATGAATTGAAAGCTTTTTTTATTCAGTGTGACTACGAGCATTTTGCAAACGCGCTTAAAAGAAAATCCCCAATTGTGCTCTGGGAGCCATATGGGAATTCTGACATGTCTGTTATTGGAAAGAGACTGAGTCCGCATAGGCACCAATGATCCCTGAGAAAATGATAAAGATCAAGCTTAGCATGTTCTTGATGAGATATCCGATGCGAAAGCAAATCACTCATTATGATCTGGTGGCCGTATTGGAAATCCGACAAGTCTGTAATTCAATAGGTCTGAAGCCCCCGTATATACCAATCATCCCTGTGAATTTGGGAAAGCTCAAGTATGTTGTTTTTGTTGAGTTATCACGTGCGAAAGAAAATCAGCGATTGGGCTGTGGTGGCCATATTGGAATTCTGACATGAAACAAGATTGCGATATGTATATGTTAACAAAATTAAAAAGGCGTGCTAAATCGCGTTAGTTCTGCACAATACTTGATAAATAAATACATCCTGCTCCATTAATCTAGTCGCTTGTTAAACTGAATTAACTTCACTTGAAAGTAAAGTTTAAGCATCAGCAGACTTCTGTATTCCATGTGCTGCAAAATAAAGGCCTTGATCGAACAGTTTTAGATTAGACATTATTTATCAATTATTTAATTATTCATCGGTACCCCAAAAGTAATTGCAGGATCCACCCCTGAAATACCATGAATATTTCATGGAACTATTTCTTAAATGAAAGCCAGTGTACAATGCTACAACTGTACCAAATTTGGTACTTTTATCACAATTTGAACAATTTTTCCATTAGTCGCCTCAATAGAGAGAGAGAATGTTGCAAATATCCGAAATCCCTGTGAAATATTGAAACAAATATTTCAAAATAACTTATTTGGAAGATGAGTCAGTGATTTGGTTTATTAATTTATTTACATTTTAATTAGTTTGCTTTAGTATTTTTGTAGGTATCTGTATATATATATATATATATATATATATATATATATATATATATATAAATATATATATATATATATATATATATATATATATATATATATATATATATGCCTATATATATATATTACAATATAAGAGAGAGAGAGAGAAGGAGAGAAAGACTATAGATTAGGCCTATCCAATGAAACGTATGATGAAGAGGCGGCGGCCGATATGGTGGCATAGTTCTTTCCGCGGCCGATATGGTTGACTTGGCAGAGTTAATACGGGCTTGTGGGCTATTGCAGCTGGCGGCCGATATTGCCTCCCGCTGGTCGCTGGCGGCCGACATGGTCCATTTGAGGCCGGCGGCCGATGTCGACGGCGGCCGATATGTCCCTAAACCCACCTACAGGCTCCATTCTAAACCTTGGCTGGAGCCGAGGTGGAGACTGGAAGTGGAATGACAGTGTGGGCCGAGGCTATCGGCATGACCGTCGTGCCGATAAGAAGTACAATCCGCACGACAGCCTCTCATATATTATTATATAAAACCTAACCACTGCTAACAATATGGCTGGTAACAGACACCTCAGCACAACAGAACTATTTAAAAGTTGTAGATGCTGGGTTATTTACATAAACTTAATACTTACATAAAGTTACAAGTTAGACACAACCAGTGCACTGGAAAAGCCTATAGGCCGGGCCTATTACACGAATATTCCTTGGCCAGCTGTCATATATAGCAGGTTTCTTTGTAGTATGTTTATTTCTGTTAATGAGTTTTGTTTTGTATCGATTTCCCAAAAAAAATATAATTCCTCTGGTAATTGAAGTAATTATTTTATGAAAATTTTAAATATATTGAGTGTACGATATATGGGAACACACGGCTGTCGTGCGGATAAGGAAGCTAGTCCGCACGACGGTCGTGCCGATAGACACTACCGACAGTGTGAGCGATAAAAAAGGAATTCGTATCTTCTAAATTGCAACTCAGAATACAAGAAGCATCTTCTGTTCAAAGTCATGGTATTATTGTAGGATAAAGTTTGACTGTACATTTTATAAACAATTTGATTAATATAAACCTGATATTATGTCGAAATCAAGTCAAAAACTGAAACGTAACAACTTACGCAGGATGCCATCTCGATTTCGTTATTTTGGTTTGAGGTGAAGGACGCGTGTTCATCAAAATCGGCCATGAAAACTCGCCCTTGAACCAATTCGGCCGCACCTCACCTCGCTTCATTTTCATATAATTAAGTAATTTATATTAATGCCGTAAAAAACTTAATTTACTTTTATAAAAAATTCAAGTATAAATATATTAAAATATGGCAATGTATTAAATTAACCGATGTGAGCAGTGGTAGGGATTTGCATACAAGTATTAAAATTCACTGGTTAACAATTTAGGCTACAATTTAATTAATTACCGGTGTGAAACTTAAAGCTATAAAATAAAAAAATGTAAAGATAAGAATTTAAGCCAATAGCTGTGAGTGGTAGCTTGGCAGATACTGTGAGTTTAAAAATTTAATAACAAAAAATCTGCACCTTTACGTTCATGGTTAAACGTATAGGCTACTTTAAAAGTAACATATTACTTTATTAAAACATTGATTGCATGTACATATAACTGTCTAAGCATTTTGGACTACTTTTATGATAAGGAGATTTAATTGCATAGGCTTTGGAGTCTGGGGCCACTTTTCGGGCCAAATTTAAGGTTCGGGCGAGTGTGACTTTGAGAAATTATGCAAATTCCACCGGTGGAACATCCATTATATTTCTTCTCAGTCTTCATGTCTCAGGCTCTCATGAAAACAGCTGGGACATTATTTCTCATCTTAGTGTATTTAGTATAATATAGATCAGTATCAGTGCAATTTTTTGAGGTAATTAAGGAATTAAATATAATGCAACTCATTTTAGTAAGAACTGTACGTAGGCCCAATAGGAAACACTTTTATGCTTAATATTTAAATTGATAACCTTAAAGAGAAGTTTACTTTGAAATATTAAAATTTTGTTTATATTACACAATGTGAAATTATATATAGGCCTACTTAAAATCAGATCAGTGTTCTGTAAATTGTTCATGTTAATAGTTGTTTGATAATTACATCTTAAACTTCATGAAAGTTTGAAATGGTAAATAGACTCTCGATCATTATATTATTTTTTCGTTCTTCATGGTAAAAGGTCAAAAACTATACACTAAAAATGCATATTTTATGTTTTATTTTTCAAAATTTTCCACACTTTGAGGATGACACCACTAGCCCTATAACCAAAGCCTACATGAATAGTATATAGGTCCAATTATAAACATGAACATTTATTTTATAAAGTACAAAATGCATAATTTTTAATCTTATTTTCTTGAATACCACATGCCAGTGCTCATGATGATTAAACATGGTGTCATGCCTATATATATATATACATGAACATTGACACAGGTCTATAATTCGATTATCTCTCCATATCTGTGATAGCAAACATTGCAGTTATTAAGCTTATTTATCACCCATTATTATTAAATGAAGTGTAAAAAGTGTGTTTTATATAGGGTATATATATATATATATATATATATATATATATATATATATATATATATATATATATATGGCCTAATATTCGGTTAAATTAAATTATCCATTATCGGTTAGCATGTTGATTGATTCGATCAGTAAACAATATGCATACCTGTTTATCGGTAAGAAATAACTCTTATAGGATATTTAGTTAAATGCAACCTATTTATATGTAAATGATCAACAACGGTGATTGGAAAACAGTTATTGTTTATGGATATATGATCAGTCATGAAACGTACTCCTTAAGAATTAAGAATGAACTTGATACACATTGTATCACCGTGTATACAATTTGGGTAGTATTTCTCGAGGAAAATGTTAATTTAAATACAGTAATATACAACGATTTGCGCTTAATCGAATCTGGTTCATTGACATTTTCGCTTTATTAAACAATTTTCAAAATACTAAAGCATTTCCTTTTATTTAATTAAATAAGTTTAGTAATTGAAACAGTGATATATAATTGAAATTTTCGGATTATTGAAACAACACTTTCTGATATATAATTTTGGTTGAGCCAATTGATTCCGTTAAATATCCATATATAACTGCCCAATAGCTATAGCTGGCTGCATGCATGGGGCCGAAATGCGCACGCCTGCTATTTCCACAAGAGCATGCACCCTCCGCGATTCTTAACTGAAACTGAACGATTCACGTGCGCTGGACATGAAACGAGATTACCCTATATGGATGTCTGAGTCAACTGGGCCTGCATGTTGTAGATTTCATCTCAAGTCGTTCTCCTGGTCACCAAATGGTGAACTATTTTGCGCACGACTTGTTCGTTCGCACCCCAATGCAGCTTGGACCAAGGCATAAAAGATTATTTTTACACGAGCTCCGCTTTGCTATTGATATACAACCGTTAATTGTGCATGTTCAAGCCCTTTATATTTCATTGCAAGACAGGTATATATAGAGTCTTTGTGTCAAAACGTAGGCTATAAACAATAAGCGGTGAATTATATATATATATATATATATATATATATATATATATATATATATATATATATATATTATTCACCGCAAATTTTAACGTGTAACGTGACATACAACTTATGAACCATTCAGTTTTTTTTCGCTTCAAAATTATACGTTCAATTAAATAATAAAAACTCACATTTATCTATTCTAACTGAAACTGACATTATTTTATGGATCAGATGTTTTACAATACAATACATTTCTCCAATAACAAAAGTATATACATTGGTATAACAATCGTAAAAATCAACATGCTGCATGAAATCTTTAATATCTCGCAGCGGTCTATAGGGCTCCCCTGCTGGTATATAATTGAAATTAATGGAAACATCAGCCTTGGAACCCGTCTGTGAATATTAACCAAATGCCTCTTTATATATTTGTATATACTATCCATCTGAATCCATGCAGGGAAATGCAATATAGTACATGTATTGAGAGTATCATCAATGATTAATTTAAATATATCCCCAAATAGCTTCGAGTGTGCATGCAAGGATCGAACGAATTTTAAGACAACAGAGAAGGTTTTAATGTTTCAGTTGCGTTTTACTTATATATGTAATTGCTTTAATGAACAGGTGCTTGAATGATATGCATTAAAGGTTTTCTTTTATAATGAATGGGGATACATAATAAAAATGAGATTCGTTCAATTTTCTTAATTCAGGCTGTACCACAAATGAATATTGTTCTACATAATTTAAGCTCTAATTTTTCACGGATTATTTTTCTCTTTGTTTTGTTATTGAGCGCCAAATTCTCTGTGTATATTAATATTACTATAATATGTATAGTTAATAATGCTATACTTTTGCCCGAGTACCTTGATATAATTCATTGCGTGTATTAGTTTTGCAACGATTTAATAAACAAAATATGCCTAAAAATTTGTTAAACTTTGTGTTGTCATACGCACACTATATCATGAATTGTCGCACATTATTACATCCTTTGTCCTTTCCGCACTATAGAAAATTTCACATATTTTGTATATTTTTTTCAGCAGAATGCAAAATATTACATGTATAAATATAGTGTTCTTAAAACTTTTATACATCGTTATTCTTTAATTTTGATTTCATAGAAACTTGATTTTTCCAATATATATATATATATATATATATATATATATATATATATATATATATATATATATATATTTAAATCACAAACTGAATTGATGTCAGAGTGAAAATACGAAAATGATTTGATATCCCGGAAAAGATTTTGTAGCAAACATATAAAAAAAACCTCATTTTGGCCCTATATATGTATTAAATATTGATCGCTGATGGTGCAATACTGTATGTTAGGTATATATACTGTATATATATGACCGAGATTTCAGCGTTAAATATTTCTTTTACAATATGAATTAAGAATGAAAAGTTTGGGGAAAAACTTGACTTCACCAAAAATGGCGTAAACAGTTTTCTTTTAATCAGCTCTTTAATCTTATATAATTCAGTAACAATGCTAAGTGTAGGGCCCCCTCCCATGCACACATATCCTCCTCCGCTCGGGCGCTTCGTGGCCGCATCATACTTGGAGTACTGAATATTGCATGGTCTACTATTGGGCTCCCAATGAATATTTGGTTTTGCCACCTATAGATATACATACTTGTAGGCTTTGGAGCGGGGGGTGGGGGGGGGGGGGGGGGGGGGGGGGGCGGGGCAAGGATGGATGTCAGTGTGGCCTTTCTTTGTGAAATGACATAAAGTTCATCAATTTGAATGGTAAGTCCATTGTATTTCTTCTGTCTGCATGCCTCACGTAAAAACAATTGTGACTTCATTTTTAGATTGACTTTGTTTATGGTGATATAAAGGGCATTATTGTGTAATTTTCTGGTGTAAGGGATTAATTATAATGCAATTCATTTAAGTGAGAATTGTTGGAAATATACATTTATGCGTAATAGGCCTATTTCATCTGATAACCTTATAGAGAAGTCTGCATTGGAATAAAACAATTTTTTTTTCTGTTGCTCAATGTGTAATTATATATGACTGAAATAAGGTTAGTTTTCTGTAAATGACATGTTCATTGTAATATTTATTTGATAATTTCAACTTAAACTTCAAATAAGTTTGATAAAGGTATATCCTTTGCCTCTCAGTAGGCAAATATTTTTTTCGTGCTTCAAACCATGCACGCCTATGGTTTTAAGTAAAATTAAAAAAAAAGTAACGGATCTGAAGTTTTATTAAGATTTGAAGAATATAATTTGACACATGTAGGCCTACATGCACATGCAGGATTCTGTAAATTCAATATCTGATATAATTAATTGGTATTTTTTGTGAGGTACAGCATAGCAAAAGTAGGAAATTGGTCAAAATACTGCATTGAAAATGCATATTTTACATTTTATTTTCATTTTAATTTTCCAAACCGTGTGAGGGCCGGGGATTACCCCCCTCCCACACCCGCCCCGCTCAATTCAGGCGTCCTCAAACTCGCTAAACTTGCAGAATGCGCCCTATTATATACTGCATCTACCCATATCTTTCAAATTCCTAAATATTCATTTGCCCCCCCCCCCCCCCCCACCTTTGATCTGCTTTCAACGCCTCTGATATTTTGTATCCGAATGGCCTATTATTGTATCTGCCCACACCAAGTTTAGTATATGCATATTATCCCATTTAATATGATTGTAAAAGTGGTCCAAGCGGAAATCGGATATAGTCAAGTGCTAAATTGGTCTGGGGTCAGTCTAGACTGGTACCGTGCTCTATTACGGTCCTCAAGCCAAGCACAGAGACAGGCGTACAACGCCATCTTCAGTAGGCCTACTCCCAGTTGCAACTCCTGACCTACCTGTAGACTGGTTCCAACTCCAGTCTGTACGCTCACACCGATTGTCATGGACGTTCTCGCGATCCTGGCTGGTTATCCGTGAAGATTACTTATAAAATTACTGTCTTTTGTTATTTAAAGTTTTCAAATATTGAAAAATTAGTTTTTGCACAAAAATTGACTGATGGATGTATAGATGATACGAATCATACGATATACTGAATACTTGATATTCCACTGTACGTGGCATTGGTTTATTATCAATATCTATTAATCTAATCATAAATGTCACACGAAATGTACAGCCGACTTTTAACAAATTCTCTGAGCAAACGAAATGCTTATTTTTATCATATGTGATTCAGACTTGAGTTGGAACCAGACTGCCGGGAGTCCTGAAGATGGCGTTGTACGCCCGTCTCTATGATTGGCCTGGAGCAGCGGTGCCATAATAGAGCGGGGTACCAGTCTAGGGTCAGTCCGGCTTAGGTCGACTGATAGAATGTACAAATTAATAGCAAAGAGCACCGGTAGATGGCGATAGGAACTGATTTGTTTCTCCTTCCCGCTACGTCATCGTAAATGGGATATGACGTCAGGGGCAGCTGGCATGTGATTGGCTGAACGCACGAGAGTGCACGGATTTTGAAAGAAGACACAGGTGCCGGGGAAAGCAGGTCCCGTTCGATTCCTCAAGGAATCGTATTTTGTGTGGCCATTTTATAAAAGTGAGTTTTACCTGTTAACAGATGTGTCATAAACTAAACCATTATGCCCACAGTACATAAATATATCACTTAGTAACTGGATCTTGTCCGATACAGGTCAATATTGATGTGTAATGAACAGAATAAGCCGATGAATGAATTGTGACAGTGTGTGCATGTCATTCTGAGACCTGAGTGTTTTCTCACAAGTTTGCCACATCAGGTTATCTATACTTTTGATCATAACTTCTATATTAAATCAGCTGAGAATTCCTGTGATAGGACTGATATGTTTATAAGTATGTATATAATTTCTGTCAGCTGATGCTTAGCTATACAGATCTAATGTAAACACTAAAAGTAAAACAGAACTTAGTAAAACCTCGCTCAATGAATAAGTTGATGCTCAAAGTCAAACGTATCTGAAGAGTGTATTTTCATCCAGCTGAAAATGATTCCAGCCACCCCTCACAATATCCAAATGAAAGCCCAAGAAACTGTCATGTCATGAATGAATCTGTCAGTGTCATCCACGCTTGGTTCAAGCATAGGGGGTTGTACTTCAGAATTAACAAAATGTCAAAGTCAAATATACAAATTACAAGTTATAAAAAGATCCAAGTTGAAGTTCAGTATGTGTACTTGAATATAAAGACAGGTGCTTTTTATTTCTTAAAATATTTAATAAAAATTGTGTATTCTAAGCATTTCCAAACTAATATATCTGAATTAAATCAAATTTAAAAAAAATGTGTACTGATTAATCAGCTAAATGAAGTTTGTATTGAATCTTGTTTGCATATACATTTCTAGATCAGTTAGTATTTAAGTATTACATTACAATGGTACATCTAACCAATGGAGGCCTATCAGTGGTTGACATAAAATGCTGATATTTTAGACCAGGTTATGGCTCTATATTAATAATATTAGTATACAGAGCAACAGACTTCTGCCTTCATTTACTAGCAGACTGAGCACACAAACGGTAGACGCTGCTAACCTGCTGGCCCATCCTGCTGAAATGTAATACATGCCACTTGCAAGCTGAAATAATTGTGTATATATATATTACCAGTGGTCCAGTCACGTGGACCCTCACAGCAGTGATGTAAAACGTCCACAACGCTGGCTGAAACAATCACGCCAACTCACTGGGACAGGCACCCAACATGCAGATTCAAAGTACCCAGAACAAATGCAGAGTCTCCAATTTATATGAGCTCCATCCGCTTGATAAATGAAGGCAGTAGCCTGTGACTCTGTAAACTACAGAGCCAAAAATGGGCAGAACATTATTTTCGCTTCTCCAATATTGAAACTTTTTTAATTTTGCAACTTTCTTGTTGTTTCTCAATTGATGTAACAGCACAGGATGACTTCCTTCAGCTGACAATGTATTTTATCATGTTGATCTAATCAATATCTTCTTAAAAACTGGAGGCTTACAAGGGTGCACCTACTAATTTTTGGGGTGATCAGGATCACTATCTGGATAGCGGAATTTTTTAACAAAAAATGCTGTATTTTTTATAATGTCATATGGGGGTAATTAGCTGCCTTGGCAGAGGTCTGAAATCTCTGAGTGCAAATTTCAAGTTGAAAATGCTTTATAATGAAGTTAATCTCTCAAGTTTTGACCAGAACTTGAGAGATTTATTTCATTTTTTAAGTATGTTTGAAACAAGTACATTAAGTGTGCTTGACCTAAACTGCTCTTATTAAATGTTTATACATAATATTGTGGTACTACTTAGTTCTTTACTTCCTGCTCCATTGACCTGTTAAGACCTCAAGGCTATTTCCTTGGAGACAAAATATTCTTGATTGCAGCCAGGCTGAAATAAGTCACAGGTCTACTATCTCAGGGCAGAGGGTCTGAAAACCAGTGTTGCTACATTTTGTTCTGTCACTCATAGCACACTGGTGTGCATTTGCTGGTGTGCTCACCTGTGTTGAAGTCAAGTCATTACCCTTTGGGCCAAGGCTGAGTCAAAGCCTTCTGAGGTGGAGGCCAAGCCACAGCCCTCTGGGGCTAAGTCACCACCAAAAAAGTCGATACAAACAAGGTTCAGTGTCTGAATTCTGGTATGAGTTATAGGCTTATAGGTCACATGCATACATACAGAATAAGTCAAACTTCAGCTGCCTTTAGCCGGCCTCTGGCCATGACACTCAGGTCCGAGGGTGAGTCAGAGTCATAGCCTTCCAAGAACAAGGCCGAGTCTGTACCAGCGGAACCAGGCCTTGAGGCCAAGACAAGTCCCTAGACCACCAACATCTATAGGTGAAAATCTTGCAGAAATTCTGCAGAACTTTTCTGAATTTTAAGAGGTTCCCATGTTGTTTAAAATTTACAAATCATGTGGCCATAATAAGCCTTAAATAACTTAATATATGCATTCCTTTGATCAGTTTAAAACAGTGTACATAGCCATTTTTTCCCTTACACTGTATGTTTAAGTCATAAAAAGAAATGACATTTCATGACCCTTAGTGGTGGTGGTGGTTCACAATTGGGAGATATGCATTGCTATATTACAAGGATGTTGTTAACAAATGAAGTCCTATGAAACTCCTTTCTGTAACATATCCAATTTTTTTTCCTTTTTTTACTATGTGTAACAGTACACTTAACAAATAGGTGACTCCATGCAATGTGCTGCTGTATATATATTTATGTTATAATTTTATAGGAAGACGGTCAAGATGGCGACACTTGCAGAATTGCGTAAACAAACACGATGTGTCCATACCCTGGCATCAGAGAAGATAAAAACTCTGAGCCTGTCAATGGAACGTAACTTCACCTGGCTCAGTGAGATCCTTATAGAAGCTAAAAGATCATTTGCATCGTGAGTATGCTACAGTAACTATATAATAAAGCTCTTTGTCAGAACATCAGCTGGGTCGTGTCATTTGTGGGCATAGCAGCAAACAACAGCAAACACTAGAATTATTAAACAAACTCTGATTTTAAGCAAACTTTTGTATTATTATTATGGAGCCACTCATATGTGCCCTATTTATACCATAGGATTACATCACAAGAAAGTACCAGAGCACTCTCCACAGTTCATATGTAGCAGGTATATACTCATTCTCTTCTCAAAGTTTCCTGAACAGTTTTTTCTTTTACTCACTTGTTGTGGAAATTTGTAAATAGTCTAAATGCAATCTTTCATTGTAAGGGCTGGGATTTCTCATGAATTCCTGTCTGAATATTTCAGGTCTGAACTGCAACTTTTACCAAAGACTCCATCTATGAAGAGAAAATGTCAAGTGCGTGTGCAACAGAGAAATATTGTGGACGAGAGCAGCGAAGAGGACGCACCACCAGCAAAGAAGAAGTAAGTCTCTTCATTTTGATAACATTACCCATATTAATGATGCAGTTTAAATTAAACTTCATCATTTGTCAGATCTTGACCTTTAGTAAAATTTGATCAAATATTTTTTTTATTGATTTTGAATTTTATGCTTTACAACACTCTAGAAACTCTACAGAGAAATGAGATATTTTAGGCGCTGCATTCAACAAAAAAAATTTTAGTTTATATATAATTCATGCATTCATTATATAATTTGCATACCTTCGGTTCCAGGAGGAATGTTAATAGAACCAGGTGAGCTTAATGTATCCAAATGTCATCATTGTAACACCCAAATTGATTGCCCTATCATAAAACACATGAGACCCAGTTGGGTCTAGTGATACCAGTCCTTGAACAGAAAGCATATTTGTGTATGCTTGTAAGCAAACAAGAGCTTGGGTGTTATGAAGATGCCAAAGAAATGTTGAACTAGTTATAAAAAAGATTACTCATTGAGTTTATTGATGCTATCTGTGACTGAAGAGGGTCAACAATTTTTGTACAATATCAGTAGTCACATGTATGTATGAACCTCTTTTGAAGAATACCCACCAAGTATTGTAAGTTATTTTGTTTGGAGAGTAATTTTTGGCAGTTATAAACAAAATGAGTAGTCATTTTCATTAATTGTTCATTTATTTTCCCCACTTTCTTCATTTTGTTGTTGTGGTTATGTAGGATTGATTTTGTTCCAATAAATGATAATATTTCTGTATGTAGGCCAAGAAGTGTCATATTCATTATTAAAGTAGTCCAGAGCTGGACAATGACTGGCCTCTAACAAACGGTTTGGCTGAATGCATGGCCCTTTGATATTGTATTTATTAATAAACTAATTTCACCTTCAGTATAAGCAGTATTCTCTTCGTAGCTTTCATAATGGTAGCTTAAAGCAATGTTAAAAATTGTGTCGTTCTGTAGTGATATTTTTTTCTCTGGGATTAAGTAAGAAATCAGCTAAAGAGATCTAATGATATGTACATAAACTGTCACCCCATCCTATCGCCCATTGTTTTAGGTGTCTGTCTGAAATCTCTATTTAAGATGAAATACATTTAAATTTCAGGGCTCGCCCTGCTTAAAAAAAATCTTTAGTAAAAATTTTAGCCAACCAGAATTTTCTTCAGCCATTTCAGAAACACTTTATAGCCAGCACTTATTTTCTGAACAATAGGAAATATCGATGTTTAGCATTGAGCAGAATTTGAAATATCATGAACTGATCACATCTTCACAGTATAAATATAAATATTAAATGATGTGTGGACAGTGCAATTCATGTAATAAACCGTTTGACTTTGTTTGAACATTAAGTCAAATATAATCACCCTGACTATAATTAAATCAACTGAAGACCAGTCTTTCTTGATAAACTTTTATTTCACAATATTTTAGTCTCTGTTTTGCTCATTCAGTAAGGCCTAAAAATGTTTTTTGTTTCCAGTATCTAAACCAACTCTAGGAAAACCTAGCCAGTCAAAAATTAAATTTTATTGGGTGTTTGAGCCTAGAGCCATGGGGCACAAAAAGGTCACTTCACAGATCTTGTACAAGTCACAAATAATTGAAATTACAGCTAATTATATCACAGTAATGATTCAATTAATTGGTCTATGATCTTAAGAATGAATTATGTATAAATGTGTAACAGAGTTACAGTGTTCATGTGTATGCAGGAGATCATTTGATTATCATGTACCAGCCTTCTATAGTGAGGGGAGGGGGGGGGGGGTAATATTGCAACCTGGTTCCTCGCTCATTTTTTTTTTGACAGTAGGACAACATTGTTGGGTCTGGTATATATATTTTGGATTATTTCCATAAAACCTATGTGTGAATTAATTTAATCTGAGCAATAACAGCAAAATAAAATCTTGAAATAGTCTTCAAGCCTGTTTTATATCACATGGTAAGAAAATATTTAAGATAAAATAAATTCCCTAACTACCTACTCTAAATTTTTCACCACTGTAATCAGAAACAAAGAACTCTTTCTTTAGGCCTAAGGGCATTGGAAAGATGGTTTTCGCCAATAAATTAGCCAGAGGGGATTTTGTTTCGCCAGATCTCCCTATTGCTAGCCATTGGCGAATAGGCAGGGCCAGCCCTGAATTTTACCCTCCAACATGCAAAATAAGTTTGTTGCACCAGTTTCAGTTTTACCTCTCAACTTCTCAAATGTTTATATCTCAAGTTCTAACATAGTCAAGATTGAATTTATTTTCAAATATTTAAAAAGATTCTTGTTACCATACTCAATTTTGAGCCTATTTCTTAAGAACCTATATTATCTTAAGAACCTATATTATCTCACACTTGCATTTTAAATTAGAAAGCCTGATGAATTGCCAAGCTGAATCCAGATCTACTCCATAATTCAGGCTGTCAAGCAATCCTCCTTTTTTTTGTGTCAGCTCTATTTCCCCCCTATGATTTTTCCTTAGGCCAAAGAAAATAAAAGGTATGGTTCTCAGGCACTTTTTTCAGAAATCAGTGCATGCGGCAATATTTTATTTTTGACCTTTTTTTGTGTTTCGATGAAAATGTCATAAAATCAGGAAAAGTCTGAAAACAACAGAATTTAAAGGCTAAACATGTAAAAGCACTACACAACAAAGAAAATCTGATAAAATATGTATTATTTTGACTTCTCAAATGACGAAAATTAAAATAAAAAATTTTTGATGCAGGAGGTTAAAATTGACATGGGCCTTAAAAGTTCTGAATTTTTCCTACATATTTGCAAGACAACATGCAGTGTCCAAAAGCTGTCAGTTACACATGATGTTTGATTTGTTATTATAGGTAAATTAATTATGGGGTTTTTTTTGCACCATGTGACCCCAGAACTACAGGTACATGCTGACTAACATGTGAAAATTGTTTGAATATGGTCTCAGAAATAAAACTTTTTTGATTCCATGCTTAATTTAAAAAAAAAAGGGTAGGAATAATTTCTATTGTCATTACATTTGAAGTTTCAGCCCTACGGTTGTCCTACTTTTTCATTGAAACTATCTTCTTTTGTTCTTTATTTTTATAATTCCGCTTTTAAGTGGAATTTCCAGTCCCTTTTATTTATATTTTCACTTTTCAGTGCTTGACAGCCTGCATAATTCAACAGATCCAAGATTTGCAAATCAGTTCACAAGATTTCATTTTATAAAGAAATATATTATTATTAGAGCCACAGTTTAAAAAAATTTTTTTTTTCAAAGAGAAAATAAATTTTTTGTTTGAATATTAAATTTCTTGTATGTTTTCATGTAAATCATCATGCAGCTGTGTTTAAACATAGATAATATTCATATTTCAACATTTGAGGTTTGGTGCAGTTTTTATTGTAAAAAGTAACAAGTATAATATTTTCAGATTTTATGTATTGATATAAGTACATTTCATATACAGGTCCTCACCCAAGGGAAAGAAGGCACAAGTCACAGACACTTCAGTGCTAGATGCAAGTACCGCAGATCAAAGTTCAACCCGCTCAGGCAGGACAACGGGTGCTCGGACTGGCCGTGCAACTAGGGCGTCACGCAGGAGAAAGGCTGCTGAAACAGATGAAGAGTAAGTCTATGGCATATTGGTAATTTAATGTGAATGCTCATATGTTCACATTTTCAATGTAATTTTTTAAGAGATTTTTTTTTGGCTAAATTTGCTCTTTTTCATCAATTTTATATATCATGATAGATTTTTGTGCTATAAATATGATGAAATGTGTTTTTTTTTATAAATACACCTGTCTGGATGAGATTTATTATGGTATACTTTGTTCATTCCTCTCTGATAACATTTAGTGTTACAGCAGTCACTTACAACTCACTATTACCACTTACCAATAAATTATCTCACCCCAGTTAAATTCTAAACAAAATTTATGCATTTTACTGAGGTCACCAGGCTTCATTTTAGTGTCACCATGAGAATGTACCAAGAATATGATGGATCTGTTTGACTGGATAAACATATTAACCAATACAATACTTAACCTAAGTTTGATTTCCATCAAAATCATGTATAATTCATGAAGTCAGAGGTCACCAGACTTTCTGGCACCATGACAACTTACAAAAAATCTTCTGGATTTTCATGTTAGGCAATTTTTATTGAGTCATCTTAAATCTCAATCAATTGTTTTAGTTCTTATGCTGATTTGGACACCCCAGCAATGGATGTCAGTACACAGAGTACTCGGTCAACACGGGCGAGTCGAAAGCAGAATACAGACTCGGAGAATGAGTATGTTATTATTACCAAGAGGATCCACTAGCATTACTGTCAATCAAAACAAAAGTGATAATCAGTGTCACTCAATTTTGTTTAAGCAAAATCCAACTGATAAATGTTTATCTTAAAGCACAGAATTAGATTCTTAAGGTCTTCACTAAGTGTTTGTTATGTCTCAAGAAATTGTCATTCATTTATTTGTAAAAAGATAAGTGGCATAGTAAGTAACAAAGTCCTTGTATATGGATGTTTATACATTAAAATGCTATTATAAAATCAAAATAGCATGTGCATAGAAATAATGAGTGAACAGCTGTACAATAAATTAAAAAAAAAAGTTTTATGAGCATTTAAATTTGATAAGTGAAGGACTGGTTTCACAATCTGTAAACTGCATGTAATCTTTATTGTAGGGTCTTATTTTCATGTTATTGTTGTTCCGGACAGTTAAAATATCTATATTTGTAGCAGAAATAGCGAAAGTTCAAGTTCAACTAGGCCTACGCGAGCCACCAGAAATACAAAAGCTAAAACCACAGCACCACCCATTCTAAAACTTCAAGCCAGCAAGGGGCGTGACGATAGCGATGAAGAAATGGAAGTAGATACTGTCGAAGAAAAGCAAGTCAGGATAAAATCTGATAGAGATTCTATAGATCGGGATAGTGCGGTGGCCAGTACGACGGACAGTCCCAAAAGTTCCTTTTGTAGTGTTGAAACCGGCCCACAGAGGACAGCAGCTGAAGATCGATTAGATTCATTCCATAAACTCAGTGTTAAAGGAAAGGCTCAGGCCTACGAAGAACTGGTCAAAAGGGCAAGCAGAGAAGATAGTGGGACCGAGTGTGACACACCAGAGACGAAAACGCCCATGAAGGAAAATGTACCCAAAACACCAAACACTGTGGTTGCTAAGCAGCAGATGGCAACACCACGTCGACCAGTACCAGATGAAACAGAGCCACATTCGCCTGCTGTACCTGAGGTCAGTTTTCAGATCTAGAATTTTTAATACCAAGATTAAAAAAAATATTGTTGTGAAATTTCTCTGTTACGTGTGTAATTATAATTTCATAACTTTGTAGAATCATTTTAGATTTAGCTATGTACAGTGAATAGCACATTTTTAAACATTAGTTCCACTTAAATATCTACAAATGTTACATGAAATAAGTACCACATCATGATCTGCATCAAGATCCAGATTAACCCTGATATTAGATGTAGTTTCTGTGTCCAATACCTCACTTTTTTACAAATTTTAATCAAAATCCATCTGTGACTATTCAGAAATAGCTTGTGCACAGAAAATCAAATTCTAGAATCTCTTACAGACATATATGGATCTCCGTATGAGTATTTTTCTTTTAATATTCCGCATCAGATGGATACAAATGAAGAGACTCCAGTAAGAGCGGCACAACCTTCAACAGCAGAGAAAGCCAGAAAGGTAACTGTCATAATTTGATATATCAACACATCTTAAATCCCAATTAGATTTTATATCATTTGTTAATGATGATAGAAAGGACAGATTTTCTTTTCTATGAAGTTAAATGTCAAAAGTTTAAACCTGTACACAGAAAATGTTTCTATAATTTTTGACTTTCTGAAAATATAGTTGATCAATACTGGCAGTATGTTGTGGATTGAAACAAGATATACCAGAGACCAGAGCTGAGTTGTCCGCACAAATGCAACTGGCTTGGAAAAAAAAGACGGCTGACTTTAGTAGTAAGCCAAATTTCTAGGCTTGACTCGGCATGCAAAATGTCGGCTGGCTTAAACTGACCTGAAATAGCGGCGGCGCCTCCTGATAAACTTAGCTGGCTTGGCTTAATCTTAAGGTCAAGCAAACGTATTCCAAATCTCATTATATTATCATATAATAATTGCCTATGAAAAAAATATTAACATAGATTTTACATAAAATGAGCCCAATTCCTGGAGGAAAAACATTTTTTCTATCTATTTTTTCACTAAAAACATGAGGTTGTATGATTTGTTCAAAAACTATGGGCACATCTATGAGCACTGTCAAATAGGCAGTGAAGTCACACACTGGGAAATCCCCTGTGACTAAAAATTCTAGATCTCAGTAAAAGCACAGTATTTCCGCCTTGGTCAGTCCCAAATTATTAGCACAGAATAGAAACAACATGCATTACTAGATCTGAGTTGTTGATAAAATTCAGTCCATGATGTCACACGTGTACCAGCCAATCAAATAAGGGCAAAGTCTGGGATCTGGGTGAAATCCTCCCATCACACAGCAAACGCACGTGGAATAGGTTTACTTAACCTTCAACTCAGCTGGCGGCAGCCCAAAAAGACAGCAGAGCCAGTCTCTAAGATATTCTATAAACAGTTCTGAATCTTTAATCTGTGATGAAACAAAAAAATCATAAAATCATTCTGGTGCTTTGAATCAACTTTATTTAATCATTTTTTCTGAATTTATATAACTGGACTTCAGTTCTGAATTTAATTGGAAATGATTAAGTTGGAATTTTCACTATGAATTTCACCCAACACATTGAATTGGGATTGATGTTTCATAATAAATTTTGAATTGGATTTAAATTTGAATGGAAAAATGGTTAATTTACTCCAGGTCTGACCTTTTATAATTTTTTATTATCAACACATTTATGAATCACATATTCTATCAATTTTGAAACACTGATGAAAGTTGAAACATTTCTTTCTTTAAAACCATGAATTCTGATATTTTTTTATTTTACTTTCACAGGCAAGGAGGAGTTCCCGTGTCTCAGGATTAAGGACAAGTATGCAGAGAAAACGATCATCCATCGCAAACTTGAAGCTCCAAGTGGCCCTCATGCAGAGGGAGAAGATGGTTAATCAAGAATCAGAGAGCAAAGATTCCCCAGCCCGCCCACAGAGGGAGCCTCCTGTCAGAAATGAATCAGAAAGCACAGACTCTGATCTAGTGACACAGGTAGGTGTAGCTCTAACTCCCATTCTCTCATTTTTTTTGTGCAAACTGATGCATTCCATTTAGCAATTTTAAAATGTAACATTTAGTTGTCCTTGCATGTACTTTCTTTGTATGTTTACATTACATACAAATTTAGAATCATTTCTTTACACATACATTGCAGCAAGTGTTATCATCAGCCAAACTAAGCAACAACAACCAGTGTTTGGCCGTGGGTTTTCCCCAAACTATTGCAGTTAGGCTTGGGCAGTCTCATATGCAGCACTTGGGGCGGACATATATATATATATATATATATATATATATATTTATATATATATATATATATACACACACACACACACACACACACACACACACAAACAAACACAAAGTGTATGCCTGTGATTTTCCAGTAATAATATTTAACAGACACCAGAGAAGAAGACGAGACCAGCACGTTCAAAGTTAAGGCTTAAGAAGTCTAAACCTGCTGAGGACATTACAGTTAGTACCAGCACAGAAGAAGAGGGATTCACATCTCCCAAACCTCACGCTAAGGCCACAAGAATGACAAGGTAAGACTATTCTACTTTGTCAAACTGCCATTGTACAAGTTTTGCAGCCAATATACAGTAAATCCCCTTGTTAAGACCACCAACAGGACCTCAATAAAGTGGTCACATTTTAGAGGTGGTCATCTAAGCCAGTTCTTATATGAAGAGCATAAAAGAATCAAGACCTTGCACAAGTTTTCATTATTTTAAGGTGGTTGCTAAACCCAGGTGGTTGTTAGTTGTGGTTTTACTGTATATTAGAGGTCATGTACCTTTAAAACTTGATAAATCATGCTTTTGTATTTCAAGAGATCATGCTTTTGAACCCTTTGCCTGGTCACAGCACTTGTGACATTTTTTTTTCAACCAGTACAGAGCAAGTAATTTCACAATGAGAAGGAGTTAGTATACTGCTATCTTATGTTCATGAACTAATATTAAGTTCTGAGGCATCAACCCTGTTGAGAAAATTGGAAATGTTTCCTTTCATTGCTTCTGGTCAAAATGATGTAGGGTACCAGTCTATTATGTAGTCAAAGATCTTAAAATAAGACTTTCAAGAAGAGCATGATGCTTTCACATTATCTATGTAGAAGACTCTAAAAGTCAAATGTTAACAAAAAAAACTCTTGGCCTTTTTGGAATTCCTTCAATTTTTGGGAAAAAGGTTAACAGAAAAAAATGGAATTCTACATATAAATCTGTTTCAAGCTTTAAGTTTTTTTTTTTTTTGTTAATATGGATTGGTGAACAGAAAGAGAGTGGGAGAGGGAGAGTTTAATAAATTCTCTTTGAAGCAGCTGTTTGTATTTTTGTTTGATTTGCCCGTCTGTTCAGATCCAAGATGAGGCCACCCCCGCAAATGACATCAACACCAGACAGCCACTCATCAGAGGATAACGATAAAACACCTGTCGTTCAAAAACAAGGCTTCACTGTACCAGAGGAGGTCCCACCCTGCAGATCAACAAGGTAATCCAGTCAAAATATACCCTCCTTATGCAGTGGTCATGCTACATTTGTTCTTTTACTCCTTCCACTTAAACACTGCTTTCTATAGCATTGCTGGATATCGCCACCAAGGGGTTTGGCACAGAGCCAAAAAATGTTATAACAAAATTGACACATTGTGGCTGAGAAGCCAAATTTTTTTTCTGGGCCTTAAATTCCTTAATAATTTTTTTTTTCATTAAACAATGAATGATGTGCCTTTTCAATGATCAGTATTTGCTCATCTTTAATTCATGAAATTTTACATTTTTTGTATTACATTAATCATGACTTTAGGTACACAATTTTTCAAGATCAGCTAAATGAAATATCAGTTTTGATCCCACCACAATAACCTTGAATGACATCTTAAAGGACAGTGCAAAATGCTTGCTAAGGAATTAGATTATTATATTATCACTCATACAAGAGACAGTTGCTTTCCAGGTTGTAAAAAAAGCATGCATTACAACTGATATTTTCAATATATTTTCTACATGTTATTATCAGGGTCCTGCTTGATAGGCTTCTTAAAGAGCTGTATGAATTTTGCATTCTCACCTTGGTTTACTCTTAATTATCAACATTTTAGGTCAAAGATGAGACTGCCGGCCAGCTCACCCAAGAGAGGAATCCAAGATAATCAGGTAACAGGAAATACCCTGATTCAAATGATACAATAAGAACGTGAATAACATTTAATCATACACACATTTTGTCACATAATTTAGGCCTGCGGAATCACTCTTTTTAAAAAGAGTTTTTAGCTCAGCTGACTGAAAGTCATCTGAGCTATGGCGATCACTCTTTGTCCGTCATCCGTCTGTCTGTCCATCTGTCTGTCCGTTAACCAGGCACAAATAGTAAAGACTGGACCTAGAACCTTGTAACTTGGGATTCTGAGAGGTCCATGAAAAATCTCCTTGGAAACCAGAAATTAGGTCTCTGTTACCCATATCCTTCGAGCTATGGGGCCCCAAAGTACCCCCCCAGAAAAGTCAAAAATTTCATAAAAAACTTCAATATCTCATTAACTACTTGACTGATGGTCATGGTTTTTGGCAAACATATTGATCATGAGATGTTCCATCACTTCCTGCAGACTGGTGGCGCCACCTGTATTTTTCAATTTTTTACAAATTTTTTTCTCTATTTTTTAGACCTTTAAAGATATGAATATCTGTTAACAAGGCACAAATCGTAAAGACTGGACCTAGAATCTTAATTCTTGACACACTGAGAATCCTATGAAAAGTCTCCATGGAAACCAGAAATTAGGTCTCTGTTACCCATATCCTCTGAGCTATGGGGCCCCAAAGTACCCCCCAGAAAAGTAAAAAATTTCATACAAAAACTTCAATATCTCATTAACTACTTGACTGATGGTCATGATTTTTGGCATACATATTGATCATGAGATGTTCCATCACTTCCTGCAGACTGGTGGCACCACCTGTATCGTTCGATTTTTTACGAATTTTTTTCTCTATTTTGAGACCTTTTAAATCGTGAACATCTGTTAACAAGGCACAAATCATAAAGACTGGACCTAGAATCTTAATTCTTGACACACTGAGAGGTCCATGAAAAATCTTCTTGGAAACCAGAAATTAGGTCTCTGTTACCCATATCCATCGAGCTATGGGGCCCCAAAGTACCCCCCAGAATAGTAAAAAATTTCATACAAAAACTTCAATATCTCAATAACTACATCACTGAGGGTCATGATTTTTGCATACATAATGATCATGAGATGTTCCATCAGTTCCTGCAGACTGGTGGCGCCACCTGTATTTTTCGATTTTTTACGATTTTTTCCTCTATTTTTGAGACCTTTAAGGATGCTGTCATCTGTTAACGTGGCACAAATCTTAACGACTGGACCTAGAATCTTCATTCTCAAGACACTGAGAGACCTTTGAAAAGTCTCCATGGAAACCAGAAATTAAGTCTCTGTTACCCATATCCTTTGAGCTATGGGGCCCCAAAGTACCTCCCAGAATAGTAAAAAATTTCATACAAAAACTTCAATATCTCATTAACTACATCACTGATGGTCATGATTTTTGATATACTTATTGATCATGAGATGTTTCATCAGTTTCTGCAGACTGGTGGCGCCACCTGTATTTTTCAATTATTACGAATTGTTTTGTCTATTTTTGAGACCTTTAAAAATGTGAACAGCTGTTAACAGGGCAAAAACAAGGGACCCATGGGTCACGGCGCTCAGCTGATTGTGATTGTACTATAAATGTTTCTCCACTGTAATACTATATCGAGTGGATAAAGCTTATGAATATCATGGACATGTTGGGCTATTATAAAGGAATGTAATGTAATATGTGAGTAAATGATAAATGAAATTACCTGACTGATGGATTAATAGAGTCAAATATAGTGGTTTATTTTTTATTTATTTAGGAGGGGTTGAAAATTGTGATATATTTGAGCAAATATGAATGCAATGACAGCAGTAATAAGCAGTAGTAGAATGATGATAAGGCTATTTGTTGAAGGATCTAAAGTGTATGGTAGTCTGCAAGCTTTCAATTTGACAGATATGATGTTATGATTAACTATGCTGATGAAGTGATTTATGAATTTGTGACTGTATGACACAATATCTCTTTAGTCTTGACAAGGTACATTATTGTGATGCCCACTATGTCTACATATTACACAATATTGACATAATTTCTGGCATGTACATAGGTACCTATGGACAATTAGTTATACAAAATATTAAAGTATGAATATATCTGATTCATCTTGTTCTTGCTTACTGAGGCTGACTTTGGGATGGGGTTCGGAGAAGGGAAAAGTGAGGGCAGCACGAAGGTGGATGTAGAAATATTCTATTGTAATGTTTTTCATTTATATAAGAATATGAAAAGCTAAGAGGAAAGGGGCCCTCCTACTTGGTTATAGTAAAGTTCTAAATATATGATTGCAAACTATTACTCTGACAAGACTGTCATGAAGAAAAACAGTAAAATTTTGAGATACTGTGATGCACATGAAAATTTACAGATGGACAGGCAAGTGGACAGAATGTACTAATACCTTTATTTCACTTTCAAGGGAATAATGCATTTAAGTTTATATATAATCCTATTTTTTTAAACATATCCACTTTTTTCATTAAGAAGTTTTTATCTGAATCATTTTTTTATTTACAGGTTTTATAAATTTTTAATAAAAAAACCTGAAAATATAAGTTAAAATATTAGAATTGTTGCAAAAGTTGCAATCATCATATATCCAGAGTGTAGCTCATATTGGGTCATATTATGCATACACATATATTTTATTTTTTTTAATCATAAATGTTTAAACTGAATTTAAAAGAAAATAATGCCACAACATGGCATCTACAAGAATATTCCTTGAATCACTATTAAAAGGTTTTGCACATTGGAGTTTTCAGTACATGCTTAATGTTACTCACCAAAATAAAATAAAAGTAAATTTGATAAAATAAAACATCTTTTCAAATAAAGTATACACACTGTTGGTTGAATGAGGGACAAACAATATCATTGTGCTAATTACTATCCCAGTTTTAATTTATTACTGGAATTAATAGTCAATTTCACATCTTGTGAAGTTTTTACTCTTCTGAAGTAAGGAATTACTTATCTGATGAACATCCACACTTTCATAACAATACACCACTTTGTGGACACAATTAAATGTACCCTTTAATCATTGTAACCCTGGTGGTACAATACAAAATCTAAAATGTAGCATACCCTAGAATAAGAATGAATCAAATACAGAAAATAATAACATTCATCTAGTTTATGCACCATCTGGGGGGGGGGGGGGAGTGCAGGGCAGAGGGGAAGCCTGCTGGTAGTGGCCAGGCTGACCCAAGGCAAGCTGCCTGGGGTGGGTTACATAATGCAAGTGAAGGCTGTACTACTAGGTGGGCTAGATGTAAACAACACTTGACATGGTATATGAAAACATGAATAAAAGCTATTCTTTCTAATCAATTTCTTTGAAATTTCAGATTTTAAAAGATAAAATCCTTATGTATATATGCTGTGAAAATTAAATCAACAGTGCCAAAGTTGGACAAAATTTAAGGTATTGATTTTTTATTTATGCTAATAACTTGAAAAATTTGCAAAATTCAGATCTAATTTTGGGTAAACAATTGAATCTTGATTAAATAAAGTTATATTCCTGAAAAAAAGTCTCTAGGTTCAGCAATTCTCATGTTAGGTGAGTAAATATATTTCCTGATTTTTAAAAAAATTGCATTATGTTTTGGCCCATAACTTCAAAATAATACCCAATACTGACCTAATTTTTGGTATGTTCATAGAAAATGTATTAAAGAATGTGAATACTAAATACGATCAAAAACAGATCAGTGGTTTTGATATTAGGCAGCCTTGAAGTGTAACAATGGCTTTTTTATGAAAAACAGAGTTTTTTTTCCTTAATTTCTCGAAGGAACGAAGTCCTTATGACCCATTTTTCGGTATGGTAGGAGATTTTGGGGACATCTAAAATTATGCCAACAGCCTGGGGAGCATAGAGATGTGCACTGAATGACCTACAGTCATCAAAGTGGACTGCTTGACAATGTAAGGGAATACAACAAGAGCCTCCAAAAAAATTCAATAACTAGCCTAATTTTGCAGCTTTTATTTTCAAATTTCAGATTTTAACAGATTAAATCCTTATGTATACATGCTGCCGTGGCCAAAGTTGGGCAAAATTTAAGGTACCAATTTTATATTTTTGCCAATATTTAAAAAAATTTAACAGATTTTGATCTTATTTTTGGTATACAATTAAATTTTGATTAATTAAAGTTGTATTACTGGAAAAATGTCCCTACCTTTAACACTTTTGGTCTTAAGTGACCAAATATCTTCCTGATTTTTTTACAAAGTCCATTATGTTTGGGCTCATAACTTTTTTAAATTATATAATACTGACTCAATATCTGGCATGTACATAGGAACTATATAGAGGAATATTTATGGTTAATATGAAGAAAACAAGATGAGTGGTTTTGATATTAGGCAGTCCTGAAGTGTGAAAATAGATTTCTAATAAAAAATTGAGGTTTTTCCTTAATATCTCGAAGGAACGAAGTCCTATTGACCCAATTTTCGGCATGGTAGGAGATTTTGGGGACATCTAACTGTATGCCAATTTCAGATCCGTAGGTCCAAAGGTGTCAAAACATGCCAGTCTACATCCGGACGGACAGACGGACGGCACGACAGACGGACGGACGACAGACAATGGACCACGACTATAGCTCAGATGACTTATAGTCAGCTGAGCTAATCATAAAGACTGGACCTAGAATCTTCATTCTTGACACAGTAAGAGGTCCATTTCATCAGTTTCTGCAGACTGGTGGCACAACCTGTATTTGTTCGTTTTTTTTTACAAATTTTTTCTCTATTTTTGAGACCTTTAAAGATATGAACATCTGTTAACAGGGCACAAATCATCAAAACTGGACCTAGAATTATCTTCATTCTTGACACACAGGGAGACCCATGAAAAGTCTCCATTGAAACCTGAAATTAGGTCTCTGTTACCAATATTCTTTAATTTGTATGGCTCCAAAATACCCCCCAGAATAATGGAAAATTTAATACAAAAACTGGAGTAACTCAATAATTACAACACAATGATTTTCGGCATACATATTGATCATGAGATGTTCCATCAGTTCCTGCAGACCGGTGGCGCCACCTGTATTGTTCGATTTTTTACAATTTTTTCCTCTATTTTTGAGACCTTTAAAGATATGAACATCTGTTAACAGGGCACAAATCATCAAAACTGGACCTAGAATTATCTTCATTTTTGACACACAGGGAGACCCATGAAAAGTCTCCATTGAAACCTGAAATTAGGTCTCTGTTACCAATATTCTTTAATTTGTATGGCTCCAAAATACCCCCCAGAATAATGGAAAATTTGATACAAAAACTGGAGTAACTTAATAATTATAACACAATGATTTTCGGCATACATATTGATCATGAGATGTTCCATCAGTTCCTGCAGACCGGTGGCGCCACCTGTATTGTTCGATTTTTTACAATTTTTTCCTCTATTTTTGAGACCTTTAAGGATGCTGTCATCTGTCAACAGTGTACAAATTGCAACAACTGGACTACGCTCTTTACACAGCGCTTTACCTATAGGGCTACTTCCTATATCGTAAGGCGCTGTTTGTTATGACCTTGTATTCTGAATTGCAACACCAGAGGGGAGCACTGTATTTTTGTCCAATCAGATGAGACCTTGTGCTGGAAGACAAAGCCAAGCGAGGAAAACACGGAGCCAATCATATTCATTTCTTTTTGAGTGACAGCTCATCCCCCAGCGTAACCGTCTGAACAGGCCTTAGGGCCTTGGGCACTTAGGATGCTCGGCCGGTTAGCTGTAATTCAAACGAAACGTAACAACAAAGGCTGCGTGCACACCTCGCTGGCTGGTTTCAGTTCTGCAGACAACAGATACATGGCTACGCTAACACAGTCATAATGTCATAATCGAATCGGTCGATGATGTGAGAATGCAGAGGGAGCAATTTAAATTCGACCGGAAACTCACCAAGCGGCGCTTGAAGCGCGGCAATGGGCGGAGCCAGGATGCCTGTCGAGTGTTTGTTTATTAGCATCTGATTGGCTGCTTGTCACGTCGTACGCACGTTTATTTCAGTGGACAACAAACCGCCATCTGGTGTCTAAATATATCATAAACGGTCAAAGCTGGCAGCAAGAAAATCAGTTGCTTCTTTAGAAGCGCAAGATTTCCGCTGCCTCGGGAGCGTACAACTGGACCTAGAATCTTCATTCTTGTCATGCAAGGAGGCCCATGAAAAGTGCCTGTGGAAACTTGAAATTAGGTCTCTGTTACCCATATCCTTCAAGCTATAGGACTCTGAAGTATCCCTTAGAATAATGGACAATTTGATACAAAAGCTGAAGTATCTGAACAACTAATGCAGAGATTATCATGATTCTTTGCATGGATATTGACCATCAAGTGTTTTTATTAGTTTCTGCAGACTGGTGGAGCCACCTGTATTTTTGTATCTGCCAAAATGAAGTTTTGAGGATACTATGTTTTTGACCGGGTTCCTCCGCTGCCACCACGTTCGTTTCCAGAAAGCTCCTCTGAGAATAATGGACCGAATTTTCCTAAACTTACACCAATTATCGGGTCACATGTGAACTAGTGCCTAACCAATTTGCATTGACCTCTGACCTTTCCTCTCTATCCAGTGTCCATTTGTGCGCCGTTCCCACACATAAACCCTCATATCTCGGGAACCGTTTGACCGATCAGGAAATAAAATTTATACAAATGTAGCCCTTGGATTGCTTTATAACATACACAAAAATGGTGGCTCCACCTGTAACCATGTTTGCACAGTGTCAATCTGTTCATCTGCCTTGGGTTAAAATCACTCATATCTCTGCAGTGAATTGACTAATTCACCTGAAATTCGTCATGTGTATACATCCTGGATAGCTTTCTTGATTTTATGACAGGTGGCGCCACCTACATTCACGTTCACGCTGATCACATCCAAGCTCATATCCAGGGAACTTTTTGACCGATCAGGAAATTAAATTTATACAAATGTAGCCCTTGGATAGCTCTATAACAAACACAAAAAATGGTTGCGCCACCTGTAACCATGTTTGCACAGTGTCCATCTGTTCATCTGCCTTGAGTTAAAATCACTCATATCTCTGCAGTGAATTGACTAATTCATCTGAAATTCGGCATGCGTATACATCCAGGATAGCTTTCTTGATTTTATGACAGATGGCGCCACCTAAATTCACGTTTATGCTGATCACATCCAAGCTCATATCTCGGGAACCGTTTGACCGATTGGGCCAAAATTTTGCATGTGTATAGATCTCACATGGCTCTTTATCATACGAAAACTGGTGGCGCCACCTGCAATCATTTTTGCACAGCGTCTGTCTGTTTGTCTGCCATGGGATAATGTCACTCATATCTTGGCAGTGGTTTGACATATCTGCCTAAAATTTTGCAGTTTTATACCTCCTGGATAGCTTTCTAGATTTTATGACAGGTGGCGCCACCTACATTCTAGTTTATGCTGCAGACATCCAAGCTCATATCTCGGGAACTGTTTGAACGATTGGGCCAAAATTTTGCATGTGTATAGATCTCACATAGGTCTTTATCATACACAAAACTGGAGGGGCAACCTTCAACCATTTTTGTACAGCGTCTGTCTGTTTGTCTGCCGTGGGCTAAAATCACTCATATACATGTAGTGGTTTGACTTTTCTGCCTAAAATTTTGCATATGTATACAACTTGGACAGCTTTCTGGATTTGTGGTAGGTGGCACAACCTACATACACATTTAGGCTGCAGACATCCATGCTAATATGCAACATACCTCACTCTATTTCCCCTTGCCACTCAATCCATGCCTCACTTCACCCATTCCACTCTGATTTTGGCGGATACATGTAGTCACTTGTCGGCTACCTGTATTCTAGTTTTTGAAGTTTACACATTTTTTCTCTATTTTTGAGATATATAAATACAGACTAAATCTTGGCCTGTTGGTTATAATCTGTTTGATGCTTCAGTTGAATGGGTATATACTACCATTCTGATGATAAAATTTCCTTTTGCGAATCTCTTCCCAGTCAGCTGAGCATTATGACCCATGGGTCACTTGTTTTTTTAGGATTTACTGAAAATGACCCTAATGACTTTTTTTCACTCTGTTTTATCTGACTACTTTTTTTTTTTACCAGAACACTTACTATTTTTATGTGGTTATTTACCTATGGCAGGCCTGTTTTTTCTCTGGTCATCATGAAATTAAAGGTGTGCTAATAACAGGCTAATAATGGATCTTTATTTTTCCTACTTTTTCTTTTTTTTGGCCTCAGTTCTACTTTTCTTTCAAAATTACCTTCTTTTTCCTACTCTTTTCTTAACTTTGTGACATTAAGTTTCAATATGCGGTAAATGTCTCTGAAAACATTCTTGACTTCCTTTAGGTTCAGACTGAGCAACAAAAAAATCTAATTAAAGACGTTTTCAGTAATATCACAGTTTTCATGTACTGAGGATAAACATGAATAGTTTTGTAATGTGTGTGGTTTCTGACCTACTGTTTTGCTGCTTTGTCCTATTTCTTCTGTATTTCCAATTCTAATTTTGTCCTACTTTTTAATGAGGGTGTGCTTGAGGGCCTTTTCTGTATTTAAGTGTGATGCATATACTTATAAATTGTATACTTATCATGAATTTTTTTACTTGAATTTTCTATAACTTCAGCCTTCTTACACTTATCATTAACAACTATAAAAACATTTACAGTATTTGTCATGCTGTATATATATAAAATAAGATTACATTTAAACATTTTTAGAAAACTGATGCTACGCCATCTAAGAAGCAACGCTGTGATGAATTCAACCCAGAGAGCCCAAGGACTCCAAAAGCTGAGAGTGATGATGAAGAGTACGTATACTGCATAGCTTATTGCTTGAATGACCAGATTCTCTGGTCTAAGAATAAAACACAGGATTTAAAGCCAGGTGATGATAGTTTTTTTGGGTTTTTCTTCAAGATTTTTTCTGGTGGAGGTAACTGCCTCGATTTTTGTAATGCTTGCTTAACTATTTAGTATATACATCTGTAGAGTTCCGACCGGTTTCAGACTACGTGACAAGGGCTTATACTCGATAAACCTGGTGCCAACCAGGTATGGTGTACAGCTTCTAGGTGTTCTAGGTTTGTGTCACTGCGGAAACCCCGAACGCACTCGTTTATGAGTGAAAACACACTGTTGGGGACAGTCTCCCCATTAAGCCTGTAGAATGCTCACCCTGGATGGGAGCCGAACGTGAAAAATTCCTCACTTTGGCCGGCTGTGATTCAAACTCATAATCTCCCGACTTTGAGTCCATGTAGGTGGATGCCTCCACAACAAAAGAAATATTAAAAGAAAAGTAGGGTTGGAAAATTTGATCAGTACATGTTTATTGATGTACCATAAGAGTCCTTATTACAAGACGTGCCCTGACTTTTAGGATCCCCTTGGGGGAATAGCCATTAAAGTTTGTTTTTTAGGAAAGGTCCATTATATAAATCACACCCATACTGTCGCAGATTATCACCCAAATGACGTCGTTCCATGTACTGGGAAAGCTGACTGAGATGGTATAAGTACATATTATAAGTCCCACCCAGACTTTGCCAGAAAATTATGGTTTTTAGAATTTGATTCCCGAGTTCAAGACGCAACTTCTATCAGACGAAGAATATTAACTGATACAGTTATTGATTGCTTTGACAAGAATCAATTCCATAAATGGCTTTAATCTTCATTAAGTGATACAACAGATAGAATATTTGATTTATTAATATCAGTTTTACAGTGAAGCATGCATTGCAATTAAGATATTTAAAGTTTGATGTTTGGAGTGATATGTTGTTCATTTTATAGGCTGGAGTAATGTCACTTATGTCCAGTTGAAAATTTGATCTGCATTGTTATGTGGATATAGCAAGAATTTTATAGGACTATAAACTCCTTGGATATAGTAAGAGTCTTAACGTTGTTATAAATACTGAGAAACATGCTGCCTTTCCTACGTCCATCTATGATGGGAGGTATTAATATTATGGTATACCAACGGTCCATCAGTCTGTTTAGTGTTAACTTTAATTGTTGCCACTAATACTTACTGGGGTTTTGATGTTTTCACAAAACTCACAATAGGCATAATTACTAACCAATAGATTATTTCGCCTTCATTTGATAATTGGCTAAATCCACACATATTTAATAAGGTCACAGGTCACTAGACTACTTAATGGTGTCGCCATATTTTCTTTCCAGGAATAAAATAGTTTGATCAAACTCAACAGAAATATTTAATCAATCTCACCTGAGTAAGATTTTCAGCAAAAGCCATGCATATTGAATGAGGGCAGAGGTCACAAGATCTGGGACGGGCATATTATGCACACTCGGTGCTCTCGTGTTTTAATATTTGATAAAAGTATTGGATATTGTATCTGATTCATGATGATATATTTCTGCTGTTTGTTGTTCAAGATGGGAAGATGAGCAAACACCAGTTCAGCCTGCCAGAACCAGACCAAAGGTAGAAATTCATCTTTCTTGTTACATTGTAGGCACAGTGTGATAAAGAGTACTTTGATTTAAAACAATTGTTCAATTTTGTTAAATCTTAAAAACTATATTTAAACCTCTGCAAATATAGAGGGGACTCTTATAGCAATTTATGAGTTTATTTCTACATTAATATCAAATATTTTTGTGGGTGGACTTTCTTAGGTCTCCAAGATTGCAATACCAATGATAATAAATTGTTTTCTACCGTTTTTTTTTTGGATATTTAGGCAAAATATTAGTCCTATTTCACTCTTTGCACCTGATATTTATTTTGACCTTGACCTTATTTCCAAGGTCATACACTCCATAGCAGATTTGTATCATCACTCAGTTGCGGGCATCAGGGGGAGGTTCCAGTGATTGCTTTGCTTTGCAAACATCTACATCTGTCATATTTTTCATTCTATAGATATAAAAGGTATTTATTAATGGACCAAATCACTTCATGCTACACTGTGTAAATATTTCTCTGTGTCATTGTTGATGTATTATATACATGATCTTTGTACCATTTATCAAGTAAAAATTTTGTACCTTTTTGGTGAAAGTATGCAAGATTACATGCTGTAGTTTGTGGTAGATCACTAATGTAAAGGATTATATTAGTGAACAGGAGCTGAGCTCAATTTGAATGAAATGTTTATATTTCCAGATCCTGAAGCCCCTCAGGGCGGGTATGTGTCTGAGTGCGAGTGCAAAGAAGAAACCTTCTAACCTCTGTTCAGTGTCAAGCTTCCTGAGCCGTCACAACACACCCACCCACAACACAACTATCACGTCATTCATCGCCAGAAACGCATCACCCAAAAAACTCTCAGCTAAGGTGTGTGTGAAACAGGGTCAGCGCACCTTAAAAATCCTTTAAAAAAAAAAACAGGAAAATTCATGATACATTGAGCCCTTTATGAGGGCCTTCTGTCTTCCTCTTTGACTTCACAGAAGATCAGTTCTGTTAGTTTGGATAATTTTTATTAGATTTTCTTATTTTTCAGGAATATTAATAGAAAGTGCACATGAAATACTTCTGTAAACAAAAATCTCAAAACCAACAGGTTAAGCATAAAATTGTGCTTCAAACAGATATCATTATATAGACATTACTTTTCACTTGATTTTATTTTTGTGCAGGTTTTTATGGTTAAAGATGTCTCCATTTCACTGTTTCCTGGACATGGAATCTCCAGATTTATCAAGCAAGTCTGTAAATCTCAGACCGACATGTGGAAAAAGTATAATGATTTTAAGAGGGTTTTTTTTTAAAACACTCAGATCAATTGACAGGCAATATGAAAAGCAGCTGACTTTCCTGTAGATACTACCAGTGGCTTACTGTGTGAAGTCCAAATTTTTTCTTTGACTTATAGACCACATGACTTATTTCTGTTCATAATTTTTCAAAAGGAGCAATTACTGTTGAAGAGGAAAGAACTTGAAGAAAAAGAGCGAGCCCAAGTGGAGAAACAACAGAAGAGGGAAGAGTTGTTAAAGAAGCGTGCTGAAGAACAGAAAAGGTGATTCTCTTTGCAGTCATTGTCGTCGTGTGGGAAATTTTACTGATAATGCTTTTCTATCCTGAAGTGAGAAGTTTCAATGAAAAAAAAAATCAAACAGTTTAGTCAGAAATATAAAAAAAAATGTTAGAGCTTGTAATGTAGTTTGTGATCCCAGAAAATTGTCTTCGTGACTGATCTTGAGCTTTTATAGACAGGTGGTAAATTCAGATGAGTGGTCATTTGGATGAGGTCTGCTGCATTTTGTAAAACATAACATGATGTGGGATCAAACCCTGTTAGAAAAGTGAAGTGAATGATAAAGATTTTAGTAGTCTCATCTGACTTTACACTTTGCCTTTTGTGTCATCCAGGCCTATTCTTGCTTGAAGCTTTTCTCAGCCCCTAGGGGAGCATTCAAAGCAGCTATAGTAGATTTTCAGGTGAAGTTTACTTGAAGATCATACATTCATTCATATTTTGGTGGAAATGTGGCATCTTTGTGTTAAAGATTTTAGTGGGGCGTCATAGCTTTAAAGGCAGTTGGAAGGAGATGCAAAGCTAGAACCTTGCAGTCACAATGGTTACTCATGATGACTTGCCAAAAATCTGATGGATTTTCAAGAAACTCATTATAAATATCAACCAATAGAATTTTTCTCCCTTGTAATACCTTCTCATAAAAATTCATGCATATTTAATGAGGTCAGAGGTCACAAGACATACATCAGGCTTATTACACACCTTTGCGGTGATCTTGTCCCCTTATAATGTGAATTTGGAAATTGCTTTGAAGGAAACGCGAGGAGAAGATGCTCCAGGTGGTACAGCGACGTCAGGAGCAGGAGAAGAGGGAGAAGGAGATGTTACAGGGCCTGGTCCGGAAACAGGAGGAGAAGAAAACATTGACCGCTCGAATGAAGGAGGATAAGAAGCGGGAGGAGAGGGAGAGGCTGCGGCTCAGGTAAACAGAAATAACGCGTCAGAAAGTGACGTCATCTTTAGCTCCTTAGGCTCACAGGCTTAGAATTATTTGGAAAGACTAAATTTTACTCCATTTGCTGGGCTAAAAGCAGACAAAAAGGAACAAGTCAGCCTTTAACAAGTTGAAAGAGCGCTTATTGTTAAAGCCTGATCTTAGTCAAGAAAATGATGAATTTAATATTGAAAAAAAAAGATGTAGGCATTATGTATGATACAAAAGGAAAATCAATTTTTGTTTGTGTTAAACCTTGCAAAAAAAATAGAAAATTTAGAGGAACCCAGTATGCATTAGAAGACCATCCATTCATGATAATCCCTTTCCAAACAGCCCATAGTATGTCTGCATTCTTTGGTGAAGATAGCTCATACTTTTCTTTAATAACCTGGTTAGAAGTCTTCAGTAGAACTACAATAAGGATGGGGTATAAACTAATATCTTCTATCACGAATCAATTACATACCTTGAGTGTATAATATAATATGCAATTTCATCACCTTTCTGACTATTAAATTTCACCTCAAGATGGATACATTCACAATAAGACTCTAAAGATGATATTAGCCAAACTTTTCAGAATCACCAAAACTATGATGAAAATCACAATAAGACTCTAAAGATGATATTAGCCAACTTTTTCAGAATCACCAAAACTATGATGAAAAATGTATTGACCGTTTTTTTATTAAAATAACCTCCCAGAATTGACATAGAAAATTCTTTGATCTTAAGTCTGTTTTTTGACACTTTTATGAGTTTGGGAAAATTAATTCTAAATTTTCAAATTTTTATTGTGACTAAATTTGATTATAAAAATTTAAGTTAAAAGTGTGATGTTAAGTTTAACTGTGACTGATATGGTTATAGGCAGGTCAAGATTGCTGAAGCTGAAGAAAGGCGAAAACAGGAAGAGGAGCAGCGTATACAGAAACTCAAGGCTCAGGTATTCCTTGTTTCATTAAGTTCAAAAATTGCTTTAATGTTTGCAGTTAGCATGTAGCCTTATATTAAACCTTTATATTTGTAGTTAACTCTGTGAGATAGATAAGAAGAATGGCTTACTTGAATTTCTTTATGATTTCGCTTAAATGATAAAAAGGGACCCACAGGTCACCAGGCTCACTAAGGAATGAAATCTACTGCCACTGTGGTCTGACTATAGCTATATCTACCCATTAATGAAGCTTTTAGATGAATACATTATTTCGTGAATCAGTTACTGAATAAGTTTTAATTGGCCTTTTATACCAAGATTACTCAGAATATATATATATATATATATATATATATATATATATATATATATATATATATATATATATATATATATATATAAAATACTTGTAACTTGGCCCAATGGTCAAGGTTTTGAGAAAGATTGTAAATAAGTTAATATAAGTATTAGTAAATATATTAGTAAACAAGTAGATAATGATCTTTAAAATAATACTTTATAAACATGTAAAAATAAGATTCCATTTTCCAGCTCGAGAATTTGAAAGAAATTGCTGAGATTGGGGGGAAAATCAGTGAAGTTGAATGGCACTAAAGAGAACTTATTCAGTTAGATATGTTTTATCTCGTGTCCAAGCAGTGTGTCTAGAAGGTGATCAGCTGTATTGGATTTTATTGTGTTACATCTTAAGGAATGCTGAAGAATTGGAGAAATTCAGAGAAATTATGTTTTCATGAAACAGTTGGAATCCTATTATGCTCAGATAATGAAATCATTCCCCTGGATTTTTTAAAATTTTTCAGGGAAACCTGGGAGAAATTCAGGGAATTTTGTTTTCATGAAATGATGGAAACCTTAGTAAGCTCAGATATTTATAGTTATGTTGTTCACATTACTTTCACTTTTCTAGGAGGAGGAGCAGCAGAGACAGGAAGAGATGATGAGAAGAAAGCGAGAGTTTGAGGAGCGAGAGAGGCAGCAGAAGTTGGCAGAACAGAGACGACTAGAAGAGGAGCGACGACTAGAAGCTGAACGAGAACGGCAACGAGAGCAGCTTCGTCTGAAACAGTTGGAGGAACAGAGGGCACGAGAGGAACAGCAGAGGCAACGAGAAAGAGAGGAGAGGTAAGTTTTCCTTTTTATTAATGGCAAATTACCAGTTACTCTGCCAGTGATATTTAATATGTACATTAAATATGTATTGATAGAAGGTCAAAGGCTTATTATTACATAGCTGACATTACAAGTGTTTTGACGGATTTTCCTGTATGAAAAATTAAAGAGCACAAAGTATTTAACGATTATTTAGGCCAAAAGTTATAAAGGCAAGTGAGTTATATTCCAGTGTTGCAGGTTTTCTCCAACAGCTGGCTGCAGTGGAAAGGTAAGAGTCACACAGTTTCACTTTTTTCCTAGATTAGGAAAATCTTGTAAATTTGAATAATTTGCCTACAGGGAACGCCGTGAGAAGGAAGAAAGGGAGAGGCTTGAATTTGAAAAATTAAGAGAGAAGGAGCGGCAAAGACAACAAGAGTTGGAGCGACAACGAGAACAGGTGGGTGAAGTCAAATGGTACCATACTTCATTCCACCACCCCTGTCCACCTGATTTTTCTCAATTATTTCAACTTAAAACAAACTTGCTTACAATCACATGATATATATATAATTATGAAAATACACAGGTATAATGGTCATGGGTCGGTATATATTAAATAATAATTCTGATGCAATCAAATGATGACCCTATTTGATTGCCTCTGAAAGTTACTTTGATGGTTAGTCCCACTGACTGATGTACACCAATGTATTTTGTAGTTGTGAGAAATCCAGTTTGGCCATTGGTTAAACCTTCTGGAATTCCATTGGCACGTCCTATGCTAAATTTGAACCTGGGCGTTGCAGGACCATAATTTAAGGAACCTTAAGTCCAAGTCATTTATAGTTTGAAATACTTTTCTGATCATGGTGAACTGTTTCTTGGAGCAAGAAGAATTAAACAAGCATGAACTGATTTGAATTATTTTCAAAATGGCCACAGTTGAGATATTGAATTTATGATCCTTACTGGTAAGCAGATATACTGCTCCATTTTTGTTCGGCGAGTTTCATTTTAACTGTTTTACTTTATGGTTACCCATCATCATGCACAATATTGCACGATAAACCTTACAATCATGTTTCTCTTGTATCACTGTGATTATTTTGGTTATTTATAAAGGAGCGACAGAGAATCTTACAAGAGAAACAGCAGGCAGTACAGGAAGCAGCCTTGAGAGAGGAGGAGCGTAAGGCTAGAGCAGCCATACAGAAACACAACACCACTCTCAATAAAGCCAACACCAGCCTCAACGTCAGCGCAAGCGCCAAGCTGAACATGTCAGCCATGAAGCCAACGACAAAACTAAACACCACAGTCACTAAGGATAACAGCAGTGAATCGTAAGATCTTAAATTTTCATCTTCATTTAGGTTACCACTTAGCCTTGACACATGGAATAATCAGAATTTTTTAATAGAGGGTACCAGCACTGAATCATTCTCACAAGAGTAAGAGACTACTATTATAGGATTGTTGGTAAAAAATATCCTTTCCCCACAATGCACCCCGACTTCTAAATTCATCAATGGCATAGGTGTGCAAAAGTAAACAGAATAGATTAGGATTGTTCAATCTAAATTAATTGCCCATTTGTACTTATTGTTTACTGTGTTGTAGAATCAATTTTACATTATCTTTTGTTTACATATAATTTTCCAGAATATTTGAGCTTTTTTTCATCTTAATTAATTTAATAAAATGTACATGCACTGGCATATAAAACTTGTACTTGTACTACATTGAAAAACTCCTGTATTTGAACTTATATATCTAGACTCCCTTTACTTAACCCAAGCCTGGTTAAACTGAGACATGAATTTGTGTGCAGATACATTATGACACCCCAGAAGAAGGAAATAAGGCAACCAATCAGTGAGGAGAACTATGACATCACTAATCTTAGATCTGACGATTCATCAGAGGACGAGGACAACCCCAAGAAAAAGATACCTAACTGGGCAAGAGGTGTGTGAATATTATTTGTATTATAATTGATGGTGGTGCCACTTGACCCATGTCATGAAACTCCCAATTGACAACGAAATATTATATGTGGAGACATCTTCAGGGGACAATGAAAACTAAAACACTGTCACTATGACATGTCAACATATTCAGGGGACTCCAAAAAAACTAAAACATATTGAGAAGGCGATCTAAAATAACAAGAGGCAGAAGTGAGGGACATAAATTCAATAAAGTTGCTTGTTGGTGTTCATCAGAGGAGATGCCAAGTGTATCTAAAGGGAGGAGGGGGGGGGGGGCACTTTCCATATTTCCCAATAAATCCTGAAAAATTTGACATAATTTCTTAAAGGGGCTGTCACAGCGCCATCAGTCGGAAGTCATGTGATCCTATCCCATTGCAAGAATTGATGATATGTTAGTATGTTTAAATGTCCAGTACAAACTGGTTGAAATATATAACCCAACTAGGCAAGGGGTCAGGGAATTTATATTTATTTGTTAAATGCAAAACCATGCCTCCTAGAATTCTAGGAAATTCCTGGAATTTGATTGCTTCCTGAGATATCCTGGAATTTGAAAAATTTTCCTTGCATCTCTTTGAAAGTCAGTGTTTGGCTTTTTCCTGGCAAAGGTCCTTAGCACTATGAATCTAATAAGCACACTTTTTAGGAAATTAAATGTACGACTCCCTATTTATGTCTTTTGTAGTCAGTCTGAAAGTCATTCTTGTAAGTAATTTAAATAATGAAAAGGTAGCTGTAAACATACTCTATTGATTCCAGGAGAATGAGTCGTTTCTCTTAATGATAAATTTTGTCTGTCAGTGCTAAGCTGCTAGCCTGTGTAAAAGTTTGAAACAATTATTTGTTTTAACGTTTTCTGGGGATGCTAAACTTAAGTTCAAATTATATAGTGTTTGTTCAGTTTAAATATTGCCAGTTATCAATGTTATTACTACCTGTTATGTACAAAGACAAGCAAGAGAAATATTTATTACGGATATTTTGCAGCGAGTTCCATTTCCTCAATAAATACAATATAAATGATGATTAGATTATGTAAACATTTCTTTTAACATTGCAGGTCATGCCTTGAAAGCTGCCCTCCTGAGTCAACACGATAATCCTCCTGACATCATCGCCCTCTTTGGTCACATGATGGAACTAGATCTCAATAATTTGTTTGAGAAAAAGAAATCTCGCTTCAACAAACGCACCAGCTCAGCTATCTGGACGTCACCGATAATGAAGCCATGAATTTAACAAGTGCCACATCTACATTTATCTGTAAATACTGTCATTTCATCATGTTAAGTCCTGGCCATCCGAATGTGAGAACGTCTGTGGTGTGTCGGTACACACGGGACTGCCTCAAGATCAGAAGTTCACCACCTTGGTCTGAGTATGGAGTACTTACCAAGGAGGCCACAATGTTACCGTTGGCTGTGAACTGGTGTTGAACAGATGTACATAACACGGCTGGTATAATGGATGTCTTCAGTATGTGTTAGACGTCTTAATCATCTCAGTTTATGATGTTAAGCACGACTGCATCAAACAAATCACATGTGATAAAGAAGCTCTGTCTGCCAATTGTTTCACACTTGACTGAACTCTATGGTTTGCATGCTTGCGGACATCCTTCAAATAAATAGAGGCTTTTGCATCCATGCATAGTACTGTGTAAAATTGTACAGTTTTTTGGCTTACTACTTCTGAACTTGAACAAAAGGGAAGACAAATTATTGTAAGTTTCAGACCTGGAATGATCTAAAGCTTTTCTTTACCCCCACTCTAGAGGGAGAATTACCCTTGCATACTGTAGCATCTTTGGAACTGATACATGTGAAAGGTTCCCTGTGCTAATAATATATGGCTTTTATAAGCTGTTGTTATTTTTATGTACTTAAAAATAGTGATCCTAAATTGGAAGTGGTATGGTTTATAATTAATCCACTGTTCCCCAAGCCATGGTTTTTTATTTTTATTTCTAAAAGTAATGTATGTGTGATCCAAAACTTGCAACTAATTTGTAATGGGATTGGGTCGTGAGCAGTTGGGTGAAATGTTTTGGAAAGCATTTTAAGACCTATTAATGCATCATGCATTAGGTAATTACTTGAGACAAAATTCAGTCATATGAAGGAAGAAATCTTAAGTACAGCTTTGGAATTTTCAACTACAGAGTCTCAACAGTTTCTTTCCCATGTTATTTGACTGAGTGGCCATATGGTCATTTGTTACCATGTTATAAAGTATATATAATTAGTATTCAGAAATTTGCTGCCAATTCCAAAATACTTGAAAATAGTTGACCTTGTTATGGGGTGACATATTCGTTTTCCAAGTACAGTTTGCACACAAGCATGGATGCTGTTCAGACTCATGATCTCACAGAATTAGCTTGTACAAACACCCATACATATCTCATCAGTACACATTGTGTAGTGCCAAATGGGGGTAAAAATGAACTGCGCCATGTATCACAAGTTAACATGGCTAGGATTGAGGACTGTACATGAAGAGTGCTTTGGGTGGAAGACTTCATATTTTTATTTATTTATTCATGTATTAAGTGAAAATCATAACAAAACGTTTTTAGCACACGTTTCTTTGTATTTTTAATGGGTGTCCATTGACAGTGCCAGTGGGATTAGTTAACTGCATCAGTAACGAACCATTGTCAGATCACTGTCATAATTACATTTATTCATGTAATATAACTCTGGATGCTGTTTATCTATTTTCCATTTCTGATTTATGCATAATTAATCATATGCCATTCTGTTTATAAAAAAAAAACAGGTAAAAATATCTTGATTGTAAAAAGATGATATCCAGTGTTGAATCGCCAGGGTATACTGCAGGCATCAATATTAATGTTGTCAGCTTTAATGTTGTCTGAGGACATAGGGTCAACTTAATGCCAAGGACAAACTGATTTGTAAGTAATCTCTTATTAGAAACTGTTGAGTGCCTTCATGGAAAGACAGAAATGGCAAAGTAAGGTATAGATGAATCCTTACTAGAAATGATGGAGTGTATTTATGAAAAGAAAGACCATGGATATAAAGAAAACTTTACTCCTGTACTTTCTGTTATAACTAGATCAGTAAATTGCTAGTTTGTGATACTTGACAAAATTATTAAAAGAGACCAGTTGAACCTCCTAGAGGCTTGTTTGATAATTACAGTGCAGAGGCTGATATATCTCTTGCAGCTGTTTGTAGACCAACTTTAACTTTTTCTCAAGGTTTTTGATTTTAAGCTATTGGAGATTTATTTTCCATATTTGAAAAAGCCAAATGTCACATATTTTGGTGATACACGTACTTGTAAACTGCTTATTTGCAATTTTAGGTTACACAATTATAAACATGTTTGGTTATTTTAATCAGATCATTACATACATGCACACACACATGATTATTATCATTATAAATATAAGGGTTATAAATGAAGATATAATGCATAAACCTAATGGTTGATATGTTGGAAAAACAGTGCACCAAATAGATTACTCATTTTCTTTAATCATCATGTTTCAATATATGTAAATGTGCTTGTGAAGATAACTGTATTTTAGGTTTGCTTTTCCAGAAAAGGTAATTACCAGTACTAAAGATGGGCTGGATAATTCATGTTCTAATGTACCATGAAATCCTGGTGTTTTACTGTTTGTGAAATGATTTTTAAATTTTCTCTGTAAATATTTTCAAATATATAAACATCATACCTCGTAATTTGTCTTTATATCTTTATCTAAGGATTTAGTTACAGTTATTATAGTTTTAGCCTTGATATATAGCTTGCAGTATCTTCAAGGATGTTTGTTGTCCTCCAACCAAGCCCCCTCCCCAGGCCTTTCTTGATCTGCAATGGTTTATCTTTCTATTGTCGCAACGGAAACTGAAGGTTTAAGTATATGATATAAGCTGAAACAATTATAACTGCTAAAATACTTATAGACCCAAACCAGAAAAAAAAAGGGGGGAGGGGGTTAACCTTTAAAAGAATTTTCATTGTAAAAACAAGTACAGCTGGCTGCAACTCTACCAAATTTCTCATTGTAAAAGAAAATACTACAGCAGAATCACCTGTAGAATTTTCATTGCAAAAAAACAATTCTAAATGCATATCTTATGTTAAAAGTCTTGTGCTGAAGGTTTTGGATATTTTTATGGTCATTGAAATGTTAATGATGCGTGCAGAAACTTACATAGAACTCATTGTATATGCATATGCACAAAAAAGTTCCAAAGAATTTTTACAGTTAATGTTGCAGGCTGACACTCAAATTTTAGATTTAAACCACATGTGGAGTGAGCATACAAATGAAGTAAGGTACTAACATTTTAAAAACTATATGCAAGTTAGTTAAGAAATTTGCTAGTTTCCCTATGAATGCATCAGCTGATATATCACCGTAATTCATACTGGAGATTATATTTATTCTCTGATTAAAAATTACATAAAAGAGTATCTCCCTATCACTCAACATCGTGGACTTTATCATGTAAATAAAGTAAGAGGATAACAGCCTTATATTTTTAGCTCAGCTGACTGTAAGTCATCTGAGCTATACGCGATCACCCTTTGTCCGTCGTCCATCCGTCTGTCCGTTAACCTGGCACAAATCGTAACCACTGGACCTAGAAACTTGTAACTTGACAATCTGAGAGGTCCATGAAAAATCTCCTTGGAAACCAGAAATGAGGTCTCTGTTATCCATATCCTCCGAGCTATGGGGCCCCAAAATACCCCCTAGAATAGTCAAAAATTTAATACAAAAACTTCAATATCTCATTAACTACGTCACTGATGGTCATGATTTTTGGCATACATATTGATCATGAGATGTTCCATCAGTTCCTGCAGACTGGTGGCGCCAACTGTATTTTTCGATTTTTTTACAAATTATTTTCTCTAGTTATGAGACCTTTAAAAATGTGAACATCTGTTAACAAGGCACACATTTTTAAGACTGGACCTAGAATTTTCTTCTTGACACACTGAGAGACCTATGAAAAGTTTCTATGGAAACCAGAAATTAGGTCTCTGTTACCCATATCCTTCAAGCTATGGGGCCCCAAAGTACCCCCCCCCCCAGAATAGTCAAAAATTTCATACAAAAACTTCAATATCTCATTAACTACATCACTGATGGTCATGATTTTTGGCATACATATTGATCATGAGATGTTTCATCAGTTTCTGCAGACTGGTGGCGCCACCTGTATTTTTTAAATTTTTTACGAATTATTTTCTCTATTTTTGAGACCTTTAAAAATATGAATATATGTAACAGGGCAAAAATCGTAAAGACTGGACTGAGAACCCTCATTCTTGACACAGTGAGAGACCTATGAAAAGTCTCCTTGGAAACCAGAAATGAGGTCTTTGTTACCCATATTCTTTGAGCTGTGGGGCTCCCAATTACCCCCCCCCCCCCAGAATAATGGAAAATTTGATAAAAAAAAAAACTGCAACATCTCAATAACTACAACACTGATGGTCATGATTTGTGGCATACATATTGATCAAGAGGTGTTCCATCAGTTCCTGCAGACTGGTGGCGCCACCTGTATTTTTTCAAATTTTTACAATTTTTTATCTTCTATTTTTGAGAACTTTAAGGATGTAGTTATCTGTCAACAGGGTACAAATCGTAACGACTGGACCTAGAATCTTCATTCTTGACACACAGGGAGACCCATGAAAAGTCTCCATGGAAACCTGAAATTAGGTCTCTGTTACCCATATCCTTTCAAGTTGATCTATGACACTCCAAAGTACAGCTCAGAATAATGGAAAATTTGATACAAAAGCTGAAGTATCTAAACAACTAATGCAGAGATCACCATTATTGTTTGCATGGATATTGATCATTGATTGTTTCATCAGTTTCTGCACACTAGTGGCACCATCTGTATTTGTTCGGGTATTTTTACGAATTTTTTTCTCAATTTTTGAGACCTTTAAAGATATGTACTTCTGTTAACAGGGCACAAATCATAACAACTGGAACAAGAATCTTCATTCTTGACACACAGGGAGACCCATGAAAAGTCTCCATGGAAACCTGAAATTAGGTCTCTGTTACCCATATCCTTTAAGCTGTATATGGCTCCAAAATACCCCCCCCCCCCCCCCAGAATAATGAAAAATTTGATACAAAAACTGCAGTATCTCAATAACTACAACACTGATGATCATAATTTTTGGCATACATATTGATCATGAGGTGTTCCATCAGTTTCTGCAGACTGGGTGCACCACCTCAATTTTTTTTTTCAAATTTTTACGAAATCAATTTATTTTCTCTATTTTTCGAGACCTTTAAAGATGTTGTTATCTGTCAACAGGGTATAAATTGTAACAACTGGACCTAGATTATTCATTCTTGTAATGCATGGAGGTTTCCATTGTTTTTTACCAACGGTTATCATTCATGGTTTTCAAAAAGGCTAAAACATATCTAAAAGCGCCTACATTTGACGTTTCCGCAATACTGACCATTATCTTTAAGAATTACTTGTTTACATAATGCTGGCTTAGGTGAACAGCCCCCCCCCCCCCCCCCCCACTACCCCCCCCCCCCAAAAAAAAATCTTCCCAAACACTAATAAATAGGTTATAAATTTAAGAACATTGATTAATAAATCTGCAAATAATTTGTTTGTTTTGTTTGCATTCATCAGAATCTTACCTGACATGCATTGTGTACAAGATATCTGTGATGTCATATTCCTCTCCTTATATTTATTAATCTACACTTTTTCTCTAGTCTGATATCTAATATGGCCTCCCTTATCACTCCCCTATACAAATTATAATTATAACATTTAATCAAGTAATAACCAAGTATTATTGAGGTTATAATCTTTTTGGCATTACACGGTCTGGAAAATTCTGCTATGCTCAGTCTTTTAGCATTTGGAATTGTGATTATTGTTGCAAGTTCCGAAGGAGATCTTTGTACTGGTAACTGTTTGATTATTTTAACCAGAGACACACACACACACGCTCACCGTTCATATTAGAGGGTGGGTAAAATGATTCAAATAATATCTTATTTTTTATCAATGTTATTTAGACATTGAATGATTTTAACGATGGCACATGCAGTGATGCCGCAATGTACAATTCGTGAAACATGAGAAATTCTTGCTTTGAAATATGGTTGGCTACATATCCGTTGCATACTAGTATGTGTTAGCAGACTATAGTAAACTGTACGCTTAAATAAAAGCCCGCCGGACCCTATGGATCAGCCGTGCTAACGGGTAACTATATATAATGTTTTGACATTCGCTAGTCCGTGCTGCATATAATATGTTTGTGACAAGTTTCATAAGTAAGTGTTTATTAACGTCATGAGTGCACAACAGCCACTGGGATATTATTTCACGTCATGTAAGAATTATGAGAAATAACTTATTGGTTGGAAAAGCATACTTAATCAAGTGTTATCCTGTTAACTGTTTTTCATACGAAGTTGACCGTTTTCCACTCTGAGAATGGAGATCATGCATTTTCACAATAATATTAGTAATAACTGACCACATGATAAACACTGAAGGTTCAATTTTCATGTATATCATAAGGTTTGAACATTCATTGATACTGATCATGTCTCTGCCATAATAATAAAGTAAATGCCTTTTCCGAGAAAAAACAATATAGGCCTTACTGATTACTTTATATAATTATAGTCGCCAGCTTCCGGCTAAAATTTTCCTATCTCGGCCACTTTGTTATACTAAACCGGTCTAGTTTTCTGCTTTGGATAACCTTTGATAAAAACTTTTATTGACACAGTTGCAAGTCTCATGAGATCTCTTTACGTTTGGCGTTAAACGAGAATAAGCGAGATTTTAAGAAAAATGCATGCTGAAAACTCACTTTTCATGCTCCAAAGATCTAGTTTACTGTTTTGAGTACCACACGATATCTGCTGTCAAACAAGAATAAGCGAGGTTTCAGGAAAATGCTTAAAACACGATCATTTTTCATGCCAGAGAGGTCTGCTTTTCATCCTCTGGTAGTAATTAAAACGTTTTCAGACACACAAAGTCCTGTTAAAAATTAATAAAATACGTTTGGCGCCAGACAAGAATATGCGAGAATTAGCAAAAGGCTTATAACTCTGTCACATTTTATGCTTATAGATATTTTATGTCAGAGGAGTCTGGTTTTCTACTCTATCAGACTTTTGAAACGCTCTTCCCAATCTAGTCTCGGCAAATTTTGCCCTGTTTGCGTAGAAACAAGAATTCCATAGTATCTTTCCTACTGTTGGCTGGAAGAATTGGCGATTATGTCACAATTACATCTTGTTTTCTTCACATATTGTTTTTAATGCACCGACACCAACTGCTCTCAACTATCAACCTTTTTTGGACCAATTTAAACCATAACAGGTAAATTGCTCGGAGTTATCACCCAATGACACTCGTTGAACCCCCCCCCCCCCCCCTGCGAAAAATCCTCGATCTGCGCCTGAAATAAGATAGTGTTATTAAGCCATTTATGCTACCCCCAGCAGTGAGCTGCGGAAGACGCCGCGAGTGCGCTGGGGCTTACACCCGGGGTTCACATCTGTCCCCGTGCAAGGTTTTTTATCAGATTTCCCAGGTAACATCGGACCTGCTATGAACCGTAAGGTGCTTAGTGCTTCTAATATTATAACGCCATGATGCACTCATTCTATTTCCTTCAAATGCAAATAACTGAGTCAACTGTTTATTACAACGCACTAATTACTGAATAGGCTAATGAGGGCTCTGAGGAGTACTCGGATATTAAAGTCGTAGAGTAATTTCAACCGATCATTCGAGATCAACATTAGGACACTAAAATACTCTTATAAGCTTGTATTGGTAAAGGTTTGAGAAATTATTCATGTAATTATAAACTTTCAGTATATATTTTAATCAATATAAACACAGTGTGTAACCGTAATTGTGCCAGAGTACTCATTCACATAATTTATAGACAGAAGGGTCGTTAAACCGACATACTGGTGATACAAGGGAATGGCGTCCTTTGTGGTAAGTCTATGTTTACAGACTATTCCTGATAACGGGTACCCGAATCCCAGATTTTTTTTCTCTCGCAATCGCCGAAGGCGCCATTGGCGGGGAACAAAGAAATGGTAGGCATCCGTCCGTCTTTCCGTCCGTCACACATTTGTTAACACGATAACTCAAGAAGAATTTTAGATACAGTCACAAAACGTGCAGTATTTATGCAACTTATCAAGAGCTATAGGTCAAGTTCGAACATAGATGATCTTGATGCATTTTTCAAGGTTACAGCTCCGATAATGCTAAAATGATGTCTACACAATAACTCGAAAAGAATCTGAGGCGCAGTCACCAAACTAGCAGCATTGATGAACCTTATCAAGGGCTAGGTCAAGTCGAACGTAGATGGCCTTGACTCATTTTTCAAGGTCACAGCTACGATAATGCTAAAATAATGTTAACGCAATAACACGAAAAGAAATTTAGATACAGTCACCAAAGATGCAGCATTGATGCACCTTATCAATAGCTAAGAAAAGTTCAAACATAGATGATGCGTTTTTCAAGGTCACAGGGCGATAATGCTAAAATGATGTCTACACAATAACTGGAAAAGAATCTGAGGTGCTGTCACCAAACTTGCAGCAGTTGATGAACCTTATCAAGGGCTAGGTCAAATTCGAACATAGATGACCTTGACCCATTTTTCAAGGTCACAGCAGCAAAACTGTTAAAATGATGATAACGCAATAACTCAAAAAGACTTTAAGGCACAGTCACCAAACATTTAGCATTGACGTATCAGGTCTGGTGAAAAAATGGATGACCTTCATTCAGTTTTCATGGTTGCAGAGGTTATCTGGCTCTGTGATATTGACCCATCTCAAATTTCATAATGTATTCACAATTTTTTCTAGATATTCCCACATTAGGCGGGGGACATACTAGATATGTTACACAGATCAACTTTTCCTTGTTATAATTGCTCAGGTCAGGATGAATTAGGATTGATATACCGGTATCACACATTTTTACATTAACAACAATATGTGAAGAATACAAGATGTAACGTAACATAATCGCCTATTCTTCCAGTCAACAGTAAGAAAGATACAAGTCTATAGAATTCTCGTTTCTGGGCAAACAGGGCGAAATTTGACGAGACTAGATTGAGAAAGATTATCAAAAGGCACATAAGGCAGAAAACCAGACCCCTCTAGCATAAAATAACTATAAGCATAAAATGTGACATAAAAATTGAGTTATAAGCATATGCTAAGTCTCGTATATCCTTGTCTGCCGCCAGACGTATTTTTTAAAGATTTTACGGGACTTTAACTGTGTGTCTGAAAACGTTTTTAATTACTACCGGAGGATGAAAAGCAGAAAAATGATCGTGTTTTAAAGGGACATAATCAGGAGCAATCCTATGCCCATTCTTTCACACTGTCAGTTCAGTTTTGCTTTATACAATATATTGTATCCCAGCAATACCATCCCAGCACACAGTCTCAGTACCTCGCATACGGCTGTTTAACATCTTGTTATGGCTCTGCGTGTTTGTAAACACAGTCCACGGTTGTCTGTTTACCATAAAAAGTCCTCGTGACTGGAGGTCCGATTGTGAGCCGCAACGAAGTTTCAGCTAGCGGGAACATGTAATACATTTTGGGGCAAAGTCAGTCAGGACATCATGTAATTGGCAGGTGTTGTGGCTCAGCGATGCACAGAGTCCCATGCGCTTTGTTTATGTTGAAACCTTTGATCGCGCCAGGTCCACTGTTTTAACACTTGTTTACAGGAGTAAGCAAACATTTTTAGGGCAATGTTTAGGCGGGTAACAACTTATTTTAAAGAGGGAAAGCTATTATTCTTGTTAATTCAACATGCTTTATGGGTGATTTGGCCACTTTAGGCATTTTCCTGAAACCTCGCTTATTCTTGTTTGACAGCAGATATAATCTCAAAACAGTAACCTAGACCTTTGGAGCATGAAAAGTGAGTTTTAAGCATGCATTTTTCGTAAAATCTCGCTTATTCTCGTTTAACGCCAAACGTAAAGAGATTTCATGAGACTTGCAACTGTGTCAATAAAAGTTTTTTATCAAAGGTTACCCAAAGCAGAAAACTAGACTGGTTTAGTTTAACAAAGTGGCCGAGATAGGAAAATTTGAGCCGGAATCTGGCGACTATAATTATATAAAATAATCAGTTAGGCCTATATTGTTTTTTTTTTTCTCGGGAAAGGCATTTACTTTATTATCATGGCATAGACATGATCAGTATCAATTAATGTTCAAACCTTATGATATGTAAGAAAATTGAACCTTCAGTGTTTATCATGTGGTCAGTTATTACTAATATTATAGAGGAAATGCAAGATCTCCATTCTCCGAATGAAAAACAGTCAACTTCTTATGAAAAACAGTTAACAAGATAACACTTGATTTAGTATGCTTTTCCAACCAATAAGTTATATTTCGTATGCGAACATGACGTTAAATCATATCCCAGAGAATGTGCACTCATGAAGTGTAATAAACACTTACTTATGAAACTTGTCACAAGCATATTATATTTAGCACGGATTAGCGAGTGTCAACACATTATATATAGTAACCCGTTCGCTTGGTCAATGCAACGGGTCGGGCGGGCTTTTATATACCAGTCTGCTTACACAAATACACGATTATGAAGCCAACCATATTTCAAAGTAAGAATTTCTCATGTTACGCGAATTGTACAATGCGGCAGCATTTTATGTGCCACCGTTAAAAGCACTCAATGTCCCAATAGCATTGATTAAAAATGAAATATTAAAAGAAACCATTTAACCCACCCTCTAATATGAACGGTGAGCGTGTGTGTGTGTGTGTCTTTGGTAAAAATAATCAAACAGTTACCTTTGCAAAGATCTCCTTCGGAAATTGCAACAGTAATCATAATTCTATATGCTAAAAGACTGAGCATGGCAGAATTTTCCAGACCGTGTAATGCCAAAATGATCATTACCTCATTAACACTTGGTTATTACTAGATTAAATGTTACAATTATATTCTGTATAGGGGACTGATAAGGGAGGTCATATTAAATATCAGACTGGAGAAAATTGGTGTAGATTAATAAATATAAGGGGCGGAATATGACATCACGTACAGATATTCTGTGAACAAAGCTTGTCAGGTAGGTTCTAATGAATGCAAACAAAACAAACTAGTTATTCGCACATTTGTCAATCAACGTGCTTATATCAATAAACACTTTTGTTTCGTTTTGGGGAGTTTTTTCGGAGTGTGTGTGTGTGGGGGGGGGGGGGGGGGGGGTGTTCACCAAAGCTATAGCATTATGTAAAAAAATTCTTGCTTGAAAAAAAAATAGCCAGTATTGCGGAAGCGTCACATGTATTAGAGATGTTTCAACCTATTAAAAAAAACGCTGAATGATAACCGTTGGTTAAAAGCAATGAACGTGACTCAGCACAAAAACATAGAAAATAAGAGACTGCCCACACAATGGAGGGGGGGGGGGGGGTCAGATAATGAATTGTCCTTTGTATTGATATAATTTCAATACACCATTTTTGGCCTTTAATCCAAACGGATCAACCACTTACTCATATATACCGTTGTGCACAAGACACGATATTGATATGTTCTTAATTGTCACAGTTTTTGAAGACCTCAAAAGTAGCCTCTTGCTATTAAAATCCATAGAAAATCGAGATTTCAGACGAAGGATTCAACGCATTGTCATTAAATTTGGAGTGCGGTTAGTTATTGGAGGATGTAAAGTTCATTCCATTTATTTTTTTCGCATTTTACTTTTATAAAGACATGTTATAGCTTTCAGATTTTTTAGCAGCAAAGAAATCGTATAAACGTTAGACCAAGCCTGTCATAACTTGATTCGCAGTTATTTCTGTTCAAGCTTCCTTTGAAATCGTTATTTAGAATGAAATAGTATTACAAACATTCTGATCGTTAACCAGGCAGAAATGGTAAAAATACATGTAAGATGTAAGTTAAAACCAGAAATACAAGAGGTTATTGTTAAATGTTCTTGGTGACCTATTATGAGGCCATGCATTGTTACCTATATTAAGGTCTGACCACCTTACAACTTGCTCAGCATGCTCGGTGAACATTCATATACAAAAGGCCACATTTCACCGGAATTGCTGGATGGATTGTCTGGTAATTTGATGTGCCTTCTCAACTTAAAGAACTTTTGCGACCTATGGCCCCACATTCGATATATATTTTTTGAGGATTTTTGTAGGAATTTTCATAACAGTAAACTACATGCAGTTGATTATCTTATCCTACAATGACATGGCACAAAGTATAGCCTTCTGACATATGCGCATTTACATGCAGACATAATCATCTTTGAAACTGCAGGTAAGGTCACTATAGCAGGAATTGTCCAATAAATGTCTAACATACCTGGATCGGAGGCCTATCGTATAATCAACGCAGAGGCAGATCCATAATTTAGGAAAAGGAGGGGTCCAACCCAGGAGGAAAAATGACAAAAAAAAAAAAAAAAAAAACGAAAAAAGGTCCCCAGGTCCAGAAAGGGGGGGGGGGGGGTTCTAGACTAAAAAATTGGTCTTGAACCCTTAAAGTGCGGTAGCTGAAAAGAAGGGGGGGGGAGGGGGGGGGGTTGTCCAGCGGTTCCCCCTTTTTTAGCCGCCATAAACTTTCTAAAGGATTCTAGACCAATATTTGCTTGATTGACATTACCTGCCTCTTTTTCGGACCTGGGGACCTTTTTCATAGGTTTTGTCGTTAGTCTTTCTTGGTTTGACCCCCTCCTTTTCCTAAATGCTGGATCCGCCCCTGGTACTATATGATTCATATGAAATAAGGTATTAGATAAGATATATTGAATTTACGGCAACGCATGTGGGTTCCTTGTATTAAATACAAAGCGAATTTTCAAATGCATTTTAAGTTTTTTTTCATAACTATGCAAGCCTTGTATAACAAAAACTCTGTCTTTCGGGCGTTTTCTCTGTAACATCCATGGCAAAGAAAATAATTTTAATAAATTTAAGATTTGTTTTACATTAATATTCGACCCCTTATAGTATATATAATTTTATATATATTTTGGGAAAATGTTCTATCAAATGAACATGTGGATATTTTCTTTCATATTAATATATTTGAATATTATTTGCATTTCTAAGCACCAGATAAAAGCTAGCCATTTCTAACTTATAATATATTACCTGAAAATATATCAGTGCTGAATTTTTAACTTTTCTCTACTACGTTTCTTTCTTGTTTACAATTTTTTTAACACTTTAACAAGTAAATTTAAATTTTGATCAAAATAGAAACATGGCAGATTAACAAAAAGAAGACTTGAGAAGCAGTTTTTAAAGTTAGTATTATTCCATTTAAATATGGCTTGCTGTACTTGAATGCTTATATCTATATTACTTAAAAAGTGTACACATTTCTTTTAAATTTCGTTAAGCAGTGAACGAACATTTCAACCATACGGGCCTTCTTAAAAACACTGCACTGGGTTTAAAGTGATATGTGCCCTATTTGGCCGAGTATTAAATTAAACAACTTTAGGATTAGCTTGAAAGTTCTTTTTTTGTCAGGTTATTTCCATAAAAATATTGAATTAAGTGAATGGTTGTAATAAAGCAATTTGAAATCTGTAGAGTATGGTATAAAAATTTCGTATCTACTAACAATGAATCTTAGTAATTTTGGTGCTTTTCAGTATCGGTGTCTAAATGTTTGTTTGATGTTATGTCCATATGTGAAGAAGAAGGAGAGAGAGAGAGAGAGAGAGAGAGAGAGAGAGAGAGAGAGAGAGAGAGAGAGAGGGGGGGGGGGGGGGGGGGGGGGGGGGGAGAGGGAGAGAGAGAGAGAGGGGGGGAGAGGGAGAGAGAGAGAGATTCTGCTTGACATTTTGCCTGTACCTCAGGAAAAGGAGCTTACTTTTTCATTAGTTTACTGTAGACGATGACGTCTACGCAATACCTATCTGGTGGATCAGACATCTTAAAGAAGTAATTATCCACAAACAGAACCACAAATACAATATATGTAACTTAAAAAAAAACATATGGATAGAGATGTCTAGCAACATCTTGTGTTATATGGTACCCGTGCCGCTATCGGTGCGGTGCGCCTTGTTAAATCTAAGCTAAACCCCCATTAGTTGGGAAATACCGCCCCCGCTGTCGCCTTTATGTCCTCTATGACGTCGGCTTCAAGCTGGCAATATATCTTTTTTGAAACTTTGATTTCTTTTACCCTGATGCATCCAATTACTTTTCAAAGAGACCTTATATATACAGATGAGCTAGTGGCCTACTTCTTTCTACGCTCCCGAGGCAGCGGAAATCTTACGCTTCTAAAGAAGCAACTGATTTTCACGCTGCCAGCTTTGACCGTTTATGATATATTTAGACACCAGATGGCGGTTCGTTGTTCGCTGAACAAAACGTGCGTATGATGTGACAAGCAGCCAACCAGATGCCAATAAACAAACACGCGACAGGCATCCTGGCTCCGCCAATATCTGCACTTCAAGCGCCGTTTGAAGACAAGTTTACGTTCGAATTTTAATTGCTCCCTCTGCATTATCGCATCATCGACCGATTCGATTCTGACAGTATGACTGTGTTAGGGTAGCCATGTGTCTGGTGTCTGCAGAACTGAAACCAGCCAGCGAGGTGTGCACGCAGCCTTTGTTGTTACGTTTCGTTTAAATTACAGCTCACCGACCGGGCATCCTATGTGCCCAAGGCCCTAAGCAAACCACGTCTGGGGCAATTCTCCCTGAGCCTGTGACCTGTTCATACGGTTACCAGAGCGATGAGCTGTCACACAAAACGAAATGAACATGATTGGCTTCGTGTATTCCTCGCTTGGCCGTGTCTTCCAGCACAAGGTCTCATCTGATTGGACAAAAATACAGTGCTCCCCTCTGGTGTAGCAATTCAGGATACGAGGTCATAACAAACAGCGCTTACCATATAGGAAGTAGGCCTATAGTTAAAGCGCTGTGTAAAGAGCGTAACTTCTTTCACCGACCGGTGTTTTTCTATAGGACACTGCTGCTCTAAACTGGCGTTACCGCATATTCAATAAGCAAAACCTTCATTTTATTTATATACACATATACAAACACAAATGTAATATGTATAATATGTAAAATATATACATATATATCTGTGTATGCCTATATAATTATGATGAAGATTTTAAAGAAAATTAGCATTATTTGATTGAAAAGGGATCAGACCTATTAGACTTATATAATTGTAAGTAACTTTTATATAGAAAGGGACAGCAGAGTGCAAATTAAAAAGGTGATGTCATATAAGAGCATGTAATTAATCATAATCATAACTTTGCCTACCATACTAATGTAATTCTGAAATAATGATTTATAAAGTGAGGATTTTTAATTATAGCATATCTTATGATTGTTTAAATTCCTTTAAATTCCCTAACCTTATCAAGCAGATGATTTGATAAATTGTACAGGTGTATGCGCCCGTTGTCTCAATGCACCTTAATAAAATAATAAAACCTCAGACTTAATAATTTTATGTGAGCATGCATGATTTGACAGTGTCTCAGTGCATCTCAGAATGACAGAAAGAACGAAAAAGGGCCAAATAAAAAAATTGTGTAACAGCATATCATTTAGTGTTTATGTTCAAACCGTAATGCTACTCTAACACTATAGAAACCATGGAAATAAGAAAGGTACGATAACCCTATGAAACATAACAGAACCGTTGTACATATTCAACCGTTCATACGGTAACGATAGCCCGGCAATGATTTCGCGTTAATGGCAAAAAACTCGGTTGCATAAAAAAAGGCAATGTGTGTACACATAGGATACATCAGGAAGGGCAGCGTCAACGCGATAAGACTATCTGTAAAACCAAGCGGTGTTTAAAACCTGAAATCAGCGGATGCTGATGATCGCAACTTGTCTTTCCAGGAGGTATGTATAATGCTTTATTGTGAATTTATTACTAATAGGCGTTTGTATCCCTACATTAATACATGTATAAATAAAATAAAGAAATATTCGATAAACCTACATACATTTTCATTTACTGAGCGCTAGACCAGTTTATATTGCTTGCCGGTAGCTCCTTCACATGTAAAGCACAAGGCTGGATTCCTCGTTTATATTCAAGAACACAAAATATACATACTTTTTATTGTATTACTGTTGCATCCCTGACAGTATAATATTTTCTTAAATAGTTTCGATAACTAACGTTTGAACCATTGAATCATTTGTGGGCAGAATATGCAAGTGGGCGATTGATGCGAGGTAGGGGTTATAGATTGGGTGTACTCTTCCTATGGTTTGAAAATTATGTAAAAATCACGGTATAAACAGGTTAAATTTAATTGCATAGTTTATATTTAAAATAAAATGCATAGCTTTTACACTCTTAGATGAGCAGCCTTATTTAGTATGTAGCGTAAACAAAACTGATAGGTGTCATGACACTCTGTTGGTTTTTATACTGATATATATATATATATATATATATATATATATATATATATATATATATATATATGTATATATATATGTAAAGATGTGTATGCAGATTTGTGTGTGTTGCTTGCCTTGAACTTGTGTAAATGAAACGACACAAGGATTGAATCCTCGCTCTAAACTGTGATAATTACCACATTTACACGCAGGTTTTCTTGCCATTTATTCCGTCATCCACTATCCGGAATAAATAAAACCAACTCGTGTGTGTAAACACGTTTTATCAGGAGCCATGATAATCTATCTCAATCTATGATGAAGTTAATGGAGACGCTGTCTTCCAGTGTCAACATGGACCACGCTGAGGTCATCGGTTTACGCATGCGCAGAACCATATTTAATCTAAGATTCAGAGAAGTACCCTTAGACTACAATTATTCCTCCACCAGAATCGTATAATCAAGCTTTACTGTGTGGTAGATAAAAAGTGTGTAACGGATCACTAACTCCATGGTTGAATCACAGGTACCGAAGTGAGGTCTACAAAGGCGTCCCCTAATACCAGGGAACGGGAGTGGCCTCGGCCGGGATAAAGAAACTTCCCAATATCACAGTGGTTCAAAAACCCTTTTAATTGAAAACATAGCATGTTGATCTGGATTACATCTAAAATAATATTAATTGTTCCTTGGTTGTTTTGTAATAACATTGTACTAAATTTCATTAAAACTACATTGACAACTTTTTTGAGTTCATCTGCTAACAGACCAAACAACCAGGATGAAAACGTAATACTTCGCCCCCTGGCGGAAAAATATTATAACTCCAGACCGGAAATGTGTGTACACGCATTTTAGGTGTGATAAAGTTATACCGACACGAACTCCAGAATATTTTACCACGGAACAATTGCTGTTCTAAAGCGGGGAGTGAAAATACAAGGCAATATATTATTCTGGGAAAATAGTTTCATTTATGCATTTGCTATTGTAAATGGGACCAATGTCAGTTTGAATTGATGCTATACACGGATGCCTTATCGGGATGCGATAAGCGCTGCATGCGTTGAACACACACAAGAATGGCCATTTTTTTCTAATCAGGAATTTTTTAATCAATCATCTTCAAACTACTTTAGCCTAAAGTTGATTTAAAAATTCCATGCTTGATATAACAAACATGAGATTGTTTATGTCAAAAATGAAATTACAGGTATTTGCTTTGTACTGAAGTTTGTGAACACATTATTTGAACACTCGGTACTTATTGTGAATGTGTTTGCCATAAAGAAGGCCTTAAAAATTAATGTTCAATAGTGAATCAACTGAAATAATAATAATAATAATAATTAAAATAATAATAATAATAATGATAATAACAACAACAATAATAATAATAACAAGACTTCTTGTACCTGTCATATGACAGTCACGGATCTCCAACTATCCCCCCCCCCACTGTTGCTCCCCCCCCAAAAAAATGCCATTGAAAATATGAAAAAATAACACTTCTTTAACTCTGTCATCTTGAAAAAAATATATGTCAAGGTCACTAAAATTGGTTCAAGGTCATTAGACCATAGTAAGGTACATCCTGGGTAAGAATCAATAAAATCGGAGAAAAAGTGGCAGAATAATAATAGGAATAATAATATCAAATACAAATATCTCTACTTATTCCAAGGTGGCGATAAGATGTAGGTAGATATGTTATCGGACGACTGCCTGATAGCTCCGCAAGGATCTCACTTATCAAACTTTTAGGTTTTTTTTCCACGCCGTCACGCTTCAGTAATACGGGTTCACTGTCACTTATTTTACAAATGCTGACCCTAATAACAATGAATGGAGCGGTCTAATCATCAAAAAAGGAATCGGCCGGATGTTACAGTGGTTTATTTCCTTTGCATTCAAAATATTTAATGGTGATCAAAAACACCTCCAAAATATAATGGATATGTATGAACTTGGTTATTATTAACCTAACATTCCACAAATTTCATAAAAATCCTTTCATAAGTTTAAACAGACAGACCACCAAACTAGACGACCATAGGTCGAGCGCTTGCCTAAAGTTGAAATATAGAAGACAGACAAAGAGACAGAAATACAGTAGAAAGAGAGAAAATAGTAATTGAATTATAGCCATGTTCTGGGAGAGCAGAAAAAAAATAACACTTTTTATGTATTTATGCTGATAATAAAAAGGCGCAGACGAACGGACAGACAGGAAGAACATACTTCCTAGTTTTCTTTTAACAGTATGTCTTTTAGGAGCATTGCTTAAACAGTGTGAACTCCAGAGAGGTGTCGTAGTTGCGTCTTTTATACGGATAAAGATGTGTAATGCAGTCGGGTGGTATCCTTTGTGAGCCACACGTGCGTGCGAGTCAAATTAGCATATGGCATCAGGGTTGTGTATCGGGGAAACTTTATAACTGCAAAAGCTTAGGGTTTCACGGCAGGTCCATGGAGTAATTATATATATATATATATATATATATATATATATATATATATATATATATATATATATATATGTAACCAATTTTATTGGTTAAGCCAATTTTGGTTGTTTTAACCAAGATATTGTTTATCTTAACCAACGCATTGGTTAAAGTACTAACCAAACCAGTTAGTTGTATATGTGTGTGCATACATTACCTTGCTATACCAGTCGACCACTGCAGAATATTCTTGAGTTTCTATCCCTGAGAGACGTGGTCTGGAAAAAAATACCATAAGGACCGCTGCAACCGTGAATCCTATGGCAAGTTTTGTTTGCCTCTCTACATATACACTGGTTAAAAATTTACCATTGAGCATAATTTATATTTTCTCTTAAAATTATGAGAAAAGTTGATGTTATTTGTTGTGATGCTTGCGTACGACAATTACCCCAGGTGCCCATCATGATAAACCCAGTTATGTCATTTATATACGTAAGGATATATGTAATGCAGTCGGGTGGTATCCTTGACCCTGGTGATCCACACGTGCGTACGAGTCGCATATTTATACAACTGTTGGCATCAGGGTGTGTAGCGTTTAAACTTTATGAATACAAAAGCTAATGCTTTTCCGGCATTTTCAGTTAAATATATATATAAATATATATAAATATATATAATGATAATATTGGATTATGTGCCTTACACCCTTACTATAATTATGACAGGGTTTAGGCCGTAAGTATATTCAATGCAGGTGAAATATAAGGTATATACTTTTCTGGAAATACAATATACAGACTGCTTTGTTGATGACCATAAATGATTTTATTTTAATTTATATATATAGCTCTAGATCTTGTGTCTTACCATGTATAAATTTATAAATATATATGTGTGTGTTTGTTTATATGTTATACATATATATATATGTACACCCACTCATATATATATTTACATGTGCACATACATATATATATATATATGTGTGTGTTAATAAAATTGTATATATAATATATGTACTTGGCAATTATTATCTCTACAGCTTGGTACCACGTCAGGGTGCAAACATAACCACACATGCAGGTCACGGTACAGGTCATTGATGTTTATACACAAACTAGCTGATTAGGATTTGTTGCGTAATAATAATTGTTATGAAACACCAGTCACCTAGCTCGGGCCAGCATGTCTAGTATTTACCATTACACAATACCGAGTGGTACTATAAGGACCCTCCGCTTCAGATGGTTTTTCAAGGTAGCCATCGAATACAGACGAAAACTAACCGAAATGGCAATTGTACATATATAATTATTCATATGTATGGGACGCGCTCATGCTTGATAGGGTAAGTGGAAAATGTTTCAATATATCTTTGAAAAACATGATACAATTATGGACCTGTTAATGGTTCCCAATAAAAATGAGTAAAAATTGCAAATGATGATAGTGATAATGCGTGTCCCGAAAAGTGTGATCTTGAATGATAAAAGCTTACAAGGATCTTACTTTCTAATGAATGTTGCCTGAATATCTTTTGTGAAAGAGCTATAGAGCATCTATATAAAACGCCCATAGCATAGATCGTATTACGTTGTGACTAATAACAGATGGTTGGTCTAAAATGAGTGTGCAAATACTCGCACCCTTTCTTAGAACTGCGCCTCCTACGAGTGTTATAGCAAAACCATCCTCCCCAGTGGAACATAAAAGCTGGAAACCAGCAGAGGTGTTCTCAGGAAGGACAGATGGTGACCCAGTGGTGCACCAAATGACCATCATTCGAGGATTTATCAAACAAGCAAAGGAGTCATTTCCAGACTTTTTTGGCAATACACAATTATTTTTATGTTGACAAATTTTTTTGGCAAATATGTATTTGATCGATTTTAGTATCAGGATTATATGGATCTCAATGTATTGGTGATTCCCAATGCGTTTGATAAGTGGATGTTGGGAAAATAGTTCCTTTTAAGTTTATGAACAAGCATTTTGAAGTAAATATGTGTTTCTTTGAAATTACATCATATGTTAAAATTTTACGTTTGTGATAATAAAAATTGATAAAAATATAAAAAAAGAGTTGGTGATATCCTAAGGGGAGAAGGCAGAATGATTCTATGATCCTGCATTTCGGGGAAAATCGCGTGTTTATATGACCCTTGTCCCCCAAAATTTGCTCCAAATCTTGAATTTGTGTATATGTGTGTGATCATTATCAAATTATTTCATTTTCAATACCTTTCAGAATCATTTTAGGGAATTATCAGCAATTAGCAATATTATCAAGGACCTGGTCTTTATTTGTAAAACAAAATCCTCGAGAATTCCACAAAAAGATCCACGAAGAATGGGGGTGGCGAATATTGTAGAATAATAAGTTTTATTTGTTTGGCCTAATCAAGAAATACGCACGGCAACTCACTGCACCAAAGCATTGACCATGAAGCCATTTGATAGAGCCCGGTACAAAGACACTTGATTATAATAAGGAGACTTAATTATGATAATTAAGTCTGCCATCTTCTTATTCCCTATTGACAAAATCTGGTTGTTAAGAAGCAGGGAGTACACGATTGAGTGCCATTCAGTCACATCCCATTCATAGCCAATAAACCATTGTAAAGTGTACGACAGCATAACAATTCACGACGCTCGGACAATGCTCCTCACGGGGGACTAATAACTGCCCATTGTATTCACTGATGGTCGTGAAAAATTATATTGGTCTAGCACTGTTCAATCGGCAGTGTCCAGGGGAGTAGTACAAATTTTTGAACGTGTTGTCATGGCATGAGACATAAGGATTCAAACCCTTTACCAAACGGTATGTAGGAAACTTTGAAAACTGTTAATCTTATTAAAAAATATGACAGTTGTTTAACTTAGTGCACAATGATCAACTGTGAGTCGATCTGAACATTACGTATAGGAAACTGTCAACAACTCGTTAAGGCTATCGTTACATGAGATGACGACTGTCTAGTGGTGAGACTCATCGTAACTTACAATTGTTTCCTGTATACTTATAAACGTATCACCTGTACTTCAATGTAATACCACACAAGTGTATCAGCTTTTGTCAGTGTACTACCACCCAAACGTATTAGCGGTACTTCAGCTTAATATCATACAAACGTATCACCTTCAGCTAGTGAACTGCCCCACAAACGTACTAGCTGTACTTCAGTTAAATATCACACGAATATTTCATCTTACATAGGGTATCAGTTACCATAAAAATGTATCAGCTGTACTTCAGTATAATATCACACAAACGTATCAGCTTCACCGAGTGTACTACCACAAAAACTGCCAGCTTTAGTTGATTTAATACAAAACAAACGTGTCAGCTATACTTTAGTATACTACCATATAAACGCATCAGCTGTACCTCAGCGTAATATCCCACAAACGTATAAAGCTGTACTTCAGTGTAAAATCACACAATTGTATCTGCTGTACTTCAGTGTAGTATCAACCACACGTGTTACCTTTAGTTAGTGTATTATCACACAAATGTATACTGCAATAGAAAGGTTTCAGTTGTACTTCAGTCTAATATCACAGAAACGTATCATCCGTACTTGTAAAACAGTTTCATACCAAACGCACCTACACACACGTTTCAGCTGTTCTCCAGTGTAATACCACACACACATACACACTACCATCGGCTATTCTCCTGTGTAATACCAGGTAAACACATTTGCTTTACGCACCACAGATACGGATCGACTGTACCTCAGTGCAATAACAAACAAACGCTTTGGTTCCACCTCAGTGTAATATCATAAGCAAATCAGCTTAATTCAGTGTTATATCAACAACGTATCAGCTCAACACAAAAGTCTAAACTTTAGTAAGTGTACGACCACACTAACGTATCAACTGTACTTCAATGTTTGATCAAACAAATAAGCTTTATCAGCTGTTATTGGTATACTTCAACAGAAAGGTTACAGCTGTAATTTTGTCTAACGTCACAGAAACGTATCACCTGTACTTGTTACAGAGTGTAATACCACACGCACCTACACACACGTATCAGCTTTAGGGTCCTGGACAGTCGAGGGGTTAAACGCTTGGCTCTCTCCGCTGGCGACCCGTGTTCGATCCCCGGTTTGGCTATTAGAGTGGGTTGTAGTTGCCCGTCAAAGACCGGTGGTTTTCTCCTGTATCTCCGGATGCCTCCACCTCTAAAGACTACCGAACGCTATCAACGGAGCCATGGAGATTGCCTTGATAGTTATCATAACTATTTGTACAATCCATATTAAATGAATTTTATATTTATATTGTGTACAACCACACGAACGTATATATCAGTTGTACTTCGGTTTAATATCACAAAGCTTTAGCTAGTGTACTTCCACAGCAACATATCACCTGTACTTTAATTAAATATCACACAAACGTATCAGCTGTACTTAAGTGTTATATCACATAAGCGTATCAGCATTATTTATTGGAATACCACACAAACGTGTCGGCTTTGTTTGCGAGTTTGCTATCATTCAAACCTATCACTAATACGGAAGTGTTATATCACACAAATCAGCTTTATCAGCTTCAATTGGTATACTGCGACAGAAAGGTTTCAGCTGTACTTCTGTGTATTATCAGAGAAACGTATCATCTGTTCTTGTAAATGTATTTCTTTGGACCTTTTTTATGAGACTGAACACTGTCAGAATGTCATCTGTCAGGATACAAATCATTTATCTTAAATTGACCTGCAATGTGATTTCCTAGTTAACGTCATGCTCAATAACGCAGATTGTTTTATTGATAAATGTACATCTGGTTCAGAAAGGAAAAATTATAAGATAATACCGGGGTGGAATGAGTAGGCTCGAGACGCACACGGCCCTGCAAGAGACGCCTTTCTGGCATGGCAACGATCAGGGAAGCCGATCAGCGGCCCTATCCATAAAGTTATGGTACACACTAAGAGACTATTCAAGTATTCACTGCGTCACTGTAGACGACCGGAAGAGCAAGCAAAGGCGGACAAACTAGGCCGGGCTTTAAGAGGAAAAAAAAAAAAAAAAAAAACAGACAAGAGTTCTGGACTAGAATAACAAAAAATGCAAAAATTCAGGCTTACCCTGCACACATACGGAAAGTGGCCTTACAGGTGAAAAAGCAATTTTAGACATGTTGCAGGCGCACTACAAATCTCTTTTTTCTTGCGTTCATCATGATCCTGAAATGAAAGATTAAGCAATTTTATATTTGTCACACATGATCAAAACATACGTGTGAGTCCGAAATGATTGTCGCTCTGTCTAAACTGAAATCCGGAAAGTCCTATGAACCAGATGGTTTAGGAACGGAACACTACATTTACGCGAAGGACGGGCTAGTACAACCATTGTGTTCACTGTTCACTTCATTCCTCGTACATGGTTATATGCCTGAACATATGATATGCAGTATAATAGTGCCGGTAGTTAAGAAATAAAAAAACACAGAGTATAACTGATAAAGCCAATTACAGGCCCATAGCACTGTCCAATATAATGTCTAAACTCTTTGAGTTCGTGATTTATGAGAAAATTAAACACTTTGTTAATGTAACTGATAATCAGTTTGATACTAAACGGGTCATGGCACAGAGCTTTGTGTAAGGTTGCTAAAAGAGATTTTTCGATTATACCAGAAGATGGGATCAGATATGTTTGTGTATTTTCTCGATGCATCATCGGCTTTTGATAGAGTCTGTTACACTACATTATCCTACAAGCTTTTAAGAAACGGTGTTCCTTTATACCTTGTAAGAATCCTGCACTACTGGTATATGCACCGAAGAATCCCGGTAAGATGGAATTCGATCATGTCGCACTATTTTACAGCTACTATAATAGTGTTTGACAAGGAGGGGTGTTGTCGCCACTCATGTCCAATATTTACATGAACGATTTGAGCTCTAAATTAAACACACATAATTGGTTGTTGTATTGACAAAAAAATCCTCAATCATCTTAAGTATACTGATGCTATAGTGGTTTTTGCTCCGTCGGTCAAAGGTCTGCAAAAACTAATAAATCTTTCCTATGACTAAGACATTTCGCCTAATATCAAATTTAATATAACAAAATCTGTGTAAATGCACAAAATGGAAAAAGATAAAACTTGGGGATCCTCTGAACCATGTGTCAGAATGGGACAAACGCTTTTATCCCCTGTCAAACTGTACAAATACTTGGGCTGCATTTTCAACAGAAAACTGCAAGATGACGATGACATATTGCGACAAATGCGCAAACTGTACGAACGAATATATTAAGACAAAAATCAAACTTAGCTCGGAAACAGTTAAGATATTATTATTTAAAATGATTTGCTACTCTTTTTATTGTGCCAGATTTGTTGTAAATACAGAAAGTCCAACATAGAAAAGGTGAAAGTGGCGTACAATAATGCTTTTAGGATATTTCTTGGCTATCCAAAACACTGCAGCATCAGCAGAGAATTTATAAGTCGTAACATTACCACTTTTGATGCACTAACGCGCAAACGTATCAGCTGAACTGCAGTGTTATATCACACAAATGTATCAGCGGTACTTCAGTGTTATATCACACAAACGTATCAGCGGTACTTCAGTGTTATATCAAACATGTATCAGCGGTACTTCAGTGTTATATAAGACAAACCTATCAGCATTACATAGTCTAATACCACACAAACGTGTCATTTTAGCTAGTGTGCTATCATACAAGCGTACCACCTATACTTAGCGTATATCACACAAATCAGCTTTATCAACTTCAATTAGTATATTGCGATAGAAAGCTTTCAGCTTTACCTCAGTGTATTACGGTAGAAAAGTATCATCTGTACTTGTAATACAGTGTAATGCCACACGCACCTACACACACGTATCAGTTTTGGCTCGTGTACTAATACACTGTTACGGTCCCTTTTCACACCAAACAACTCAGGCCGAACCGTAACACATATGCTCAGACACGTTCTCTTCAAATGAATACGTAACCAAAATATGGGTGCAAAAACAGTACTATATTACTAGATTACAATATTTACATTCATACACAAATAATATAATAGTCAATACATAACGTAATTTATCACCAAGTCTCTGACGAAAACTGAGTCTCTAAATAACGAACTGTAACGAAATACTTAACTGAATCCGGTATACGAGAAACTGAAGTCCATCATCAACACATAATTCGGGCACACACAAAACTGAAGTCCTGTATTAATCCATGTGGCACCAAACAAACAAAGTCTCTCCTCTTCTTAAATAATAAAGTTCATGGCGTGGTTCATGGCATTCCGTGGGTTTGGGGACCAAGAGCCCACGGTCACGGTCCCCGGGGAAAACTGTAACGTGGCGTAGTAAAGTCAATAGTCCCGCCTCGTACTGCAGGCGAGTTCGTTTTATAGGTTTTCAACAATGGGTGAAAACCGCAGAAGTTTGTGGTTTTGCTTGAGAGAAACGATAGCGCCGGCAGAACTGCAAAACCAGTACTGAATGGTCCAAGAATAGTTTTTATGTTTCTAAAAGCGCGTCAGTAGTCACTGATAGCGGGGTGGATCCATAAGCGTGGAAACGGGGGCGGCCACACCACTTCGTGGCGCCATCCTCCGATGTCCGGGTGACGTCCATGCAACACCCCCACCCTTAAAAGAAAGAAGGTAAGGAGAGCAAAGCATTAGCACTGTATGACGAGTATATGAGTAGTTTGACATCTTAAGCATTAGTTTATGCTTCTTACAGCTAATTAATTATCATCATCACAAATAGTATAATCAGCAATATCTTAATACATGTAATATATGTAATACAACTCTTCCAAAGGACAAAACATGTCCGAGGCTATAACAAGAGTCAATCATCAGATCAAAATCAATGACGTCTCGATAACGTATCAGCGATTATGTTATCGGAGCCCTTGATGTGTTTGATAACTAGGTTAAACTCTGACAGGGCTAGACTCCATCTCATTAATCTCTGATTATTATTCTTCATCTTATGAAGAAATGTTATGGGATTATGATCTGTATAAACAGTTATTTCATAAGGCGTAGAGCCCAAATATACTTCAAAGTGCTGTAACGCCATCAATAGTGACAGAGTTTCCTTTTCAATAGTAGAATAATTCTTTTGATGAGGTAAAAATTTCTTTGAATAGTAGCAAACCGGATGACTTATGTTAAAGTCATCGTCTTGGATGAGCACAGCGCCTACACCGCAATCGCTGGCATCCGTCATGAGAGAAAACGGTTTATCAAAATTTGGAGCCTGTAACACAGGTGCACTTTGTAATATAATATAGCTTTGGCTCTTTCAAAAGCATTTTGACAGTTTTTATTCCAATGGAATTTTCTGTCCTTTTTCAATAGGTCCGTTAACGGATTTACAACGTCTGCAAAGTTTTGACAAAATTTCCTGTAATACCCAGTCATTCCTAAGAATCGCATTAGTTCATTGCGATTAGTAGGAACTGGAAATTCTACGATAGCAGATACTTTACTGGCAATTGGTTTTACACAACCTTGACCTACTTCGTGCCCTAAATATGTTACAGTTGCACGACAAAAATCACTCTTGGCAAGATTAACTGTCAATCCTGCTTTTTTCAGTCTCTCAAAGAGTTCTACCAAACTTTGTTTATGATCTTCCCATATGTGATTGTATACAACAACATCATCAATATAGCAAGTACAGTTATCTAAGCCAGATAATACACAATTCATAAGTCTCATGAAGCAGGCTGGCGCATTTTTCATTCCGAAGGGCATAACTTTGTACTGGAACAAACCGTTTGGCGTTACAAACGCAGATATTTGCTTAGCCCGTTCGGTAAGAGGTACCTGCCAATAACCTTTTAACAGATCTAACTTGCTAATATACGTAGCAGATCCAATCCTATCAATGCAATCTTCCACTCTGGGCAAAGGGTAAGTATCTGTTATTGTTACAGTGTTAACTTTTCGATAGTCTGTACAAAATCTGTAGGTCATATCAGGCTTCTTTATCAACAAACATGGGGAACTCCAGGCACTACTGCTGTTTTCAATAATATCATTCTCTATCATATACTTTATTTCATTCTTTATGGCTTGTAACTTTTGGGGACCAGCTCTATATGGTGCCTGTTTAATAGGGGAAGCATCTCCTACGTCTACATCATGCTGTAGTACATTAGTTCTACTGGGGACATCAGGAAATAAAGAGTCATAATTTAGCAGGATTTCCTTCAACTCTGATAACTGATCGAAATCCAAATGTGACAATTTCTGATCTAAATTATTTAAAATATCAGAGTTGTTCAGTTTTACAGGATGTTCAGTTTTCTTCATGAGAACATCCTCGGCATTCTTTTCAGTTTCTTTAATGAGTATCAAATTTGTTTGGGGAGGACTAGATTGACATGTTTCTGCTGATCTGTCATGATATTCTTTCAACATATTTATATGACAAAGTTGATGTGACTTTCTACGATCAGGAGTATCAATCACATAATTCAAATCTGATTTCTTCTCAACAACTTTGTATGGTCCAGAGTATTTTGCTTGCAGGGGATGTCCTGGAATTGGGAATAATACCAGAACTTTATCACCAGGTTTAAATTCTCTTTTTGTCGTCTTTTTGTCATACCATACTTTCATTTTGTTTTGGGCTTTCTTTAAATGTTCTTGGGCGATGTCATTTGCCCTACTTAATTTCTCCTTGAATTCCTGAACATATTTTAACAAGCTACTTGGAGAACTGTTTTCCATCCAAGTGTCTTTTAACACCGCCAGGGGGCCTCTTACACAGTGCCCATACACTAATTCAAAAGGGCTAAACCCTAAGCTTTCTTGCACTGCTTCTCGGGCTGCAAATATCAAAAAGGGTAAACCCTCATCCCACTGGTTCCCAGTGTCAAGACAATAAGCTCTAATCATGTTTTTGAGAGTTTGATGAAATCGCTCTAGAGCACCTTGACTCTCAGGATGGTAGGCACTGGATTTGTAGTGTTTTATGCCTAGCTCTGCCATAACCTGGGCAAATATATTTGACATGAAATTTGAACCTTGATCCGTTTGTATTGTTCTTGGTAAGCCAAAAGTAGTAAAAAATTTAACCAGAGCTTCAACAATTTTCTTTGCAGATATAGTTCTAAGAGGAATAGCTTCTGGAAATCTAGTTGCAGTACACATGATTGTTAGAACATATTCATTGCCATGTTTAGTTTTTCTTAGCGGTCCTACACAGTCAAGTATTATTGATTCAAACGCATCATGTGTTGTTGGTATGGGCGAGAGTGGCGCAGGACTAATTTGGTGGGTTGGTTTTCCAATCATTTGACACACATGACAAGTTTTACAGTATTTCGCCACGTCTCGTTTTAACTTGGGCCAATAGAAGTGTTGGAGAATTTTGTGTTTGGTTTTCCTGACACCCAAATGTCCTGCCATAGGATGATCATGTGCAAGTTTTAAGATTTCTGGGCGATACTCGGGGGGAACTACAATTTGATAAAGAGTTTTCCACGTTTCGTCCGCTGGTATGGTGGGAGGTCTATATTTTCTGACTAGTACATCATTCTGTAAGGTGAAACAAGTTAGAACTTTATCTGCTTCTTCTTTAGTCAAGGCTTTTTCTCTAAGGGAGGCAATATCAGGATCTTTCTTTTGCATTGCTATCAAATCATCAGTTTTCATGCTAACTTCTACATTCTTTACACTCCTATCCTTCTTTAACTGTTCATGCCCATTTTGATCAGGCGATTTCACGCCGTTTGTACTCCTTTGGAGATTTCTATTCAGGGTCTGTTTGCCCTGTACTACATTTGTAGTCGAGTCCTTTGGACTTGGTGTGCCACTTGGGTCACACGCGGGCGATTTAATATTTACTCGCGTAACGGGCTTTAAGCCACTGACGTCATCGTTTGAATGCGCCATAAAGGTTTGCGAGAGGTCAAGTACAGAACTCTCTGGTTTCAGACTTGCCTTTTTACTCATCGCTCGAGTCACTACACAGCCTGGAAATACGCCCGGAAACTCCTGCTGGAGCAGGTCTGTGTCCCTATCAGTGCTCGGCAATTTTGTCATTCTGGGATCAATTTTCACTCTGTCACCAGCTAAATCGTTGCCTAGGAGGAGCGAAACGCCCTCTACTGGCAACTTTGAACAAACTCCTACAGTTACAAATTCAGAGACTAAATCAGATTCTAGTTTCACTCTGTGTAATGGAACTTCTAAAAATTCCGAATTAACGCCCTGGACTAGAACTGAACACCCCGCGTAACTCTCTTGAGAGAAGGGAAGAACAGATTTCAAAACGAGGCTTTGGGTTGCCCCGGTATCCCTTAAGATTTTAACACGGGCCTTTCTTGCATGGTTACCCTCTAACTGAACAAAGCCATCTGACACAAAGGGCTGAAAGCTCTCGTGGACAGGGCTTTGTGTTTCACCTTTAGTCTCTAGTTTACTGGGCATTGTTACCGGTTTCATGCTCTGCGTAACAGTTAACGCATTAGGTTTAGGCTTACTTTGACCGTATCTTTTTCTGTAACACTCAGATTCTGTATGCCCCTTGAACTCACAGAATGTACAATATTTGGGTCCAGTCCTAGGTTGTCCCTCTTTATGTTGAGCAGGAGAGTCAGATTGACTTTTATACTGGGGTTTACCATGATCGGACTGTGGTTTACCTGAGCCGGAGTGACCCCGATAGTAGGGACTACCCTTTCTCCGACCCAGTTTTGGGCTTTTGCTACCTTCTCTTTTCTCACCATACCTCCTCCTGTGACTGGTATAACTGGGGCGGTGCGTCAAGGCAAATTCATCTGCCAGGACACCAGCCTCGTTTACATTTCTTACTTTATGTTCATCCAAAAATATTTTAATGTCACTACGGATATGCCTTTTGAACTCTTCTATCAAAATTAGCTGTTTGAGTTTTTCAAAGTCCTGATCAATTTTCATAGACTGACACCATCTATTAAATGCACTTTCTTTGTCTCTAGCATATTCAACATGTGTTTGATTTTCTCTTTTGGTGGCATTCCTAAATTTTAAGCGATACGCTTCGGGGACTAATTCATAGGCTCTCAGAATGACCTCTTTTACAGTGTCGTAATCCCTGCATTGTTCGTCTGTGAGCGCAGTGTAAACGTCCTGTGCGCGACCAACCAGAACGCTTTGTAACAACAGGGTCCACTGGCCTTTAGGCCAAGCCATTAAAGTGGCCACCCGTTCAAAATAACTGAAATAACGCTCCACTTCGTTTTCATTGAAGGGAGGTACTTTTGTCGAATTTCTTAATAGGAATTCAGACGGCTCATGTGCTTTACGATTTTGAGGATTTTGTAACTCTAACTCTTTCAACTTAATTTGCGTTTCTCTTTCGATTTCACATCTACGGATTTCTGTTTCAACTTGAGCTTCATATTTCAATTTATCTGTTTCAACTTGAGCTTCATATTTCAATTTAAGTTCATACTTTCTCAATTCTAGTTCTATCGGGTCAATAGCTGTTGCCCCAAGAGGTTCCTTAATAGGTTTTTCCTCCAAATCAGATTCATCTTTACTTTCTACATCACCATATAATGATTTCTTAAGTACATTTCTTAAACCCTCTACAGTGTATACCTCCATGATGTCAATATTTAAATGTAGAGCAACAATTTCAAGTTCATTTTTCTTTAACGTATACAATAAGCTCCTATTTTCTCTTAATTGTGGTATAATTTCATTTGGTTTAAATTCCGTACCCATATTTGCAAAGTATCAAGATAACGTGTCTGAGAAATATCCGAGTTCAATTGTAGTTAAATACTAGTTCAATAACTAAAAGTTATAGAGACCACTGTGAAATTTTACATCCAAATGTAGCCGTAATTACGAAATACAGGGTCTCGTCGCGGTCGCCATTATGTTACGGTCCCTTTTCACACCAAACAACTCAGGCCGAACCGTAACACATATGCTCAGACACGTTCTCTTCAAATGAATACGTAACCAAAATATGGGTGCAAAAACAGTACTATATTACTAGATTACAATATTTACATTCATACACAAATAATATAATAGTCAATACATAACGTAATTTATCACCAAGTCTCTGACGAAAACTGAGTCTCTAAATAACGAACTGTAACGAAATACTTAACTGAATCCGGTATACGAGAAACTGAAGTCCATCATCAACACATAATTCGGGCACACACAAAACTGAAGTCCTGTATTAATCCATGTGGCACCAAACAAACAAAGTCTCTCCTCTTCTTAAATAATAAAGTTCATGGCGTGGTTCATGGCATTCCGTGGGCTTGGGGACCAAGAGCCCACGGTCACGGTCCCCGGGGAAAACTGTAACGTGGCGTAGTAAAGTCAATAGTCCCGCCTCGTACTGCAGGCGAGTTCGTTTTATAGGTTTTCAACAATGGGTGAAAACCGCAGAAGTTTGTGGTTTTGCTTGAGAGAAACGATAGCGCCGGCAGAACTGCAAAACCAGTACTGAATGGTCCAAGAATAGTTTTTATGTTTCTAAAAGCGCGTCAGTAGTCACTGATAGCGGGGTGGATCCATAAGCGTGGAAACGGGGGCGGCCACACCACTTCGTGGCGCCATCCTCCGATGTCCGGGTGACGTCCATGCAACAACACAAACGTATCAGCTGTACTTAGTGTACTTCCACACAAACGTGTCAGCGGTACTTCAATGTTATATCAAACGCATCAGCTTTACTTAGTGTATTGCCACACAAAAGAATCACCTTAAGCTTACACAAACGTATAAGCTGTACTTAGTGTACTTCCACACAAACCTGTCAGCGGTACCTCAGTGTTATAACAAACAAACGCATCAGCTTTACTAAGTGCACTGCCACACAAACACGTCACCTTTATCTATTGTACTAACACATAAATGTATAAGCTGTACTTAGTGTACTTCCACACAAACCTGTCAGCGGTACTTCAGTGTTATAACAAACAAACGCATCAGCTTTACTAAGTGCACTGCCACACAAACACGTCACCTTTATCTATTGTACTAACACATAAATGTATAAGCTGTACTTAGTGTACTTCGACACAAACTTATCAGCTTCAGCCTGTGTATTATCACACTGACGCATCAGCTGTACTTCAGCGTAATATCACAAAAGCATCATAAAACCATGTACTTGTAATACATCTATACACCACACAAGAAATTTGCAAACGTACGATACTTACCACAGTTCTGAAAAATGTTACTCACGATTTTACCTGTTCAGCTATGTAAAGTAAAACAAATGATATTACTACAAGATAATGGAGTATTTTCGTGCCTTTTCTCTATGATAATTGAGATATAAGATGTAAGATATAAGAGGTATGCAACTCAATTTTTTAGGGGGCGGGAGTAATGAAGTAACTTAGGTTTTTTTTTTTTTTTTTTTTTGGTGGGTGGGTGGGGGGGGGGGGGTAATGAAAGAACTTAGGTTTTGTCCGACCTAAGTTGACGTCATCTTCATTTTCCTTGTAACTGCGATTATTGTTTAATAATGAAGGGAATAGAAATCATTATCTCTGATTTCCAGTTGTTTCAACCATGCAACTGAAGAAACTAGCTGGATATTCTTTTATGGCGAGGGACAATTTCGTTGTTATCCATTCTAAACGATAGCGGCATGACCCGACCTTTGTTTGGTGGACTAATCTAAAATATTGAATTTGACATGAAATACGGATCAGAACCTAATTTATGGAATGGATCATGTATGTAAACTATTTAATTATATAAATGTAGATATGTAGATAGCCAAGCATTAAGAAAATAGAACCAGCTAACGAGTGTCTGTCATTTATTCGAGGACTGCATATAACTTTTCAAATTCCCCTTTTCTGTCACTTGGACCTAGTCCATATACATTTTGTGATGAGAATAGACCTGGAATATTTTTGACATTTTATTAGGTATTATTTCCCCTTTTATGTATATAGGTGAGCAATAAATTTAAAAAAATCACATACAAACTCAGATGTATATTTTCGTTTATTTTATATAAGGATTTCCTTCCAAGGTTATTACCTTATGTCTCCTCTGTTGCAGGCAAAGGTGTCTATCAGTCTGTCTTATCCTGGCAAAAATAGCCTCATAAGGGGTTACAACAAATGTGTTCATTACTTTGCTGTAACTGCGTCCGGATAACATGGCATCTTTTTTCCGCAAAGAGGATCCGAGACCTTACATGCACGTGGACGTCAAATTGACAGTAGTTCTCCTTGTTGGAGCAGACTTTTCTAACCTTTGTTCGTGTTTGCGAGTTTCTTTAAATTATGTGGGCAGACCCAAAGTCAGTTCTTGTTTAAGTTTAAGACATTCGATGTCGTAAAATGAACCTTATTTGAAAAGGGGTGAAGATGAAGGTTATGTTCGATCTGGTTTTCCTGTCGTTCGCGGCGGTCGACGAAACCTTTATAATTAAAATTGTCATTTTCTTTAGTTTTAACATCTAAGTCAACGCTTCCCATCAATTGGCTGCTGTCAGCGATTGTAACTCTCGGTGCCATCACCTGATCTCAAGTTCGCGAATCAGAAAATATTCACATCATAAAAAGTACATGTGTCTTCCGTTTTTAGGAAGTTACATTAGCTGTTTTATGATATGTTTATATATAAATATATACATGTATTTTGGATTTAAATGCATAATACATATAGTTTTTTTTTCTTTTTTTGTGGAGCAGATGTGAGAGTATAATTAATGGCACAACTTCGTCGATATTAATATATATATATATATATATATATATATATATATATATACATATATTCTTTACGTGACCTCGTTATTCCTTCCATGTCTAATGTTCCTGGAAATAGAAATTACTTATCTACCAACAACCTCCTGCGTTGGTGTGTAGGTATTAGGGTATTCCTGTTACGGCCCGAGATATACAAAGTCAACATCCTATTTCAGGTAGATCGATTACTTTGCGTTATTGTTCTCTTCCAAGAACTGAATCAATTTAGTACTCCCAGATACTTAATTATGGGTCATTTTCTCCATTCTTCATGTATCTATATATATATATTCCTATACAAATGCACACAACGGCGACTTTATGCTTCGTCAGTTCGGTTATTTCTGACATTTTCTAAATAGGAAACCTGCATTCCTCCGCCATTCACTTTTTCGGCCCTAATTCCCAGATTCAATCGTGCATAAGTGACTGTACATTTGTGAATATTTCTCATGTGCCAGATCCATAAAAAAAATCTAAACGATTGTTCATCGGCCAGTTCCCCAAATGTCCTGAAAAAAAAAACAAACAAAAAAACATGAGATTCCGTGAGTTATTATGTGAACAGACACATACGCACAAACACCCTCACGAACAGAAAAGAACGCATATACCTTCCTAGCGGAACTGTTTGACTGACTTTAAATAACGAAGCCAAATACACTATTGGCTAGATGTACGCATCGAACGATCACTAAAAGGTTACCTCCCGCAACTGAGCGATAATGGGGGATCTGCTATGGCCTAAGTAGTAAGGCCAAGGTCAAAAATAAAAATCAGGTGCAGTTCAGTGATCTTGTAGTAATATTTTCACCAAATGTCAGTTTTCAATTAAACAATTAACCGATGATTTTAAACTGTTGAAATAAACTCTTCAACCACTGTAAGCCTCCCCCAGACTTAAATATATAGAGACTTAAATATATAAACTGATATAAGATAAAGGTGTTGTATATCACTTTCTATCATTCCTTGGGTTCAAGACATAGCCAGACTTTCTCTATACGCTGGCTGATGTTGGTGCTCAGTTTGCGCCATCGAGTGACGTGGCTAATGTTGCTCTCCGAACCTCGACAACTTCTTTCCCGGCCCCTGGGCTTACGACCTCTGACCGTGCTGGACTTTCGTGGCTGTTATTGAGCTTGGCTTCCTGTGGCATCCTGAAAGTTACTAGTATATCTTTTAGTAAATTCTATCTCTATCATTAACAAAATCTCTTTATATTGGTCATAAAAATAGATGGATGCACATGTGTACGTGTATGTGGGTTGGCGGGTGGATGGATGGATGGAAGGATGCGTGGGTGGATGGATAATTAAGTGTTCGGGTGGCTGGCTGACTCTCTATAACTCGCCAGCTACCTAACTAGCTATAGCTACTTAGATTAGCTAGACTATATTAGATTGGAATAGAACAGATTAAGATAGATCAGATTAGGATAGCTTTGGATAGATTATAGGATAGATTATGATAAATTATGATAGATAAGATTAGATCAGATAGATAGTTAGATAGCTAGGTAAATAGATACCCAGTTAGATAGACAGATAGATAGATCAGTGTCCAGGGAGCAACATGAAAAATGAAAATAAACGACATTTTGACCACCAGTTTCATTAATTAAAAAAAAATGAAAAAAGAAAAAAAAATGAGATAGCACGCAAGAGATATTTATTTTAAAACATTCAGCGGGATGCTACAAAGTATGCTTCCAACAAAAGAGAAACTATACATCAGTCCTGTTGCGCAGTTTCGTAATCGTTCGTATGTTGTCTTTGGAACCTTAAATGCAGGGACTCGTTCATTAAAAAAATACATACCGAAAGTAAATTGGCACTGATAGCAAGCATTCATGAGTATAATCTAGGCTCTGCATCAGCAAGAAGCGTGCACGCTCTAGCTACAGGGGCGGGTCCAGGGGTTCGGGTTAAGGGGTTTAACCTCCCTAGGGAGAGAAAAATACAATGATTATGCAATGAGATTGCTTCGTTGTCATTGGTGTCTCCCCCTCTATAATATCCTTGCCCCCCCCCCCCCCCCAGCTACATTATAGTTCTCGTATCTTTTGGTTTATATGCTAATAATTATAAACTCACCAATAACAGATATTCTACAGATAAACATTTTATGATTTTATGGTCACTGTGAACTCCTTGAATTCAGAAGATTGGCGTTTTTCAAACATCTGTCCCGACGATTCATTGAAAAAGACTCCAAGAGTGCTCCTCTTGACCGGTAGATGGCGCACGCAGTCCTAAACTGTTTGTTCAGATCAATCCAGTGAAATGAATAATGATAGCATAATTTTGATATTCCCCTTATCAACTTAATTCCGTAATTACTTTGTTCGCAGATCCCTCAGGAGTACTTATTAACTTTTGTCTTTTTTTTGTCGTTGGTGGGTTGGTTATTTAGTTGGTTAGTGAGTTGGTTTATTTGTCTGATAGCAGATAGACAAAAAAAGTTATGAACGGATTTCTAAGATATTTGTTGGAGATAACACCCAAATTAGATTTTTAAGATTATTGGTATCACCACAATGTTTATAATTTAAAGAGATCATACCATTGTGAGGTAGGGCAGTTTGTTTATAAGGGCTTGTGTCATTCTTTGGTATAAGGGGCCGCTTCTGTGAGGAGAGCACACCTGTTATGTAGCCGTGGAGTTGGTGGACCGTGACACACGTTTTCTTGTATAGCACAAAGCAAAGTTTATTCGCATCCTGGCGGAGGTATTAATGTAGTCTTCGACAACTTTTCTATTTTAAATCCAATTAAAATTTTCAAATCAATTAAATAAACTCTTTTTTATGAAATGACTAGCTCCTTACAAGTGCATCCATACATTTGGTGAAAGCCTTAAACTTTATGCTGATCACATGTGAAAAGACTTGTCAAAACGCAACAGGGACAGCTGACCTTCCGCCGTATGAGCACCGATAGGCCATGCACGGCTCGCTATTGATGTAGTATAATGTACAAGGATCAACCACAGTGGATATAGGACAAATCGTGTCCTGAAATACTGGGTCATTTCAACTGTAACAAATGAAAGATCAATTTTATCTCTTGTGCACCGTAATCAAGCACAGAAGCGGGTTCAACTAAGCGGTTTTACTCGGACATCACTACTATGACGACCGCTCCCGCTAAGGAGACCACTTTGCAGTGTATAACCTCTGCGTGAGGAGTATGATTACTGTGGTGTTATTGCGAATACTAAAAAAACTCTCAAAATATACTGTACATTCGCATACATTGTGGGGTGAAAAAGAAGATGAGTTTATATACAGCTGCATCTGAAAAAAGGATGAACGATGACTTCCATTCTGACCAAAGCCTTGTAAAAATTAAGAAAGTTTAGAGAATTAATTTTAGGGAAAATTGCTCGCTACCAGAAGAATAAATCGCATTAAGTGATAAGCTATTTGTACCAACGCGGTTTAAATACATCTCCTCCTGGTGCCACGGTATTATGGGTTCCCTTTGATTGGTTAGTTTTTTTGATGGTTTGTTAGCAAATGTACCCAAAGCATAGGAATAGGATAACACCTAAGGAAGCCATTCAATTATATTTGTAATCTGGGTCACCAAAATATATATTTGTGACGCTGAGAAAGGGCAATCTCTTTATTCAGGCCGATGGCCAAGGCCGCCTTTCTTCTGAGCTGACCTGTGATTAAACCATGAAGACGGTGAACCGTGACACACCTGTCCTATGTCTGATTAGTCTGACCAGGCTGTGGTCTCTGACATTGTAATGTTGAGTATTATCGCCTTCGTCGATATCTCCAAATTTGGTCAGCTGGAGCTCACAATTAGGTAAATTGATTTTGGCGGAACTGGACCAAAATACATGCTGTCAGTCTTAACATCTGAATTTGATGGTTAAAGCGGCTTTATCGTAACGAGATCTAAAATAAGCTGGGTATAACAGACATATAAATCAACATGAAGAATTGTCTTGTGAATGTCCTCCAGAAAACCCTGCAAATTTAAGTCGTATAACATTGACATTGTTCGCTAATACGCAATATGTCGGAGTGTATCATATCGTTGTTCATTTGGATAGTTTTACCACACGAATGTTTCGCTAGTGTAGCATCTTTGGCCAAAATATCCTTAAAATTCAATCAAATGTTTATACAGAATCACTTGACACAACAAGATGTGTATTTTATTCAAACATTGTGTTCTTCCAGTTTTAAATGTATCGCTGAAAATTGGATATAGAAGGTTAGCTACAATTTCATATATTTTTTCCCTATGGACTTTTGGAATCCTGACCAGAACATATGCGGGGAGGACCGGGATATTGCAGATACTTACATCATGAAACGATGTCATTATGAAAAGTAGAAAAGTGGAATGATGCTGTAGTTTTTGAGTTGCATTTCTGGAGAAATATACATCTTGAAATTAAGGAATTTTACCTATGGTGTTATCCTAATCCTCCAAACAAATAATCAAAATTTTTGCGTGAATTGCACAGTCAAACCAAATGACCTTACACAAAACATAATACTTCTCTCTATCTTGCGAAGGCTTAATAATAGTATTTACATGAGATTACAATCAACTGCTGACACGTCCAGTGTCGGCGAGGTGACATGTTTTAAGAGCTTGTTATGAGTGTTAATGTTGATTCTGATAAAAAAATTTACAAACTAAATAAAAAAGAAGAAATTTCATAAGCTGCACTCCGCAGACAAGTCAAAAAGCGATGGAACTGGAGCCAGGTATTCCATATATAGAGGAGATCATTTCAATCGGCTAACGTTAATAACCAGTCTCGCCACCCTGATCCGGCAGGTGCCCGTCACGTTAAAGCGCATGCGAGTCCTCTCCACGTTACAGCTGGACCACTGCTTGAAACAGCTGTGTACTACATAATACCCATGTTAGGTGGCGATGTCATATTTTTTTTTGTAGTTAGTTGGTTAGTTAGATAAATGATTTGTGAGTTGTTTTTATTACTGAAGAAGCCATGATCCCATGTGATGTAATTTTAAGTCTGCTAAGGGCAACAAATTAGGAACAAATAATTAAATTTTGGAGGTAATAAAGATCATCATCATTTGTTTTTATTTATTTAATTGATTTTATAACACTGTCAGATAGCAAAATTTCTTTGTCCCGACCGAAGACCTGAGCCATTCATTGTCATTAGGGCCTGGTTTCTAGGAGTTTCACTTTTTGAGGGACTCGGACTTTTAGAGGTACTGGGAGCGGACTCAGACGCAGGACTCAAGTAATCATGCCGAGCTCAGTAGGAAGAAAAACTACAGTGTGAACACTGTTAAAAGTCTTATATACGTACCACCAACAGATATCAGGCCTACAATAAGACTTTATTTACAACGCAAGTAAAACCCAAGGTAAAAATACATCTGATAATCTCAAATTTCAATTTACAATTTCTGATAGAAAGGAGATTTGTACTGGACTCGTTCATTCAGTCTAGTTTCAACTGACTCAAACTCGAAAAATGTGGGCTTGGACTCGAGTTAGCTGGACTTGGACTCAAAAGTGTCGGACTTGGACTCAAGAGGGCTGGACTTGGACTCGAGTGGGCAAGAATCGGAATCGAGTGGGCAAGAATTGGACTCGAGTGGGCTGGAATCGGACTCGAGTGGGCAAGAATTGGACCTGAGTGGGTTGGACTCGGGGTCGAGTGGGCTGGACTTGGACTTGAGTGGGCTGGACTTGGACTCGAAAGTGATGGACTTTGACTGAAATGGACTGGACTAGGACTCAAGTGGGCTTGACTTTTACTCGAAAGGGCTGGACTTGGACTCGAGTGGGCTTGACTTGGAGTCGAGTGGGCTGTTCTGGGACTCTTATGTTGTGGACTCGGCCACATCACTCTTTTTATACGGAGTGTATATAAAACATGTTTGTTCTGTCAACAAATCTGAGATAAGCAAACCATTCAATATTAAATATAGTGCATATACAAGTTAATCCTAACAAGACATTTATTTATGCGAAATTTGCACTCAGAAAGGGTAGACCTCCGTCAAGGCAACTCATTGCCCTTATATGGCATTCTCAGAAATACTTCATTTTTTTTTCTTTTAAAAAATCTTGGATCAAGAGGGTGAACCGGATCACCTTCCCAAATTTAATCAATTGTTCCTTATATCAATGCAGAGCTATCCTGAAAATTTCATCAAAGTTTCATCATATCAAATCAAATCATAATTATGTTGGCTAGTGTTTTAATTATTAGAAAGCAAAAATGAATTGCGCAATATCTCATTCACTACTGTCAAGGTTATCATAGGACATGTGTCACAATCGGTATATCCCCTGTAATTATAGCATGTTTTGACATGTTTCGATGTTTAACGGATCATGATCAAAGTACAGGAACGTCTTACCTGTCAGCAGAGATGTGATAACTAATCTGTTTGTGCAGATGTATCATCCTCTCTTGTTCATCTAAGCTAATGGAGTATCTTATTCCGGAAGGTTTCATATTCGAGATTATTTCCGATATGCGACTATCGCCAAATTAAAAACCTCGCTGTTTGGGAATGGGATCTGTGGTGCTTCAGTTACCAGCCGCGGGTCGCCAAAATTATGTAAGTAACCATGGTGTTTATTTAAAATGGGGAGACAGCTCTTTCACTGCTGTATTGTTGAAAAATATCCATCAGCGCCCAAGACTACCAAACAATTTAGGTTTGGCAAGCATCTGAGCATTATGTAGATTATAACAATTCTCAAAATTTCATCAAATTAACTTTAATGGTCAAAATATGATGAGAACTGTGGAACGTTTCACTGTATGTTTCTGTGTAAATGATTCAGTTAAAAGACAGATTTTTACAGATATTCTGCTTGTCGTCTGACTATTAGAGAAACAACCGTATGTTTTATAAGGAGTATGTTTAAAAGTAAACTGAATTTGAAAAAAAAATGGCGGAGGTAACCGACTCCATTTTTATGCTTTTTTTTTATCTAATTCCGAATTTTAGTATATACATTTGCAGAGTAAATTTAGTTTGTGACTACGTGACAAGGCGGAGCCATTCGGTTCCTATCATGTTATTTTGTATCCCAGACCGGTAACTTCCATCCCTGCAGGTCCTGGTTTGTGTTAACATCCCATTGCTGGATGACCCCCTACAGAAGCACTCGTTTGTGTGTGATACACGGCTGTTGGTCCCTGTCCACTCATTAAACTTGCAGAGCACTCACCCTTGGGTGGTGGCCGACATTGAAAAACACTCACCACTCCTCGGCTGAGATTTGAACCCACGACTTTCCGGCTTTGAGTCCTCTAGTGTACCCGATTGACCGCAGATACCGGTCTAAATTTATTTTTACATTATTCTTTCAATGAATAAATAATCCTTTCCTATAGGTAGAAAATATTACCCGAAGTGGCTGTTAAGTTGAGTGACAGAATCAAGTAGTGTAAGACACAGGTGATTTCGTATATACATAACAATAGATGACTGATCGAACATGGAAGGTCTGTATGTCTGAACGGCTAGACATGTTAAAACAGGACTCCCGGATACGTCCGAGACGGTCTGTCATCGCAAGGCTAATGTAGAGGGAAAATAAATATAAAAACTGCAAACGAAAGCAATAAAGATGCCGGAGGTGGAGAGATTAAACAAATTGCTGAAAATACCCAGATGATTGTGGAAATTGACTGAATTAATTGAACAGCAGTCCTTGACTTCCCGGAGCATTGTAAGCAAAACTCTTGATAGAATCACATTAGATATTGTCGGTCAAAGTCCTGACGCAGAATTTGAATGTAAATGTTTTAGAGCAGAAACAAAAACAAAGAGAAGTAGGCGAGGAAAAAGGTCAGAAACAGAAATTTCGGTTAATCGAAATATTTATTGATAATTGCAGGTTATGAATATCTTACGCGCACCTTTATGTTTAAAAGTTTGAATAAATTAAGTCTATCCATAAATTATATGTACCAAAACCACAGACTACTTATAATATATAATATCAATTAAAGCAGCATTTTGACTGGTTTAAATGAAGGCTTTCTTCGCCAGTTAAGCTACTAAAGGAAATTCCTGTCTTAACTTCAGAAAAATTGCGTAATTACACACGAGATTACCACATTAACACTGTTATAACTCTATTTTTTTTCGCTATAGTGCTAACAGACATCAACAAACTCATTTTATGAATAATTAACTCGGAGTCATTCTGCTTTGGTCTAATGTCGCCATCAAGTTTAATCATCGAGAGAATGGTTTTTGCGAAACGGAAACCTGTCCCGGAGATGGTATCACAGTTTCGTCTAATTGTATCCGCCAAAACAGAGTTTTGCGGATACTATGTTTTCAGCTGGTCGCCGCCGCCGCCGCCGCCGCGTAGGTGTCCGGAGAACTCCTCCGTAACCGCTGGGCGGAATTTTCCGAAACCCGGGATTATGTTCGGGTCACATGTGAACTGCTGCGCCCCGATTTTGTTTTGACCTCTGACCTTTCCTCTGCGCTCTGCGTCCGTTTGTGCGTCTGTTTCCACACATAAACCCACATATCTCGGGAACTGTTTGACCAATCAGGAAAATTTTTTTGCACAAATGTAGCCCTCGGAGAGCTTTATAACATACACCAAAAATGGTGGCGCCACCTGCAACCATGTTTGCACAGTGTCCATCTGTTCGTCTGCCTTGGGTTAAAATCACTCATATCTCTGCAGTGACTTGACTAATTCACCTGAAATTCAGCATGCGCAAACATCCTGGATAGCTTTTCTGATTTTATGACAGGTGGCGCCACCTACATTCACGTTGACGCTGCAGACATCCAAGCTCATATCTCGGGAACCGTTTGACCGATCAGGAAAATTCTTTTGCACAAATGTAGCCCTTGGAGAGCTTTATAACATACACCGAAAATGGTGGCGCCACCTGCAACCATGTTTGCACAGTGTCCATCTGTTCGTCTGCCTTGGGTTAAAATCACTCATATCTCTGCAGTGACTTGACTAATTCACCTAAAATTTGGCATGCGTATACATCCTGGATAGCTTATCTGATTTTATGACAGGTGGCGCCACCTACATTCACGTTTACGCTGCAGACATCCAAGCTCATATCTCGGGAACCGTTTGACCGATCAGGAAAATTCTTTTGCACAAATGTAGCCCTTGGAGAGCTTTATAACATACACCAAAAATGGTACCGCTACCTGCAACCATGTTTGTACAGTGTCCATCTGTTTGTCTGCCTTGGGTTAAAATCACTCATATCTCTGCAGTGACTTGACTAATTCACCTGAAATTTGGCATGCGTATACATCCTGGATAGCTTTTCTGATTTTATGACAGGTGGCGCCACCTACATTCATGTTTACGCTGCAGACATCCAAGCTCATATCTCAGGAACCGTTTGATTGATCAGGAAAATTTTTTTGCACAAATGTAGCCCTTGGAGAGCTTTATAACATACACAAAAAATGGTGGCGCCACCTGCAACCATGTTTGCACAGTGTCCAGCTGTTCGTCTGCCTTGGGTTAAAATCACTCATATCTCTGCAGTGGTTTGACTAATTCACCTGAAATTCTGCATGCTTATACATCCTGGATAGCTTTTCTGATTTTATGACAGGTGGCGCCACCTACATTCACGTTTACGCTGCAGACATCCAAGCTCATATCTAGGGAACCGTTTGACCAATTGGGCCAAAATTTTGCATGTGTATAGTTCTCACAAAGCTCTTTATCATACGCTAAACTGGTGGCGCCACCTGCAACCCTTTTTTGCACAGCGTCCATCTGTTTGTCTGCCAAGGGCAAAAATCACTCATATACAATATAGTGGTTTGACTTATCTGCCTTAAATTTTGCATATGTATACAACTTGGACGGCTTTCTGGATTTTTTGGTAGGTAGCGCAACCTACATACACAATTTGGCTGCAGACATCCATGCTGATATGCAACACTTCACCCGTTCCACTCTGATTTAGGCGGATACAAGTAGTCGCTTGTCGACTACCCGTATTCTAGTTCAGTTTTGGTTTCGCTATAAAAAGTGAACGATTTCCCCGGACCCTGAGCGCTATCGTATTTTCTGGCAGAGGCTTGATTTCTAACCTGTCCTACGCTACCTGTTCGGAACATTTCGGCCGAAAACGTTGGATGTTCATGGAGTGCCGCAATGGAAAGTATTTAGGCAAGGCGAGGTCAAGGCCAGGTCAACTGCACATCTGTTGTGCGCTTTGTCAGAGCAAAAGAATGTATTTTGTGTACAGTTACTGCCAATCCCCACATATACTAAGCTATAAGACCACACTGATCCAATAAATAGAGGGGAAATCCAAGGTATTCTGGTTTTGACCGCACGAAGATACAGTTCACTCCAGGAAGTCATATGCCCCAGTGGGCAATGTATTAGGCATTTGTGATAATCTAAACTTTCTAGTTAAATTACTGTCGGAAAAAATGCTCAAATTTGATGGTTAGCAACATATTACGCCCATATAATACAAATTATTATGGCAAATCAATGTATCCTTTATGGAAACTGATCTTTTCTTGGAAAGAGTCAGTAGAAATGGAAACCTGGATTTCCGGCGAACTAAACATTAATTGGTGGTGAGGCCTGATCGGCCGAGATGTTCGGAATCTTGCACCACCTTCCAGTCGTTGACCGTAAACAGCTGGGAACTAAGCTCAGAACATAGTGGCTCGCAAAACTGACTTAGAACCGAGATACAGGGATTCAAGATTCTGTATATAACCATATCCTTTGTCTGACGCAAAGTGAGGGTAAAATTCACAACCGGTGTAATATCTAATTTGATTGAAAAATCGATTTTTTAATTTTTTTTGCGCACAGAACTGAGAAACAAATCTTAAAGGTCAAGACATCTAACCATGAATAATTCGAATACCTTTTGCCAGGGTTTTTATTATACGTCTGCTAGAAGGTATTTTTTCACCTATTTTACACTTGTGGCTTTGAATATTAACAACTTTAATAAATTAAGTTATCAACTGATTTGCCTGAAATGCTGTACAGAAGCGACAACCCCCAAAAATGTTTATTTAGGATTTACTTGAACCACCCTGTTTTTTATTCAATTGATTAATAACCATATCCAGTTAGGAAAGTTTGTTTATCCCGCCCGGGATCGATACCATGGCAGTTTAATAATATCAGGGGGGGGGGGGCTTTTTCTGAGGGACAGAGCTCGTCTGTAATGCAACCATCGAGTTGATGAACCTTATTGGATAACTATATTCCCTGCTCTTACGTAGCCAACACCACATTTTGACCAAGATCCTTGTAATATTTTGTGATCAAGAATGTTGGCGGAGGTAAAAATGTGGTCACTGACAGCTTTGAAGTTCATTATCTTTGTAGTTAATGGATGAAAACGGGGCCTTTAACTAATGCCAGTTCATGGTGCGCAGTTTATAAGATAATCCAAGCTAAAGATGAGTCAATGCAAGCAAGAAAGGACGCTTCCGATCCGATGCAGTTTGAAGAAAATCTGAAAATAAACCATTAAAACATCTTTCTGAGATTGCATAATAAGGCCGTGGAGTTATAAGAGCGTAAGGGAAAAGGACAAAACGGGTGCTCTAAACGTTTTTGGATCATTAAAAAATGTTCACTCAAAGGTCACCCAATCTGCTGAAGAGACTTGGTTGTGGATCCACCAACAACAATAAAGCCAGAAACCTAATTTTCTCGGCAATATGGCTGGTATTTCTTATTTGTGTGGGGGACGGTTTACACAATCTTGTTTTATGACCGGGTCCCGACGATTGGATTCTAGTGGTGTATTATCTGTTAACAATTGTTTCCTAATATAGACCTCTTCTGTTGAAAAAATCGCTGATTCAGCCATTCAGTTTGCTCTGATATCTTTAACTAGGAGAGAAGTGGTCTTAAACCCGGGTTCATTGACACATCTACAGACTCGGTTGAAGCCTTATTCTAACTACCTTCTGTAAAAAAAACCCTTAATACATACCCAAAATTTGAAAATATCAATATATATTTAAGTTTTTATGTACTCTGGATCAGACATTATCACAGTATTTAATTTTCGCTAATTTCTTAGGTACGATTTTCAAAATAAATCTGCATTTTTTTTCGTTAGCCTTATAACCAGGATTTTGACTGAAAAGAAACAGGTCTATTTTGTCTTTTAATTAATAAAAATATTTTGTCTTTTAATCCAAATATCCCATTATACGTCAGCATTGATACTTAGGAAAAAAAACCCCCTAAAACAATGAGTTTTAATATCGTCGCTCAGATATTAACATATGATAACACGCATGCACTGTTTGCTCGCTATCATGGTGAGAAGTAGAACTTATTTAGAGAGCACATACCTACACCGAGGCGTGCATCATCATACTATAACCTGCTTTAAACCGGCGTTAAACTGTAGAAATGTAGAAATAAAGTCGGGGAGGTTGAATAAATAGAAAAATATAGAACAGAATGGCATCTTTGGCAAACATACAGGAAATCCTCGAAATTACGACCATTCATCGCATTTTCAACTTGGTAGTTTAAGCGAGCAAAACAAACTCGGGACCGTGAAGAAGTGGGGTTTTTTTTTGGTTGTTACTAAACAAAGGCGAGGCTTTAATATATAGTGTACATGGGAATCCAGTATAGTTTGGAACTAGACTAGGTGAGATGGGAATTCCCAAGTCAACTAGTTGAGATGGGAATTCCAAAGTAAAATGGTTAACTTCCAGTTAACATAGGAATTCCCATCTCAACGGTTGACATGGGAATAGTCACTGTTATTCCGGTCTCAACTACCTGAGTTTGGAAAATTCCAGTTGGTTGATATTGGGATATCCTGGAGTCAACCAGTTGATTTTGGAATATCACAAAATAAACCAATTTACTGTAGAATATCTAGATAATTCACCTGTTAATTGTCTTATATCTTATCACAAATCCGTTCGATAATACTTTATCATAAAAGGCTTGTTTCACACATACATATATTTGTTATAAAAATGGGAAAACATGGAAATAATAAGTTTTATTCCTTTTCCCTATTTCACAAATGTGTATAATCCTGTTTTTACCTTTTTGTCAAAATAATATTGCAATAATTTTCTCATTATCAAGGTTGTGTCATTATTACAATGTAGATTTGAAAAGGAATTAAGTGACAGGTCTACGATACAGGGCCCAACTTAGGACATTGACTAGCTAGATATATACCTGAATGAGAGAATGGTTTAGATTAATGAATGTATTTCCAACATTTTTATTATATTTAGATGTATGAAACCATCCCCTTATCAGTGTTTCGCATTTGTTATAAGGAGTAAAACAATAAATAGATTAATCTTCTAGATATTAAGAATATATAGAATCTTCTAGTATATTTTAGAATATTCCAAAGTCAACTTGTTGACTTCAGGATATCCGAATGTGAACCAATGTACTTTAGGTTATTCCAAACTCAGCTAGTTGAGATTGTAATTCCGATGTCTACCGTTGAGATGGGAATTCCAACCGGATGTTTTCAAGTTTATATGGGAATTCTCATCTCAGCTAGTTGACTTTGGAATACCCATCTCAACCAGTTGAGTTCCGAAATCAACTGGATTCCCATCTACACTGTAATCTATATATATATATATATATATGTTTGTGTGTATATACATATAAGGAGAGAGAGAGAGAGAGAGAGAGAGAGAGAGAGAGAGAGAGAAGATCCACTGCAAAATTTTAGCTTTCGTCCCAAAGCTCGTCATCCTCATAATTGGTATTTACTGAGAACCTTTATATTAATGTATGGGCACACAGAAGGGGTCATAATATAAAGACATGATGATACGTGATACCCACCCTGATTCAGAGCTGTGTTCGTGACGGGGAAATTAGCGGCGTCAGTTTCCAAATATCGTTTGCTCAAGATATCAGCCCGCCACAGAAACGTGTGATCCCAGTAAATCAAAAGCACAACATTTCCTTTCATTTCCTTCCATATTACCTGACACCTTATTCAATTATATATAGTTTTTGATGTTACCTACCTGTACCATGGGTTTCAAATCTACAATGGTGATATTACAATGACAGTACTGAGCTGCTGCGCATGCGAAAACTGTTAAAGATTTTTCTTTATTAATTTTCTACTATTATACTGAAATTGCGTTGCAGAACATACGCTAACATTTCTGACTGACTGAACAACAGAGTCTATTCATGAGTAACGAACACGTTTTAGTTTCGTAGGTGTTGGAAGAAATTTGGTGACGTCAGAAATGGTCGATTATATAAGCACTCCGCGAGACATAAAACGTTATCTCAGAGATAAAACCAGCCGTATGCTCGTGTAAACTTAGTTTTAGCGAAATGTTTTTGTTCCGAAATGTGTCATTATGATTGACTGGGGTACCTACATAGAAATGCTTTGAGTAGAAGTCCGATATATGTGAACGGATGGTAGGAAATGACAAAATGGCCCCATAGACCAGCCCTTATGTTTGATAAGCGCAAATCCTCGTGCCTAGATGAATGGATTATGCCGTAAGTATGGATGATTGTAGGTGTCATAATTAAATGATGCAAAGTAATTACACGCCACGAGCATCCGTCATCGGACCACACCCTTTCACAAATAATGTAGTCATCCGGATTTTTGACAATGTGTTTCATCAGGTGTCCTTTAGATTAGTGGAATTATACATATCTTCACCGTTTATTTAGCAACTGGAACGGAATTATGGTTGTAGCGAAGTCTAGATATAGTTGACCGTATGTAGAGAAGTTTACACATTATTTGGTACTTGAAGGAAAGTTTAGACATTGATTCATGTACGAAGGGAAATTTAGACATTGTTTCCTTTTTAAAGGGACGTCCACACATCGTTTCCTGTTCGCAGAAAAGTGTAGACTTGGTTTCTTGTTTGAGGGAAAACGAAATTTGTTCCATGTTTGAAGGGACGATTACACATCAATTTCTGCTTGTAGGGAAGTTTAAACATCGTTTCCTGTTTGAAGGAAATTAGAGATATTGTTTCCTGTTCGGAGGGAAGTTTAGACATCGTTCCCTGCTCGAAGAGTCCTGCTTGAATGGAAGTTTAGATATTGATTCAAGTTTGAATTATTCTTCATCGTTTCCTGTTTTTAGGAAAGTTTAGACATTGTTTCCAGTTTGAAGGGATGTTTAGACATCGTTTCCTGTATGTAGTAACGTTTAGACAGTGTGTCCCTTTTTAAGGGAACTTTAGATATCGTTTCCTGTTTGAAGGGAAGATTAGACATCGTTTTCTATATTTGCAAGACATTTTAGATATTGTTTCTTGTTCAAAGGGAAGTTTACACATCGCTCCCTGTTCGAAGGAATCTGTTTGAAGGGACGTATAGACATGGTTTCAAGTTGTAAGGAAAAATTGTGACATCGTTTCTTGTTCAAAGGGAAATTTTTACAATGTTTTTTGTTTGTAATGAAGGGGAGACACTGTTTCTTGTATGAGGGAAATTGGATATTGAGGGATTGTTCCAGGTTTGAAGGTGCGATCACACATCGTACCCTGTATATAGGGAATTGCAGAAATAGTTTCCTGTTTGAAGGAAATTTTAGACATTGTTCCCCGTTTGAGGGGACGTTTAGACATCGCTTCCTGTTTATGAGGAAGGTTAGACATTGTTAACCATTTATTAGAAAATTTAGACAGAGTTTCCTGTTGAAGCGCAGTTTAGACATCGTTTTCTGTTCGAAGGTAAATTTAAACATCGTTTTTGGTTCAATGGGAATTAAAACATCGTTTATTGTTTGGTGGGGGATCTTGACATTTATTCCAGTTTGCTTGGAAGTTTAGACATCGTTTTCTGTTCGTTATGTGTTTATGTTTGTGTGTGTACTTCTTGAAGAAATAATTAAGTACACAAAGACGAATGAAAAGTCCTCACGCATATTTGAATATGATCGCGACAACTAACGACGGATTAAAGGGGAACTGAAAACACTTGGTAAAATTGTTGTAAAATGAGGTGCAGAAAATGTTATTCCAACAAACGTTTGTCCTTACTTTGAAATGACGTTATTGTGCACGTGACCCGACATGAACAGATACAGGCGCAACCGATGCAGAAGTGATGTTGCCGAGAGGATTATGAGGATGGATGATTTGAGTTATATATCATTAATATTCTCTCGAGGTTTTCCATCTTAGATGTAAAACCGATTTTCAAGGGTGTGTATCATTGCCAAGGACTGGGATATTCATCATTAAACGTGATAGGTCATATTTAATCGGAATGGTTTAACATAAATCGACAAATCAATGTAGTTCGGTTCAGAGGTCAGCATTACAAGTAATCAGTTCAAAACATGCGATATACTTTACCACAAGCATGCGCATTGCGTTTAATGTTCGTGTCACTGAACCAGCTTTGCTTTTTTTTAAATTGAATTTAAACAAAAACCAGTGGCTCCGATATAAATTTCTCTGTTAAATATCTGGTAAAATATTTACTTTGATCATTTTGGATATGACTTATACGATCTTTAAGGTCAATATAACGATGTCTAAATAAATGAATGTATGAATGAATTAATTAGTAGATGGATGGATAAATGACTTAATGAAAGTGAAAGAATAAATGAAGGAAAGATGGATGGATGAGTGGATGGATGGATAGTTTTGTTAGTGGATGGATGGATTATGGATGAATGGGTGCACGATTGGGTGGATTGGTGGATGGAGAGTTGGATAATTGAATACATGTTTGAATGGGAGAATGAATGAGTGAACAAATATATGAATGAATAAATGAATGAATGAATGAATGAATGAATGAATGAACCGATGAATCATCAAATACGTGGATAGATGGAAGAATGAATGAATGGAAGAATGAACAGGTGGGTTGATGGATGGATGGATGGATGGATGGATGAATGGATGAATGACTGGTTGGTTGGACGGAAGGAAGATCCAAAGAATGGAAGAATGAACGAGCGAATGACTGAATGAATGGACGAATGAATGGATTGATGGATAGATGGCTAAATGATAAGATGTACATGTATGTTAATTCACCGTGGCGAGCAAGAACCTTTAACAATAAAGGTTATTTTGTAATTCTTTGATATATATATATATATATGTATATATATATATATATGTATTCTAATCAATCAAATATATATATATATATATATATATATATATATATATAAACATATCCATATATATCGTTATTTATAAATAAAGATACGACAAATTATAAAAAAATTATAATGAATATATATGATCTCTACGGGAGCGTGGGCAAGGAAGAATATCAAAAATTTTTCTTAGTACTTGCAGGTAATGAAAGTTGAAGTGTCCAGACAAGAAAGAGTACTTTATAAATATCCCACAATTACTGTAAAGCGTGCAGTTTGCACTATCATCCGGATGCGTTTCAGTAATTTATTTACCGTTATCCCAGGAGCACCTTGATTTAGACCCATTATCAATAACGCAAGCACGATTTAACGATTGATTCATGGATGTATTGATTGATGCATGTTGACCGACTTCATTATAAATGGCTCTGATCGATGTCTCTGATCCATGGCCCTCAGCACGATATTCTAACGACCTTCATGAATCAGCACAACGGTTTCCGCGAGCATGCGCTCTGCGCGAGGAGCGGTGAGATTGTTCAGGGTTGGCCCCCCCCGCCCAGGGTGAGAGCTCTGCAGGAATGCTGTCTATCCCTCAAAAAGAGGGCGTCTTTGGGGAGTTTCCTCGGTGTTAGGACCCAACCTAACGACCACCTCTGTTTAGCGACCACCTCAAAATAACGACCTTTTATACACGGTCATTATTAATGAAAATATAACAGCTAATCGACTTTATTTAAAATGCTTATAATAATAAAAAAAGTGTACACTCAGATTTAAGTACACTCTTCAGAAACCTGTTACCTTTTTAAAATGAAGACTCATTTATTGCTTACCGGGGAACGCTTAATACCTTTAATGCAGTTTTAATTTTCCATAGAATAATGTTGATAAAGTTATTCAAATGACGACACTCCATGGTTAACGGGCCAGTGAACCTTGGCCAATAATCAAACCGGACATACCTCCCAGTGACCAGACATATATCATTGTCTGAACCGCTATAGACTTGGTCTATCGGCAGCATTTGAGACATGCTGTGCGGCCTCAACAGTCCTGTTTAGACTCATCAAGAGTTCTGTATGTATGAGAAAAGCCTGAGTGGGACCTCTCGATGAATAGTATATTCGGGAAAATACAGACCGGCTGACAACTCGGGAAGGCTTATAGCTTTCACATTTATTGCGGTCAGATATTTTCAGAACTTTTCTGACAAGTTTCTTGCACAGTGCAGCGTACAGTATTTTTATATTGGTTCTATATTCATTGGGTCCCTTCCCCTTACTCCCACGCGTGGTCCGAACACTGGCGCTCGCACCTCCTGCAGTGCTCCCAGTCAAATCATTTGATTTATCTCCTCGTGGCAGTTTTGGCCTTGAAACAAACACTTAGATTTATTACTTAACATCCAGAAATAATACGATATGATTGGAATATTACCCATTGATTCACTGCTCTAACTGTCCAGTCATGCAGACTTATCTTATGGCATTTGAATCAAGGCGAATATGCTTTTTTCTGGTACGTGGGTGTATGGGTTAAAGGCTGCTACAAGTCCTTAAAGATGAAAGGATTGTTTAAAGGAATTGGTGGGTACCGGGTCATGATAAGTCTGAATTCAAAGCATCATGCCACCTATGTGACCGGCTTCTATGGTCTGTGATAAGAGCACAAGAATTAAATCCGGGAGTTCATGAGATCCAATCTATGTCTGTGAGAACAGGGAGAATGCGCCATAAGCTGAATGGGAAGGCTGTGCTCCGGGCTAAGCTATGTCTAGGCCATTTACAAGTGCGCCTTTCGAGGGTTCCTCGGGAAATCAGAATGATGGTTTCTGTACACGCAGGTGCTTACACATGGCCCTAGTTTTTTTTAAAGACTTTTTTTAGCGGAGGTAACCGCCTCCGTTTGTATGCTCTGTTATCTAATTCTTAATGTAAGGATGTATATCTGCATAGTTCTATTTCGGTTTGGGACTACGTGACACTCTCTTTCTTTCATATTATTTTTGTATCCTTGTTACACCCAGGCCCGGTGTCTACCGCACCTGCAGGTCCAGGGTGTGTAATCATTCCCATTGCTGGGTCATAACACCAGCCATAACGCCAAACAGCCACACAGCGCGCTGGTTGATGCCAGGATAATAGTCTGCCGCCACCGTGTCACGTACTCCATCTCTTGCTGTAGCGAGATAAAGATTTTTAAAGGTTTTCAGAACTTGTTCCAAAATAGGCATTATAGTTTCATTAGAAGATATTCATACTTGTATAATTTCATTATCACGTGACATTAGTGGTATTATTGTAATGCATAATGGTTCCCGTTTCAAGTTTCCCAAGCATTCTTACCTACATCTATAATAATCACACCTGGTTCAATAACTTTTATGTTCCCAGATAACCATATAAACTTTACATCGTTTGCTCTCTTTCTTACCTGCCGGATCGATAACACTCTTACCGTCGTCACTAAGTCTCTCACCTGATAAAATAACATTAATAAAACTCACACTGCATCACATACTCTGTCACAAATGCTCCTTTCTTTTTGCTTATCCTTAAGTCTTTGTCTGTCTATGTTTTTCTCGCTCGCTATGTCTGTTTCTCAGACTTCGGCAAAACAGACATCTGTCTTAACATTTGAATATACCGGGCATATTTCTGTTTACGTAAATGTGAACTTATTTAATCCTTCTCTCACTCTCACTCTCTGTCCGTTTGTCAGTCTCTCTATACAAATATATATACACCCCCATATATATATATATCGATGGCAAAGTGTTACAGTATGACCTTTTTTAACACTGATTTGGACTTAAGGCTGGTATTATTTAATTGTCTCATTCAGAAGTATGCCTTTGGGATAACGGGTTACTGAGGTGTGAGTATCATTATTTAAAACACCTAGAGAAGTAAGAGTGCTTTAGCCAAGTCGCGTTGCAGCAAACTCAGCCAGAAGCTTCTTGAACACCCTTTGACAGGCGTCAGACAAGCTTTGCAGCCAGTCTACTGGCAGCCAAGACGCCGCCCCTTCGTCCCTGGCTAACGCGTGGGCAGGAAATCGATCCTTATATCTCGGTATGACGTTACTGGTTCTGTCCTTTATATACAATGTCTGACAGAAAACCTCGCGGTCCCTTGGAGTAAGTCGCCCCGACCGGCCACGTCGCGTCTTTGTTGGATGCCCGTGCCACGCCTTGTAATCAGCTATCACTGCCTCCTCGATGGAATATTCTTCCCGCTTCTGAGCACGCATTTCCGTTCCAGTGGCGCTTTGATTACGCAGGTAGGAGAATAATGTTAATCTTAGCAAAACGCTGATAAATTGCATTAAATCTACCACAAGTTAACTTTGATGACAAAAACGCAAGGATGCGTTTTTTCTCTTCTGTTAGGAAGATTGGGTTTTCTGGATTTTCTTTGATGTTTTGCCCCGAAAAGTAATTAAAAGTGTGCATGTAGGCAAATAATGCTAGTTTAACAAGTCGCTGATAATTTTAATCGAATAGACTTGAAATATACTTGAATAAATGAAATGTATACACTTGATTTTACATTCTGACGTTTTCTAGTTTTTTTTTATAAATGCTTGATGCTTTACTAACACAATTGAAAAAAAGGTAGGTTGGAAGCAAAGAATCCTGATGTAAGCAAACCAATGTTTCATCCATGGATCAGATGTAACAGTTATAATAAAACCTTCATTTGCTAAAGGAAAGTTATATATATGCAGAATAGAAAGGGAATTTTGGATTTTTTTAGTTTTTATATTCATTTCGTTGTTTTACTTGTTTTGTGATCAGATGGTTTACTCAGAATAATTTAATTATGAGATAAAAGTTTTGCTTTTGCGTGTTGAAAGACTGAAGGTTATTTGGAACGATTCAGATTTTAATTTATCACGCTATGATTTTCAAATATCGGTTTAAAATGTTTTAGTTTTAATATTTATTTCGTTATGATATTTGTACTGTTTAACATTTCATGTGGTCAGATGGTTTGCTTAATGCAAATTCAAATATGATGTAAACTTTATGATTTTGCATGGTGAAATAATAAGGGGAACTTTGTAATGATTTGTTTTAATTTGAATTTCTACATCACTTTTGTATCCTGTAATTTTTACTTGTGATCAGATGTATTCCGTCAAATGCCTAGTTTAATATTTGCCTTTCCTTATAGTGACTTGGTCCCAAGAAATGTATCTACAAAGTTTATACACTATACGGTATCTCTCTTTGAGGGATAAACTTATGTGAATGACACTATAAAAACAGTTTTAATTGAAATGAATTAAACTTTGGATATTTTAACCTTAAGACCTCTCAGATTTCACATTGTACGTAAACATCGTGATTTTTTATTTATTTTTTATCACACTTCACACACTATTATACACCTCAATCAATGCAGAACAAATACTTATATGTTGAATATATCAAATTTAATTTTTAAAAGGAAGTATTCTTCTGAAAACTGCCTTTAATTGTACAGCGTTTTGCATTAATAGAGTGTCCCCACTTATCAGAACTTTATAACTACATCAGGCAGGGTTAGCCTTCTCAGTTATGACATTATCTACCCTTTCAATGAAAACTGTTGTAAACATGCCAAGTTCTACAGATATCCTGAAAATCTCAAAGAATAACATACGATATACACACAAGTCTTCATGTCTTTTAAGTTGTTTATAATTCATAACCCAACATCTCATTCACAGTTTCGTGTGGCCTGTATAGGGTATGATTGATTCATTGACTGATAATTTTATTTATAGAATGAGACAGACAGATAGACAGACAGAATTAAGCGCTCAACGTATAAATAAAAATGATAAAAATACACATGTAAGTCTGGACAGAAAAATTAGCTAATATAAACATGGATCAATTAAAAAGAATTCCTGGGGCCCCAGGCGTATAAAACGATTTTTGGTAGAAGGACGCGTAAGTCTTTTATTTTTTTTGGTGGAGGCAATCGCCTCCATTTTTTAATGCATACTTAACTACATATATGTACATCTGCAGAATTCCATTCCGGTTTCGGACTTGGCAGGGCAGTACCACACGCTTCCTCTCATTTTTTATATACTGGCGTTAACCAGGCCGTGTGGCTACTGCACCTTCGGGCCCTAGGTATGTAATCGTCCCCATTGCTGGGTCATACCACCGAGGAGCCCCTTAAAGGCGCACTCGTTTGGGAGTGAAACACGGCCGTTGGGCAGGGCCTTCCCATTAAGCCTGCAGAGCGCTCACCCTGGGTGGGGGCCGACCATGAAAAATCTCACCGCCTCGGCTGAAATTCGAACTCACGATCTCCCGGCGTTAAGTCCTGCGCTCTACCCCTGAGCCACAGAAGCCGGTAGGACGCGTAAGTTTAGATTATAACAGAAAGCAACTCTAGGTCATCAATGCCACTGACCTAGTTTTAGTTGAAAAAGTTCAGCCACAGTCTGCAGATCGAGTCTGATAAGCTTCACCAGAGCAAATGCCATATCAGCCATATATCGTGGAGCCATCAATTTTCTTCATGTAATGTAATTATCAAATTGTACACCTGATATTATTATTCTAAGATACAGGGTAAACACTCTAGAACAAATAAAAAGCATCAGCGAGTATACAGCTATCATTAGGCTTGCTTCGACCTCAAATTCTACAGGCCCCACGCAATAATAACAATAATGACAACTTTATATATTACTTATAGGGCTTCATAAATATATACACGATCCCACCGAATAAGACGAAAACAATCTTTTTTGGTTTCCCGAAATGTTATACGAGACTGAAAAATGTTCTTAAAAAAGAATATGATTTTGGATTAGTTTATACAGACTGCCTTTATCCAGGGTTATTAAGCCGACAAATGCTTCTAAAAATATTTCATTAGAAGATTTAAAAAAAAAAAGATATACAGATCAATCTAAAACAGCCACTGGAATGAATACCAATGTTTCAAAAGAGCGAGCTTATTTACTTTTTGCGTTTATATTGGACCAAATCCTACTTTTCACAAGGTCGTCCACTGTGCTCGGATCAAGTATCTAAATAGCCCTTTCAGGAACGCCGGGGTAAGCGTATCTAAAGCAAGGAATGCCTTTTGGACGCTCGTTCTCGAGAGTCCGAGCGTCCAACAGGACATAGAGGGTGTAAGGTAGGTTTTGCAGCAGTCAGTGACCACTGCTGGCTCACTCAAACAAATAATGCGCCACACTGATAAATTTATACCCTTATATTTTATATTATAGGCTACACAATGATATAATGACTATATACAATAATATTATGATACGACAATGACGCAAAATACTTAATCCCCTTGAGATGCTTAAAAGTCCTATGTGACTCTCCAAAGTGTTCTTCCAATTTCTTCATTTTCATTACGGACCCGAACACTTAAAGCCAGCCGTTTCCAACAGATGTCGCTAGTGGTGAGAAGTTCTATTGCTTAATTTTATTTCCAACAAGTTGTTTATTTTACGATGATTTGGTCTGCATTGTGACATTTCAAAGCTTTTAAAGTTTCTACTCATAGAATAGAGGAACATTACTATGGCCACAATAGGGGAAAAATCCTTGTTTGATCAAGTGACAAAGATTTCCTTTTTTGTAGCTGATGAATTCACGTAACTCATAATTAGGGGAAATGTATATGCTATAGAACATAGCGATGACAAAAATAATGGCTAATATCATTACCTCCGCCAAGCGGCGAGGGTTATGTTCTTGGTGGGCTTGGTTTATCTGTGTCTGTGAGCATATTACTCAAAAAGTTTTTTACGCATTTTGATTAAATTTTTAGGATAGCTCGGCATTGATTAAATTTTGGTGGTAATTCATGCAAAAATAAACCATGAATAGGTGTTTTAAGGGGTGTGATAGCAAAATTGTTTACACGGGGGCGTAGCATGTGACGATATGGCCATCTTTGGAGTTCGAGTCGTGACATCACAGAGCACAATACGTCACTCCACGTTGTTACAGGTGCCCTTTTTTATTGTGTGACACGGGCGTATATCGTGTTGTAGCGCCCGTGTCTGGCCGCATGTTGCACTCTCTGTTTAATCCGTACTGGTTGAACTCTCGTTGTCATGCTAGCTTTGGGCTTTCACGCCTGGCCGAGCCGGGGCGAGCTCACGTGTGAACCCTAATATGTTGAGACACGGCATTCATTGTACTGGTATGTTCTTTGAACGTGTATACTGTGTTAGATTCTTTGGAATGTTCGAGCAATGGAAGGTTCTCGGCTGGAGGTGAAACGTTATAAATAGGGGGCTGTGTTTTTGAGCCAGGAGAGAGGTGAGAGAATATTCCAGCGGACACAGACGTGTGTATGTAAGTTTGTCGGACCTATCCGATTATCCAGTGATTTCAGGGATTCTACTATTACTAACTCTATACAATTTAATGCTGCCTGTTTCAAGTTTACTTTCTGGATTGTTACAAGAGCTTTACATTGGATTGTTATTCTCCGAGAGAATACATTTTAAAGGACTTATCACTGTGACAGTGGTGGTATCCAGGGACTGTGCTCTTTGTTTATTTTATAGTGTGATTGTATTGATTTGTTGTTATACTGTTCTTATACTGTGTAATTGTATTGATTTAGTGTATTGTAATGTTAGGGTTGTTTTAAGAATAATTTCTAGTTATTTGTTAACAAAAAACCACTGACTTCTTTATCCATTCCCCTAGACATTTCACGCTGCCTAGTGTTACAGAATCTGATTTTTTTTTATCTCCTTGACAAAATTTATGTTCATCACGCATACGTGATCTGTTGGTATTAGGTTCCATAACAACGTGCATGTACTTGACATTTTCGTGAAAGCCGTCAGTAAATAAACGTACAATATGGGAGCCATTTTTATATAGAAAATGTTGCATTTCTGACAATTTATGATGGGGGTATTGCGCTGCCTTGGCGGAGGTCTGCGCTCTCTGAGCACTTCCTAGTATTGAATCTGTTATTTTTTTCCGAAAGTGGTAAGGTGGCTCGTTGTACAATCATAGAAGGTTGTCGGTCATTATTTCTCGTAATATATGTATTTATTAATGATAAACCCCAAACTATTTTTTTTTGTCTCGGCAACATGAAGGGTCCAGTGTCGAGGCGATAGTTTAGGAAGTCCGGGACTCCCGCCCTAGGCGCTCCTTCAGCAATGATAACGGTCACAGCAAAGCGAATATTTAACAATTAAGACAAATGATAAGGAGAAATTCAGGGTAGTAACATATGAATGGATAGAATCTATAAAGTTTCACTCATACATTAGCAAATCTGTTTTAAAGCCAAGTCCATTAGCTTAGTGGATGTGATATTAGTCTCATCCTAAACAGGGTTTGGTAGTATTATGTTCCAGGAGATGAGTATTTATGTTTTGCTCATAGATGCTTGCGTTTATTTATCATGCGTTCTATTGAGTTTACGTGTTTTATCCTAATGTAAGCATCATCATTGTTCTATCATGTATTCTTTAATGGTCGGTGTGTATAATTAGTGGCATAATGATTATATGGACATTTATGTTTGGTCATTGTAATGTAGAGTTGCATTGAATCAAAAGTGGCAGCAGCCTGGAAGATTGATGAACGTTTAAAGTTATATTTTCTCATAAAGATCGCTTCGCATCCCTAGGAACATGCGCATTGGGGGTAATGATTGTCTGCTGTTCTTGGTCTATCAATATTGCGAATTTTGTCAATGACTTCTCGGTACTGCAAATATGTCAAATGATATTACATGCAAGGCAGATATTTTAACAGGAACATCACCCATAAAGATAAGGCAACCCCTTCATATTTTTCAGAGTTGATCGTTTAATATATAATAAAAATGGAACCCGCACAGTCAATTTTAGTCGTCGCACTTAGGTGGCGCTTTTGAGGTGAAAAAGGGCTGTTCGAATATTTTCCCGCTGATGTGCCATCAGTTAGAGTGTTTCCAAGTGGAAGATGAATGTATGTTGGTAAAACAGCTCCACCCCCAAAGTAACTTTTCTTTTGATTTGATTATAAACTTTTAAAATTTTAAATGAAGTTTTGGTGACTGAAAATCAATGATATCTTAGAGTTGATAGGTCTAGCAGGAAGAAAAATAACTTAATGAGTTCGTTATACTGTCGATTCATATGTGCGTGTAAAAAATCGATGAAGAAAGATTTAATTCAAAGGTTTCATTGCCAGAGGAGCACCCGAGTCCATGTGATAGCGTGCATGGCGAGTGTGAAAACAACAACCATCATATTCAGTTCCCTACCTCTTACATCGATGCCTTGGTCTCAATAATGAATTGAAAGGATGAAGAAACGCTACATGAGGGGGGTAACTGAATTGGAGGTTCTCCCTTGAATAGTGTAAACATATTTTGACAAAAAATCTGTGTTAAGCGCTTATTTTTCTATTTCCTAATTTTTTTGTCGGGGGGGGGGGATTCTTAAAATGCACACGGACATATTTTTAAAGGGGTTCCACACATACATTATTCAATGCAGTTTCTTAAACCTCTTTACTCAAAATTTCACCTTCCGAATACATAAACGAGCCTATCGCTTCATGGTCCGGGTTGTGAAAAACATACCGACCCCATACTGCGGACAATTGCATTCATTTTTTTCCGGTTTTCTTGCTTAAGATATCTTGTTTTACCCCTTGTATCTTGGTTTGTCTTTGTGCAATTTTATGCAGTAAATTCTGACCAGATTTTGATGGAATTACGTGGGTTACGATAACCTCAAAGGATAAATTTTAAGGTAATTTGGATCACCATCATAAGTTTTTCATACGAAGTCTTTCCCTCCGTTGTGACTAACGGCTATTTCTTTGTCCCTGTTCAGGTCCAGAACCATTGTTATACAGCGTATCAGTGACTAACATTTCCTGTGTTAATTTGTAGTTTGTTTAGGATACCCGCGTAGGTTGCGGTCTCTGACTAATTTCTTGTTCTGGAATAACTTTTCTCACAATGAATATCCTTTCATCTTTGTATATAACTATCCATCTCGGAACACGTTTGACTTTTGTAAAAAAAAGTGTTACCGGCATAAATGGTTAACTTCACGCCATCAATAAACAATACAAATACGATGAAAAAATCACTCATTATACCACCAGATGCTAGTTTGTTTAAATTACCTTTACTCGTTGAATTGATGTAAGTTAGGGTAAGCACAAAAGGATCGATACACCAAATTCCGGTGGTAATCTGGGTAAAAAACAAGGTTTTAAAGGATTCTTAACATTTTTAAGGTTTGGCAATTTGTTTTATACCGGTGGAGGGTCAGAACCAGTCATTGGTATTAAGGGCCGCCTTTCTTCTTGCAAGCATTCATAGCTTACATGTGATCCAGCCATCGAGTTGATGAACCGTGACAAACTTTTAACTGTGTAGCCTACGATAAAGTTTGATCTTGAGGAGGTATTTAAATATGTGTTTTTCTTATTCCTTCTTGTTTTATTCTCAAGATCTGAGAGTGACACTTATATATTAAGTCTTCCGTCTGACGAGACTGCCAACCAAACGTCTGTTTTTAATTTACTGAAGACGTTGAGGTGGCAGTAAAAGCTATTGGTTTCGCATCGATTCTAGTATATACAAATGTGCACACCATATCAAACAGTACTTTTTCATTTTCATCTGCTTGTTAATCTATCATTTTCCCCGAGGTAAGACATAAAGTGACGTTTTTCTGTTGGGAAAAATAATAAATGTTACATTTTCGGTTGACTTACGTGTATTCATACAGCAGTAATTAATAACGAGGCTGGCTTTACTCGTAAAGTTTGTCCTTGAAAGTTCCAGAAATCGCAGGCCCCTATTAGTTTATTTAAGAAGGCCTGAGTATCATGTTGAGTTCGGCTGCGGACACTTGTTTAACAGCATAGTACTAGTGTCCTTGATTCTAAAGGCTGAGTTCCGGGAAGTGGTCAATATAGGTATCCAGTAATGCATACCTGAAGTAGTACATCTCACGAGGTATAATACCCCCGTGTTGTGTACGTCATGTGTTTGATGTGACGATAACATCTGTCAGAGTCCCACTGACAACAAGGTCTATGATTAAGAGCCTCGTGTATGCCCTCATGTATGACACCGGGCTTTATAATGTTTGGTCTACTCTCTGCTCCAGGCAGCACTTACTACAGAACGATTTAGCCTGAGCACCAATTCAAATACATGTTGTTATTCATTAATTAAGATCAGCTTACACCGCTGTCCTTGACATTCACACACTCGGTGTGAGTCCACACTTCAGTTTACTATGTTATTGATGGCTGCCGATGGTAATGGGTACAGACCATTTCCACGGGCATTCGCACTGCACGTAAATAAACAGTCGTCTGCCGTATTTGGGTCCAGTTAGCCTGCATTCATTACGGGTTTGTCAAATTATACTAGATATTTACTACAGACTCCGATGGGAACCAAGACCTTTTAAATTCCTCCCCTCCCCCCCCCCCACACTTTTATCATTTGAGATATTTCTTCGTCCATATAACCGACCCGAACGCTTAGTGTCACTCGTCGCCAACAGATGTCGCTAATGTGGTGCAATAATTGTGGCTGTACAATTGATTATAAGAAAACAATTGGATATTAAACACATTAATAATATAGATGAAAGCATTTATACGGCATTCCTCAGATAAATCTGGATTTGCTTTATGGAATACCGGCCAGTATATTGCAATAAAAGTAAATATTAAGTTCATCATCATCATGGATTCCTAATAACTAGCACACTGTATCTTAATTAATAAGACGAAATTTTATTTTATTGAAATTATAAATAAAAGAATATTGAAATATTCACCGGCCTGCGTTAAATAACGCCACTTTCGGCTCATGGCCACAAGACCTATATCCAAACGCACTTCAGAGCTTCATTTTAATTCAGTTTTATATACTTCAACAAGCATGATTTTCTAAAATGTTTAAGGTAAGCAAATAACTGCCTTGAAAGGATAGTATATAGCATTTAAATGCAGTTAATATATTTTTTATTTAATGCAATATCCCATACTTAGACATTTGAACGTTTTCTCTGAAAGAACATTTTCTTTGATCAGGTGTAACATCTGGTAAATCGAGGACTTATCGGCTACTTTACTAGCTACAAAGCCGCTCCTTTTAACCAGAAGGCGACGCTCCGAAAAACAATTTTAGGATTACGTGATTTTCCCTTTTACCTTTGAAGGCTTCAAACAAATTGCTATCACTTATCCTTCGAGGACCTCAGAGAAATATCCGTAGTGTTCTGCTGCTCGCACATTCTGAAAGCAAAAAAAATATGCTATTAAGCGGCTATAATTTTTGGGTTTGAGCGTGGTCCAAAAAAGTATAATTTCGCATTAACCTTCGTCGATACACGTTCACTTGCCACCACACTCTCTCCGCGCAGATACCCGCTGTCTCTAGGTTCCTGACGGTTTATTTCTCTCATTTTTTCGAAACTGCTCATGAGGGCTGCCATTTATCGTATTAACTAAAAACCGGATGTCACAGGTCGAATGTTGAAATTATGGGTATATACCGCTATTTATGGTAATAGAAATTGTTGGTTTTCCAATTCATGTTTATATCTAGACATATTTACATATACAATATTATTTAAATAACCGATTTCACTAAAGAATGATTTATTTCAGCTTACCGGTTATGAGCAAAATGCTTAAATATAGGTAAAACCCGTATTTTATTGTCTTGTTACATATGAAATTATTTTTTGAAATTCACACGAATAAGAGTTACTTAAGACTTTTTTCTGGAAAAGCTTCCTATTGAAAGTAGACAATAAAATATCAAAACTTTTTAAAACACATACTTTAAACTCTACATATTAAAAAAGGCATACTATAAACACTAAATAGCCTAGAAATTTCAATTCAAAATCGTTAATTTTTAAATCTTTAGAAAAGCAGTTTTAATATATTACACTATAGAGAATACTCTCAGCTTTCAGAATATATACAAGGTAAGTGGCCCCTCAGCAACAAATTATGTAATATTACACTATTTACACCCACGCCTGTCACAATTCTTAGACTTAATGTCTCTGGAATTTAAAGCTGGTGACCAAATACGATCTTTAAAAAAGCAAAATGGCAAAATCACATTGGAGGTATTTATGACCCCTTTTCTTATAACGTTACTTCCTGATTCACTACACAGTGCAAGCTGCGGGGTCCTAAAAAACGGTGTATCGAGACTACTTGCCGAAACCACCCACATTACATGAAATAGTATAACATATATTTATCCGCCTATCAAATATCAGATAATTCTTTTTTTTTTGGTGGAGGGATATCAGTTATTTCATTATTTGTATTCTTGGCTTTTGTTTAACATTAAGCATTATATTTTATTTCTATTTTAAACTTTTAATTACGGCGATGCCAGCATGACTGACCTGCGTGGCAGAGTGTGTGTCTGGTTGTATGTATAGACTTGAAGGATGCTCCTGATCGCTCCGGGTTTTCAGAACATATGGAAGGTATATATTAATGTAAGGTAATTAAGTAGGAGTTTAGTAAGGAAAGACTGTAAATATAAAAAAAAATCTGATGAGGTATGGCAAGAATATGGCTTATGTCGTTGAAGTCTTACGTTTTTAAATACGCGTAAGAATAATCATAACTATGTTCTGCATGTTTAAACTGAATTTGAATCTGTTCATGGATCTACTTAGGTGTGTGTGGATGTTTGTGTCTGTTTATAATGCCTCCTAAATATTACCTATTCGGTTTAACCGGGGAAATGTTGGATCTTGTATCAATGGTTGATAACCAACCAGTTAATTTTCTTAAAAATGTCAAACACAGTGGTACATGGAAGGAAACAAGAAAGTTGTACATTGAAGAGTGCAGCATATATAGAAAATAACAAGTAAAGTGCTCTGTGAGTTCATTCTCTTTCAGGATCATTATCCAGCGTCCATTTTACCCAGGTAAAAGTATGTGTCACGATTCACTTTCTGCATGGTTGAATCATCAGCTAGCTCCAGAGCAAAGGCGGTCCCTAATACCAGAGAATATCTCGGGCGCTCGGCTGGGATAAAGAAATTGGCAAATATCACCAAAGCATAGATTCTTTTACATTTTAAACATATTTTGTTAGTCAAGATTTTCAAAATTCCATAAAAAATCCGCTCATAATTGTTTTTATAGTACAGTTCGCTAACAGCCAAATTACCAATCAAAATGAAAACAAATAAACGGAGGTATAAAAATTATATGACCTTAATTGTACAAATTTTATTTTGTTTTGTGGTTATTTTGATAAACCATAACTTTAGACTGAAAATCAGGCATGTTTCAGTAGAAAAAATTGACTCAATCAGACCACTCTACAGTTGCTGAAGTTGGACATTTTGAGGTCAGAAGTCAGAAGGGTAGCGACTGCGATGAACGGGTATAGACTGAAAGACTGGTCCATTTGTTTAAATAGGTCGGATGATTTGTCTGGTCAAGTGAACTCGCTGACGTAGTGCGAATGTCTGGCGGGTCTCATGAAATATTCAGGATGAAATACAGCAAAGTTTCCCTTAAATTAAAGCTATTCTGTTACAAGTTAACCGAAGCCTTGTAGGCCAGCCAAGGATTCAGTCAAATTTCCAAATCGCGCCTTTTATGTGAACACTTTAAGTCGGGGTTACACGCCTCCCTTGACATCTATCTATCTTTTCCATGTCCCTGGATTTCCTGCGTCATCAGTGACGTCACTGCCGTCATAGTCGCTGCACCAAGGCACAGTAAACAATTAATGCTTTCCGAAGTCGCGCCGTGAGTCAATGTTACAGAGTTACTGAAAATGGCTCAACAGGTCGGAGGGGCGACGAAAACACAACGTGTTTGTTTAGTATGAAAGACAGACCGGTTGTCTGGAGTCAAACGATTCCAGCTGGCTAAATCCAATTGAATGAAAAGACAATTTACTTGGCAAACCTGGGGGTTGTGCTGAGGAATGTTAAAAAAATCTCCGCCCACTCAGCTGTTGAGAGGGAAGACAATTCAAACATTGTCTGAGGAGATTACTAAACCAAGGCTGTCTCATGGGGTCCCCTGTGATCACACTGTAGGTTTTGAGTGACATGATTTGCTTTTTGATTTAGTCTTGATTATTTTACTTCCCCGGGGAGGTGATCTGCTTTTGGATGCGTTGGTTGGCTTGACTGTTAGCAAGTTATGCAAACAATTTTTTGTAGGGATATTACCTGGTAAAACCCAATAAACGATCATTTTTTTGTATTCTGAATCCTACTGTATTTTACGGTTTTTAACGTGGTCGCAGAAATTTGTAACATCGAAGGAATCTTTCCCTTTGCCCTTTCCCTTTTAATAGACAGTAGGAAATGTTGTATTAAATGTTATATTAAAAAGCACACGAAAGGGCCGTACGCGAAACGCGGCAGGTGTAGCAGGCTAAATGTCTAGATGATACATTTCGTAGTTAATATACAAATCATTCATTTGGCAGTTTATATGAAAATTATATATGCAGTTGACAAAAAACTAAAAAAAATTGCACAATATAAACGCATACGTATGGAAACACAAAGAAACTTCAGGAAACGCTCACAAAAAACAAACAATATTCAGCAAATCCCCACAGGTCACAAAAACCTCGGCGCATTTATGCGTTCTAACATTATCTGCATGCAGGCACATCGTATTTTGCCACACAGCTTTTTCATGAAGCTAAACTTCATAAAGGAGCGTCATGGTCTGTGGGTCACTTTTATTTGGCCGATACACACACTTCAGTTAAGCCCCGGTCACAACCCACCGTGCGTGTTTTTAGTCCGTACGTTTTTTTGGGGAGGCCACGGCCGCCACGTTTTTCTGAAAACGTGGGGAGGGAGTGGCAAGAGAAGGGAGAGAGTACGTCAACGCACGTCACTCGCACGGTTGCGCAAGGTGTGAGTACGACCCGTGAGCGGTTGCGTGCATCGTACGTTGCGCACGTGGTGAGTTGTACGTGCTTATAACGTGCTTGTAACGTACGATCTCCATGCGATTGCCACGTTATCGTACGGAGGCCGTACTGACACGTGCTGCTCACGCACGGTGTTCTTACTCACTCGCATGTTGTAAGTGCGTGCAAGTGCGATGAACGTGAGGTTTTCCACCCGATGTCTGGGTGAGTCCGTAGCCCGACCGCAGGCCAAACGCAGCGAAAGTTCCTCGTGCAATAAAAGTGCTACGGCCTGTCTGCGTGCTCCCAAATCCGTACTGAGGCGGTACTCACCACGTACGGATCCCCGAATTTTGCCCACGTTTTTGCAAGTAGACAGCACGCACATGCAAGTACAGCTGGTTGGGACCACGGCTTTACGTGATCGAGTTTTCATCTCAGAGGAGCTATCCTAGAAGAGTCATTACTAGCGCTTCACAAGCATCGACAAACATTTCTCAAATCGTTACCACGTTAAATGTCCTGATTAGTTTTTCGTCGCCGCGGCAGAAAGTAGCGACTGGATAATTCGATAACGGTCCGTTTTACGGTTACTTGATTTAGAATATGTCATTGCGGACCAGCTTCTAGATTTGCTGGCGCCTGCAAGTGACACACTTCTCTTCATTGTCCCAGCATCTTATTCCTTAAGTAACTGACCCTAAGGCTCCCGTGTCTGTTTCTGAGGGCTTCTGTTCTTTTGTTTGACTCTTTATAGGCTTGGCATTTCTCGGATATTAAACTTGTTTCTTGTGATCGATATCTGGATAGTTTTAAGTTTTAATGTTCTGACATAAAGTGAAAATGACTAGTTTTGATAAAATTTTATACAATTCTATTTCATGATCAATCAAACATAAAGGTGGAGTCGGACCTGTAAAGAAAGAACTTTTGTGCATTCTTGAAGAATAAAATGTAATTCACAGGTTTTTAAATGGAGTTTATCTTGCAATGTTATTAACCACTAGCTTTTCTCCAGACTATATAGGACATTTTAAGGTCTAAGTATCGTCAAACTAACTTTCTTTACTTTAATTTAGCTTTAAAATTGCTATTAAAATAAATATTTTTGGAATCCTAGGATTTGGTCTTCATAATTGGAAGATCTGACATATTAAGATTTTATATATAAATTTATTGTTGTTGATCTGAAGGTTTTAAACTTAAATAAAATTTTCAGTTTCGCGAAAAAAGCGCTACATATAACCTAACATCTGGTATTAAAGTGCTTTTTTATTAATGCATGCAGAGATGTTCAATATCATCATGTTTAAATATTTATATGCACAAAAATGTATGGTCCTCACAATAGTAAAACGGGTAAATTACTGATAAAATAAACCGCTACTTACAGCCATCTTGTCACAATACCATTAAAAATTCAGATAAACGCATTACTCAAATAGAAAGCAGCCAGCGACTGAATATACACCTCCGCCAATATTCTGGGCCACAATGCAGAACTGGAATATAACCAGGACCTTGGTCAAACTTTAGTGTGGTACGTAAGCACATGAGATATGTGAATCATGGCCGAGATGTCTGGATTCAACAACTCAATTCAATCAGCTCTGCCCGCCGGAACAAAGGCGGGCACTAATACCAATGAATGACGACGTTTCACCTTCGGTCGAGATAAATATCGCCCATTCTCGTAATTGCAAAGAACCCTTTAAACTAAAAACATTCACACGAGTTGTTTCATGAATAACACCTTTATCCTAAAAAAAATTAAAAAGGGTAATTTTATAACCTTTGTGAGGTAAACCAGATGGTCTCAAACAAACCTTAAATGGAAAAAAGAACGCGATATTCAGTAAAAGGAATGAATTTCGACGCCTTTAACTTGCATTTGTATTTATATAAAGTGTCTTAACTGGATTTGAAGAAACTGGATCATTAATGAGTAATTGTACATATTAAAAAGCCTCTAGGAGGTTCCAGGTGGCTTTCTCAGCGGCAAAGTTTGAACGCAAATAAATTCCATACTGTGTCCAAGTTTGCTGGCAAAACTATTTCAAACTAGAATTAACCACTTGTAGTTTAGATGAGTGTGTCAATTATGTTTGCGTAACCATAGAACTTTTGACCTTTGTTATAACCGAGAACTTGTCATTCTCGCTGAGGTAAACACATTTAAGTGGCCTTTGTTGACACGTGGCAATTCATGGATTTTCAATAAAACTGGTTCAAGAGAGCTAGAAGCTTATTAGCAGTTTCCTGTCAGAAGATTGACCTGTCAGACAGGCGTTATTTTCACAGGTAGTGTACATAATACAAGTGTCACAATCTTCACACAGACTCTTAAGTGGCGATTTTCTATTATTAGCGCAACGTCTTCAGGTGAAACAATCTGGTCGTTAAAAATGAAAAGCAGGATATTGGCTTTAAATTTTAAATCAGCCTGAAATATACACTTTTCGATAGTTTCTCACAAGTTAAAGTTGTTATTCTTAAGGTCCAATTTAGATATTATAGTCCGTTCCTTTAACGCTTGTCTTTTTTAATTTTGTTTTCACAGGTAACTCATCTCAAACTTTGGTCTTCATACAGAGCTAGAAAAATGCGTAATGAACTAGGATGAAAATAACAATCTGGCTTGTTTTATGTTCTTGCAAAATATTGGAACCAAATAAGAATGTACTCAATATTTTCCTTCCATGGTCACAAGGGAGCTAAGAGAAAGAATGACGCCATAGCAGAACGGTTAACTTGTATTCAGAAAGTTGTCTCTGTGACGTCACTCTAACGTCGCTACATAAGATGGGCGGGACGAATCACCGCCTCTAAATCTAAACTTCTAAACTTATTATAGGGCCTCCGTTTCGGCGGGGCTGAATATATTAACCATAACAATGTTTAAATTAACACGTTTAAGCTTGCTTTTAAACAGAACAAAGTCAGAATGTTCCTTTCACAAGTCTGGAAGTTGATTGCACCAGTATTGGCCAATACAGCTGAAGGATCTTGCTGCAAATACTTTTACTTTTGCGAATGTAACATGAAGTATTTATTAGATGAACGCAATCCAGCTCTTGTGACTGCAGCTGGTGTTAAACGATTCTGCAAGACTGAAGGACCTTATCTGATGACTAAATGTAAACACTAGGCACAAGGCCTTATTCTCTCGTGTATTCTCTCGCGAACTGGGAGCCACTGAAGGTCTTTTCCGGCATCTGTTGGCGCTATAATAATTAGTAACTCCTCTTACCAACTTTGCGGCCATATTTGTACTCGCTGAAGCTAATCTAATTCATCATTAGGAAATTCTGCATAAACAGCGTCACAATAATCACAGTGGCATAGGAGTATTCATCGAACCAAGGTATGACAAGGATCCTCAGTAAGCAGATGTCTGATCCGTTGATCCGAAGTAGACTAAACTTCCCGGGAAGTAGTCGCTGTACAATCAATAGAAAGAATTAAGTACATATTCTGTACATCTCAGTTCGCTATATCATCAGCAGACTTTACGCATTATCTCCTCTAAGAGCTGCTGCTTTTTGGGTTGCTAGGGTTAGGATTCTAAGGAAATATCGAGAGAGAGAGAGAGAGAGAGAGAGAGAGAGAGAGAGAGAGAGAGAGTGAGTGTGATAAAAAAAAAAACAGTCGAACATCAACTGAAGACTCTGACGACAGTTCGTCATGTGAAACACTGTACTGGAATTTGGGATGAAAATTCTAATATGGTAAATAATAGATATTTTAGATTTTAGACAGATCTTTGTACATTAACATGAATCAAGTATCAATGAACATTAAAGAAGTGTAAAACCTTCAGTAAAATCTTCAATATTCAAGTAGATGAATGTTTTAAAATCGCTGAAATTTCTGTTATTGTCTGTAAAGATAATTGACACTCCGACGGCTCCTATCACGAGGAAACAGAAAGGACGTCTAGAGGCACAAAAGACTTTTATCGAGCGTGTAATTAGGGGTGGCTCCGTGTGGAGCTTCGCTTGAAATAGAACATTGCTCTTTTAAAGAAACCGGAACTTTGCTTGATGACAATCCGGGGCGTGATAATTAGCGCACATGTGACGTTTAAGGAATTTACGTTTTGCGTGTTTGTGCACGAACTCCACAGGTTTGTGTACTCAAACTTTAAAGGTGGTGTCAATAATCCCGCCTGTTTCTAATGAGACTAATTTTACATGTTATTGATGCGTCAGTTTGAGTCAGAATGTGTAGACAGTTATAATCATCTTAACTCCATTAGTTTTTTTTATAATTAGCTGATGCCCCTGCGTACCCGTAATGTACAGACTCGGGTAATCTACGATCCTGATACGTAGGTCTAACCAACACGTGATTTGTTTTACCCACTTAGGGTACCCAAAATATGGAGGAAAAATTTATTCTTATTTCACCTTACGGGTCTAGAAAATGCGTGAAACTAACAGAAAGGACGCAAAAAGTTCTTCAAAAGGTGAAAATAAACTACACAAATGTTAATTAATTTTCAATGACACCTTCCTGAATGATAATTTGTTTTGCTTTTTTATCACATTGAATGATTTCTTTAAAATCAAGGATGAGAATTAGCTATGATAATACTAAGGACTTGGTGCTCATTCACACAAAACAGAGAAGGGATATATGACAAACAGCAGCGTCGATATCACAGAACGATAAGTTTTATTGGAATAGTCTAACTAATTCAGGTGTTCCTTAGATATTCAATATCTGCAAATCCCTCATTCATAAAAACGTTTGCTTATCAGATTGATACGTAGACTGAATTGTTATTGTTATCACCGCCACACTAGTAAATCTTTCAAAATTTAAATTTAAATGAATATGAGAGCTCGAATTACCATGCCCTTTGTCACCTGAAGACAAAATCCATAGAAGAGCTTTGTCTTTATCTTCGTATCTGTTACCTTATGGCCTCATTTCCTAACTTTCCTATCATCTAACTATATATCTAAAGTGTTCCCGAAAGGCTTAACTTTGTCCAAAATATGGCACTGCCTGTTTTGTGACGATGAAAGTGAATAAATTCAGTTTCAATCATGATAACCCAACTGTTATAGCCGTACATGTAATTATAATGATATCGCTGTACAGAGCCGTTCATCGCAACATAAGGCCATGACTATGGTATTCAAACAATATTAATACAGGTGAATGAAATTAAAACGTAAGTCACGCCTCGACGGTGACACTGTTGTTCCCGTACTTTGTAGGGCTGGGATATGTATATTTTATGCCTCAACACTTTTAACACAGTTTACAATACAGCATTTGCAGCTACACTGACAGGTTACAGTTTACCTGTTATCACATGGATGAGAAACCGCACTGTATACAAGATTAATACAATGAATTGAAATACAAGGAACATTTCCAGATAAAGATTCATTCATAGAAATGTTTGACAAGGTGGTATTTAAGGTAGTACAGCATTAGACAAACCTTCCACCTATGCATGAAACTGTTTTAGAGCATCCATCTTCCCAATTGTTTTTCAAAGTGGCGGTATAACTTTTCGATATCCAACATACATCTAGTTTTAAGTCCATAACCATATGACATCCGACTTGCGATATTCGGTGTTTTAGCCTGTTGTAAAGACGTAATGGGGCCATCGGCCGTGGAAAATCTTGTGAAATTCTTGCGAGGAAGAAATCAGAGCACAGCTGAATTGGACCCTTTGGGAAAATGTTTTCTCTGTTTCGGGATGGATATATACCTTGTGCTTTTGTTTTTCTAAACAGGAAAACTACCATGTCGAAAATGTTACGTGAGCGCTTTTTACAAGTGCGGAGGTGATATTTTCCATGTCTGTGCATTCCTCTTTGATTGTTGTATATAAAATACCACCAAAAAATTAGGATTGGTTTTCATGAAATATTATTTAGTGATGGTATATGTAGGAAACAATAGATTTAATTTAGTTGTAAGCTGGATAAAAAATGTCGGCTTTGGGGGCAGATTGCCATCTCCGAACGCCCTCAAGTCAGCTTGGTGGTGATACTAAAAACATCCGTCAGATACACGTTTCCATTTGAAACTTTGGTACATTCTGGACCTCTTGTGAGCTCTGCGATGGAGGAAAACCTGATTTGATTAGTTTCAGTATTTATCAATCAGCGACGCAGTACCCACGAAAGGAATTCACGCCCCGTGCCTTGTCACTGCCAAGGTATAATTATAACTCTCACCCTGGTATCCATGCCCTTACGGAGGTTAATTGAAATCTGCCTCTCCGTTTAAGGACAGGACCAAAGGGCACGCAGAAAGGAGAAAGAAGGGACTTTCTCACACATATAAAATTGACGTCGGTGTATTACGGGCATTGTACTCATGTTTTTATTTTTCTCTCATTTTAATGCTTTTTATGGAAGTTTCTTTTAAGGATTACTCCGTAAATTGCGGTGTAAATAGTGTGTTTTAATGTGAAATTCTCGGAATGGAAGGCTAAGTACATTTATTCAACTATTTTTACTCACGAATAGTATGAATCGTTTTTTTAGAATACCTTTACGAAACTAGTAGCTAAAACAGCTATTGAAACTTCTTAATTTACGTTGAAATTTAATCTGTTTTAATCTACTCTTGTGGGTAATTTGAATTTGATTTCAGGTTACAAAGTATAATCTGAATCGGTCATCTGAAATCGAAACAGACTTTAAAGTCGTTTGATAACCACATCTTAAACAGGATACAGGACACTTTGTTTGTAGAGGACACTTTGTTTGTATTAAAGGGGCCTATTCCGATGTCTCACTTCTATTGAGATAATGCCTTGAAACTTTAATACAAATAGGTCAGAAAACGCCAATCGCACGGAACACAGGCTATTTGTTTTGTTTATATCAAGTTTTTTTTTTTTTTGGGGGGGGGGGGAATAAACGCTAGTAAAACAAAAGCATTAATTAAGATCTGGTAGCAAGTTGGAGGAAGCAGAGTTTTGCAAATGGCGTTTTGCAACTATAGATAGTGACCGCTTATTAACAGTTGATTCGACAGACTGTAGACTCAAACTATGTTTCTGTCCCAGGAAATTCCATAACGATTACGTCAGTAAAAACCCAGGGACTTTTTTTTTTTTTTTTTTTTTAATGAAACAATAACATTACATATTGTTAACAGTTACAAACACGAAAACATACAATTACATGCACATGTACTTGTAACACATACATCATTACATAGCCAAAAATACAAAGCAATAATTACATGCCTAATAGACATAACATGCTCAACAAATCTACACACAAGTGATATTTTATTAAAAATTGATTGTAAGTTTCAGTTATTGTCAGCCAATATAGACAAATTATTTAGTTTGCCCCATTTTTTTTCTATGAGAGGCGGTTTTACTATTTTTTTGCTGCAATTTTCTTCTCAGTGTTGTAGATCTTTTCAATATATAGTTTTAAATTAGTGAAAACCGGTTTTGCATTATTACACTTACAAGTGTATATGTATCTCTTTATAAGAAGGAACAACATATCAGTCATACAGTTATTGGTTTTGTTAAAAATTACAGTTGTTTCATTAAAAAGTTCTTCATTCACCATGATATGAAATCTTGACAGCCAGTTCTTCATTTGGGAAATTAGTTTTTGTGTTTCTCTCATTTTCAGTCATAAAATAAATGTAGCAAAGTTTCCTTCTCAGACATGCATAAAGAGCAAAGTGTGGTTTCTTTTTTTCCAATAAGATATAAAAAAGGGTTTAAGGCTATACATCTGTGAAGTATTTTGAACTGGAACATTCTTAAATCTTCTGAAATTGTTATGTTTTTTATGTTCTTAAAGGCCTCAAATAGGAGATCATGGTAATCACCGTTTAAATCTCTGTTCCATTTTTCTATAATTTTCAAGGGTTTGGTATATATATTAAGTACTAATTCTGTATATACTGTATGTGTTACCCTTTTCATCTCAATGATTCTTTCAAGACTTGATTTATATGTGGATTTGAATGAAGTTCATTCCTGATTACCATTTTCCTCCAATGAGATGGAATTGCATCTATAATGCTCATATATTGCATTTTATTTATACTTATATGAAACTTCTCTTTTAATTCAGTGTGGGATAAAAATAAATATTTATTTCCATTTTGCTTAGTGATGTCTTTAATACATGTTATTTCTGCTTTATGCAAAGTTTCATTATAAACAATATTATTGCCTACTTTTATATGAGAATTAAAGAATATTACTTCTGATAATATTTCATCACATGAGTTTACATTTTTAAAGTTATATTTCCCCCATATCTCAAGTACTTCTTTCCAGAATGTATGGCATGTATTCTTGAAATAACTGAAGTCTTGAGATTTTGAGTTGCATTTGAATATAAACGGGCCTAATTTTTTAAGCTGCACATTAACTATTTGTCTCCATCCATCATCAATTGGTCCAGAAACAAATCTTTTGATCCATCCAATTTTTAATGCTGCCATTTTGGATTTTAAATGAGTCATGCTTAGCCCCCCTTTATCTAATGGTGCAATTAATGTTGATCTTTTTATTTTATCCTGCTTTCCCCATATGAACTTATACAACAAATATTCAATTTCTTTAATATAACTTGATGGAGGATTTGGCAGAACTTGTAAGGCATATATTAACTGTGACAAGATATGAGTTTTTATAATAGCTATTTTACCTGATAGTGTCATTGATCTTGTTGACCATATATTTACAGTTGACTTTATTTTACTCAGAATTTCTCTGTAATTGATATATTTCATTATCCGCCAGTCTGAATGTAAGTAAATACCCAGAATTTTAATAGGATTTGTACACCATTTCAGTCCCAAATTCTGTATATTCTGATATACATTATTAATTTCCTGATCCAGTACTGGAATAATTACAGTTTTGTCCAAGTTTACCTTAAGGCCTGATATTTCCTTTATATGTTTAAATGTTGAAATATCTTCCTTTATTGAATGGTAACCTCCTGTCAAAAACAGAGCGGTATCATCAGCATATTGAATTAATTTGTGTTCTCTATCTCCCCAGGGACTTACATGTTGTTGCACTGGCACTGTCTAAAACTCGGATGGTGGCATTCGGTTTTCTGAACGGTTTTTGACGTGCCACTTTCATGGCAACACCTGGAATCGAACCCAGGTCGCGAGCGGAAAGCGCCGAGCGTTTAATCACTCGACTATTTAAGTTCCTGATTTGAGAATTTTACTAACATTATGAAATATAAACTGTTTTACATTTTGTTTCAGACATGCCGGTCCCACAGAGGGTGTACGCTTACGTGGTAGCATGGCTCCTGTGCCTTAACTTGCGGCTGGTGCTAGCTGGTTTGGAGAGGACTTGCTCTTATAACATGAGACACCAGCCCGGTAGGGGGCGCCTTTGCGGAAAAGTCCTTGCCAGTGTCGTGTCCAACGTGTGCCGTTTGCAGGGTGGCTTTTATGGAGGGGGCCAAGATACTCCGAAACGCTCAATACCTGGTACGAAAAACGTATTTTATTTTATAACCTGAGCCAAGGTGGTTATGCTACCTCAACGGTCTCTCTGTCTGTCTGTTTGATTATTTGTCAATACGATCCGCACATAATAGTGTACCGAATTTCCACCAAACCTACACTTAAACCACCTAAACAGCGGTTATACATTGGAGTCGTTCGACGTCTCATTCACTCAAACTGTTACTATATTTAGCATGATTTTCCGGGTTCCATCACTAGGGCTGGCACAGGTCACAAAATTGTGAATAATAAGAGGGTGATATGACATTGTGGATCCAAAGTTTTAAACCCGGGGCACACCACTCTGGTTTGTTCGATTCTTGGCCCTGTGTCAGCCCAGCTGGTGAGACCCCGAAAAATTGCTGGACAAAACATATATTGCAGGACTGCAGTGTATAACAGCTACTAAAAGAGTGTACGCGAAACCTTGGGAGGGTACAGTGACCGATCCATAAATTGTGGTGTAGAGCCACATGAAGGGGCAGATGTAGGAGAGCTTTGCATAGATATATACGCTCTACTAAGTGCCTTCTGATTTATATTATTTTATCTCCCTTGGGTTCTTTCAATTCCACTTCTTTAATACTCAATATCCGTGATCGGATAAATACAATCATACAATGTATATGAATAAGACTGATCCTCAAATTCGTGGGAACTGTCTCTTTCCGACTGGAAAATACCGATTATCTTAGAATAACTTCCTGAATTATTAATTTTTACAAAAGAAACATGTGAATGAACAAACGGCAGCATGGTCTAGCCTGATAATTATATTTATGTTTCGACAGACGGGATTATTAATCAATGTCTCTGCGTGTTACATGACAGGCCGGTGGGAAAAATTTCACAAAACACACACTGAGATTATCCAAGGCTTCAAAGTATTACATTAATAATGGAAAATGGTCTGTGCCGTTTGGAAAAAAATGACAAGTTAATAAAAATGTTATACACGATCAACAGATCTGCTTGTCACTGCTTTGGAGACAACTACGAACATTTCTTAAACGTTCTTAACTGTCTGTCCGTATTGTTAGAAGGTATTTTCGTCCACAGGTCACGTCCTACCTGTCACTGACAATTCCCGCCTATTTCCTGTCCTTGTTTCTTTCTTCTCTTTCTTGTTATCCTGGTCTATCTTTTCCTCTGCATGTTTTCTTTACAGCAATACTTCAGATTACGTTGTCAAGACTTAATCATTCCTTCTTTCTTTCCTCTTTTTCTTTTCTCCCTCATCCACCTTTTCTCCTTTTCTTTTCCTTCCATGTCTCTTTTATCTGTTGAAATCATATTTTCCTCTTTTCTTTCACGACCTGATTATGTTTCTTTGAAGTATAAGGTCCCACTGCTTTTTCATTTTTGGCTATTTTCTCTGAACATGTAAGTACTCTTCCATCGATATAGCATTGCCGCATTGAAAATGGATACCTATTGTCTATTCATCTGGTGAAAATATGATTTTTTTTGTAAATGTGCTAACAAGTTTACAAAGGTAAGCCTTAAATAGAGCAATTTGTACAGGCCCATTTTCCTGGATTTTACCAAAGGAGTACCTTGCAATATATTGCAAAAATGTTATTTATAAAAAAGCGGTCTACTTTTCATTTAAGGCCAAGATCATTAATTATAAAAAAGAGCCCCATTTGAAATGTGCTGATTGTTTTTATGCCAATAACATTAAACCTGTCAAACTCAGTTCAGCAACCCATGAGAGACATTGGTACGTCATTCACATTATTTAAAAAAATTTCGCTCAAGTTCAATAGGCCCCGCAGATGGAACAGATTATAAGTGCATGAAAATTTCAATAACGAAATATAAAGTGATTTTTTTTCTGAAAGAGTAAATTTGGATCTAAACAACATCGGGTGACGATAAAAATTAAAACTTTTTGTACCCGGTGGTTTGCATAATAATGCATTTTTATCCAAAGAGATGAGCAGTCAGATGAGACTAAATTAAAGCTGAAATAGAGACATAAAAATTAGGTATTCATGTCAGTTTCTTTATTTGTTTACAGATGGATTAGCACCCATTCTGTGTCAATGCTTTATATTAATATTCTTTTAAGTAGAGTCCACAACCTCCGAACCCTACTTAAAAAAATCAGTAAAAAATTGCTCATCTCAAAATGATAAACAATCCTTTAAATTAAAGACACAAGATTGTGATCGTATTTTCAAAAGTTAAAGGGATGGCTAAATTCCAATAGGCGGAACAGATTTCCCACAGGTGGAACAGATTTTACGTCCATACTAAATTCATAGCAAAATGTCTCGAACTGGTAGAAATTACTTTAAATTAAAGATTATTATGGTGATCAATGTTTTCCAAAATTTAATTAATGGTTCCTCGGTCGTTATACACTGGCATTCGATAAAAATCTGTTATCTAACTTATTGCGTAAAGATAAACCAAATAACAAAGTGCAATATAACACTTCGCCACCTCTCGCAGGTATATTTATGTTGTCAAGTCGAACGCTACCTTGTTATTGTTATATCAGAAGAGAGAACTCGGTGTGTTGTGTCGGAGGCGTTGGTGGGTTTCATTATAGATCCTGGATCAATTGATTATAACGCATTGTAAACCCCAAGTCGACGGTACTCGTTGTCCAAATGGTTTCCGTATCAAATAACACCCAGAGCAGTTGTCTTTGGGCACAATCATATAAGTACCTCTTGTCATTAGCATGGCCTCTACAAGGCTCAGGCGAGTAACGCCCATAAACAACCTGTTTGGTTACAAAAGGACAAAGCGTTCAGACACCATCCGAGCGGGATTTCGGGATAAAAAATATGGGATGAACGCACGAATTCATTGTTGAACATTGGAATTTAGCAGTCGAAATAAATGATTAACATTTTGTCAACTTTAGGGAATTTATATGAATAGTAAATTAGACTTTAAATGATACCTCTATATGAATGGAAATTTAGCTATATCAATACACGCAATTATTTCTTTAAAAATACTAAAGCAAGAGTAGCATTTGAAAACATTATTTAATAAAACGGGGAATGTTGTCCTTATTTAAAAAAAAAGATCCGTGAAAAAATATTTAATAAGTAATATTTTATTACCTAGCCTTTGGTCATACAATTTTATTAACTCTAAAGACTCCCTAAAGAAATTTTCTAAAGAAAATTTCAAAATTTTCTGAATGCGTGAAGGTGTTGGCGGGTGAGGGCATTTGAAGTATTGTTATTGAGTACTTAGTGTACATACAGTGACTATGCACTGTTGGTCGTGTTGATAACATGCGGGACCGCTTAATAAAAATATTATGAAACGGCTTGTTTGATATTGCCTTCGTTTTGGCCTTCGGGCAGACGTATCATCGCTCGGGCCTACGGGCCTCTTGCTGATATGCCACTCTCAGACCAATACGAAGGCAAACGGGAACAAGCTAGAGATACTGTGTTCCACCGACCCTGTCCACCTGAATTTTTTGCCTAATGGCCAGATAAGATAAATTTGCCAAGGAAAATTTGCACCAATTGCAGAAAGAGGAAAATGCGTTGTTTTTGATATCTCACCTGCTTATTATATAAATATTGTTTACTTAACGGCCTGGTTGACATGTCACATATATTTTCCGTTCTTCATGGCATCCCAAAAAAGCGACCATTGTTTGTCCTTCTGGGATATGTTCAAGACGTAACAATGAAGCGCTTACACGAGGATATTTCAAGCCACGTTGTGAACAGGGGTCGGCAACTCTTGATTATTGGTCCAATGAATATGGTTGCGTCGTTTGGGCGTAACATCTTTAATGACGTCATCAGTGTGCCTTGGCATGTTCATTTCATAGTTTAATGGTAAGATGTCGCAAAATAATCGACTAGTTTCTCATAAAATAGTTTAAAACAACAATCAAACTAAAAATTACATAAGGTAGGCTATTATTAAAAAAAAGTTAATTATGCATTTTCCTATTTCTTCCTGGGGGGCGGGGGGTGGGGGGGGGGGGGGAGCAAAAGCTTCTGGATAAACTGCCTTGCTTTAGATAAACTGCCTTGTGTAAAAAGTAGGAGCACAGCGGTGGTGGAATTGACTCTTTATTTAAAGTAACATATAAATATACCTTTTCTAATCACTTGCCTTATTTTCATCGCTCTTAAAGCAGAAGTGCCGGATGACATCGATGTTGGAGTATTGGATGGGACCATGGGAACAGATGACGTCACAGAACCTGATGACGTCACTGGGCCATTCTTCTTGTCAAAGGGCAAAGCTACTTCACTGCTTGAGAGAAAACGCCGTGGCCAGCAAGGAATCGTCTGCGAGTGTTGCTATCATCGCTGTACTTTCCGAGAGCTGACACAGTACTGTGTCGGGACCGGGAAAAAGCGGAGAAGTTCTGGAAGCGAGGCCATGGCCCCAAAATTCCCTCGTGTCAGAAAACCTAATGGCGACCAAAAGTTAAAAAATGCTCCTGGAGTAGAAAAAAAGCCCCGTACTGCCGAAAAGTCTATGATAGTGGAGGGAATTAGTAAAAATTAATAAAAATGAACCCTAAGGCCAGTAGTTTATCCTTGGTTTTATTATGTCTGGAGCATTTTTTTAAAACGCCCAAACAAGATCTATCTGTGCTTATGTGATGTTAATTTGTATTCGCCTGACCAACTAGTGTGCATTGCTGTAGTATATAATGATTTAGGATATAGATCACTTACATGAAAATAGATAAACTGATTTTTATAGATAATGATAAATACTGATTCTTTTGTTATTATCATTAAGCTTCAGTGCTTCAATTACCCACCCTCAAGGAAAAAGAAAAAAACAGAACTGCACGTGTGCTGTTATTTTAATGTTTGTTTAAATTTCCATACCTGCACATTTACAGTTCATATAAAACACATTGTTAAATTGATCGTGTTTGGATAGTATTTCTTTCCTAATTATTTTGCATAGTTGTATAAAAATATATTTGTACGTTTACGGAAGCAGGGGCCAATTTTATCAGCCCGGCAGCAGATTTGTAGCAGTTAATGGTGGCACTACTGAGGACAACGTCAGCCACTGCGCATGCGCATTTGATTATTTGATAGCATAGTTTGAGCATATATATTTAGATAAGAACAATAGTCACCGGAATAGTGTAGATGTCCTCAGCACTTGTCTTCAGTGCTTGCAATCGGATCCTTTGAGAGATAGTCATCGAGAGACCACGATTGTTTAACTAATGGTCAAGTCCTGATTGAATGTGATAATTCGTCCTCTGATTAAAGATAAATTGTTATGAAGTCCATGCCATTTGTACCCCTCCCAGGGCAAACTTGAAAGAAATAAATGTCAATGTGCAAACTATTCTTTGTTTTCTTTCTTTCAGTTCTGTGGTATCTGAGTGTTTGTTTTATGTGCGTGCGGTGTGCACATTTCTCCAACCATTCAGCACCCTTTTATACAGTGTAGCTGAGGTCGAAAGTTCGAAATTTCGGGCTATTTCTTTGTTCGGGTTTCCTGAGGGGTTCCTTCTCGCGATATCCCCCAAATCTTCTTCCCACAGTTGACGAGTTTACATTCAAATATGAATATAGTCTAGTTCCTTTTATAAAAATTAGTGAATTGACAAACAACTCACCCTTCTTGGAAACTACTGTGATGATTGCATAAATGTCTGCTGCTCCGCTAACTGAATGTTTTGACCACAAAGATTTTTTGTCGCTATTTAATCCTTTTTGTGTAAATATCGCGAATTTTGAACCCTCGGTGTCCTTTATTATAACCTTATACCCAATTTAGCCTGAGTGGTCTAGTGGTAATGTGAGCGTGTCCGCTGTCAGTAGAGGTGTCATTTTTTTTATTTTTTTTTTATTTTAATTTTTATTAATTAAATTCTTTTTTTTTAGGAAACGCCTCTATTTTTATTACAAGTATACTGTCGTAACCCAAATATAGATTTGCGATTGCATACATGTATGCAAGCGGTCAGATGTTCAACAAACATAAATGGAGCTTACCATATGTTAAATTATACCGAACTCATGAAGAGTATATGCAGTTTTTTGTTAGACAGTGCACAAAACATTTTTTGTTATATTATTAATAATTTATTTTTTTTGCATCTTAACTACCGTTTCCTATCCTTTGTTCTCAGGTGATTATGGTTATTCATGAGATATATGCCATTCTGGCACCTTTGTAGTCAATTTTATCAGAGTACAAGTATTCTTGGTTGGGCCCTGGGCCAGACACAATAGTGCACCAATTGTTCTTTCTCGGGAGACCGCCAACGCTAATCATATAAATTGCCACCTCAAACATCCGAGAGACGTATAACTACCAACACCCCTATATGAGCGCTTGTGTTCATTTTTTTCAAAAGGAAAGTTTTTTTTTTATTTTGTAACTGACCCCAATACCACAAGCCTCATCACTTAATTTGAATATGCAGATAAAGCTTCAATCGAGGTCAACGTTTCAGACAAAAAGTCCTCAGAGAACGCATTACTCTGCCGTTGCCATAACCTGTATCCACATACTGCCCCTCCGGTCTGAATTTAAACCACCCACCCAAATATTTACTAAAGCATTTCTTAATCCATCCTTCTACAAGATGCCATTGACATTCTCGCAAATTGTTTCAGGAAGTGTAGCGGACAAATGGTGACACAGATTTATAATTATAATTATTTATAATCATTTTTCAGAAAATATCGTTGATGTATTTGATGTTACTCTTATGTATCTATCTTCAAGTTCAAGATCACAACAGAAGTTCAGTCTTCTAATTAAATAATGTCACATACACTACGTTAATTTGACCATTGGATATATTGAATTAGAGGCTGAAAAGATGCGAACGCCTACCATCTGAAGCATTGTTATCTGCTGTACAAACGGCAGCGACAATTAAACGAGCTCTAGAAATCACAATGGTTAACCATACGGACGATGATCCATCGGCCTTCTACACAAGCAAAGTAGTATCTATTACCCTTTTTAGTTTTCTTGAGTTTTGACTTAAAAGAGAGCTCAGTGCTGCCACTTTATACTTTTTTTAAAAGTAACATACTTTCTTCAGGAAAGACTATTTATACATTCATACTTATTCTTATGTCATATACGTTTGAGTTGAAAAAAAACCTTTTTTTATACTTCTACTTTTACAGAGTATCATTTTCAAGTAGTTAATTTAAGCTATTTAAAAAAGCTTACTGAATGCAGGAGACATACTCTGTCAAAATTTTATGAAAATGGCATTTAATTTGAGATTATACCTTTTTGTGTGATTTTGCAATTGTTTGACAAAATCACTGGATATATAGGGTATTGACCAGTATTGTTATAACTCGCCACTTAACTACAAACCTTATACCTTATTTACCTGACGCTTATTTAGAAGTACAACATGCTTTAAAATTGTACAAAAATTTTTGCAATTTGGCATTAGTTCCTAGTTTTTTCACACTTTTTTCCAGACCATTTGTCGCCTTTTTCTCGAAAGATGTTACACATTTTCCCATAAAATCCAGAGTAGCAGCATTGAGAGCTCTTCTTAGATGACTTTATACCAGCACTAGGTTTTCTAAGCAATCTACTTCGAAAAAGATAGTCATAGTTATACATGATATGCATATTCCGTTAGGGTAACAGTTCATAGTCCGGTGAGGTGATTTACTTAGACCCACGAATCAAAAGGCCAATACTGAAAATAATTCTGGTAAAGCCAAAAAAAGGTATGGTTATCAGGCACTTTTTTTTAAATCAATTTAAAATTGTATGTTTCGATAGAAATGTCGTATGATAATAAAAGAATGTTTTTGCTAAACAGGTAAAAGCACTAAATCTTGACAGATGAAAATAAACAAAAAGTGAAAATTGACACGAGCGGTGCCTGAGAACAACACTTTTTTTGACTAAACGGTCCTATTGGTAGTCCAGTCCTACACTGGGCGGAGGATATTACATAGGCTTGAATCACTATATAGAACTTAGTGTTTTAATACTATATAGAATAAAGTTTTTTTTATCAATATATAGAATATGATGTCGTATATAACTGGTTTCAACACAGATCAATAAACTTTAAAAACATTCCCCTCTCCGTTACTAAAATGTTATATGGTGTCTTAAGTTTTCTTCTCCCGCCGAACGCTTTAAACATACATCTCAATGTATATCTCTGGGAACTGACTCCGGTTAAGGAATTTGATTTCAGAGCTAAATGCTGCTTGTTTAATCACCATCAGAGCTACCACGCTAATTATTTCCATATAAACAGAAGCGGACACATTAACGTAAATGCCTAATCAAAACCTAAGTTTTTGCCGTGTTTCTAGCCTCGTGCCCACAAAACATGAAAGTCAAAAGGTTTTGTAATTAGTGGCCTACATATTCTTATTATATTATTACCATCATACTAATTTGGAGATGACAGCGCCTCTATGTTGCTAGGGACTGTTCAGAGAAAAAAATGCTACATTTACTCTCCATAATCTAAAGATAAATACTAATTAAGATGGTTCATTAAACGTGTCTGTCATCAGTTATTTTATCAACCTCTTACTGTCTCACGAAACACTGAGGTATCACAAGCACCAAGAGAGAGGTCTGGAAAGGTATAAAAATTGGTCCACGTTAGAGTCATGGATAGACATATAAATTGTACCACCTGTCAATCAGTACTATAAACAATCGATAAAAATCCGCTCAATGACAGATATAATCACACTAATCTACAGTCTATATATGTTATCACTTCAACGGTGAATGTTGCATTAATGTTCAAAAACTTGTCTCCACCTTTTACATGTCTGAATACTCTGTAAGAAGATGCTAAACAGACCCATTAATAACCCCTTGACGAAGTGCTGTTTTATTTTAATTAACACAAAAATTTGGGAAAAAAGGTAGTTGTGACATCGACCAAGTGAAATACCATTTCTCGCCTGGGCCCCTCTGTAACTCCGTATTCGGACCTATGTGTTACCTAGAACGAACCATTTTCAGTTGCCTTACAGGACACATTTCCGACCTGTCCGAGCCCTCTAAGGTTCTCTTGACCAAACATTTCGTTCATAATTACACAAAAAAAAAGGAGGCATCTACATTGTAAAACATTTAATTGTGCCCTTAGGTACCCTCAGGTACGATGTACCAGCTGACCCCCCTGGGAACGACCTTGGAAAAAATAAATTGGGGCTAATCTGACATTCGTGAATTATATTGTGCCATAAGATCAGTTCATGAAAATCAGTCACAGCTCGAGCTATCGGACAGAAGAAAAAAGAAAAAAAAAAAAAAAAAAAGAAGAAAGAAAACTTTAATCAATGGCTTTGCACTGTAAGCCTCTCTAATGTAAGCCTATAGAGAAATGTGTGTCATGAAGAGCAACGTGATTTTTTTTATGGAAAATAACTATGTTCTATGGTCAGGGAGTCCACAATACTAATAAATGGCCCGGATCCACGCTGGGAGTAAACTAACCCAATTTCGCTGAGGTAAACGATCCTTTAAGCATAATTATATCAGGGTGATCCAGATGATCTCAAACAAATTATTATTAATAATTATATGATTACTGTCATCCTAATTTGGAGATGGCAGTTTGCCTATGTTGATACGGACAATCCTGGATGATTTTTTATTTATGGGATTAAGTTTCCTAATACACATGAAAGCGAAAAGTAAAATAGGCAAAAAAAAAACGTGTCGGATATCAACAACCAAACCAACCGATAAAATGTAGTGAGAGACCACATATATACCAGGATATGCTACACAAGCTAAAAAATATATCAATACAAGCCCAGGTATATGGGTCACAAAGTTCATCAACCCCGTGGTTGAATCAAAGGTGAACTCTGCCACAACTAAGGCGACCCTTAATACTATTGAATGACTCTCGACATCGGGCGGGAGATTTAGTTACCCTGTCTCAAAATAGCCAAGAATACCATCAAGATGCCATCATATGTGATGATAACTTTTTAAGTAAAGTTGCTACCAGAAAAAAAATCCAAGACATGGACCAGCCAAGATAATATGTTAATTGGCAGAAGTATAAATTATTTGTAATCTATGATGAACCATACGCATACGTCAGGTGTGTTGAACATATTTTTAGATTGTTACCGTGTTATGTAACCTCGAGTTATGTTACCAATTAAATAAAATGTCATAAAATGTGTCCCCGTTAGAAAAAAAAATATGATATATAAACGGTAAACCTTCCGCTCTATGGTCAATATAATGGTCAGTAAACTACAGTCTATACATTTGAACAAGCCAAAGGTAAATATTGCATTCATGTTTAAAAATCGTGTCTCTGCATTTTACATGTCTGAACACCGTGTTAGAAATTACTCAGAAAATCTCTAACGATGTGCTGTCTTTCAAGATTGATACAATTTTTCTTTGAACACTACCTTTAGGAAGAAAAGGTATTTTAGACATCAGCAATGTGAAACACCATTAACCGCCCGGGCCCGTTGAAACTCCTTATTAACACCCATGTGTTAGCTAGAACGAGACATTTTCAAATGCCATACAGGAAACATAACTGACCAGTTCGGGCCCTCTAAGGCTCCCGTGACAGAAAATTTCGATATAAAAAACACAAGAAAAAATGAGGCATCCGCATTGTAAAATACTTAATTGTGCCCTTAAAGGAAATTCCTGGCCGGCCCTGGTCTCGTTTTGTGTATTTCAAGCGCTCGTACGATGTACCGGCTGACCCCTCCCTCATAGGAACCGATACGCTCTTTGAAAAAATAAAAATCAGGTGCTAATCTGGCACATATAAATAAAATTGTGCCATAAGATCATTTTATGAAAATCAGTCAAATCGGACAGCTATCGGACAGTTGAAGAATGAAATAAAAGGTAGAATAAAAAAAAAAAAAAAAAAAACGGTAATCGGTGGATTTACACTCGGGGGGAAATATGAATGGAAGCCTTTAGAGAAATGTGTGTCAGGGATAGCAACGTGATTTCTCATGGAAAATAACTATGCCCCAAGTATAGGGAGTCCGTAACATCAATGAATGGCCCGGGTCCTCGCTGGGAGATAATTAATTTCTCTATATTGCGAAGGTAGAGAATCATTTACAGGGAAATAGTCAGGAGCAATATTATGCCTATTATTTCACACTATCAGTTCAGTTTTGCTTTATATAAAGGTTTCCCAGCGAAACGATCCCAACACACTGTTTCAATAACTCGTATACGGCTGTTTAAAAGCTTGGTATGGCTCTGTGTGTTGGTAAACACAGACTACGTGTGTCTGTCAACCAAAACAAGGCTGTGTGATCGGAGATCAGATTGTAACCCGCAACACGCGATGTTTCAGCCAGCGGGAACAGCTATAATTACATTTTTTTGGGCCAAGTAAGTCTTGATCTCTTGATGTACACGTTGTGGCCCGGACGATGTACGCGCTGTGTTTATGGTGACACTGGTGATCGCGCCCGGTCCACTGTTTTTAACACTCATTTACAGGAGTAAGCAATTATTTTAAAAATTTTTAGCAGGTACAAATTTATTCAAACGGATGAAGTTATTTTTCGTGTCAATTCAACATGCTTTATAGGTGATTAGGCCCCTTTAACATAAATATTTCGGGGTGATCCAAATTATCTCAAAATTTAACAGTTTGTCTCCTTAATGGTGAAGTATCCCTCTACAAAAATGTATAATTGACAAACAAACAACCATGTAAACAAATAATATAATTTACAATTCCTCCAATTGAGAAACCGGTACCCAAATATCATTTTGGTCCGACCTTAGAAAAGCCTATTTGAAAATGAGAGCGTAATTTTAAAACCAATTCCCCCCCCCCCTGGTAGTTAATTCATTGGCGCCAATATGTGTCCCACGCACCGACCTCAAACACCTTTTTTTCTCAAGCGGTTTACACAGTTTTCCAACAACATTATATTCACTGTTTTCGGCTTTTAAAAGGAACTGGCGTTGTGAAACGAAAAACGATAAAAACAGATGAGGGAAATGACATTACGTCATTATAGTATTGACTGAATACTAATAACCTGCTTCTTATCATTGTGAGCCCACGCTGCTATTGAATGTGTTTGAAGCTTTTCTTCTGCGGGCGAAATACATGCATAGTTAGGATACAATTTGTATTCAGTAATTTGATTAATTCGGCACAATGGTTATATGAATAATTCAATGAGGTTAAACAATACCTGTCTTTCTCAATCGACGTCACTGCACCTAAGAACAATGGCCATGTTTGTAAAAAAACACTTGAGGTGCATTGCTCATTGTGTAATTTTCCATTCGAACGAATACGGCGTCCCTGTGAAGGAAAATATAACATTTTTTCGCCCACGCATAGCTTAATTATTAAAAGAGTTGTCAATTTAAGTCTTTGGTTTCCATTCGGGATGTTTTGTGGTATGATATTAAGTCGAACTAACTTTTCAGAAAGTTGATGAAGAATCGCCGCTGGCAGTCGTGATATTGTATATTTGTTAATCATGAACAATTTAAGACCATTGGAGAATATGGTTACCCACAAACATGCAGCAAAATAACCAATAAGCCACAGTAAGGATCCAAAATTGAAGAATTAGTTATTACCAATAGTTTTACTGGCTTTTGAGTTATGGCCCCGCGGAGCGCTTCGACTGTATAACAGTTGTTACAGCATAAAAATCAGGAAGGGTGTAAAAAGTCCTGCAATAATTACAAAAACTGAACTATATAATCATTTGTGTGGAATGTATGATTCATTACATCAGTGTCGTGGTTTTTGAAATCCAAATGCAGAATGAATTTCCCCGGATATTTCGGGTTTATGTCTCATTCGGATATTGCAAATGGAAGAATACAATAAAAAATCTTGATTTTAACGTTATCCAGTTTATTTTTATATTATGAATATTTCTTGAATCTTAATATAATTTTCAGTGGCAGATATTTAGTGCCTCGCCATTCTTTAAAGACGGAAGGACGGCTGAGAAGAATAAATATATAGGGAAACAAAATTTAACAAATATCTTATGGGAATTGCAATAAACAAATTTTGCCAACCATGCTTGAAAAGAACAGATTTATGCGTAATACTGGAGCCATTTTTAAATATTTTACTAAAAACCCGCAGCGCAAAATCTGAATGAGGCCATTGTGTATAGAGCTATAAATGTCAAGATTTTATTGAGCTGATTCATGTCGTCTCGCCGTCAGCTCAACCACGGACATTGTAAAGCAAACAAGTGGCGCAGTGGGTCAGACTGGTGAAAGCGGAAACGAGGCTGTCCTTGCTCCAATCAGAGGCAGTCAAACGACTAGAATACCGATAGGCGCCTCTTCATGGCTGTTGACGGCGAAAATTAGCGCGCGTGATTCGCTGATGGAAAGGACATGTGACCATTCATATTGCTAAGTTAATAAATAACTTCTCATATGTGACTGAATAGCGGGCAATGATGTATTGATAACGGCCACCAACGCCGCACCACTCAAATTGATGTCAGTTCAGCGGGCCGGAAATATAAAGTACATGTTGAAAAATTGTTGGCTTAATCATCAATGATTCACTGCTTGAAAATAAAAATCTTGTATGTCGTAATGATGGCGTTTTGCCCAGCATTTTACAACTTTCAATGACGAAACTATTTCAGAACAGACCTCTAGTTTCACTAAGCACCGAAGGACACTTATCTCCAAACTGGACATGATTTCAGAACATGACAGTTTGTAGATTATTCTAAAAGGGGTTAGACTGGAGGGATAAGACCAGATTATGTGAGAAATAATTGCCTCCGCAAAGAGGATATGCGTTCACCCCCATGCGTATGTGTATTTGTGTGTTTGTTCACAACATAACTCAAGCAGTCTTGAACGGAATCTCATGACATTTTCAGAGTATTTCGGGAATGGGCCAAGGAAGAATCGATAAGATTTTGGCGTAGATCCGGCACACAACCCGGATTCAAGAACGTCATCAAGGAATATTCTTAAAATTACGGTCACTTCGGTATGATTAAACTTTGGGAATATATGCCGAGTAAATGAATGCAAACACATGGCGGAGGATTGCATTTTTTGAAATGCAGTTTTTTAGTTTATTCTAAAATCACCTTTGTCCATGTGGTTGCCATTTTTAAAAGCATTTTTATATTAAATATATATATTTATATTTAGATTACTTTGCCAAAGACGACGTCTGTGCAAAATGCACTTTGTTTAAGGTCATACGTTTGCATTGTCATTTGACATTGAATCTTACACAATAAACACACTGTTAAATGCATGTACATAAAATGTTAACATAAATATGCTTGCTGTCCAAGCCTGCAAGTCTGCAGTCTATTTTATATACTCCATATAAATGAGAAAAATAACATTGCAATATCAACAAAACGCCACCTTCAAGGGTGAAACATATAACAAAAAGAAGAAGCACAAATACTGAACTAACTTATGAACAAACTGCAGAAAATATAAGAGATATTGATATATTTATCAACATGACCTCAGGCCAAGGCTCTCGTTTGGATTTGAGATATTTATTGTTTATCGAGCGTGTTTCTGAGGGAGCTGACTATTGTTGCATGAAGATTAAAACACCGCGTTTACAACTTTGGTATGGCCCTGAGACAGGCTGGTGCCGCTATGACGCGCTATCACCGAGGATGGCCCGTCTGGCTGTGACTGTTATATTCTTCCATCTCTTAGCGTTTTACTTTTTTTTATCTCATACGTTACCCATCCCGGTTCCAGTCAGCCAATCTCCGCTGGCGGCCACTGAGTCTATTAACTTGAGCATATTTTACTTTAAAGATGCATTAAATTCGGTTATTTATAGAATTTATTAAGGTCACAAATGGATCTTATGATGCCCCGAAGGAATATTTTCAAAATCTGCCTTAAACCGATGGCGCACGTAATCAAAGCAGATTGAGGATACATAAACTTTGCTTATTTAACCTAATTCCTTTAAAAGTTGACAATCAGTTTATACTGACTGTTATATAAATGTACTTAAAACCTAAGTACATAGAAAAGTTACTCTAAATTGACATACTTCACAAGTTACAATGTAAAATATGTTTATATGAGAAACTTCGAAGTGATGGAGTTGAGTAAGCTTTGATTCTTTCACATTCTCGATTATGAAAGTGATTAATAAATAAAGGTATAAAAATCAGGCAAACAGACGTTTTCCTGATTGTGCCTTATTGTAAATGACAGATCCATTTAGGAGAAAATAAAATAATGTTCTGATAGCCAATTTTAGCCTTCCGGCTGTGAAATAACCGCGAATTACGGCATAAAATGTGCAAACATTTAGAGTGGCAAACCATAGTCAGGTTATGTTTCTTATTTCCAATCAAACTTGTCACAGTGATTCTTGCAATGTCATGAAGTGCAGAACAACGTCTTTAGAAATTGACCCAGTTATTGAATGTGATGACGTCAATAGCATTAAAAGAACACATTTTTGTTTTGCTATTCTTAGAAACAACATTTAGTGGGACTCCTCAGAAATTGACATGTGTGGGAGAACCTTTGTCAGACACAGCAGTGGGCTAAAGAACATGGGGTTTCCTTGTGTCGACCGGGTACAAATCGTGAGGCCAGCTTCCCGATGTACTAGTTTCAGTTAAATCCACGTTCCAGTTTACCCCATAGGGTAGCCTGAACCTTAGATAACCCCCCCCACACACACACACACACTCTCTCACACACTTATAACTGTTCCAATTATTCCCTTGTTGATTTAAATAAATGAATAATTCTTTTTATAATAATTCGTAGTTTGTAACTCATGATATTTATATTTTTCAATAAAACATGAAAAATACGAGATTAAAAAGCAGGACTCATTATATGAAAAATGAGTTGTTGCATTTTTTTAGTTAATTGTTAATTGTATTTATATTTACTCATACACTTAACAAAGCGCATGATACTTTACCATGATACTTTCCCTTTACTAAACATAGGGAAACATAGGAAAAGGGGGTAATCTGAAATCGAAAGGGGTAATCTTAAATCGATGTTAAGATACATATAATCTGATAATATGAAGTCGATTTAAAATTGCCCACCCCGAAATCTAAAATACCTGTCAACTAACCCGGGGGGGGGGGGTTGATCTAAGTTAACTTAAAGTTACCCCACTCCCCTCCGATAATCCGAAAACGCTTTACCCGTTGTGGATAAACCAAAGTTGAATTAAAGTTAACCCCCCCCCCCGGATATTCATCTCTAGATACCCCCGGGGGTAATCTGATCTGGGGGTTATCTGAAAACGTTACACCGGATCCTTTATATACTTATTAGCCCCAGGTGTCCGGATTTATTCATTGAATGTTACTTTTTGCCTGGAGGCTATTTTCCTTTAGCCGCCAGATGCTGTTCGCATTAAAGGCCTTTTAACGGCATTTCAATTATTTTCAGCCTTTCTTATTTACAAATGAGTATCAGAAATAGACATCTGGAATGTTTTCAAATTTGCATTCTCTTTGCTTTTATTAACATAGGCCCTATATACACTCCGCAATCTTTTGATCCACTAACCTGTTGACCTTTGATTTCCAAACCTCCTGACGTACATTTTTCTTCTCTCTAGGTATCACCTGTGCTGTTAAACAAAAAAAAAACATATGGGACCTATTATCTTACTTGTAAATGGCGATTTTCATAAGGTTTTTACACAGACAAATTTCCTCAATTTGAGGCATTTTTTTTAAATGGAAAAGGATGATGATATTTAATTTAGAACAACGTTATCTGGTTCTATTGAATTGATTCAATGATTGGGAAACATTCTTTTGGCTGTATTTTGGCCTGGGAACATCATATTTGGTAGAAGGTATACATGGTTATGCGGGAACTGGTGTTTAAGGGTATTCTTTTTGTCTATCCCAAATTGACGATGGCGATACAAAACTAATAATAACAGTGTTTATAGTGATAACCTTGTGTCAATGTATTGTTGTAGTGTTTTAACACAACAAATAAAAATGTGAGCCTAAAAATGATACTTCATTTGTTAACCATTTCTAGCATATTATCCGTGCTACTTCAGGCCTGTTCGTCCGGAAAAGTCTCCCATAGACCGAGTCTTTGTTTCTGATCGATGCCGCCGTGACAAGTCTCGTAAAATTTCCAAATTGATGTCTTATTCCTCAGGTTTTAGGGAAAATATAAAAAAAATACTCCCTTAGGAATGTCGCTTCCTAAACTTTATGACTAACAGCAGACATTTGCAACCGTCAAATATAATACAGATGAATGACAGCAAATGTTATTAAAAACTGCATCAATTATATAATATATCTGGAGGCTAAAAGAAGTTTAAATGCTCAATGGAGAATTATAATATCAGCTTTTGACCTGAGAAATTCAAAGCGATGATCTTTATTCTTTAATGTTCTACTTTTCTGAGATGTTTAAATTCAAATTAATACAGAAACGGAATAATCACATTGAAAAATAGTTACTGATATTTCGTTTAAAGAATTGTATTAAAAATATACGCTATGTAATCTGAGAGTGAGGGCCTAATAGACTTAGCCCTATCGTTGCTCAGTAACAGATAGTCTCATGAAAATCTTGTACAAGCTGAAATGGAAGCTTTTCTAGATGAAATTTACCTGGGCACAAAACCGGAAACTCTCTATGATGGTTGCAACGCCGTAAACACTTAAAAAACAGATCCTGTCAATCAGCCCAGCCTTGTTCAACAGGCATCTTGTAGACTTAAAAAAATCCATCCTACTTTTCAACTTAAAGAGCTCTCGGAATTAGATTCAAACTTGGTCACTGAAGCAGTGCCCATACTGGAATTTAAATCTAGCCACATGGATTTACTATCATGCTCGAATATATATCTGCTGGACCTTCCCACCCCTAGTCCTATGCATACAGGTCAAAATAAATACTGCTTCTTTGTAACATATAAAGCTTTGTTTCCCTGTGCACTTATACGAGTGAAAAAGCGCTCATATGATTTTGAAACCTTGGCGTTTACATGTGTCCGTCAGCGTATGTACGTATATGCGAATGTGCGTGAAACTCGCTCATACGAATTTGTAACTGTGGGGTTTCAATTTGCTCTTCAGCGTATATGCGTATGTGCTTATGCGCCGCAGGAGCGATATTCAGCAGGTCTTAATTGAGAGAACCTGCTAGATTCACTGCTAGTTCACGCATATACGCGCACATAGAAACACAGCTACATGTATATGTGCAAAGCATATACCAACATATGCATATATGAGAAAAGGTGGCATATTTAAGGTTTTTGTTCAGCCCATCGCCTAGAAGACTTTCGTTGGTACCAGGGTTTTGCTAAAATTGCAGGGGCGGATCCAGGATTTAGGAAAAGGTGGGGGGGGGGTCCAAAAAAAAAGGGGGGGTCAAACCAAGGAGGACTAATGAAAATCCTAAAAAAAGGTCCCCAAGTCAGGAAAAAAAAAGCGGGGGGGGGGGGGTGTCCAGGCTGCAAAATTCTGTCTCAAACTCTTGGATAAAAAAGGTTGCGGTGGATGAAATAGGGTGTGTGTGTGGGGGGGGGGGGGGGGGGATACCCCCTGGACCCTCCCCCTGGATCCGATTCTGAATTGTTTGGTCTATTGTCACGGCGGATGCAAGTGCGAAAAGTGGTGTAATATTCTGTTAGATGATGTTTAAATTCACTTCTTCTGCAATGAAAATCTGTGATCTCAGGATGTGGTGTATAAGAACTGCTTTTACAATAAAACCTTGCAACTTTCGTCACTTGCGTCTACCCTGATAATATACCAGATCTTTAATACGTTAACACGTGATACTTATAATTAGTAAAAGAATCTCAAACGGAAACATGTTATTTATTTATTATAATATTGTGAAGGGTGGCCTGTACCAGAATAAGAATTCTGTTATAAGCAGGGCCCTCTTCCAAGATATACAAGATATTATAAACAATGGAACATGATAATAAAAATACATAAAAGTACATGTACAATGCGAAATATAAAAGACATAATAAGACTGTAAAATCATTACAAAGGAATGATAATATCATAAAATTAATAAAAGGGACGGTACTAACAGCGGTAGAGCAACGATTACATCTAAAACAATTTCGTGCTGTGATAAGATTATGACATCATTATAAAATCGGAGAAGTACGAACGTGATAATTTTTTAAAATGCTGCAAATTAGAAGCAAACTTAATGTGTCGAGGAAGGGAGTTCCATAGAGTACTGCCTGCATAAAAAGAGGTAGCCTTGAAGGCTTCAATACGCGGTTTCGGAAGGATACAGTTTTTGTTTTCGGTTAACCGCGTCGAATAATTATGAATGCCCTTCGCCATATGAAAATTCTTACATAAATATGAAGGGGCTAAATCATTTATGCATTTATAGGTTAAAATAGATAGGAGGTACAAATATCGCTGTTCAATTGTCATTAAGCCTATTTCTTTCACTAAATCTAAACTTCTTTGTGTTGGGTCGTAATTTTTTGTTATTATCCTAGCCGCACGACACTGCATTCGTTGGATTGCGGCACGGAATGTGCTGGGACAGCTGCCCCATACTGTTAGGCTATAATCTATTGAGGGTTGAACAAAGGCGTGATATATAGTTACTAAAAACTTCTGTGGTAGAAATTTGCTGAGCCGATGTAAAAGTCCAATTTTGAAACATAGTTTTTTAAAAACGGTAGAAGTGTGAGATTTCCATGTGAGATGGGCGTCAATGATCAAGCCAAGGTGAGAAAATTCATCGACATTCGGGACAATATCTTTATCGATAATTATTTGTAATGAATTTGATTGTTTGCGTTGCTTGGAACTCACAAGCATAGTAGCTGATTTTGTGGCGTTTGCAATTATTTTGTTTTTATTAAGCCATTTAGTAACTTGGTCTACAGCAGCCTGTAACTTATGTTGTGCTGATTCGCGATCGATGCCGTCTGCGTATAGCGTGATGTCGTCAGCATAAATCGAGCATTTTGCGTCTGTTACATTATCGGGCAAGTCATTAAGATATAGTAAGAAAAGAATGGGTCCAAGTACAGTGCCTTGTGGTACACCTGTATCGATTGTTTTTACCTCAGAATTATAGTTATTGAAGCAGACAAACTGCTTTCGGTCGTATAAATAATTATAAAACCAGGTGTGCGAATTTCCATTTACGCCATACTGTTTTAATTTACCCAATAATATATCGTGATTTAGGGAATCAAAACCTTTTTTAAGGTCGAGAAAGCATATGGAGTTTACACGTCCGCAGTTCATAACTGTCAGCCAATTATCAACTATTCTATGTAATGCAGTTTGGGTAGAGTTGTTTGCAAGAAAGGCAGTTTGTTCAGGAGATATCAAGCGTTTGTGGTTTAAGTAATTAAGGAGATGACGTTTAATGTGCTTCTCTAAGATTTTAATCACATGGCTGGTGATCGAAATTGGCCGGTAATTGTTAGTATCAGAAAGTTTCCCTTTACCCTTATAAATGGGTACCACCCTTGCACACTTCCAGTCAGGAGGAACTATTCCTGTACTGAGTGATAAGTTAAGAATATGTGTCAGCGATGGCGCTAAGATGACCACGGCCTCTCCAAGTAAGAACCCCGGCATATTAAGGACATCAATTCCATGTTTATTCTTAAATGCGACTAGAAGTTTCACGACATCCTGTTGGCTCATTTGAGGGATTGAAAACCGAGAATCAGTAAAATCAGGTTGGTCCTGCACAACATCTTTGGTAAATGCTTTGGTTAAAGTTTTTCCAACTGAGGCAAAGAAGTCATTCAGGTCATCCGCAGTTAGATCTGGACTATCTTGACCCCGGCTAACTGGATTGATCACGTGTTTTAAAGACTGCCAAATCTCCTTGGGAGATTTTGATGACTGTGCCTTGTGTCTGTAATAGGAACGTTTCAGTTGACGGATCATGCAAGTGACCCGATTACGTAACCGCCTGAACTGTGCCCACAGCTGTGGATCATTATTTGACACAGCAGATTTACGAATGCGTTCTCGGTTATATATTAGACGCTGGATATCAGGTGACATCCAGGGATTGTGTCTATTATTTCTAACTCTAAACGTTCTAAAAGGTGCGTGTTTATTACATATGGTCAGAAATTCATCACGCCATAGATTCCAGGCTGAGATGACATCATTTACATCGGGAAGACAGTGAAATGTTAATGATGACTGAATGGACCGCTTGAAGGCAAGGGGATCAAATTTCTTAAAGGACCTAACTCTCACAAATTTGGTTCCTTTTTGGCAACTGCCTCCTGAGAGCCGGGTAAAAATAATATAATGATCGCTAAGTGACCACGGAATAACGCCGGATGATGAGTGAATACCGGGTGTATTTGTAAAAATCAAATCTATCGTACTGGATGAGGTTGCGGTGACTCGAGTTGGGGAGGTTATAAGTTGATGAAGGTTGTATGATGTGGCCATATTCACCAACTCAACATTTATAGACGCTTTGGGGTTATTAAAATCAATATTAAAATCGCCTATGATCACTGTATGAACATGTTTAGCCATAGCAAGGCTAATGTTATCGAAGAGAAGTTGTAAATAACTTTTGTCAGAGTGAGGCGGTCTATATATACACCCGATCAGAGAGTTACGTCTGTTCCATTGAATTTGGACCCAGAATACTTCTAGATGATCATTAGAAATAAAAGGACATTTGGTAGATTGCAAGGAACTTTGTACATAAATGGCAACACCTCCACCATGTCTATTTCGGTCTTTTCGGTAGAGAGTATACCCCGGGATTTCGATTTCATGGGTTGCGATACTATCGTCCAACCAAGTCTCAGTGAGACATACTACATGGACCGAACCAACCTTTAAGAGGAGCACTAATTCGTCGAACTTGGGAGGAAGACTTCTTACATTTAAGTGGATTATAGTTAGGCCATTCTTCTTTCGGATACATTGTAGGAGTGTTTCAATTGAGGTACCATCATCATGCGTGTTTGAGGAAGGCACGTTTTGGTAATCGGGAATGAACCCGTCATTGTTGTGACCAGGTAAGTAACTCTCGTTGTAAGGGGTACTGTTCATGTTAATTCTATTACTGTTTGCTTGTGAAAATTTTTAAGAGAGGTTGCGATTTTGATTACATCACATATATTCGAACGGAATGCCTTTGAGCCTTTCTTGTTTAGATGGAGGTTGTCAGATTTTAGTGTAAATGGACCAAGGTTATCATTCATTAGCAGAGTCCATCCGTTTTTTTCAGCGTAGATTTCTAGTGCGGCATTCAGAAGTCTTATTCTTTTAGAGTATATCTTAGAGGGTCTGCTAATCACTGTGCTAATTGTGACGTGCTTAATACTAGGATTCTGTTTTATAATTGGCACAATCTTACGGAACTTACGAATGCTAGTGTCTGCATTTTCTTTGCTTACATGATTTGTACCGATGTGTATGAGAAGATGGTCAGATTTGACTTGCTTGATCCTATCAATAGCATGATCAAAAGTAAACACACTTGAGTCCACATGCACATTGACTTTGGTTTCCTCGGAGAGGTCAGAAGAGTTCAAGTTCTTTGTCATTGAGTCCCCCAGGACAGTTACGTAAGAGGATTGGCAGGGCCTTGTTTTTTGTTGTTTGTGTTCGCGTGAAGGCTTGGGCGTAGAGTTCCCTGATTTCTTCTGAGCTCTGTTTACATGGCATGTTGCTGGGTTTACATTGGAGTCGTTGTGTACTTCTGTGGAGGCGTCTGTGCTAGGACACGCGTTTACGTCTCGGAAGCTGATAGTTGAGGCTGTTACAGACGAATCTTCACTCGTTGGATTTGATAGTGTGGAGTTTAGAAGAGTAATGGGTGTACTGGTATTCAGCGTAGTCTGTGTTGCAGTGGTCTTGATTTTTGGAGTTGAGGGTGGATCATTTACTGGTGATGACGAAAGGCAGTTTCTTGTTACGTTACATTTGCATTGACAGCATCGTGTTGAGTTCGATGGAGTGGTACGTTCCATGAAGGCATTAATCTGGGTTTGAAGGGCTATGTTTATCTCAATTAGCGACTCAAGGCGGGTAGCAAGGAGGTTGATTTTGTGTGGATAGTTTCTGCACGTTATACACGTCCAGATGCCAAGAGTTCCACTATCCTCTCCTACACATACTGGATGGAACCAGCTCATACAGATGCAGCATCGAACCATAGATTCATCAGCATACTTGCGATCATATACACAGTCCTTAGAGCAATATGATTCTTCTTGATCTTTTTGATAAAACCTTTCGCTATAAAAAAGAAAGATTCGTTTTAACCGAAATTAGACGTTTCGCACTTGCTGACCGCTTTGAGATTGACCTTTCACAAAATTATCAAAATTGATTTGAGGTTAACGTGAAATTCCCAATTTTGTATATGAGAGGTAATTTGCTGCAGAAGATGGGTTCAGCATTTTGATCTGAACCTCCTCCTGGCACAGTAATTAGAACAGTAGATTTTATGCTGATAAGATAACTCTGGGTAGGAGTGGGCGGGTTAAAACTTTTCTGAGGACTGGCCAGCGGGCTTGCTAGCTGCAGAATTACTCGGCACGCTTGTCCCCGACAGCACGGTGCACCGGCTGACCCTTACTATGAATAATCGGTACCCACTTCCGTCCGCCGTTTTGACGTAATTAAACCTCAATAACCCAAATTTGCCAAAAGCAGAAAAAAACATGCGGAGTTGCACGAAAATTGTAAGGAATTCGCTTAGTGTTACTTGTTCTCCAACACGAGTGGACTTTTTAGTTCTTTTATAAAAAAAACTTTACAACTAGACACCGTGTTCAGTAACGCTTTATTTTACATAAATTAAATTATATTTTATATTCCATCCGAACATTCCTGATTAACAGCTGGAATGATGAAGAATATTAGCTCTCTTTTTGTGAAAACATAATCTTAAACTATATAAGCTGCTGTCGACTGGGCAATTACTGTCAGAATTATTTTGGGAAAATATACATTTACCGGGGATAATATTTTTTTTAAAATAAATTTTCATGATATATTTCGGGGGGGGGGGGGGCGGGGGTTGATAACGGTTTGAGACCCGTCCTAGTGCAAACTTGAGTCCAAGGTATTGAATTAATCACAGTATGCTTAGTGTCGAGACATTTGATATCCACCACCTGCATCATTAAGTTCGTACTGCGTTGCTCCTATTTAAGACTATAATGCGAACTGGCGATTTGATAGACTAGTCATAAATACTGCATATATATATGGCGTGTCTAGATTGTAAGTGCATTAACATTCAGCACACGGTAATTACTGTTAATACTGTAATTACAGTAAAACTGTGATTGCTATGGGGACGGATTTTATAATTTAACGTCGTAACTTACCGACATTTTGAATCAACGCATATATGCAATTCCAATTATCCTACTCTTTTGCTGTTTTGAATGATGAGATTCCCCTAATTTAGGGAATCAAAATTAAAAATTTACAGAAGTTTTAAACTAATCTTTTTAAGCTTATTGACAAACCTATTTGCCTGCAGAGTAAATGGTAAAGTAATTAATTGCAAAACTTATGAACAATATTTCCTTCCTACATTCAGGAAGGCGTTGCGACTAATTGATATGTTTTCATAAGATACGTTCTTGAACGTCTCCCTGATATTAATGATATTTTGGTTAAAATAATAAAATAGAAGATATCCTATTACTTTTTTTTGACAAAATAAACATTGTTGTCACATCCGGCGTAATCTAATAACTAATAATTACCAAGAATTGAGTCAAAAGTAATCCGAACTCATCACACCGGTGATGACGTCATAGTTCCGGCGGCCATCAATTCTTCATATCGTATTTCCCGTCTAACTACCTACCTTGTTTAATAAGGACTACCTGGAGCCTGCATATTTAAGGATTAATGCATACCGAACACGATTCCTCCACTAAGTAATTTGCCATGTCACCATATATGCCTGGTTAATAAATAAAACGGTGTGAGTCATATGCACTCAGTTAGATGTTCATCGTACTTGAGGACTCTGATTAAAATACTGCCAAGAATAATAATAATATAATTATATAATTATATAATTGATCCATATTTTTACAAATTATTACATTAATTTCAAGGGAAACGATTTTTACATGTTTGAATGTGAAAACTTTTATTAGTGATTTTACGTTGCCATAAATGTGTACATAACGAAGGACTCTCCCCTTAGATACTTGAACATAAAGAAACGCGATTTTACCGGTTTGTATAATATGGCAAGGATTTATACCAAGTGAACATGTATGAATGGATAAAGACTCAATAAATTATCAAAAGGGAAGAATTTTGTCTCAAGGTTTTTATTATTTTATCTGGATAAAATGTTTTAACCAATAAAGCCAAAATGCTGAACATATGTTCCCGAAATTCCCAACCGTTTTGCTATTTGCTAGGTTAAGCTTACAACTTGTACATTTGTCATATAGGGGGCCTACTGCGTAAAAAAAATCTTTATATAGTGGATTCTGAAACACCACCTATCAAATAAGACCCCCTGTCTATCAAGACGACCCTAAGGTTAACTGAAAGCATTGACATTTGTTATAACTGACTTGTCTAATAAAACCACCTGTGAATTAAGACCACATTTGGCTAGTACCAAGGGTGATATCCTTGGACAGGGAGACTTCTTTAATGCGTGTGGCTATTTTGCAGCTCCACGACCACTGTCTAATTAACTATCCAGAAATTAATAAATTACATGATTTTCAATTTAAAATGTAATTTGATAAACGAGTCTGCACATGGCGACAACTTCGGACCATTTGCATGAAATGGACATGATATAAAACAGTGATGACGTCATAATAGAACCATACGAACATACCACCCATGATCAAGACCTGCCGATCGTTTTTTTTTTACAGTAGTCCTTGTTCTCACGTGCACGCGCCTTATTGTTACGTCACACATACGTCATAATTTTAAAGGAAGGACTAAAAATGGGCTCTTGCTAGAGACGCCATGAATCAAAGACATAAACACAGACAAGTCAACAAAGGCGTAAAGTAAGTACTATTTATAAAATATACACTGGGCCTTGGGTTTGGGGGGGGGGGGGGGAGGGGGCAGCAGGACATGTCCCAATAGCTTTTAAGGACGGATACCCTTTGTCTCCTTAAATTTTTAGAGGAATAAAATGCGTATGGTTTAGTGTGTTATCTTTTTTTAGATAATTTGTCATTAAGTGTACTTTAATTCATATATATTTTTTCCAAAAATCTTTTAATTATGCAACCCATATTGAAAAATCCATTATCCACCGTTAAATGTTTATAAAAGAAAGTGATATAAAACAAATCAAATTACCTGATAAAAGCATGTGAATTTTAGCAAAATGTACAATCAAAAATTTATTCAACCAAAATATATATTCCATGATATTAGGGACCTTGGTGAAATTTTCAAATTTATTATTTCTTCTCATGATGCATATCAAGTGATAGATCTCAGTGAGAATAATCTTTTGGTGTTTAGTTTTTGAAAATCGGTTGAATAGTTTCAAAGATACGGCAATTTAAAGGTCCAAATTTGGGGTCGTTATTTGACAATTCCTTAACCATTGCGGCCCAAAATTAAGAAAAAGAGCTTTTTTCATTTTTCATTGGCCTCTTATTTAATACATAATGAATAAATAAAGCTTTTTGAGCAAACATTTGCATGAAATGTAAGAGTTTTTGACTTTAAATCATAATAAAAGAAGATATCAGCCCCATGTGTAAGAAAATTTCATTGCAAAATTTTGCAAATATTATTTGGACTTAGTCATTTTTTCAAATGGCACACGCCAGGACCAAAAAATAAGAAAATAAAAGCCGATTCCAGTCCCTCATAATATTGAAAATATTTTAGGATAAACACAATCTTCCAGAAATATCACTACAACTGAAAAATGTCATCTAATTAATTATGCAAATTAGCATGTATATTGCATATTAAACCTAATTTGCATATGCAAATAAGGCAAAATGATTAATTCTTCAGAAGGACCGGAAACATGGCGAAAAAAGCAGCAAAAGTGTGCCCACTTCTATTTTCTTGTTACAATTTCACAATTTTAAATATTTTCGAACAGTTTTCTGTATTATCAAATTATTGTTGCATATCATTGAATATGCAAATGAGTAATCAGTGATATTGTTTAAGAATTTAGCAAATTTGCATATGCAAATGAGTCACCGTCCATGTTTTTCGGTAACCGAAACTTTCAAGTTTGAATATCTCGGCAACCATTTGATGAAATTTAATGTGTGACACATGAAAATGTTTGTCTTGAATAACTCTATCTAACTAGACTAATTATTAAAACCCATATACAATATGAAAAATTGCAAATTTTTTGCCTGCTGTCTATAATGAGTCTTTAGTTCGGTTCATTGAGCCATGTAGTCGCAGCAGTATATTGCTTGGCATGCATCTTAGAAGCAGCACGGGTGTTTGCATTCATGTGTACAGTATATTGTAATATGAAAGGTTTGAAGGAATAGCTGGTACAGTTTACAAAATCAACTCCCAAGGTCAAGATTACACATGATTTTTTCTTTCACAAATCAGCCACAACAGCATACAAATATCACCGAAGATGTAAAATTGGGAATTGACATGGAATTTATTTCAAAAGTAAATTGCTGATATAACTGAACAAGGTTTCATATAACATTTGCAGTCTGGTTTCTACATCAGTGTTAATGTCTTGTAAATTGCATAATTTCACAAGCACTATGCCTTTCTCATAATTTTACAAGCATTCAAACCTGTTGCTCTTAACAATTAACAAATAATAACTATGTATATATATTATTTATTCTGAAAATATGACAACACTCAACATATACTGTGTGTACATGTGATATAATGAAGAAACAGGACTGGCATATCCAGCTAAAATTAAAAAAAACACACACAAAGCTAATACAAATACAATTTACACAATGTCTATATTAAGGCTTTATCAATGTATTGATACACCACATTGATACGGTTATTGGTACGCTATGTAAGATGTACCTTCGTATCAATGAAATACACAAACAGTTCTAAAATTTGATATTAGCCATACAGCCCGAACATAAATTATAATCTGAGTTATCTATTAAGCTTAAGATGCTTTTTATTTCTTTAACTGACCTTCTTAGACTTAAATAAAAACCAAATATACTCAACTGAATAAGGAATGTATATACAGTTCTTGGCATTTCCATGACACTGATGGAATAACATTACTTTTTTTTTTTTGTTAACCAAATATTTTATCCACAAAGCTTTTTAATATAATACAGATACAAAAGAAAAATGAAGCATATCATCAATGCGAAACGATTACGCGTATCGTTTTAAGTATATCGCAATATGTATTGCAGTAATTTGTACCTGAATAAGCTGACCAATACCCAGCACTAGTATATATATTTATATTTATGTTTGTGGAAGAGGATGGATTCTTTTGAAAATGTCACTTCAAGCTTTGGCCATTAACTATGCTTTATTTATTTAAATAAAAGTGAACTTTCTTTTGTAGATAGCATGTTGCTGTGCAAGAAACTGGGTTGTGAATAATTGAAAAAGATGAAGAAAACAAGGAAAATGCTGATCCTTTATTGATATGAATATTAAAGACAAATGTATAAAAATATATAATTAATATAATATGAATTTATAGTATATTTTGTACATGAATCAATATAAACTGTGATAAAAGCATAATTTCATTTACAAAGCATGAAAATCTAGAAATCATAATAACATGGGAAAAGTGTGTGGCAAGATATTCAAGGTAAGCTTGTGCATGTCCTGGATTAACAATCCATCATTTACAGAAATATTTTGTAAAAAATATCACCCCACCCCTTTAAAAATGAACAGATCAATTACAAATACGTTTCAGGACCTTAAAATAAGAATTGGTGTCAAGTTGTGGTTAATAAAGTATACATGTAAACCGATTTTATCCTTTCTGAAGTAGACCCCTCCAGTTCTTCACTCTGAAAATAACAAAAAAGGCATATGACAGAATAATATGAATGTACTGTAATATTATGAATATGTTCAATGTCCTTTTTTAAATTTCAATTACTGTAAGTTACAACATGTATGGAAAACTGATCTTGAAGAAATAGAGGCAAAGGAGTGCCAACGCCACCAGCTAACATACCAACAACATTTATGATGATCATGTAAATACAATTCATAGTGTATAAATGTATATATATATATATATATATATATATATAGTTACAGCTTTAAAAAAAAACACCTGCTTTTTAAGCGTGACAGAATTATATTCATAATATTCGACAGATGTTGAAAAAATTACTTCCTATAATTAATTTTGAATATAAGAAAAAATAAATAAATAGTGTAAATTAGTACTTCCTATAATTAATTTTGAATTAAGAAAAAATAAATGAAAAGTGTCCCAAAGTAAATTCATCAGTACATCTTGTGTCATCTTGATAGGCATCCCCTTGACAAGAATTAAATCATCAGACTATTAACATGATAAACAATCAACACATGCCTTTGGCTATACCGTACTGCCGTTAAATCCCCGATTATCGCCCACCAAAACAAACGAACTTCCAGTTTCAAGAAAAAGTTAAATGGCGTTTATAAAACACGCCAAAATGAAAACAAAACATTTTCTTAAAATTATAAACAATAATTTCATGGTTTACCAGTCTGTCTTTATATCACATATGAACCGTTACTGCCGTTCAAACTGAAGCGAGGGTTTAAATTAACACCGCTTCAAGAAGTTCGCATATGAATGATAAAATTAAGCTTTTACAGAGATAGTATATCTAATATATTAATTTAAAACACAGGGAAAACATATTTTTGTATTAGTTACATGATATTTGTCATTGATTATTCATCCGAATTGACAGATGAGTCCCGATAAAACAGAACATCAAGGCCAAACTTACCGTTGTCATCTGCCTGCATCAGCTGACGGGCCGTCACTGCGGATCTGTGACAGTTGGTTTTTAAATGACTCGCGGCGCCCAGGTTATTTACGTATAATAAAAAATCGCTTTATTTGTTAAAAATACACCTTTTAAGTGACATTTCCTGATAAGGTTCGGATAAATAAAATTTTTTTGCCATATTTTGATAGCACTTAGAAGTGTAAAATTTAATAAATAAAATATTTAAAATTATACGAAACGGTCAAACCTTATATGAATCCAATCTGCACGATGTATCCTGTAAATCTGTAAACAAATCGAGGGAAAATATATAAATGTGACGACGCCGCGAAGAGATGAAACGCGTGTGCCATGGGGCGCTACTGCGAAACTGTGAAATATTTTCATCCACTTTCAACTCGCCATAACTTAAGATATATACGTCGGGGAAACAACATAATTCAAAGTCACTTATAACTTTTCCTTGTTAGTATATTCCTGAAGTTTGGTGAACGTAGGTCATTTTATGTAAAAACAGCGCTCTGTCAAAAATCGCGGAAAACGCTTTTTCACCCCTGTACTTAAGGCGCTGTCAAATGGAACGGCGCGTCTAGCAAGGTCCCTAATGATATATGATGTACCCTCAGATTTCTTATCATATAAGGTCCATATAATCAGCAGGTATAATACTAAAATGATGTAATTTCTTCTTTCTGTCCAAGTTTTCTTTGACTAGCATGCCTTTGGCTACGCAAAAGACATTGTTCTATGGACTCGAGGAAAAGTAAGTGCGAGTGGGAATTTTGTTTCTTATTTTTACCGGTTTAGACACAGTTCGTGGACATTTGTAAGCTTGGCTGGAAAATATAGATGTTTGTCCCAGTTCTTGAAATTGTGTATATGATCTTACCTTGAAGAATTCTTTTAGGAAATTATTGCATTGGCACAAATACCAACATTACCAAGGGCTTTCATTTGCAAAAAAAAAAAAAAATGTTCCACGAGAAATGGGAGCGGTGAATCCGTAGAAAAAGATATAAATTTAAGTTATATGGCCTTACTAAAAACATAAAACATGTGAAACGGGCTAATATACATTCATATATATATATATATATATATATATATGTATATATATATATATATATATATATATATATATATATATATATATATCTTCGTGCACGCATAGAGATTACACACGAAACAAGATGTAAGCAACTTTCATTGTAAAAATACCCTTGAGACATTAATTAACGGTGCCGGCAAAGTTGTTTTCGCAGTTTGCTGTCCACCAAAAGGCCTTGCAGGCAGCAACCAAAGTACGCTTCAGATACGCCGTTTCTTTGTAAATTTATATGCTTACTTGGTAAACACATAAACAGCGTAATGGAGCTTGTTTGCGCGGACTGTAGGGTTATCTTTAGAACTCCAAGACGTCTTCAAACGAAGTTCATCCCGCTATTTCAGTCGTTTCAAACTGTCTATGTTTACAATTATTTTTCCGAACACGCTGTGACCTTTTGTTCAACGCAGACTTTCCAACACTGTGACCTCTCCTCTGAATGTCTAATGAAAAGAGATTGACAAAATGTTTTTTTTTTTTTGTACTTGTTTTAAGACTGATATTGGCTTTTGTGACCTTTTAACCAGGAGTTCCGAATGTTTATAGGTTTTAAAATAGTGACCCACAGATGTAATCAAGTTTTTGTGTTTATGATAGAAATTAATTCCCCTCTCTCTCTCTTTCTCTCTCTTTCTCATGCAACAAAGCTTAATGCATTATTTGCTCGAAAATTGAATTCACGCAATATGCACTTAATATTTTACCTATAGACATGAAGCGAAGTTAGAGAGTAGTTTCGCAGGCTAGTTTCCTTTTGATATTTCAGCATTAAAATTTAATTTGCTGTTTCATTGTGACAGGATCAAGACTGTTAATGTGCTAGCTTGCAAGTAAAATGATCAAACAAAGTGCTAGCCACTCACCACAAACTAAATAAGCCTCAATATTGTGGCATTTTATAGGGTTTTCTGAAGTGGCAGCCACAGTTTTACACACGGCGATTTAGTGAGCCGTTCTGGCGTCTATTTTAGGAATAATGAACGAGGCAAACTTGTTTAACGTGACTGCCGGTGCACCTTCAAACTTTTAGTTCTGGTCAAGCAAACGTAATCTAAATCTCATTATATCACTATATAACATAATTGCCTATGAAAAAAATATTTATATAAATTTTACATAAAATGACCCCAATTCCTGGAGGAAATTTTTATCTATTTTTCGACTAAAAACATGAGGTTGTGTGATTTGTTCGAAAACTATTGGCACATCTATGAGCACTGTCAACTCGGAAGTGACGTCACACACAGGGAAATCCCTGTGACTATATCTCAGTAAAAGCACAGTATTTCTGCCTCTGTCCCAAATTTTCAAGAGAGAATAAAACAACATGCATTACTAGATCTTAGTTGTTGATAAAATTCAGTCCATGATGTCACATGTGTACCAGCCAATCAAATCAGGGCAAAGTCTGGGATCTGGATGAAAACCTCCAATCACACAACAAACGCGAATGGAATAGGTTTACCTAACCTCCTATACCTAATGTTAGGCAATGCCGGGAGGGCATCGAGAATTTGACCAATCAAATTAAGCCATATAAACGGGTCCTGTGTCTGGTTCACACGTGTTCATGATAATGCCGCGCGTAGACAGTGCATTGTTTACAATTTCGTTGTTGGCACTTTGATTACTGCCCGAACATATGCATGCTTGTTTATTATTCATGAAATAGACAACCGAGCGGCTCCCTGAAAGTGGCTGACACAGACTTGGTAGTATGAAGATGAAAGCATGTGTCTTGACTAAGAAGCTTAAATGATATATTTATAATGTCTTATTTCAGGAATGAAAAACGGAAACAAAATAAAAATAGGAAAAATTTTGTTTTATATAACAGAAACTTTCCAAAGGACCATTTCGCCTGAAAGGATATTACATACAGACATTGGTAAAACCAAAAATGAATTTGTCTGTGTGAGATTTATCTGTTTTATAGTGTTACATGTAACTGTTTTTTATGCGCAGGGTTTGGCGTAAGCATTCTGTTTCGTGTTAAACAAGCCCTCGGCGTTGCTATGGTACCGTACTGGTTGAACCCTCGAAGAGAGTAAAGACAGAGCGCTCGTTCTAGTCTTGAATTTTTAGGTCTATTCGTGCGCTCTGGGCGCGTGTGTATTGTTGTGTTCTTTGGATTGTTCGAGAATAGAAGTTTCTGGGCTTGGGATGAAAAAGCTATAAATGGGGGCTGTGAGCCGGCAGAGAGAGTGAGAAAAAAATTCCAGCGGACACGAAAGAGTGTTAGTTAGTTTTGGGAATAATAGAACTTATAGATATTCCTCGAAATTTGTAACAGATTTTATACAGTCATTTATACAGTTTGCCTATGGGATGATTTCCAGAACTTCACTTTTGGATTACAACAGATTGATTTCGGTATTGAATCGGACTAGTCTCTGAGGAGATTTGCATGAACTGTTCATCTTGAATATATTCATGTTAAATTGTTCTTGTAGAGGTGTGACAGTGGTGGTATCCAGATATCAAAGCCTAGGATCCGGACACTCTGGTACTGTACACTTTATTTGTTATACTGTGTAATTGTATTGACTTTGTGTATTGTAATGTTAGGATTGTTTAAGAATAGATTATAATTATTAGTTTCCAAAAAACTACTGACTTCTTTATTCATTCCCCCAGACATTTAACGCTGCCTAGTGTTACAGAATTTGATTTTTTTTTACTCCGTACCAAAATTCATGCTCGTCACGAATACGTGATCTGTTGTTATTAGGTTCAGTCACAACTGTCAGAAGACCATGGCAGAATGTTTTTTGTGATGAGGTTTCATAGAGAAAAAAAAAATAAAAAAAGTCTGAGGAATTGACAAATCTTCTAATTTAAAAAAAAAATTTGAATTTTTATGGGAACTTATTTAGTGATTATGTATCGCTATATTTATAATTGATAAAAGCAACGCTACCCCATTAACTAAATATCTTCAAATTTGATATTTTTTAATGAATAAAATGGAGGATATGGTTATGAAACCATACCAAATACCATCTATCATTGGATGACAGCAAGCTCTTAAAAATATAAAGATATTTAAAGGGTTTCGAGAATCTCCGCCCAGCCAGGACTGAAAAAAAGATCGCAATTGCATAAGCACTAGCGCTCTTCTGAAAGCTAGAGCAAACAAGATCTCTTTAAAAAGAAATATATATATATATATATATATATATATATATATATATATATATATATATATATGTCAGCTTTGTTTGCATTTTTACATATCGTCACAGTAATTAGCTTGACTAATGTACGGTAAAAGAAAACGACGTTTATGTAAACTGAAATCCCATATTCTTCAGATCACAAATTGCTATCATTACGTACCCGACCGGATGTAGAAAAGGTATTCAGTTTGCGGACGGCTGAGTCCCGCAACTTCCTGCGCGCCAAAGTGATCTGATTAAATCAGGAAATTCTGTTACGAGGTGTTTCTTGTGTCGTGTTCTCCAGGCATGTCCTACCTAACCAACCAGTTGAGCTGAAACCTGAAACTTCTACGTACACTAATAAACCTCCTAGTAACTGGCTATAAACCCAGTGATCGATTCTACATATGTAATTAAGAAATTAGTATTTTTCTTTGTGAGTGTTCTTTCTCAGATCCTTGTTCTGGACGAAATGTCGGGTATTTTCTGACAAGGATGCTTGGATAAATCATTTCATATAACACCTGGCTCTCCAGTAATGAAGGTAATATAACACGCTAGTAGCACGACTTTGGTATGACAGACTCTTATGGTTACTAGAACTCACTGGCTCGGATTTATATTTCTCGTGCGCACGAGACACGTGGGCATGCTTTTATACTGGACGTGACCTGCAGATTGCTATATTAATAAAAGGGTTAAAATTATCTCTGAAAAATTAAACCATACATTTGAATACACAAATCGTTGGCGTCCGGGTATCTCTACGGTAGATTGTGTAGGATACACTAAAAATAAAGTTTGTCTCCGGGTTACGCGATAAAAATAGAGGGGACCGGGATAAATACAAACGACAAATTTCATTTCCGAATGGAGGGCTTCAGCTAACATAGCATTATAATGCATGTGCATGGGATAATTATCGCGTGCGAACGTCATAAAATATTTTTTCTTCTATATGTGCCACGTTTGAATCTCTTTTTCATCATGCAGTAGCGGAGATTGAACCCATATCCTGATAACTGTATGATCAAATGTCCACACTACTGCTTACTAATCAGGCAGAGTCGTTTAAAATATTAAAACATCAATTTATCAATCAAAAAAAGGATAAGAGAATTTTTTTCTTAATATCAAATAATTCTAGTAAACCAATCCTTCCACGCATAACATTTACATCCGATGTCGAAGGTCTGGACTACTTCTCGGACTTACAGGGCAGGACTCGAGAAAACAAGCCCAAACCAACTCGAATTCATTAGAGAAAATATAAAAAAGAGGCTACGTTGGGACTGGAAAACATACCATGAATACATAAGTATGAACCACTGACTGAATATTACATAAATAAATACATGAACATTCGGACCATAGTAATTTTTTTCTTAATATGGTCAGTATGGAATATCCTGGAATGTCTAAATATTAGGGATCCCAGGGTAAAATGTAATTAAGTAAATCAATAGCTAACATATAAATGCACATAAGTATTAAAAAATACCCATTATGCTTTTTAATACAAATATCTGTTGTTTGGCTCGGGCTCGGGCTTGGACTCGGTGTCTTAAAAAAATTGGACTCGAAGAAGGTGGACTTGGACTCAAACGTCAAAACCTCAGTCTTTGACTTTGACTTGTACTTGGACTCGGATAGTGTATGTGTACTCGACTTGAACACTGGGCATTAATTACCTTGAACACTATACAAATGTTGTTGACGGAAGGCACTGTGTATTCCTGCCGCAGCCTTTGGTCATTCCGGCGGAGTTAGCGAACACGCTGTGAGAATCGATCGTATTACCATCGCTGATAGGCCTGGACCCAGTTCATTGTAGAATTCACCCCACAGCATACGAAAGGACTATAAACTTCCCCCCGGGCATCTACAGACCCTGCCGAGAGGCTGCATGGCTGTCTAATACGGCTTGAATGCCTCTTGCTTCAATCTCCTCCATCACAGTATTATGTCTGGACAAATCGTGCTCCTTCTTAATTTAACTGAAACATATATTTTACCTGTACGGCTAACTTAGCCATTACCGTGGTTTTAATGGTATTTTTGGTGAGACAAATACGACAACGTGAAACTTTTACGAATAGAATATAGCCTGGTATAATAAATGAATATATGAATATACAATATGACATATACATGGAAGTGTGAAACTATTACATATTCATAATCATTTTTTTATGTTTTCTTTATTATGTTTTTTTTTTCAATCCATTTTCACACGATTACATTAAAACAACGCCTAGCAACGAAGATTAATAAATATAAATATAACCACTATGATATCAATATAATAATAAGCATCATCATCAGCTTCATTATCATCATCATCAGCAGCAGCAGCAGATAAGATTCTTTTATCTTTCGAAATATATTTCTGTCATCCACTTTGTAGTTTCTATATTTTAGTAATGCATCCCATATTGAAAAAAAAATAAGAAACTGTATATAAATGTTGCGTGAAGTGCCTCTTTGATTCCTCATAAATTCTTGTTAAGTATGTTGTTAAATTTGAAAACAAAGTGTTGAAAAGTGAACAAAAACTACTTAATTTATCCATATGTAATATTTGGTGAGGTTGGAGAAAATAATGATTTTACGGGGTTTTCTTTTCCGAAGAGAGATTTTGTCCAAGGGTGTCCTATGTCAACGCTCCCGTAAATTATCCCCCTCACGTTTTCTCAGCAAACAAAGCCCATGTAAATGACAATGAATTTTTAACAGATTCCTATCCCACATTTCCTTATCTGAACGACATATTGCGAAAAATTAACCCCATGAATTAAGATTTCAACATCGTAGCCAGTTGATTGCGGACGCGTGATCACACATAGATAAATATGTAGCCAGGAAATTAGAACATGTCTTCCACACGCCCAGCTTGTCCAGGTGACACAGACTGTCAGTCTTCATAAACTCTACCCGAGGTTTACGCTTGTCACGCTTGTGGTCCAAGTGAGTACATATACAGGACCGACCCCGGAGACTCACGTCGTATGGCAGCAGGATGCAGGATTTAACGAGCGAGCCATAAGCTATATGTTAAGGCTTAACGTTAAGCCCTTACTTTAAGGGGTAGTCGCTGGTTTGTTTAGTGGAAAATAATATAGGTATGGGCCCTCACGTTTTTAGTGGGGGTGGCATAGAACCATTTGCCCACTCACCTTTCAGGGAATAATACGCATTATTTTTTTACTTTCAGGATAATTTTGTCAACCAGTTTATAGTTTTGTCATATTTTACACTATATCATTTAATTGATACAACTGAAAGAATCGAGACAATTTAGGCCCTCACATGTGTGCCATGTCAGTTGCGTATTTGAATTGCTATAAATGTTAGTCCATGTTTTTGAATGTTTAAATCAAAGTTAAGTTATGAATAATATAGGGCTGAACGTTGAGCAAAATTATTTTTTGTTTTATGAAAAATATTGTATTTAATGTTATATTTCTTAATACGTGGAGGGATGGAATTAATGAAATTGTGGGAGAGGATTGTCCTGTGTGTCAAGGGGCGGGGGGGGGGGGGGGGGGGGACGGGGGCCGTCTGGCGATTTTGAACGGGTGTCCTTATTTCTGGGAGGAGGCGGGCTTCTGTCGGTAGGCCTTCTCCGTTCCCCCTTACCTATTCTAAACAAGACATGTGAATAGAATTTAAAAGAGTTTCGTGGGGATATAATTATACTAGAATCCTGTGCAGTAAAGGGAAGGTCATTTCCTGCATGATATGATTGCTAGGAGTAACCCCAGACAGACAAAAACACACATAAGAACTCACACAGAGCTGACATTAAAACGATGAAGAAATCATCTATAAAATTATAGATCTAGCGAGTTTCATTCCAGAAAAGAAGTTAAAAAAGTCAGCAAATCGATATTTTACGTCAGAAATGTCAGCTCCGATAAAGTATAATAGCAATGTACCCATAATTTTGACATGAAACCTGTGACGTCCAGGTTTTAGTGTGTACGTAAAATGGCAGCTCCCAAGAGGGGTTTCAAGAAACTGGAAGAAATAAACCTGTAAGGGTTCGGTAAGGGCGCGAGGATGCGATAAGAAGTACTAGGGAGACAGCGTCAAAGCGAGGATCCACCTGCACAGTGAGTTTGGTGACAAGGGGACGTGGGATCGGCAAAGTTTGAAGCGGAAGAACACATTTTAGACCACGAACAAATCCTTAATTTATAGTAGAATACAAATAGATTATATCAGGCTTGTATTATATCTTAGGGTATATAAGATAATAGTAGAGGACATGTAAAGAAGATACGGAAAAATAGCAACGTTATGCCTTCGTTTCTGATCGATACGACGCATTTTCGTGAAGTCGTTGACTGTTTTTGTCCAAAAGGACTCAATGTAGGCCTATGCCTTTAACCTTCATCTACCTACGCGTAGTCCCTACCTACGTGTACCTAGGTCTGTCTTCCGTGTTAAACATTGTGAGTGTCAGTCACCCTCTGTATAGATCAGAGTTTCAAATATGCCTACACATAATGATAACTAAAATCCCTGGAATTTATACATGTGTCACGAGATTAAATGCAACATAAAGCGGATGTGGATAATAGAGTGACCGCCCTTGTGATGGTGGTCAAAGCACGGGTTGAAGGATATAGCAGCAGAACCCCTGTACTAAACATAGGACAGCAAATATCATGAAAACGCTAGAGTTAAGCCTCAAAATTCGGACTAAAGGTGCTGTCAACGTCTAGAAAAACACAGTCTACGCAAAAAAGAAAGTAAAGAATAAAATATTTTTTATTTTATTTTCAGTAGGAAATTGCGAATTCGGAGCTAAAGCCGCTCGAAGTTTCCTTCAATAAATTAAAAAAAAAAATTCAATAAAATCTTAATAAATATATAAAAAAATTGTAAAATTATCGAAACATATAATTAATATAGGGGCGGGGGAGAATTGCACGCAGGCACTGATTTTTTTTATCAAAGTGTCTGAGATGCATACTATTTTAGGCCTAGTCGCCTTATCATCATGGCCTTAGTCGTCTGAGCATCATTGAAATCAGAATAAGATGAACGAATGTTCAATTTCATGCTTCATGCGCGGAAATGAAGGGCTCCTTATATGTAACACACCAAAAACAAGACCTTAACGTCCGTCGCCTAGACTGACATCCCTAGAGTGGTTACGAATTAGCATTATCTTAAAGCAACCGGCGTCATCATTATGGCAACGTTTCACGCTCCGAGATACAGGAGGAATTTAAAGCTCATCTGCGTCTACCTCCTGTCGATCTTGCGATGCTAGTCCGATTGATCTTTGCCTAGACACAAATGAGGCCTTTGATATGGGATTTTTAATTAAGAGGTTCTCCCCATGTAGAGTGATTATTGACAGCCTTGTGAACAGCCCAGGGGATGGTAAGAGCCTTTTATATAAAATAATAAATTGGACTTGAATATATCTAAGAGAGGAGCGACAAAGAGATATTCTGAATCAATTGGTAAACAGGTGAGACGTTTGGAGACTAAAATACTCTTCAGTGAACAATCTGACCAAAAAAAAAAAACCCTAGAATTGCGGCATAATTGATTAGTTTTTTTTTTGCTCTAATTCCTTGAACTTAATTCAATAAGGCAGAGTTCTGAAATAACGTCAGACACGGTAACGGCAGATTTAACTGTGTCTCGAAGTCGGGTGAAACCCGAGTTAAGGTCTTTGTATCATCTAAAAATAAAAAAAATGTTCATATTTCAGAAAATGAATGAATTAATTTGTCAATGTTATACCAACCTTGTCACATAAGGTGTTTAGTGACACTTTAATTCATTGTCATGAAAAAGTAGCATTTTACTTGATTTGTCAATCCGTGTATGTCCAGAGAATCCCCACATCCTGCAATTACTGATTGGCCATCAAATGGAGTTAGAATCGATTGACATCATTGATAGTGACATTCAGTCCAAATCTTTAGAGATTGAGCACTGCTCATCTTGACAATCTGTTTCTTGACCTTTAATTAGCGCAAGCCGGGTAATCAGGTGACCTTATTTCTAACAGACCTATTAATTGATACTTATATAGTGTTTTGGTAATAAGTTTGACACTTAGGGACTTGACAGTTGGGATTAAAATCACAATTATATATATATATATATATATATATATATATATATATATATATATATATATATATATATATATATATAATGATTAACAGTGATTTGAAGGGGAAAGAACTAAATCAGAAAATAAAATGGATTCATGTGATACATCTTCCACTGCTGTTTACGGTCAATTAATCAACTGGGACAAAATTACTCTTCCCAAAACGTTCTTTTTATTTCTCAAATCCGTATTTCAATCAATTACACTATCTTTTTGAGGGAGGACCAACCATCAGGAACAGCTTTCCATATTGGCACGAATGTTTGAAAACATATAATCTATTTTTTTCCTTTAAATATCTTATTTTTTAAAAAGCAGTTACAGGTAATACAAACGAAAACCGTTTGTTAAAATGTCCTGTTGAAGCGCAAATCGGTCATCTGTGACTATCAATCTGGTCAAAGGTATTTTTAAATCAGATTTATAACGCCGATACAGCGATACATGGACAGGAAAAAAAAGATAAATCATCTTGTCGATTGCTTCGCCGTTTGGGGGAGCTTAGAGCGGTCAATTGTATATTACAAACTTATATGTTACATTCCAGATAGAATGCGGAAGTGACACAGCATCACCCGCTTAGTTTGTCAAATGAATTAACATATATTACTGTAATGTAAAATTCATGCAATATCTAGTCCATAAAGCATTAAAAATGGCAATAATCAGCAGCTATTCGGCATATCTTGTAATTTTTATGGCAGAACTAAGGGGATCCCAAAACCTAGAAAATGCCAATTCCTACACGGACCTGTCATAATGTATGGGCTATAGGATTACACTCCAGAAGTTTCCTGTAATTTTGGGGCTGGTCCCGCTACACCAACCGACACTTCCACTTGCCATATGATGCAAGCAAGCTCCAATCAATACCTCTCGCGGTGGCCGAAAAAAGAGCCGTTTGAGGGCTCATAGGACAACGGCCCCAAGTCCCTCCACTGTTGAAACACTGATGTTTATTGGCTGGGTGCGATACTGAATCAGATACTGCGTATCTCTATGGTCACTACGTTCCTGCCTTTTCGTCTGCTACGTCATAAAGACGGGAGTACAAAGGTATCATTTCCGTTTGACGGAACCTCCGACCGATTCAAACGAACACCAGAGAACCAAGCAGAGCTGAAACTTGTCTCAACGTATCAAATTGACAAACCGTTGAGCAGTCTAGAAAAAAGATGCGGTCTTCTTTTTACCTTTAGAATTAAAATAAATACTAGAAAAATAAAACACTTAACTTCATGGAAGGTATGTATTGGGAAGGTGCGCGGACGTTAAAGCCAAATAATGGCATTCCGGCATACCTTTGGGAAGATTTCTAGCTATCAATTAATGCCAAATTATTGCTAACAATTTAAAACCCAAATTCAAAAAGGAAATTTACATAAACAAAATTACAGACATAAAAAAGACAAAAGACCAACAGATCTTAAGTTTAAAGTATCCAATTCCTTGCATTTAAAGTGATGTTTATTGATTTCGAATACTTATTTTGAAAGATTTTTCACCGAATGAATATACCAAAACATGTTAGGTGGATGATTATTCGCGGAACTTTTGTGTGCATGAATTACATTTGGTAACCTTCTCATTGTTTCACAGCTTGCGTCTCTTCAGATCTTGATAGAAGATAATTCGACATGTATTCTCCAGTCTTTCAATTGGTTATAATTTCAACCCAATTTAAACGAAGAGAGATACCTGACCGAGAAGAATTGGATTCTTTGGAGACTTCTGAACCCATGAACACACGGCTGGGTTCGGAGCCTTTCTTAATTCCCACTTCTGACGGTATACAACTTCGAGAGGTTTTACGTTTCACAATTTGGCCTGTCATCAAACAGCCCGTCTCGTACACTTATATACGTAATTTCAGTACAATCAAATCTTGTTTCCTGTCCCTGTAGGATCTTAAAACCAATCATCATTATACTACATGGTGACATTTAGAGCAGACTTGATCCAGCATTGTGTAAACTGTTCAAAATTATCGTCACCTGAGGTTATGCATTTACTAGTCGTGTCACACTACTAAAAACAGATGATAGTTTTTTTAACCTTTACTCATACTTTATTCAGGGTTAATACTTTTTTTTAGCTCAGAATATCTTGCTGAAGCTGGTGAATCGGTCTTTACACGTTTACTTAAGAGTTTGAAACTGGGAAAGTCACCTTTTTTCATAATATTGCCATTTTCATTCGAAAAAATTAACGTGACCTCCATGTTTTACTTTTTTTTCCAGATAATTTATATTATTTTGAATTCTAAGATAGTTATACGGTGTTTCTCAAATTAAAATTTAAAAAAAAATCAGCTATATGTGTTGTATTTTATGAAACCATAAGGCCTGGACTTAACTAGGTATACCACTCTCATTGACGCTTAACACGCCTGTGACTTAAATATACCGGGGCGGATCCAGGATTCGGGGAAAGGAGGACCAACCCATGAGTTCGGAAAACGGGGGGGGGGGGGGGCAGCTGCAAAAATCGGTCTGAAACCCTTAAGAAAGGTTGCGACGGCTGGCAAAGAGTTTGTGTGTGTGTGTGTTTTTGGTGGGTTGGGGTGGGTGGATGAGAGCCCCTGGCCATCCGCCATCCGGATCCGCTCCTGATATAGGTATATGTGCAACAAACTCTTGTCGATTTCGAGGACACCTTTGTTAAGCAATAGATATGGATCACCTACGTAACGTCTGCCAGACAGTCCTCGTGCCAGTCGATGCTGAAGGCGCCGCTTGTTTTCGACAAAAGGAAAGTACGATTGCACATAATTAGCCAAATTATCGACCAAAGTATTCAAACGTGAAAGCCATCAAACAGTTACTTATCGAACAGCCATAGCTAATGTTAAGACAACAAAAACTAACGGTGCCAATTAAAACGATTAGGTTTCATTGCGTATCACATGGACTGGTGTATTATTCTTCTATATAGTACTTAGGTTTTTAATGTTTAACATGTAACTGCCAGGTCCAGTTCGATATTTAATTAGCGTTTTACACTTCGGTAGGGTATGGTGTTAGTCTGTCGGCCACCAGATTTGTAGACTTTTGTGTTCACAGGCAGTTCAATAATGTGGAAGGTCTCCTGCAGTTCCTTTTGCACACGCCTCATAAGGCGTGGGTGGTACTATACTCGGGAGGAGCGAGGTCAACAGATGCAGGTAATGAATAACCCAGATATTCACTTTTCCAGGAGACCTAAAGTGTAAAACACGCACGAGCAAACACATTTGTATGTGTTCATGTGGCTAATCCCTGTTGCTGCATGACTAGAACAAATTTATCTGCGAAATTGCAATAAGATCAGCTTTTTGACATGTAACAATAAGATGAGGACGGATGATTGCGGGAGTTGAGGAAAAAAAAAGCCGAGTTGAGAAATAAATGCCTTTTGGTTGAGGATGTGCCTGTGTATGTGTCCTCATGACAAACGGCATAACTTTTGGGGAATAAAATGATGAACTTTAACCACTGTTTTGCAGGCTTATAGATACTAAAGTTGTCTGGTTTTTAATTACGCTATACAAGGAGTTTCAGTCAGACCTATAAATCCAAAATGCACACGCACACACATAGACATACAGAGAATTACAGACATATTCCTAAGTAAGTGCATGTATAGATACAAGAAAATTGGCTGTTCGTATAAATGTTGGTGGCATTCGTTTGTAGACAGGAACAAGTCATTATCTGACATGAAATTAAAGAAATTTAAGTAAGTGTCAAATTATAATATTATTTAACAATTCATTTTGTATAAACTAAAGGATATCAAGTTGCGTGTTTTTATTCGAACCTATGCATAAAACAACGGCTTCTGAGTCTCAGGGGTAGAAGACAGGATACAAAGCCGGGAGATCGTGAGTTCGAATCTCAGCCGAGGCGGTGAGATTTTTCACGGTCGGCCCCCACCCAGGGTAAGCGCTCTGCAGGCTAAATGGGAAGGCCGTGCCATACGACCGTGTTTCACTCACAAACGAGCGCGCCTTTCGGAGGTTCCTCAGTCGAATGATCCAGCAATGGTGACGATTACGCACCAAGGGCCCGCAGGCGCAGTAGTCGCCGGGCCTGGTTGACACCAGGATATAACATGAGAGGAAGTGTATGATATTAACCTGTCACGAAGTCCGAAACCGGAATGGAATTCTGCAGATGTACATATACGTAGTAAAGTTAGCCTACAAAATCAGGGGGGGGGGGGGAAGGGGGGTTACCTCCATCCAAAAATAATCGGACCCCCCCCCCCCCCCAAAAAAAAATAAAAAACCAACTGCATATTTAAAAAAGGGTTATTGATGATGCAAGGAGTTATTTAAAAAGAATTAAAGGATTGAAATATAAGGAAGGGACTTATATATTACAGATATTATATAACCATTTTTTTTAAGTGAGGGGGTGTCAGATACAGGTCTCTTCATCGGATATCGGAATTTTGTATAAAACTACTAAAAAGGGAAATTACAGTAATGTAGGACGTGTCCACTTTTTTAGGGATTCACACTCAAGTTTGGAAGATCCTGTCTTGTACTCGGAGATAAGGACTCGTTAAATCAGGCTGAGTCCATCTTAAGTCCATTAGGAAAAAAGCTCTGTCTCATGCTATAAAAACTTACATACGTGCTCGAAGTACCAACAGAATATTAGGCCTACTATACTAAAGAGACTGTGTTTACCAAGCTTTATTTCGGCATCGGAAGCTAACTATAATAAAAATTCAAGTAAAGGCATGTGTAAACCAGCACAATATATACACATGATAAGAAACAATTTCCATTTAAAGTTTGTTTTAAAAAGGAGATATGTATTAGACTCGGACTTTCATTCGGATTTTATGCGACTCGTAAATGATGAAGGTGGGCTTGGCTCTTACTTCAAGGACTCGGTCTTTGACTCGGATGTTGTGGACATATATGAATTTTAATAACTATATTGACATATCATATCAGTTTAAATAACAGCTTTACGTAAAATTGTATTATGAAATATAAATTTAAATATTCTTTTATGTAAGAGAGTTGGTATATTTACAAACAGGTCTGTGTAAATTTCTCAAGCTATATTCTTCCTGTAATTCTGTATAATTTAAGTATTGTTTTGCCATTTTGAACTTAATCAACAATCTGTACAAAGTTTTTTCAGGAGGTAAATCTAATTTTCCTTCATGCATAACCAAAAGGTGAATGACAAAAGAAATTAGAGGCCAGATATGCAAGGGGCGCGGACAGGAGATGAGCTATTAGACGGAAGGAAATGCCTTCTTTCAACTGGATGTTGGAACGCCGACGACGAAACAACCACAAGAAATTGGCTTAGACGTGAAGAACTCCTGAACTAGCTGAAGCTTTGGTTCACTGCTCCTTGGAATCGCGTGGACAGAATGAGGGGACAAATTGACTGCCGGCCGTTGTTAGTCCTCAACTGGCAGAAGACTCGGTCTGTGTTGACTACAAACCCGATTACATCGGATTCTTTTTTAGACCATGCCATAGAGAAGCTAATGACTACACAGACATTCTCCTTTATAAACCTCACACTGTCACAAATCATTCATATAAGATGCCTCCGTAATATAGGTGTTATAACAAACACCACGTACCGTCACATCATTCATCCAAGCTGGTCTGTTACATACAAAATGTGACAAAACATTGACTCCCAGGAAAGTATCATATATATTATTTCGTACAGAAAAATAACACTATGTAATAAGTGAAATTACTTATATTGATTTTTAAACACACGAAACGCATGATTGAAAGCTAGGTTGAGCGCTTGTTACTAAAGTGTGTCTAAAGGGTTGTGTTGCAAGGACTTCCGAGACTTAATTGGGCGAGACTCTGACCGCATGGATATTGGAATCTTTATGGTAGGTTTAATAAAGAGTCCGATTTAATCTTGCTATGATTGTCACATAAGATCTTGGTCGAGCGATCCTGTACAGGAGCGTATATCTGCGATCTATTGGTCTGCAGCTTTTGTGTATCTTTTAGACACAGAAAACCCGGGCGGGCGACGGAATTCACCATTTGGAAGTAGAATTCAGGATAATAAAACACTGAAAAAATGAATGGATCAAATAATCAGTAGCTTATTAATGCTAGAAAAAAGACATGAACACTCTCATATGGATTGTACGCCTTATCCCATTACCCTTTAAACACTTTTCAAAACTCCCTTGCGGGTCTGAATATGAAAAAAAAAATAAATAAAATTGTATACTTTTCCTTTAATAAAGTGGCGTCAATTTATCTTCCAGGGTGGGGGTATGACTCGCAGACACACACAAACACACACAAATATATATATATATATATATATATATATATATATATATATATATATATATATCTTTTTAGCGTCTGCATAAATATGAAAATAAACAAAGGGTAACCAAAAACCTACAGGCGAGACAACCCATGGGACAAACTTGCATGTCATTATATAAGTAGATATTTCTCGTAGATATAGTATCCCGAAAAAATTAACCCCCCCCTCCCATCTTCAGCAGCATTTACTGCCACTTGGCAAGCGGCTATGGTTTCTTCCATTTATCAACTTGAGAAACAATATTTTTCACCAAATATGGGGGCCAAAATGATGAATAACTCTTGAGGAAAGAGCATTAATTCGTTTTACGGATATGGGAAGGTAGGTGGCGCCACCTGTCTGGTTTACGAGAAAATTTTCAAAGATGGATGGACATGCCAGGTTTAAGACCCATACCTTGAACCACTCCAAAGATATGAGAAATTTTCACCCAAAGCACATGTACAGATGGCCGCCACGGCAAAATTATTGCAGATGGTGCAACCAGTCTTAAGTACAATATGGAGGAGTCCAAGATCCATGGATATGCACAATTTCAGGCCAATAGGGCAAATTACTCCTGAGAAAAGCATTAATTGATTTAACGGAAACGGGAAGGTAGGTGGCGCCAACTGTTTGGTTTACGAGAAAACCTTCCAAGATAGATAGACATGACAGATTTAAGACCCATAACTTGAACCACTCCAGAGATATGAGCAATTTTCACCCAAAGCAAATGTACAGATTGACGTCACGCCAAAACGATTGCAGATGGCGCCACCAGTCTTGAGTACAAGATGGAGGAGTCCAAGATCTAGGGATATGCACATTTTCAGGCCAATAGGGCAAATCACTCCTCAGAAAAGGGAATTAATTTATTTGACAAAAACGGGAAGGTAGTGGCCCCAACTGTCTGGTTTACTAGAAAACTTTCCTAGATGGATGGACTTGCTAAATTTCAGACCAATACCTTGAACCACTCCGGTGATAAGAGTTATTTTCAACGAAAGCACACGTACGGAAGGACGCCACACAATTACGATTGCAGATAGCGCCTCCAGTCTTGAGTACAAGATGGAGGTATCCAAGACCAATGGACATGCACAATTTCGGCCCAATCTTTCCATCAGTTTTAGACTTATAGTGCTCACAGTACTGTTAAGTGGCAATGATAGGGTATTGGCGCGTAAACAAGAAAAGGACAGAAGGTGACGCCACCTGTCTGTCACAGAAACTAAAGCTATCCAAAATCTTCGATCAATTTGATTTCTGGACCAATCTTTGCATTCCTTATTGAGGTATTTATAATTTTGTCTAATTTTCACCATAAATGGCAGTATTCAAGGTCAAGGTCACTCTCCTGTTTCAGGTCATAAACCCATTTTAAAAAAGCTTCGTTCTCTCACCCATATCTATGAACATGTCAAGTTTGGTAAAGATTCATAAAATATTTTTTGAGTTGTCGCGTCTAAACGAAATTTCTGCGGCGGAGCGACCGTGCTTAAACCATAGTATCCCGACTTTGTCTGGGGATACAATTAGAAGGGGACCTTATTTCAATTTGATCATATCCATGCCAGGGATTAAATCTAAGAATAAATAAAATTTCGTTAAAATATCTAAGCTACGGTTCTTTAAACATGTGCATCTGGCATTTGTTGCATTACTATTGATTTGTCAATTTCTATGGAACAAACTAACAGTATGCATTCTGTAAGATGAAGTAAATATCACATCAACAAATCAGAACCCCGATATGTGAATGAAATTCCCATGTATATAGCTGAGTTATGTTTAGGAGGTTTATTCCCACGAGTTAGTTTGTGGCTTCCATGATTAAAGTGTTCCTTGAGTTCCGATCAGAATGCAATTCAGTAAAAACAGTCCCGACATGGAAGGCACTAATGGAGGTCTTGTGTACTTAGAAGTTTACAGATTATAAAGCTCTTTCATAAATGAAGTTGTTTTCGTAAAGTAACGTGTACAACACTATAACATTGACGCGTGAATGAGAATGTAATTAAATAAAAAATGGAGTTAGACTCCTCCGTTTTAAAGTTTTAATTTATCAAGTATGATATTACGTTGAAGCTTTTAAAGAACTTCAACAGAAACTAATTTGCATCAGGTTCAAATGCTATATAATTAGCTTATAAATGGGGCGTGGAAGTATTTTGTGATGGTTTGTAATTACTAAATAGGGGACAAGTTTTCATCTCCAGCCAGGTAATTGAGATGGAAATTGTAGAGGGCTATTGTTACTTATTAGTGATACGTAAATTACAGAGTAATAAGGGTATTAATCATCTAAATATTGTTCCCGAGTCAGATGGAAATAAGAGCACCGCAGTTTGGAAAGGCGCTGAAATAAAAATAAGTGTATCTTGAGGAATTCCTGTAATACGAGAGTACGATAATTGACGAAGAAGTGCTCTAAATTTACAAAAGCTTCAAGAATTTCCAGCCCATCCCATCTCAGATTACGGTTTATTTTACTATTTATACAGAAAGAGCCACACCCTCCTATTATATATTCTAGCATGGTGGTATATATTTGCATGGAAGCATATTTTAAGGTAAATATGTTTTATACAACGTGTTTGAATAATAATTTGGACTTAATTTTTATTGTTTAATCCATTTCAATGCATGCGGGCACAACACACAGTCGAGGCTCGATCCCCGGCGTGGCTATGACAGTGGGTTGAAGTGGCCCGTCCCAGGCCGGTTGTTTCCTCCGGGTCCACATTTATCCTTCACCTTCAAAGACTAACAAACGCCACCAATTGAGCCATGGAGAGTGCCTCGTATTAGTCATACCATGAAGATACATTGTAACTTTTATCAACCTGGTCATAATCACCAGTTGTCCATTGGTGAAAAATAAATGAAGTTTAGTCCTTAGCACACGTGTATTTATCGTTTTTTTTTTAATGTATTAACATATCATATGCGAAGCACATATTCTTCTGTGTAAGACGCAGCTATAGATATTTTGAAAAAATTCCGCAACATTTTCTTGTTCCGCACAGATCGTTCTGGGACCGATTTTTGGTGGTCGTTTACGGACAAATGTTGATGGAGCGAAGTCCTGAACGTGACGTCATATGCTAGGGGATTTCAACATAATTTACACGTTTACATAATTTAAATGTTCTTTCAGTCTGTCTATCAGGTTTAGATATTTAAAAATATTGATTCTCCAAATGATAGGATAAACTTGCATGCACAAGTGAGAGACACAAAAAAAAATGTATGGTTCTCAGGCACTTTTTTCATAAATCAGTGCAGACGGGCAGTATTTTATTTTTTTACCTGTTTCGATAAAAATGTCATATTATCAGGGAAAAGCATGAAAATAACATTTTTTTGCTAAACAGGTTAAAGCACTACATAATTTGTATTATTTATCTTCTTGAAAGATATAAATCAAAATAAAAATTTTTTAAGCGGAAGGGGGGGGGGGGGGGTTAAAATTGACGGGGGCAGTGCCTGAGAACCATACCTTTTATTTTTTTGGCATCAACAGTATGATTCTGTTACAATGTGATGAACATTATTTGTAAGGAACAAATATACCTGATTCTAGTGATCTACTTTCAATAATGTTTCAAACTGGAAACAATATATGGCCTTATATGTAATTCTTGTTTGGTTTAAACAAAATCCTTGGAGTACACTCTTTCTTGATATCTTCCTTCTAAATGCACAATGGGACTCCTAAACCTTTATATGTTTATACAAAATAGTCCCTTTTGTGCATTTAAAGATTTAAAGTTGGAACTGTATTGTGAGCAACCTACCATATTAGCATTATCCAATGGAAGCTCAAATAGAAGCAACACCAGTCTGGCAGATCTCCACTCAAGACAGCAGCTCTCAAACATAGTTTTTTAAAGAACAGGAGCGTCAATACAGGGGGATGGGTTTATATAACACCCCTACTTTTTGGCGGGGGGGGGGGGGGGGTGGTCAATGTAACCCCCCCCCAACACTATTCAGAGAACAATATTCATAAATTGTATATGAAATATAGCAATAAATAAAATTCTAGACTTTGGTTCCATTTATGAGTTCACTAAATGAAATATTATATATATATTATTATATAAATATATATGAAATATAAACCTGGTTTACAATTGACATATACTGGAAACATAATAACTTATTTGCTAAAACCTTATACTTAATTGTAATATATATTGTAATTATATTTGAAATGTGTCAAACCAATGCTAAAAAGGTAAATATATATACATATACATACATACATACTTTTGTGTCACCACTGTTAAAGGGACATAATCAGGAGCAATATTGTGCCTACTCTTTCACACTATCAGTTTAGTTTTGCTTTATACAAACGTTTATACTGACGTTCTATTTGTAAATGATTACCTGACCTAGCCTGATAATCAACGCAAACTCCCAGTTTTTTTACACAAGTGTTTAGATTATTGGAATGTAAAATCCATGTGACTAGAAGAATAAAGTAAAACTATATGAGTAATGGGTGGAAAAAAAGCTATTTTTAACAACAAAAATATCTACAAGGGGTTCATGACCCACAGCACTAAGCGAGATTAAACATTTAGAAATACTACATAAACCTACAGTTACTCTACATATAAAGATTAAAACTTACTAAACAAATTCTGCAACTGTATGTCATTGTAAATTTCTAAAAAAAATTCAGAAATGTGTGTGAAATATATTTAATATTAACACACTTTTTCACAAGCATTTCAGTTCTGATGCTCAATAACAACTGTGACACCATTCTGTTTATCCACAATGGTAAAGGATATAATTTTTTTACGCAGTGTCCAAATGATCTAACCACAGGTGAGTGTAAAAACGTTTGACATTTCATGAAAAAGCAAAAAGTTTAGTTAAACAAGGTTGGTCCCATTAAGTTCTTCTTCAGGTCCCATAAATTCTGTTTTATACATATGTAAATTTCATAAAAATAATTATATTTAGAGATTACAAGTCCTGATTAATAAATAATATATTTATGTATATAAAATTCAGTACACAGTATAACTTATGTTCAACAAAGTGGACGGATTATTATCACCATCATTGTCACCTTCATAACTGATAAAACATATGTTTCATCTTGGACACTGATATTCATCTTGGACATAAAAATATCAACATAACAGACCAAACCAAAAAAACTATTCACAATACATAGATATGCAAGACAAGATTACACATTAAAAAGTGTCCTCTTGAAATGTAACATGGTAAAGGCAGGATTAACCAATTGCATTGTCTGCGGGCAGGCATATCTTGGACCTTCATGCTAATTATTATCATTGGCAAACCAAAGAACATATCAGGTAAACACTTGGTCATCAATGTATGCAGGTAAGTTGTTATCAATGGGCAATCATTCATCTTAAGGTAATTACTGGACGTCGTGAGAAAAAAATTTTTGGTTCTAATGAGATCAGTCAAACCTGTCAATTTTGTAACTGACTGTCATAAGGCCCTTGATGCTAGAGAACTTACTGATGATGATAGGTGAAGTCGGATTTTTGGTTGGCTGATAATAAAATACATACCAGGTATACAGAAGAGTCTTGATTTAAAATTATGTTCAGAAGACAATCTCGCATGACAGAACACTCACATGTAGTGCTTGACACTAATTCAGGTGGCACAAAATAAATAGCACTTTATGATATGTGATATTTATATAAATTAGATACTCCATGCATTCTTCAGCATGTTAATAAAGTCATCATCATCAGGGATACAGATGCTCAGACCCTCGTAATATTCCTCAAACTCCAGATAACTGACTTCTCCCTTCACAGTAGTGGGCAAGAAAGACTCCAGGAAACTCTCCAGTATCTCATCCTCACGGCTTTCCCCTGTTGAGTAAGCAAAAACATGGATAACTACCGGTAAATCATAATTATAAAGAACAGAATACAATTTTACAATTTCTTTCAGTTCTTCTTCTACCAGTGCTGATATTTAGAAAAAGTGAAGGAAAGCACATCATTGAGACTTTATTTAACATTTTATTGGAATTTATTTTCATATGATGCTTTGCTAAACATGATGAATAAAACTTCTAATTAAGTGTCATTAGGGATCCCTGCCAAATATTGAAACTGGCTGTTCTATCCCCCGGGTCAAGTAAGAGCAGCAAGTGATTAGGAACATGTGAACCTGAGGTCCCAGTGCTTAAAAGCCGAATGCCTAAAAGTTATGACTTCTAGATCATTCCTAGCTGTTTACATATGCAACAGTTAAATCCTGAAGGCTGGATAATATTATTAATATTATTAAATGTTTTATACAGCACTCAACTGGTACATTATATTGTTTCAAATACATGTATTCTGTTGCACTTTACATGAGTTGAGAGAGGTAATTAAAAGTGTATGCGATCAATTATATCCACTTTTAATCTTAATAATCATTACATTAAAATTACTTAAAAGCCTCATCAACTAAATGTGTTTTAAGGGTCTAATGAGGTTTTGCCTCTGTTCACCCACATTATCCCTCACCTGTGTCATTATCCACAGGAGAAAGAAAAACACAGATAGTATCCTTAAAAAGTGTACAGTCCAGTTCAACCTCAACTTACCCTGAAGTTTATGACACAGTATCCAACTGAATGTTGTTGTTATAATAGAAAATTATGAATAATTGCTGGATGTGCTGCATATGCTTGTGCTCGATCTACTCTCCACACGGTTCAAAATTCTTGCTGTATGGTAACTTTCATTCTCATGCAAGAGACTGTACCACCAGCTTACCCCTACAGTTGTGACTTTGTATTAACATGAAAAATAGCGTCTTCTCATTGAAACTAGAATACGGGTAGTCGACAAGTGACTGCGTGTATCCGCCAAAATCAGAGTAGGATGGGTTAAGTGAGGCATGGATTGATTGGCAAGGGGAAATAGAGTTACATGTGTTACATATTAGAATGGATGTCTGCCATGTAAACATGATTGTAGGTGGCGCCACCTGTTATTTGAATGAGAAACTATCCAAGATGTATACACATGCAAAATTTCAGGTTGAAAAGTCAAACCACTGCAGAGATATGAGTGATTTTATCCCACAGCAGACAAACAGATGGACACTGTGCAAAAATGGCTGCAGGTGGCACCACAATTTTTGTTTATGTTATAAAGCTATCCAAGGGCTACATTTGTGTAAATTTTTTTTCCTGATTGGTCAAAGGAGTCCGGAGATATAAGCATTAATGTCTGCAGCATGAACGTGAATGAAGCTGGTGCCATATGTCATAAAATCAAGAAAGCTATCCAGGATGTATACGCATGCCGAATTACAGGTAATTTGGTCAAACCACTGCAGAGATATGAGTGATTTTAACCCAAGGCAGAAAAACAGATGGACACTGTGCAAAAATGGCTGCAGATGGCACCACCATTTTTGTGTATGTTATAAAGTTATCCAAGGGCTACATTTGTTTAAAGTTTTTTCATGATTGGTCGAACAAGTCGGAGATATAAGCATGGATGTCTACAGCGCGAATGTGAATGTGGGTAGCACCACCTGTCATAAAATCAAGAAAGCTATGAGGGATGTATAAGCATGCCGAATTTCAGGTAATTTGGTCAAACCACTGCAGAGATATGAGTGATTTTAACCCAAGGCAGACAATCAGATGGAAGCTGTGCAAAAATGGCTGAAGGTGGTGCCACCATTTTTGTTTGTGTTATAAAGTTATCCAAGGGCTACATTTGTGTAAAATATTTTTCCTGATTGGTTCAACGGTTACTGAGATATGAGCTTAGATGTCTCCAGCGTTAAAGTGAATGTAGGTGGTGCCACCTGTCATAAAATCAAGAAAGCTATCTAGGATGTATAAGCATGCCGAATTTCAGGTGAATTAGTCAAACCACTGCAGAGATATGAGTGATTTTAACCCAAGGCAGATGAACAGATGGACACTGTGCAAAAATGGCTGCAGGTGGCGCCACCATTTTTTGTGTATGTTATAACGCTATCCAAAGGCTATATTTGTACAAAATTTTTTTCTTGATTGGTCAAACGGTTCCCGAGATATGTGGGTTTATGTGTGGAAACAGACGCACAAATGGACGTTGGTCAGAGAGGAAAGGTCAGAGGTCAAGGCCAATTGGTTAGGCACCAGTTCACATGTGACCCAATAATTGGTGTAAGTTTCGGAAAAATCCGTCCAGTAGTCTCAGAGGATTTCTCCAGAAATGAACGCAGCGGCGGCGGCGGAACCTGGTCAAAAACATAGTATCCGCAAAACTTAAAACAAATACAATAAATTGGTACCTGCCAAAATATTGGCCTGAATCTGTTGGCTTCATCCTGTACATGACTGTTAAAAACAGGATGACCAGGCATGATCACAGGCGTCAACATAAAAACAGCTCCTAAGTCCAGGTGCATTGCATGAGCTACAACACCTGTCAATCATGAGATACTCTGACTGACTTGGCCCCAAACTGTAATACATACATGTGCCAGCTGACTGAAACATTGCTGGCCCGGGGCCCAAAACACTACCTTTGCCACCTGGGTCATTTCTGCTGAGACCCCTAGACCTATTGTACAAATCTACAATGAATTTACATTCAGTCCATGGACCATAATGTACATCCTGCAGCGATACATCAGAGGACATGAAGGTCCAATGTATGAACTAGTTTGGACTACTCTTTGTTTGGGATCTGTTGCACATGCGCAAAACGGGATCTCCAGGCATGCACCCTTGTTATGTAAAAAGACACACGTGGACTATGTTTACTTACATCCAAATCCATAACAAGGTGTTAAAAAGACCCAGTTGTGGCTCTGTTGAGTTAAACAGCTCAAATGGAGGTACTGAAACCATGTGCTGGGAGGGTTATGCCTGAAAACTTTTGTATAAAGCAAAAGTGAACTGACAGTGTGGAAGAATAGGCATAGTATTGCCCCTGATTGTGTCCCTTTATTAGACTAGTTTCTTCATATACTGACCGGATCTGACAGAGGGATGTTTTTGTGCATTGTAGAACTTTCTCATGTCACTGATTGGTATCACTCCCTTTCTGTTACTGTCCAACTTCTGGAACGCCTGAAAATAAACACAAAAGTCTTAATTGTTTAATGTATTTTGCAATAAAAAGTATACCTTTATCCAGTGAAGTAGTTGGATCCACTGTAATCAATTCCAGGCCTCTCAGGTCTGAGACTTAACTGCAAGTCCTTTTGGTTTGAATCGAACTCTACCATCTTTGAGTCCGATTTATTTGGACCCCATGTCCAAGTCCCAAGTCCAATCCAAATTTCCGTATTTTAAGAAATTAAATGGGAAAATTTGAGACTATCATATGTGTTTGTATGTTAATTTATACACTTGCTTTAATATATTATTACATTTATCTCTCAATGCAGAGTTAAATTTTGGTAATATATACCCAATTTTGTCATATTCTGGTAATAGTTCACACATGGATAGAAGTCTTCATAGTAATTGAAAGAGCATTTTTTTCTACTCTACTGGGCTCAAATGGACTGGGCCTGATTCTAAAGTGCTTCCTTTCTCAAGTCTAAGTCCACCACCCTCCAGTCCCACTGAGTCTCTATGAGTCAACTCAAATCCAAGTCCAGGCTCCAGTTCTTAATTACTGTCTTTATCTAATGTATAGATACCAATATCAGGGCTCGACATTAACAGATGACCGCTTGCCCAGGCAAGTAAAAGTGCCAGAAAATGATGGCAGGGCAACCAAAAGTGGTTTCCTACTTGCCGAATGGGCAAATGGGTGCAACATTAACCTTTACACAAAGGTCTGAATCTTGACTAAGATTAAGTTAGCCCCTTTCTTTTTCAGGAAAAGTCAAGTCATACTGTAATAACTCTAGCTTAAATTACCTGCATGTTTTAATCTGTGCAAATGCTAAAGAGAAACATTATTAACAAACAAACATTTGAATATGTGTACTGTTGCAATATAATCATGTGGCAGTGGCAGATTTGTGTGGGATGAGAATAAGTTCATAAAAGCTAGCCGTCACTTGCCCTACTTTGCAAGTACTTTCAAAAGCAAATGTTGACCCCTGATCAACTAAGTTACAGATAGAGGGACATCTTAGTTACCTGCTGTGATGAGTTCTCCAAGACAGAAAAAAAAGAGACATAATCAAAACTGGGAAACAGTGCTGACATGTGATACATCAAAATAATACTGAAATGAATAAATTTAAAGCTATTGTTATGTTTCTAAAAAACTCATTTTACTTACATTACAAAAACCCTGTCTGATATATATAATAGTAAGTGGATACGTAAAGATGGCAGCCTACCTTGCGGACATAAAGTTTTCTGTATTCATCCATTTCACCAATAAAGCTTCTCATGAAAATGTAGTAGTCCATGTAGGCTGTACCCTCCTCATCTAACATACCCCATAACTCATCCAGACTCTGTCGGGAAGAAATAGAATAAACACAGAATACAATGAAATCTGACTATTTGGCAAGTCTGCCTTTAATATCCCTTGCTCCTGTGCATCTAGAATTTGAGGAAATTATTTAATGTGAAAAATTAAAGGAGCCTAATATATAACGTCTATTAATAAAAAATAATCCTTTGAACTTTAATCCCTTGAACCTTTTATAATAACAGGTAAGAAAATGCCAATCCCACCACACACCAGATGATTGTTTTGTTTATATCCATCTGTTTATAACATTTGGGGGGGGTCAAAATAATCAAAACATTAAAAAAAGACATTAAGTGGCAACTCAGATCAACCACAGCTTTACAAAGGGTGTTTTGCAGTTCTAATGACCTTTCAACTTGTGCACATATCAATTATACCACTCAAGACTACATGATTTTTATTTTTTTTTAATATTGGCATATGTAAAGTGTTTAATAACCGCTTGAAGAGAAGCAAGCCTAAACATCCATCACAGAGACATCATAAGAATTTTTTTTCGCAGAAATTATATAGAGTTCATTAATTTGTACACAGAGTAAGCAATAAATTACATAAATTCTACAGAGGCAGGTGAATAATTAGCTGTAACTGCAGTTACTCACACCCTGTGGTATGTCCACATGGTACTTCACCAGTCCCTTCTCCAGCTCTACTTTGTTGAGGTATCCGTCCCCCGTGTGGTCCACCTGGCGGTACAACCTGCCAAGACCTGTGAACACTGTCACACCTCGTCTCTTCAGCTGGCGCTTCACAAGATCTGTAACAGGAAGTAAAACTAAATATAAGGTATGAAGTAGATATTGGCATGGTTAGTTTATCTTCAGACTAAAACATGACTTCTACAAGATAAACTTTTTATATATAAAACTGGAGAATGACAATATCTTGATTTTTTAATTGGGGGAGGGGCACATAATGCTTTGTCAGAGCGAGGCATAACAAGTGCTAGGAGGGTATTGGAGGGGGAATCCTCTTCCCATGGTCAAGGAATTTTTAAAAATAATATATGCTATAAATTGGCATTTCTGTGTATTTTTTTTATAATATAAGCTCTTAATCACAGGAACTTAATTTTTTATTCACCGGGTGCTTTTTTCGCCTGCCTTTTTTTTAACTTTCTTGCTAGTATTGCCAAGATTTAATTTTTTGGCCTAAGAATGCTCAGATCTCAGGGGGGACGGCTGCCCCAGTATGTTGTTATTGAGATATTGTGCGCCAAATAAGCGTCACTGACAGAAGGACGGACTGACATGGTGTTCACTATGGGCACTGCTTATCAAACGGGGCCCTAATAAGACAGTTGGTCATTAAGCCTATTGTCTTTATATTTCAGTTCCCTATTGTACAGCAAAGATTGTATATTTATCCACTTGTGTGCTGCTTTTATTTTCATAACTTCACAAGATTGAATAAAATATTCTCAGGAAGACAGATGATCTGGAATATAGTCCGTCCGAAAACCCCTGTCGGCATGTTTTTTTGCGATAATTATTTTAAGAATATTCTTTAAAAAAGGCCCTTTGGCCTGAGATAGATAAACAGATATTCCGCCAATTTTGTGTAGTTATATCTCATGTAAAACTTATTTACTTTGCAAATCTTTTGCGTTATTTATGCTGTAATACCATGGATGGCGTCTTCCTGGCACTGCTGGACAGTAAATTCCTCCATGGTATACTTTCCATGTCTGTGGCTGCGTTTGGTGTTTGTTAGACAACAGTGACGTCACAAAGACGTCACAGTGATCGGTTTCGCGTCACCTTCAATTGACCGACGTCATAAGTTTGACTGGCTTGTTTATTATCAGTTCTCAGGAAAGGAATAATAAGTTGTAAACACTATAACCTGTTTTGTCAAATTTTGGATTATTTGTCTCATACAAAATAAAAGCATGGTAAGGCATTACCCTTTACGCAGGTAGTCGGAGGAATAGCTCAAGCAACCTTTGGACAAGAAAGATTTACACTGCTTTACTTGTATGAAAAAATTACCCCAGAAAAACATGCGGACACGGGTACTGGGACGGACTATACAGTATAGTAATATGACAGGTTACACATAAAGTTTTGGCTTTCAGTTTGCTGGGGCTACAAACATTGTTTGTACCTTGTATTTCCCTCATCAGGGCATTCTCCTCCCTGTCGTGGGCCTCTGCTATCTCGTAAAGCTGTTTCAGGGTTTGCTTTCTCTCATGGCGGGGTATACCTTCACCACTGTAAAACAGAGAAGTTGCAATGCATTCATTTTATATGCAAATAATCACTTTTCCTTAAACAAGGGACCCATGGGTCATGGCGCTCAGCTGATCATGATTGGAATATGAATGTTTCTCCACTGTGATACTATATCGAGTCGATAAAGCTTATGAATATCATGGACATGTTGGGCTATTATAAAGGAATGTAATGTAATATGTGAGTAAATGATAAATGAAATTACCTGACTGATGGATTAATAGAGTCAAATATAGTGGTTTATTTTTTATTTATTTAGGAGGGGTTGAAAATTGTGATATATTTGAGCAAATATGAATGCAATGACAGCAGTAATAAGCAGTAGTAGAATGATGATAAGGCTATTTGTTGAAGGATCTAAAGTGTATGGCAGTCTGCAAGCTTTCAATTTGACAGATATGATGTTATGATTAACTATGCTGATGAAGTGATTTATGAATTTGTGACTGTATGACACAATATCTCTTTAGTCTTGACAAGGTACATTATTGTGATGCCCACTATGTCTACATATTACACAATACTGACATAATTTCTGGCATGTACATAGGTACCTATGGACGAATAGTTATACAAAATATTAAAGTATGAATATATCTGATTCATCTTGTTCTAGCTTACTGAGGCTGACTTTGGGATGGGGTTCGGAGAAGGGAAAAGTGAGGGCAGCATGAAGGTGGATGTAGAAATATTCTATTGTAATGTTTTTCATTTATATAAGAATATGAAAAGCTAAGAGGAAAGGGGCCCTCCTACTTAGTTATAGTAAAGTTCTAAATATATGATTGCAAAATAATACTCTGACAAGACTGTCATGAAGAAAAACAGTAAAAGTTTTGAGATACTGTGATGCATATGAAAATTTACAGATGGACTGGCAAGTTGACAGAATGGACTAATACCTTTATTTCACTTTCAAGGGAATAATGCATTTAAGTTTATATATAATCCTATTTTTTTTAAGCATATCCACTTTTTCCATTAAGAAGTTTTTATCCGAATCATTTTTTTATTTACAGGTTTTATAAATTTTTAATAAAAAACCTGAAAATATAAGTTAAAATATTAGAAATGTTGCAAAAGTTGCAATCATTATATATACAGAGTAAAATACTGAAACTATAAGTTAAAATATTAGAATTGTTGCAAAAGTTGCAATCATCATATATCCAGAGTGTAGCTCATAATGGGTCATATTATGCATACACATATATTTTATTATTTTTAAATCATAAATGTTTAAACTGAATTTAAAAGAAAATAATGCCACAACATGGCATCTACAAGAATATTCCTTGAATCACTATTAAAAAGTTTTGCACATTGGAGTTTTCAGTACATGCTTAATTTTATTCACCAAAATAAAATAAAAGATTCAGTAAATTTGATAAAATAAGACATTACAAATAAAGTATACACACTGTTGGTTGAATGAGGGACAAACAATATCATTGTGCTAATTACTATCCCAGTTTTAATTTATTACTGGAATTAATAGTCAATTTCACACCTGGTGAAGTTTTTACTCCTCTGAAGTAAGGAATTACTTATCTCATGAACATCCACACTTTCATAGCAATACACCACTTTGTGGACACAATTAAATGTACACTTTAATCACTGTAACCCTGGTGGTACAATACAAAATCTAAAATGTAGCATAGCCTAGAATAAGAATGAATCAAATACAGAAAATAATAACATTCATCTAGTTTATGCACCATCTGGGGGGGGGGGAGTGCAGGGCAGAGGGGAAGCCTGCTGGTAGTGGCCAAGCTGACCCAAGGCAAGCTGTCTGGGGTGGGTTACATAATGCAAGTGGGGCTGTACTACTAGCTGGGCTAGATGTAAACAACACTTGACATGGTGTATGAAAACATGAATAAAAGCTATTCTTTCCAATAAATTTCTTTGAAATTTCAGAATTTAAAAGATTAAATCCTTATGTATATATGCTGTGAAAATTAAATCAACAGTGCCAAAGTTGGACAAAATTCAAGGTATTGTTTTTTTATTTATGCTAATAACTTGAAAAATTTGCAAAATTCAGATCTTATTTTGGGTAAACAATTGAATCTTGATTAAATAAAGTTATATTCCTGAAAAAAAGTATCTAGGTTCAGCAATTCTCATGTTAGGTGAGTAAATATATTTCCTGATTTTTTAAAAAATTGCATTATTTTTTGGCCCATAACTTCAAAATAATACCCAATACTGACCTAATTTTTGGTATGTTCATAGAAAACGTATGAAAGAATGTGAATACTAAATACAATCAAAAACAGATCAGTGGTTTTGATATTAGGCAGCCTTGAAGTGTAACAATGGCTTTTTTTTATGGAAAAAAGAGTTTTTCTTCCTTAATATCTCGAAGGAACGAAGTCCTAATGACCCAATTTTTGGTGTGGTAGAAGATTTTGGGGACATCTAAAATTAAGCCAACAGCCTGGGGAGCATAGAGATGTACACTGAATGACCTACAGTCATCAAAGTGGACTGCTTGACAATGCAAGGGAATACAACAAGAGCCTCCAAAAATATTCAATAACTAGCCTAATTTTGCAGCTTTTATTTTAAAATTTCAGATTTTAACAGATTAAATCCTTATGTATACATGCTGTGAAAATTAAATCCACAGTACCTACAGGAAAAAAACGTACCGTGGCCAAAGTTGGGCAAAATTTAAGGTACCAATTTTATATTTTTGCCAATATTTAAAAAAATTGAACAGATTTTGATCTAATTTTTGGTATACAATTAAATTTTGATTAATTAAAGTTGTATTACTGGAAAGAAGTCCCTACCTTTAACACTTTTGGTCTTAAGTGACCAAATATCTTCCTGATTTTTTTACAAAGTCCATTATGTTTGGGCCCATAACTTTTTTAAATTATTTAATACTGACTTAATATCTGGCATGTACATAGAGACTATATAGAGGAATATTTATGGTAAATATGAAGAAAACCAGATGAGTGGTTTGGTATAAGGTAGTCCTGAAGTGTGAAAATAGATTTCTAATAAAAAATTGAGGTTTTTCCTTAATATCTCGAAGGAACGAAGTCCTATTGACCTAATTTTCGGCATGGTAGGAGATTTTGGGGATATCTAACTGTATGCCGAAATTCAGATTCGTAGGTCCAACAGTGTCGAAACGTGCCAGTCTTACGGACGGACATCCAGACGGACAGACGGAAGGACAGACAAACGGACGGATGACGGACAATGGACCACGACTATAGCTCAGATGACTTAAAGTCAGCTGAGCTAAAAAAACAAAATAAATAACAGTATAAATGATATACAGGAAAGTAATTTTTAAAACTAGAAAATCTGGGTGTCTCAGGCATACCCTCTTTATAATTTAATTTCTTATGTGCTTTTTTAGGAGCAAGCACCAGATGGTCGATACTTTGACATGTGATAATGGTGCTGCCAGCTGGTGGCAGATCTGTAAACTAAATTCTTCTGCTGAAAGAACTTCAATTTGGTTCAAGCCAATGAATTACAAATAGTTTGGGACTGTATGGACTAAATCTCAGTTAAGACTTCAGACTATCAGTCTAAAAGAAAATATCTAATTGAAAGTTGTTTATATTTATGAACCTAAAACCTGCAATTTGAAACTAGACATTTCTTGGCACCGCAGGCGCCAGAGTATCCCCAGACACAGTAGCCCCCCCCCCCCTTTAAGAATAGGCCCCCATTTTTAGCAGCATATACTGACACTTGGCAAGCAATTATTGTTTCTTCCATCTATCAATCCACAATCTTTTTGAAGATGTTGGTCCTGTGACCTTGATCTTTTTAAAGATGTGACCTTGACCTTTGACCTCATGATCCCAAAATCAATTCAGGTCTTGCTTTTCCAATGGGACATATACAAGTCAAGTTTGAAATCCATACATCAATAAAAGCAGGAATTATCATCCAGAAACTAATTTTTGGACAGATGGCTCCTGTAACCTTCACCTTTGACCTTGTGACCTCAAAATTGATAGGGGTCTTCCACTCTTGGCAGGTGAACTATATGTGCAAGATGAAATATCTGAGATGAATTGTTTGGCTGAAAATGCATCCACAATCTTTTTAAAGATGTGTCCTGTGACCTTGACCTTTGACCTCATGACCTCAAAATCAATTCAGGTCTTGCTTTTCCAATGTGACATATACAAGTCAAGTTTGAAATCCATACATCAATAAAAACAGGAATTATCATCCAGAAACTAATTTTTGGACAGTTGGCTCCTGTGACCTTCACCTTTGACCTTGTGACCTCAAAATTGATAGGGGTCTTCCTCTACTGGCAGATGAACTATATGTGCAAGATGAAAGATATGAGATGAAATGTTTGGCTGAAAATGCATCCACAATCTTTTTAAAGATGTGTCCTGTGACCTTGACCTTTGACCTCATGACCCCAAAATCAATTTGGGTCTTGCTTTTTCAATGGGACATCTATAAGTCAAGTTTGAAATCAATACATCTATAAAAGCAGGAATTATCATCCAGAAACTTATTTTTGACAGATAGCTCCTGTGGCCTTGACCTTTGACCTTGTGACCCCAAAATTGATATGGATCATCCACTATTGGCAAGTGAGCTATATATTCAAGATCGAAGACCTTGGATGAAAGTTTCGCTTAAAATGCATCCACAGTATCTTTAAAGATGCCAGTCCAGTGACCTTGACCTTTGACCTCATGACCCTAGAACCTATAGGGTTCTAACTTTAGTGGTGGGCCATACACAAGTCATGTTTGAAATCCATATGGCTATCAACACTGGAGATATCATAAGAGGTGTAAGATTTTCACCAAATATGGACACATTAAAGGTCAAGGCCACTCTCATGGTAAAGGTCATGACCCAAATGTAAATAGACCTCATCCCATAACCCATCTCTCCACATGTGCATAATATGAAAGAAATCTGTCCATTAGTTTTTGACTTATTATGCTTACAGTACTGTCAAGTGGCAATTATGGGGGTATTAAAAGGCGTAAAAACAAGAAAAGGATAATAGGCCACCAGTTTCCGGTATATCACAAGGCTATCCAAGATCTTCGGTCACCTTGATTTTTGGACCAGTCCATGCAAGCTTACTTGAGATATTTAAGATTTTGTGTTATTTTTAGCAAAAATGGACCTATTCAAGGTCAAGGTCACTCTCCTAGCATAGGTCATGACCCCATTTTAGATAGGCTTCGTTCCCTTATCTATATCTATACAAATGTAAAGTTTGAAAAAGATCAGTGAAATATTTTTTGAGTTACCTCGCTCACAAGGTTTTTCTGCGGCAGCGGCGGTGGGACCGTTGTGAAACCATAGTATCCCGACTTTGTCTGGGGATACAATAATAACTAATAAGATCAATGTTCAACATATCGTTCTGAATTCCAATTTGTAACAAGGTTAGGATAGGATAATATGTTTCATAAGACTGACAAGACATATTTCTTGCTTTCTGTATTTATTTAATGCAGAGTATACTATTTTTCTATGACCTTTTATTTTTCCCTGTTAATAATTACTGAAATAACAGTGCCCTGTACTTTGTGATTATAAGAGGAAAATATTTGAGTCCGCTTAAGAATGATATTACAGCTGCCACTCTAAGCAGATTAAAACAAGGTCACCACAAAAAGGAGCATCCCCTCGCAAAGGGCATAATTAGAATGGGAGTATTACACGGAGTGAAAATAAGGAGGGCAACTCTCTGGCCTTGACCTTTACTCCTGTGACCTCAAACTAAATAGAGTTCTTCATCCATGGGTGGGTGAGCCATAAGAGCAAGATGACACTGACAAGTGTTGGTCACACGGTTTGGCCTAAAATGGGTCCACAAGCTTTTTCAAAGAAATGGGCCCTGTGGCCGTAATCTTTGACCCTGTGACCTCAAAACTGATAGGGGTCTTCATCCATGGGTGAGCCATCTGTCTAAGATGAAAGGTTTTGGTCAAAAGGTTTGGCTTAAAATGGGTCCAAAAGCTTTTCCAGGAAGTGGGTCCTTTGGCCGTGACCTTTGACCCTTTCACCTCAAAATCGATAGGGTTCTTCATGTTTGTGTGGGTGAGCCATATGTGCAAGTTGAAAGGTTTTGGTCAAATGGTTTGGCTTGAAATCGATCCACAACCCAGTTCCGGACAGACAGAAGGATGGATGAACAGACTGGTGGATGGACAGGAGGACACACAAACAGAGGCGTTACTATATCCCTTTCTCAACTCCTCTGTGAGGTGATAACAAAATGCAGCATACTGGTGAAAATTATGAAAATTGAAAAGTGTTCTCACATAATATCCTGTTTCTCTTTTTCGTCTACATCAGTGATGCGAAATGATACATATTGGTTCATCTGTAAGGAGTCTGGCAGTGGTTGGTTGACTGTAGGAAACGTCAGAGTGCTTCCCTGCAAATGAAGATAAAACAGAGAGATTTATAACAAGAAAATATAGACTAGTAAGATGCCGCAGATGAACACCACCAGGATCCTGATCAAACACTGGTGTGTGCTACATGAGTGCATGAAGAATGAATGCATTCCCAGAATGTGTCTCAATTCACAAACTTGATGACTGTATCACAGGTCAGCACTGTCCACAAAAACAAAGGTGCCCTCTCCTACCAATAAATGGCTTTTGCTCTTGGCCAGGATAAACAAAATGCCCAAATTACATCAGGATTAAACCTAAATTTAAAATACTTATTAACATACCAGGTATGTTTATTTTTTATGAAATATGATAATTTCTCTTTAAAAAGGATGTAGAATGCGCTAACATTTCAACATAAAACAATTTGCTTAATCCTATATACAAGCAGTAATAAGCTTGCACTTGGCAAAATCAGTGACTCAAAGCCTTAACATAGGGGAAGCACCCCAATGTGCAACTTCACAAGTCAAGATGTTTCAAGCTTCAAAAAATTCTCTCTTTACATGTGTTTCTTTTTCAAGTTTCTGCTCTTTGTTCGGGAGTTTTTATGCATGAGCAAGATTTGACCTCTGGTCATGCAGTCTTGTTATGGTACACAGACACACATGGACTGTTTACTCCCACACAATACCATAACAAGATATGAAACATTGCATTACAGATATTAAGTGTGAGGGGATGGTTCTGCTTTTCAGCCAAAACGAACTGATGGTTAGATAATTCACATATTATTGCAAATGTTTATGTACCTTCAATGGATGATTCTCTAGGTTAACACTAACCCTTCCCAAAAGTTCATTCGAATTCTATCATAACTTCTGAGTGAGTTTTTTTACAGACAAACCTACCAAATAACTCCAAAAAAACAAAAGAAGGGTGGGTCATGGGTGAAACTGTTTAACCACACCTGTCACAGAACTAATGGCAACAGCAGATATATGTTGTGACACAAAGTTACCTAATTTGGACCTAATCAAAGGAATTAGTTAACCATCATCTAAAATGAAAGTGTTAAAACTTTATGAAAATAAGCTAACATAGCTGGCTTCCCCTTCACCTTACTTGCACATATACATGTCAAGAGATCAATTTTGTTGTAAAATTTAGTGCAGATAGCTACAGTCAATTCTGGTTTAATTAACTAGGAATGATGTGATGGAACTGTCAAGATTTTCAGTTAAGGCATAGCTATGCCTAGGTATCCAATGTGGCTGCAAAGCTTCGCAGCTACATTTGAGATCAAGTTATTCTTACTGGTTTGCGAAATATTATCATTTAACTGCCATCTGATTGGCTAATTGCCATATGCTAAAACCAGTTGACTGGCCTTTCTCATTATTTCTTTATTCCTGAAGCTACTCTGATCTACTTACATGTATTGAGTGTATTATATTTTAAGACAATTATTATGATATGTACCGCATCATGAGACAATGTTTTGTGACAGCCCTTCCCTAAACACTACTGACTGTATTTGATGTTTTAGTGGACCACACATTCATATGTAAAACTCACCTGTTTAATGTCCATAATAGTGTAGTTCTCTCCTCTCCGCTGCCCTGATGGGTGGGTATACACCCCTCTCTTCACAAAAGGCATGGCTTTAGCACTGGAACAGAATAAATATATTAAGTTATTTCATAGCACTTTAGTCAATTAGTTACCTAGGAGTGGATTCTACAGAGAAATTGTGAAGAAGAACATGGATAATGATGTAAATGATCAGATTAACGATTGAATGGATAAAGTCACCTTTTATTCTTTTAACAACATATTCATTATAATACATGTTTAAAATCTTATCTATCAAAAACTTAACTAGTAGACAGTAACCACAGCAGGGAGCCAGGCTGGCATAATCCACAGGAGAGCAAACAAAATATAATAATAATGATGATGAAATATTCAAAAAGTTCCAAGTCCAGATAAGTCTGTAATAAAAAGGAGAGGTATAGGTGCCTCCATCAGACTATCATTAATACAAAATAAAAACAAAAATATACCTTTTTCCAAATTGTCTGAATTCATATATGGTAACAGAGCTGTCAGCAGCAAAGAAAAATCCTGTCAGCTCCCTAATGGCATCTCGTCCATTTCTGAAATTAACATCATATTTTAAATTTTAAGAGTCTTGGTAGTCAATATTTTCTACAGTTAAATATAAATGATACTACAAGATGCCTTTTTGGTACAGACTACTGAGAATACTGCATACTAGAGATTGATATTTAAAGCTATACCCTATAAGAAAATGCCTATTTATGTACTGATGCAAAAAGATTTCTATCAATAAGCATTTGTTGTATACACTATACATTCTTATATTCTATGATCTCTTTGCATGACTTTTAGCTTAAAAGAGCAAGGTGAGTTTTGAATGAGGCTTTTCATTTGTAAATCTGAACTTCAATACCCTCCGATTATTGTTTAATTTTTATATGATCTGTGTTTTTAATAATGTAATTAGATCTTATGTCATTTATTTATTCTTTGGGCTATTAAAACTGTGGTTGTACAATATGCAGTAAAATATGAAACATGTTTTCACAGAATTTCAACATAACTCAAAATTTGCTAAGACAAAGATACACCATTCCTATAGGATTTCAAATAAACAAACCTTGTCAGGACTCTGGCTCCAAACCTAACCATCCTGGATAAAATGTTCTCTGTGGCAGTGCCAGATGTCTTCACCCTGGGAAAAAAAATCAAACTTTAACAATGTGAATCTATCTGAGAAAAACAAGGTGTACTTAGTCATAATAACATACAGCTGGAATTTTAGGTAATAATTCAAGGTATTATATGGCTACAAAAGTAGTTTCTGCAAGGAGGCCAAAGCACTGGGGATAAAACTTCTTTGTAAAAATTAACAGCTGTCTGAGATAAAGACATTCTTTTTTCAGTATTATAAATTAGAATTTTAATATTACAAAATCAGACAGCTTCAATAATTAAATCAATTTATGTGAATAATCTGAAGGTAATGGTAGCAGTGATGTCATGCAGAGCTGCCTTTAAAATAGTGAAACTCAGCTAGTGTTACAAAGAGGCATCCCTGTTATCTCTCTCATATATAAATACACATATTAAACACACTTTTTCAGAGCAGTTTCACTCACCTTGAATCATGCAGTGCTCTAACTGTCCCCCTCTTCATGCCAGGGTAGTGCTCTAGAGCACCTCTCATGACAAGCTGATTCTGCTCTGGATCACTGATAACAGCTCTGGAAACAAGAAAATCAACAACATTAACAGGAAAAATGTTTTTTTTTTTCATTTCCTGAAATTTTGTACAGGTTTAAGTACCTCTGAGTATTCAAGGTATCTGATCCGTTTTCTTATCCTACACACTCATGGGTTCTAGACATTTGCTACACCACACAGGACATGGGTTAATTAACTTGTACAGTAGAGCGACGTTTCAAGGACAGGGTTTTTGCTCAGATTGTTCAGATAAACAATAAGGTCAATAATTTAATAGGTGCTTGTGTCTCATTTTGTTTAGTCTGGTTGACTAGCAAGCCTAATTAAAAGAAAAAAGGACCCAAGAGCTGTGGACAACACGGACTGGCGGGACAGGGTCGAATGCATAATTAACTGACAGTACTTATCGCTGCAAATCCCAGTACATTAGCTTAAAGTTAGGCAATCTTTTATATTTGGTTACCTTTTATTTTTTTCATTGTTCAGATTTTGGATAAATGATCTACATTTTGATTCTCAGTTTTCAATTTTGGATAAACAATTTTTTGGATAAACAGTGTTGTGATTTATGACCCTCTACTGTATAAGTATATTCTGATTATAAACAAGAACCACAATGCCTTGGTATTAAAATGGATAAGCACCTGATCAGACAAGTTTCACTGCATATGCCAAGAGTTAGAAGTTTTGAAATATCAAATTTGAAAACATATTGTGAAGGAGTGGCAGTGAAAATCACAATATTTTGTCACTGCAAACTTATTTAGCAAATCCCATGAGCTGACGCTATCATAATATCTGACATGAAAATATGAACAAAGGGAGTAGCCTACTGTGTATGGGTTTGGTTGTTTCTGGTTCATTTTCAAATGACATTCAAGTGAACCACTTACTTCACACTTAAAATATCAGACAAGGCACCTTTAAGCTGGGAAAGGTTATGTGTTCATCCCTGTGTGTCAGTCTTTGTATTGCTATTTGTTTGTTTGTCTTAATAACAATTCCAAAATTCTCCATGAGTTTCAAGGAAATTTTGTGAAAGGGAAGATGATGGGCAAAGAACATTTTTTTTTTTTATTTTTGGGCTGATCAATTAAACATGAGGGACATGAATTAGGTCTAAGTTCCAACCAAATGGACCCCTTTATGTCTGCTTTTCTGTTCATATATCATCATAATTTCTCCAAAAGTTCTGAATGAAGTTTGATCAAATTAAATATTGTGGAAGGCTGGGTCATGGGTAAAAGAACTGCTAAATTTTGTAGTAGATCTATGCATGGATCCAAGTACTGACAAGAGTACGGGCTCTCTGAGTGTCTTCTGGTTTAACGACTCATTTAGTGTAGAAACTGTAATTCCTCCTACCTGGACAGCTGATCGATCATGACAGTCTCCACCAGTTTATTTTTCTTCTTTTCTGACTCCAACATTTCCTGAGTGGAAAACAAACAGTTATTATAATAAATGTAAAATCTGATAATACAGGTCACAGTCAGGGTTGCTCATAAAGATTACTGGCCCAGATCTAGGGATCAATTACTGATAAAAAAATTGGGATTTGTATAGCAAGGTTCTGTAAAATTTAAAAAAAACTACGTCTTACAGTCATATAGTTGTGGTTGAAGGATAACAGATGAGGTACTGCAAGGTGTTGTCACATGATATTTTATTAACAGGTAGCAAAGATTAAAGCAAGTGTCAAATGGTGTGATATTTTTCTATGAATTTCTAAGCTGCAGTATACTATGATTTACAGAAATGATTCATAAACAATCACAGAGAATTGTATCATGTCCTGCTGCTAAACTACACTTCACACAACATTATTCTCTGTTACTGTTTGCAACTGGGATGCAATAGGTGCAATTGTCTTAAATGGTCTACCATTTCTGTGACAACTCTACAAACACTATGATTTATTTCCTACAATATGCCATAATGTGTCCACTTTTAACATGTCTTAACCCCTACATTTTGATATATTTTCCTGTGACCCCACCCCTTCCCTATCCCCTAATGTATTTGCATACAATCTGCTACGATAAAATTGTCATGGGTACTCCCAGGTGCTAAGATTTCATACAATGTCACAGGAAATCATAGGAAATTATAGTTTATTTGCTTACCACATCTAACTTTCGTTGTAGATGTGCTTGTGAATATGGATCAGCCGTCCAGTTTTTCTGCAGCTGATGGACAGGTGTGTCCTCGGGTACGCGAGCAGATGATCGAGCTGATGATCTCTCAGTTAAACGGGCAGATGGGGGGTAGTTCAGCTTCAATCTTTCTATCTCCTGTTCCACCTCCTCCTGCAGAAACAACCTGGATTAACATCTCTAGCTCTAAACTGTCTTACAAGTGTAACTGTATACATGGTGTGCGGCATGTACTACATGCATGGTAGTATATTCATTACAGTACAGTTTTATATTTCATTGAATAATATTATGATACAACAGTATATTCTTAACAAAAGCACTGAAAAAGTGCACATTTGATGTGAAGGTAATACAGGTGAGAAACTCTATTAGTAAATATGTATAATGAGTCTCATGTTAATCCATAAGATTTTTGGTAAATCACCAAGGTGCCTCCAAAGTCCACTGACCTCTGACCTCATTAAATATGCACTGATTTTGCTGGAAATTGAATATAGGTGAAAAATTTTATTGGTAACCATTTCTGAGTTTGATCAAAATCCTTCATATTCTTCGGAAGTTATCCCGGCAACACCACAAAGTAGCCTAGTGACCCATGACCTTATTAAATATGAGTGGATGCTGCCCATAGTGAAACTTGGGGGAGACTCTCTGTTGGTAAGTTGTTATGGTTAGTTTTGTGAAAATCCATCAAAGTTCTGGTAAGTTATCACAGCGACACTAAAAGTTAACGGACAGACAGATGGAAGGACCATGGGTATACCGTCATATGACAGGTGTATAAAAAATACTTGAATTCATCTTTCAGTGTAAAAATTATGATGTGCTGTGTATAATGTATTTGTTTAATAATCTATCCCAGTAACTACCCAGTACCAGCGTCATGGGTTTTGAAACAACAAGTGGCCCATGGGCCATGACGCTCAGCTGAATTCAAGGAATGTTGAGCAATGAGCAAAATGACTGCCAGAGTGCAAACAAATCATGAATTTTGTGAAAAGTCCTTAGAAATGGGTTTCAGTGGGCTTTTGGACAGATGACAACTTCATTTGAAGGTCTCATAAATAGAAAAAAAATAGGGACCCATGGGTCATGACGCTCAGCTGACTGGGAAGAGATTCGCAAAAGGAAATTTTATCATTAGAATGGTAGTATATACCCATTCAACTGAAGCATCAAACAGATTAACCAACAGGCCGAGATTTAGTCTGTATTTATATATCTCAAAAATAGAGAAAATTTGTGTAAACTTTTAAAACTAGAATACGGGTAACCGACAAGTGACTACATGTATCTGCCAAAATCGGATAGTGAGGCATGGATTGAGTGGCAAGGCGAAATAGAGTGAGGTATGTTGCATATTAGCATGGATGTCTGCAGCCTAAATGTGTATGTAGGTTGTGCCACCTACCACAAATCCAGAAAGCTGTCCAAGTTGTATACACCTGCAAAATTTTAGGCAGAAAAGTCAAACCACTACATGTATATGAGCGATTTTTGCCCATGGCAGACAAACAGACAAACACTGTGTAAAAATCTTTGCAGGTAACCCCTCCAGTTTTGTGTATGATAAAGACCTATGTGTTCTAAACACATGCACAATTTTGGCCCAATCGGTCAAATGGTTCCTGAGATATGAGCTTGGATGTGTGCAGCGTTAACTAGAATGTAGGTGGCGCCACCTGTCATAAAATCAAGAAAGCTGTCCACGATGTATAAACCTGCAAAATTTTAGGCAGTTATGTCGAACCACTACAGAGAAATGAGTGATTTTAGGCCACGGCAGACTAACAGACAGACACTGTGCAAACATTGTTACAGGTGGCGCCACCATTTTTTGTGTATGTTACAGAGCTATCAAAGGGCTACATTTGTATAAATTTTATTTCCTGATCGGTCAAACGGTTCCCAAGATATAAGCTTGGATGTCATCAGCGTGAACGTGAACGTAGGTGGCGCCACCTGTCATAAAATCAAGAAAGCTATCCTGGATGTATACGCATGACGAATTTCAGGTGAATTAGTCAATTCACTGCAGAGATATGAGTGATTTTAACCCAAGGCAGATGAACAGATGGACACTGTGCAAACATGGTTACAGGTGGCCCCACCATTTTTTGTGTATGTTATAAAGCAATCCAAGGGCTACATTTGTATCAATTTTATTTCCTGATCGGTCAAATGGTTCCCGAGATATGAGGGTTTATGAGTGGAAACAGACCCACAAATGGACACTGGATAGAGAGGAAAGGTCAGAGGTCAACGCAAATTGGTTAGGCACCAGTTCACATGTGACCCGATAATAGGTGTAAGTTTGGGAAAAATCGGTCCATTAGTCTCCGAGGAGCTCTCTGGAAACGAACGCCGCCGCGGTGGAGGAACTCGGTCAAAAACATAGTATCCGCAAAACTTCGTTTTGGCGGATACAAAAATACAGGTGGCTCCACCAGTCTGCAGAAACTAATAAAAACACTTAATGGTCAATATCCATGCAAAAAATCATGGTGATCTCTGCATTAGTTATTCAGATACTTCAGTTTTTGTATCAAATTGTCCATTATTCTGAGGGATACTTCGGAGTCCTATAGCTTGAAGGATATGGGTAACAGAGACCTAATTTCAATTTTCCACAGGCACCATTCATGGACCTCCTTGCATGACATGAATGAAGATTCTAGGTCCAGTTGTTGTGATTTGTACCCTGTTGACAGATAACCTCATCTTTAAAGGTCTCAAAAAAAAGAAAAAAATTCGTAAAAATTTGAAAAAAAATAGAGGTGGCACACCCAGTCTGCAGAAACTGATGGAACAGCTCATGATCAATATGTATGCCGAAAATCATGACCATCAGTGTTGTAGTTATTGAAATACTGCAGTTTTTGTATCAAATTTTCCATTATTCTGGGGGGGGGGGGGGTATTTTGGACCCATACAGCTTAAAGAATATGGGTAACAGAGACCTAATTTCAAGTTTCCATGGAGACTTTTCATGGGTCTCCCTGTGTGTCAAGAATGAAGATTCTTGGTCCAGTTTTTATGATTTGTGCCCTGTTAACAGATGTTCATATCTTTAAAGGTCTCAAAAATACGGAAAAATTTTGTAAAAAAAACCGAACAAATACAGGTGGTGCCACCAGTCTGCAGAAACTTATGAAACACTCCATTATCAATATCCATGCAAACAATTATGGTTATCTCTGCATTAGTTGTTCAGATACTTTAGCTTTTGTATCAAATTTTCCATTATTCTGAGCTGTACTTTGGATTGCCATAGCTCAAAGGATATGGGTAACAGAGACCAAATTTCAGTTTTCCATGGAGACTTATCATGGGTCTCCCTGTGTGTCAAGAACGAAGATTCTAGGTCCAGTCGTTAGGATTTGTACCCTGTTGACAGATAACTACATCCTTAAAGGTCTCAAAAATGGAGAAAACAATTCGTGAACTTTGAAAAATACAGGTGGCGCCACCAGTCTGCACAAACTGATGAAACATCTCTAATCAATATGTATGTCGAAAATCATGACCATCAGTGATGTAGTTAATGAGATATTGAAGTTTTTGTATGAAATTTTTGACTATTCTGGGGGGTAATTTTGGGCCCCATAGCTCAAAGGATATGGGTAACAGAGACCTAATTTCTGGTTTCCATGGAGACTTTTCATAGGTCTCTCAGTGTGTCGAAAATGAAGATTCTAGGTCCAGTCGTTACGATTTGTGCCACACTAACAGATGACAGCATCCTCAAAGGTCTCAAAAATAGAGGAAAAAATCGTAAAAAATCAACCAGTATAGGTGGCGCCACCAGTCTGCAGGAACTGATCGAACATCTCATGATCAATATGTATGCCAAAAATGAAGACCATCAGTGATGTAGTTATTGAAATATTGAAGTTTTTGTATGAAATTTTTTACTATTCTGGGGGGTACTTTGGGGCCCCATAGCTCGAAGGATATGGGTAACAGAGACCTAATTTCTGGTTTCCAAGGAGATTTTTCATGGACCTCTCAGTGTGTCAAGAATTAAGATTCTAAGTACAGTCTTTATGATTTGTGCCTTGTTAACAGATGTTCACATTTTTAAAGGTCTCAAAAATAGAGAAAAAAATTCGTAAAAAATCGAAAAATACAGGTGGCGCCACCAGTCTGCAGGAAGTGATGTAACATCTCATGATCAATATGTATGCCAAAAATCATGACCATCAGTCAAGTCGTTAATGAGATATTGAAGTTTTTGTATGAAATTTTTGACTTTTCTGGGGGGTACTTTGGGGCCACATAGCTTGAAGGATATGGGTAACAGAGACCTAATTTCTGGTTTCCAAGGAGATTTTTTATGGACCTCTCAGAATCCCAAGTTACAAGGTTCTAGGTCCAGCGGTTACGATTTGTGCCTGGTTAACGGACGGACAGAGGGACAGACAGACAGACGGACAAAGAGTGATCGCTATAGCTCAGATGACTTTCAGTCAGCTGAGCTAAAAATGCGTAAAAATTTGAAAAAAATACAGGTAGTGCCACTAGTCTGCAGTAACTGATGAAACACTGCATGATCAATATATATCCAAAGAATCATGGTTATCAAGGCATTAGTTATTCAGATACTGGAGCTTTTGTTTGTATCAAATTTTTAATTATTCTTGGGGGTATTTATGAGCCCTATAGCTCGGAGAATATAGGTAACAGAAACCTAATTTCAGGTTTCCAAGGAGATTTTTCATTAGTCTCCCTGGATGTCAAGTAAGAAGATTCTAGGTACAGCAGTTACAGTTTGTGGCATGTTAACAGATGACCACTTCATTTGAAGGTCTCATAAATAGAGAAAAAATGCCTAAAAAATTGAAAAAAATACAGGTGGCGCCACCACTTTGAAGGAACTGATGGAACACTCCATGATCAATATGCCTGGAGATCAATGCATTGGTTATTCAGATACTGGAGTATAACTTTGTATCAAATTTTTAATTATTCTGAGGGGTACTTACTACGTAGGATATGGGTAACAGAGACCTAATTTCATGTTTTCAGAGAGACTTTTCATAAACCTCCCTTGATGTCAAGTTAGAAGAATCTAGGTCCTGCGGTTACAATTTGTGCCCTGTTAACAGATGACAACTTCTTTGAAGGTCTCAAAAATAGAGAAAAAATGTGTAAAAATTAAAAAATATCTAGGTGGCACCACTAGTCTGCAGAAACTGATGAAACATGCCATGATCAATATCCATGCAAAAAATCTTAGTGATAAATACATTAGTTGTCCAGATACTTGAGCTTTTGTATCAAATTTTCCATTATTCTGGGGGGGGGGGGGGGTACTTTGGACCCCCATAGCTTGAAGGATATGGGTAACAGAGCCCTAATTTGAGGTTTCCTAGGAGACTTTTCATGGGCATCCCTGCATGTCAAGAGTGAAGATTCTAGGTCCAGTCGTTACAATTTGTGCCATTAACAGATGACCCCATCTTTAAAGGTATAAAAAATAGAGAAAACAATTCATAAACAACTGAAGCTGGGGAGCTGAGCTCTTGCAAACTGCATAACACTAGCTTCATGTAAACAATATGTTACATGGTGCTTGAAAACTTGAATAAAATCTACAGTTTTGGATCAACTGGTTTCAAATTTTTGGTGTTAACAGACAAAATGCAAACAAAAACATGCTGTGAAAATTAAATCCACAGTACTTACAGGAAAAACACGTGCCACGGTCAAAGTTGGGCAAAATTAAAGGTACAAATTTTTTATTTTTTGTTAATATTTTAAAAAATTTAAAAGATTTTGATCTAATTTTGGGTGTACAATTTAATTTTGATTAATAAAAGTTATATTACTGTAAAAAAGTCCATAGCTTTAACATGTTTTGTGATCAAATATCTTTCCTAATTTTTTACAAAATGCACTATGTTTGGGCCCATAACTTTTTTAAATTATATGATACAGACATAATTTCTGGCATGTATATAGGAACTATATAGAGGAATTTTTATGGTAAATATGAGGAAAAATGGATGAGTGGTTTTGATATTAGGCAGTCCTGAAGTGTTAATAAAAAATTGAGGTTTTTCATTAATTTCTCAAAAGAACGAAGTCGCAAAGACCCAGTTTTTGGCTTGGTAGGAGATCTTGGGGACATTTAACATTATGCCGAATTTTGGATTCCTAGGTCTTACCGTTTCAAAACGTGCTACATCTACGGACGGACGGACAGACGGACCACGACTATAGCTCAGATGACTTATAGTCAGCTGAGCTAAAAATTGAAACAATACAGGTGGCGCCACCAGACTGCAGAAACTGATGAAACATTCCATGATCAATATCCATGCAAAGAATCATGGTCATAAATACAATAGTTGTTCATATACTTTAGCTTTTGTAACAAATTTTCTATATTCTGGGGGATAATTTGGAGCCACATAGCTTGAAGGATACGGGTAACAGAGACCTAATTTCAGGTTTCCAAGGAGACTTTTCATGGGCCTCCCAGCATGTCAAGAGAGAAGATTCTATGTCCAGTTGTTACGATTTGTGCCCTGTTAACAGATGACCACATCTTAAGAGGTCTCAACAATAGAGAATAAAATTCGTAAAAATCGAAAAAATACAGGTGGCGCCAAAAGACTGCAGGAACTGATGGAACATTCCATGTTCAATATCCATGCAAAGAATCATGGTGATCAATGCTATAGTTGTTCCATACTTGAGCTTTTGTATCAAATATTCCATTATTCTGTGGGTACTTCGGAGCCACCTAGCTTGAACGATATGGGTAACAGAGACCTAATTTCAGGTTTTCAAGGAGACTTTTCATTGGCCTCCCTGCATGTCAAGAGAGAAGATTCTAGGTCTAGTCGTTACGATTTGTGCCCTGTTCACAAATGACTGCATCTTAAGGTCTCAAAAATAGAGAAAACATTTTTGTAAATATAAAAAAAATACAAGTGGCACCACCAGACTGCAGAAACTGATGAAACATTCCATGATCAATATCCATGCAAAGAATCATGGTCATAAATACAATAGTTGTTCATATACTTTAGCTTTTGTAACAAATTTTCTATATTCTGGGGGATAATTTGGAGCCACATAGCTTGAAGGATACGGGTAACAGAGACCTAATTTCAGGTTTCCAAGGAGACTTTTCATGGGCCTCCCAGCATGTCAAGAGAGAAGATTCTATGTCCAGTTGTTACGATTTGTGCCCTGTTAACAGATGACCACATCTTAAAAGGTCTCAACAATAGAGAATAAAATTCGTAAAAATCGAAAAAATACAGGTGGCGCCAAAAGACTGCAGGAACTGATGGAACATTCCATGTTCAATATCCATGCAAAGAATCATGGTGATCAATGCTATAGTTGTTCCATACTTGAGCTTTTGTATCAAATTTTCCATTATTCTGTGGGATACTTCGGAGCCACCTAGCTTGAAGGATATGGGTAACAGAGACCTAATTTCAGGTTTTCAAGGAGACTTTTCATTGGCCTCCCTGCATGTCAAGAGAGAAGATTCTAGGTCCAGTCGTTACGATTTGTGCCCTGTTCACAAATGACTGCATCTTAAGGTCTCAAAAATAGAGAAAAAATTTTTGTAAATATAAAAAAAATACAGGTGGCACCACCAGACTGCAGAAACTGATGAAACATTCCATGATCAATATCCATGCAAAGAATCATGGTCATAAATACAATAGTTGTTCATATACTTTAGCTTTTGTAACAAATTTTCTATATTCTGGGGGATAATTTGGAGCCACATAGCTTGAAGGATACGGGTAACAGAGACCTAATTTCAGGTTTCCAAGGAGACTTTTCATGGGCCTCCCAGCATGTCAAGAGAGAAGATTCTATGTCCAGTTGTTACGATTTGTGCCCTGTTAACAGATGACCACATCTTAAGAGGTCTCAACAATAGAGAATAAAATTCGTAAAAATCGAAAAAATACAGGTGGCGCCAAAAGACTGCAGGAACTGATGGAACATTCCATGTTCAATATCCATGCAAAGAATCATGGTGATCAATGCTATAGTTGTTCCATACTTGAGCTTTTGTATTAAATTTTCCATTATTCTGTGGGTACTTCGGAGCCACCTAGCTTGAAGGATATGGGTAACAGAGACCTAATTTCAGGTTTTCAAGGAGACTTTTCATTGGCCTCCCTGCATGTCAAGAGAGAAGATTCTAGGTCCAGTCGTTACGATTTGTGCCCTGTTCACAAATGACTGCATCTTAAGGTCTCAAAAATAGAGAAAAAATTTTTGTAAATATAAAAAAAATACAGGTGGCGCCACCAGACTGCAGAAACTGATGAAACATTCCATGATCACTATCCATGCAAAGAATCATGATGATCAATGCTACCGTTGTTCAGATACTTGAGCTTTTGTTAAAATTTTCTATTATTCTGTGGGTACTTTGGAGCCACCTAGCTTGAAGGATATGGGTAACAGAGACCTTATTTCAGGTTTCCACAGAGACTTTACATGGACCTCCCTGCATGTCAAGAGAGAAGATTCTAGTTCCAGTTGTTACGATTTGTGCCATGTTAACAGATGACCGCATCTTAAGGTCTCAAAAATAGAGAAAAAAATTCGTAAAAACTTGAAAAAATACAGGTGGCGCAGCCAGACTGCAGATACTGATGAAACATTTCATGATCAATATCCATGCAAAGAATCATGGTGTTCAATGCAATAGTTGTTCAGATACTTGAGCTTTTGTATCAAATTTTCCATTGTTCTGGGGGTACTTCGGAGCCCCATAGCTCAGAGGTTATGGGTAACAGAGACCTAATTTCAGGTTTCCAAGGAGATTTTTCATGGACCTCCCTAGATATGAAGCTAGAAGATTTTAGAACCAGCGGTTACAATATGTGCCTGGTTAACAGACAGACAGACAGACGGACAGATGGACAGACAGACGGCAAGACAGACGCCGGACAAAGAGTGATCGCTTTAGCTCAGATGACTTTCAGTCCTTTTATTATTTTTATCAATATTCAGCACTTGCTGACCTTGGATGGCTGGCTTTGCTTGGTCTTCTGCTGGTAGGACTGTTTCCTCTCCTGTAGTGTCTGCTCATACTGGTCCTTGTAGTGCTGGCTGGGGGGAGGCAGGTCCTCAGGTATTGGCTGTCTGTCCCAGGCTGTTGGCTGCAGCAGCACAATCAATTATATTACAAAAGCATATAAATAAAGTGGGAGAACTATGAAATATTTTGTTAAATTTTGTTAGGCTGTCAAGCACATCACTGCAAAAATGAAGGAACAAAAAGTAGGATTGGAAATATTGAAAAAGAAGGACAACAGTAGGGAAAAGAAGGAAAAACAAGGGACCTATGGGTCACTGTGCTCAGCTGACGTTAACCTTGAAGGTAAAAATCTAAAATATTATCAAATGGAGATAAAGTGTAAGAGGAAGAGGTAATAAAGGCCATGGTTGGTTTATATGATTGGTTTGTATTGATGAGCAAGAAATTGTTGCAAATAATATTTTGTGACCTGACCATTTGTTTCCTAATGTTGAAACTGAAGCATGTGAGCAGTTTGTGAACAAATGATCTGTACAATTACCATGATCATTAGTTGGCTTTTCGATTAACTGTTGACATTTCAGTAATTTACACATTTGTTCAATCGAATCTTTTTTTTTGTATAATATATATTATTAAATATATGTGTTTTTTTTTATGAAATGTATACAGTTGAAATATAACTAATTAACAACATAAAACATGGCAAACAAAGCCTGATCTCAAATTCTGCTGATGCAGGAAAATAATGAACAAATGTTTGTAATAAATCCTCATTTTTTTATCACATCAATTTTTTTTTAATTTAAGTTTATATTTCTATACATTTTCAATAAAACATATATATCTGAATATAAAAGTTGATTCATAATTCTCAATTGCATCATCATAAATCTCAATCTTGTCAGATAACACCACATCATGCATACAAATGTTTATTTATTTTTTAAATAAATTTAAAATATCTTTTAAATCTGCAAAACAATAAATATCTAAAAAAAATACTTGATTTAGATTTCACAATTTTTAATTGTGTCTTTATTTATCCATAATGTGCTTCATATTTTATCATAATTTAAGCATACTGATGGGTTCTATTATGATTGGTAAAATCATTTAAAAGAAAAATGATTTCTTTTAAAATGCTACATTACACAACATTGCATCTTCTGGATTACACCTTGAATTACTTTTTCAAGGAAAGTTTTTGCATATCAGAGTGGAAACAGCATTACAATTAAGGAGATACAGTGAAAACAATAACAATACTGCATAACACTTGGTGGGTTGGGTTTGCGGAAGGGGGGGGGGGGGGGTCGGGGGTCATTGGGGTGGTGATATGAGAATAACTGTACACCAGTCACAGCAGGGGATCTCCCCCAGTTACTGTAACGAATCAGAAACCCTGGCATAGCTGACTTCCAGTGACCTGGAGTGGGACCCTGCATCTGTAATCTGTCAACAAAGCATATGACTATAATAGAGCCTCAAGAAAAAAATCAATAACTAGCTTAATTTTCAAGCTTTTACTTCTAAATTTCAGATTTAAACAAATTAAATATTTATGTTTACATGCTGTGAAAATTAAATCAATGGTACTTACAGGAAAAAAACGTGCCATGGTCAAAGTTGGGCAAAATTTAAGGTACTGATTTTATTTTTATGCTAATTACTTAAAAAATTTACAAAATTCAGATCTAATTTTGGGTAAACAATTGAATCTTAATTAAACATAGTTATATACTTGGGAAAACAGACTCTAGTTTCAAAATTTTTCATGTTAAGTGAGTAAATATTTTTCCTGATTTTTTACAAAGTCCATTATGTTTGGGCCCACAACTTAAAGAATTTATACTTAACAGACTTAATTCCTGGCATGTACATAGGAACTATATAGAAGAATATTTATGGTAAATATGAGGAAAAACAGATGAGTGGTTTTGATATTAGGCAGTCCTGAAGTGTGAAAATAGGATTTTAATAAAAAATTGAGGTTTTTCCTTAATTTCTAAAAGGAACGAAGTCGCAAAAACCCAGTTTTCAAGCTTGGTAGGAGATCTTGGGGACATCTAACATTATGCTGAATTTTGGATTCCTAGGTCTTACGGTTTCAAAACGTGCCACATCTACGGACGGACGGACGGACGGACAGACGGACGGACGACGGACAATGGACCACGACTATAGCTCAGATGACTTATAGTCAGCTGAGCTAACTAGAACAAAACTAGGACTAAAACCACACAAAAATACATTATAAATTCATGCTTATTCATGATGAATAAATGTTAAATTGAAAAAGTTACATTACTGAGTACACATTTAAATAAATTTTATTTGGTGCTCAGTTTGTATATGCAGTTTTGAGATGGTACAAATGGTACAAAAAACTGCCAAAAATATTTGACTTGTTATAAGACAAGGACAATTTCACAGTAATTCACAACATTTTGACACTGCATGATACAGTGCAAAACAAAATGTACAAAAAAAGTAGGTACTGGAACTGAGAGTAAAAAAGTAGGAATGGTAGGATCACTTGACAGCCTGCAGTTTCATCAAACTTGGAATAAAAGGTCCCCACATGCATTTATGTACACTAAAGATATTGTGTAATAAGTCCAAGGGTGTGAGGTAACAGAAACTGGACAAAATGAAAAGAACACTAAACAAGTGGCCCATGAGCCATGATGCTCAGCTGAATTAAAGTAACCTTGGACAATGGAAAATGTGACTCCTCAAAATAAACCATTTTGCCAATAGACCTTAGATATAGGATGCTTTGACTTTATTCTACATCCAGCTGCTACCATTTGTGCCCATCTGACTAATAGGGTGTTAAAATAATGTTCTTTCACACAGCTTGCACAATATAGGTCAAAGTGACATTATTTCAGGTTTCCAAGAAATTTTTGCAGGAACTTCCATGGGTCTTAATCAAATTAGAAGTTTCTAGTTCCAACTGTCACCAATCATGCAAATCTGTCCTATAGGGTGCTAAATCGTGTTCTTTCATGTATTTTGCAGAATATAGGTCACTATGACCTGATTTCAGGTTTGCAAAGAGATTAGCCTAGGACCTCCCTGGATGTACAGTAAGAAGACTCTAGGTATAAAGGTTACAGGTAGTGCCCTATAAAAATAAGAAAAATACAGATGGTGCCACCAGTCTGCAGAAACTGATGATAAACTCCATGATCAATATGCATGCAAATAATCATGGCTATCAATGCATTAGTTATTCAGATACTTTTTAATTATTCGGGGGGGGGGGGGGGTTACTTATGATTCCCATAGCTCAGAGGTTTTGGGTAACAGAGACCTTATTTCAGGTTTCCATGGAGACTTTACATGGATCTCTTTGGATTTGAAGTTCAAAGATCCTGGATCAAAGGTTATGATTTTTGCATGGCTTACAGATGACCACTTCATTGGAAGGTCTCCAAAATACAGAAAAAATAATTTGTAAATGTGTGGCGCAACCAGTCTGCAGTATATGATGAAATACTCCATGATCAATATGCATACTAAAAATCATGGTGATAAATGCATTAGTTATTCAGATACTGAAATTTTTCTGTCAAATTTTTAATTATTCTTGGTTGTATTTATGAGCCCAATAGCTCAGAGGATATGGGCAACAGAGACCTTATTTCAGGTTTCCAAGTAGATTTTTCATGGGTCTCCCTGGATCTCAAGTTAGAAGATTCTAGGTCCAATGGTTAGGATTAATGCCCCATTAAGGGCAGGCTGGACAACAGACAAATAGAATGATTGCTATAGCTTAGATGACTTTCAGTCAGCTAAGCTAAAATTGTAACTGAAGAATTCTGATTATTGACCTGTTTAGGGGTTATGACACGATGTGATGGAGGTCTCCTGTCACTCTGTCTGCCAGTTTCTCGGGCTGATGTTCGGCCTGGATCAACTGCAGTCCTGCTTGATCCTCTGGCTGATCTCTCATTGTGAACAACCTGCTAAAAGGAACACAATAACGGATATCTTGACCCATAAAGATAAATGGGAAATGTACGTAAAACTCAAATGCAAAATATTATCCCTTCTTCAGGCAAATGAGAAGACAGTGAAAACTTTGGAGAACAAAACTTAATATTTTAGGAAAAACTACTCACAGAACCCTTCTTGCGGTTAGAAAGTTAATGTTAATTGAATCAGTAGTTATTTCATGCAGTTATTCCACCCACTAAAAAGGTTTACATGAAAAGAGAGAAAAATTTCAACCCTATAGCTGAAACTGTAATGTTTTATAATGAACACTTTTCTTTGTCTCTTTGAAAATTAATGCTTTATTTACAAAAAAAACTGAATGATAATTTTATTGAGTAAAAAAGTGTAAAATTGAACAATTCTACAATATGGGTATAATTTGTATAGCTCAGTTTTCTCTAAAAAGCATGGTTAAGCCACCCCATAAAGTTACTATTTGATGAAAATGTACAGCAGTTATAACAAATATTAAAAATACAATCTCATTCACATAGTTACATCAGTCTCATACAGTCTCTTTACCTTTTTGGCAGCTTCAGTTTTCTTGACCTTGTCCTGGTATGCTGACCTTGGTGTGCCCCAACTGTTTGTGAAAACACAACAAATAAACCATGGTTCATGACACTGAGCTGATATAAACAAGATGTGTCTTGTAAATTCTTTAATGTCTTTTAACACCTATGGAAATGATTATCACTTTTTTAAGCTTAAAGGCACCAATTCACTGGCTGACCATAAACAAGGGACCCATGGGTCACGGCGCTCAGCTGTTAAATATGATAAAAAATATGATTTGGGAAAGAGGTACATGCTTGTTTTGTGTGGTTATAAATATAAGCCTTATTATGAGTTGTTGGTGTTTAGCTTATGTATGATTTTGATAGTATCTTTGGAGACAGGGAAGAGGATTGATTTCATTAATTTTATTAACAAATGGAGTGCTATTGTCACACAGATTTTGACTTGGCCATATAACTTATAAGCAGCACATATAATAAAAGAGTTTAACTATTTATTAAAATTTAATAACAAATATTGTGCCAATATAATTTTTATTAAAAAAAATAATAAGAAAATCATATACTTTTTTAAAATAAAATATAACCGAAATGATTATTGAAATAATATTATAGAATATATTCATGAATACATTTTGAAAATATCTGCACTGGTATTCAAATACTTTCATTTTTACCTGAATTCCCATTCTTATGCAATAAAACTTTTTAATGCAGTACATATTCATATTTGTATTCAAATACATTTGCAAAGCATTCGCACCATGTCTATTATTTATATAGTTTTAGCCAAACAATGATGTTGAGAATCCAGAATATACAATATTCACAAATTTAAATAATGATCATAAGTACCTGGTTTCATGGCTTTTATTTATATTAAAAAAAAATAAATGTAATATATTCACTTTGGACTACTTTCACATCAATCTACACACTAGACACAGTAGGAATCTAGATTAATATTATCAACTGCATCTTTGTCTATCATTAATTTCCTTCATATGATCCCTAATGATTAGTAATGAATAATATGATTTATTTTTATATCATTAAAATTTCACTGACAAATACCATAGGTGAGAGCATTGTGTTATTTGGAATAACATTGACATTGACATTCTATCCATCCATACAAGATTCTTACATCATCAGTAACTGCAAGTTTATTTTCTGTTACTCGTCAACTAACAAATTCCTTTTCTATAAATTTTTCTTTAATTTGTTATAAAAAACCAATACAAAATTATTAATTTATTGTTTATTGTTATGTTGTTTTTCAAAACAACTACTAGATGAGTTGGGTTGGACACCTGGATCAACTGTGGCTGGGCATTAGCTGCCTGCAGCTGGCGGCCCCAGTGTATGCTTCCCTCAAGCATGCATAATCTGATGAAAGGTCAACAAGGTCAACATACAGGTGACTGAAGAGGGGCTGGATTAAGCCTGGGTCTGACATGGTCTCATAAAAACATTAATAAAAGCTACAATATTTGGCCAATTTCTTTCAGCTTTCTAAACTACAAAGATGAAATCCTTGTGTGGATTATGTGTGCATAATATGAAAATTATATCAACAGTGCTCTCAGAAAACAAACGTGCCATGGTCAAAGTTGAGCAAAATTTAAGGTACTAATTTTAAATTTATACTAATAACTTATAAAATTTGAAAAATTCAGAACTAATTTTTGGCATTCAATTGAATCTTGATTAAATAATGTTACATCCCTGACAAAAAAATCTCTAGCTTCAGCAATCCTCTTGTTAAGGGAGTAAATATATTTCTTGATTTTTTTACAAAGTGCATTATGTTTGGGCCCATAACTTAAAACAATTACGCAATACTGACATCATTTCTGGCATGTGCTTAGTGAATGTATAGAAAAATATGTATATTATATATGATCAAAGTCAGATCAGTGGTTTTGATATTAGGCAGTCTTACAGTGGAATAATAGTTTTTTATTGGAAAAATGAAGTTTTTCATTAATATTTGGAAGGAATTAAGTCCTTGTGATCAAATTCTTGGCATGGTAGGGGATTTTGGAGACATCTAACTGTATGCTAAATTTAAGGAACTTAGAGCTGAAGCTGGGGAGCTGAGCTCTAGCAAACTGCATAACACTAGCTTGATGTAAACTTGATGTGACATGGTGCTTGAAACTTGAATAAAATCTACAGTTTTTGATCAACTGGTTTCAAATGTTTGGTGTTAACAGACAAAATGCTAACAAAAACATGCTGTGAAAATTAAATCCACAGTACTTACAGGAAAAAAACGTGCCATGGTCAAACTTGGGCAAAATTTAAGGTACCAATTTTATATTTTTGCCAATATTTAAAACAATTTAACAGATTTTGATCTAATTTTTGGTATACAATTAAATTTTGATCAATTAAAGTTGTATTACTGAAAAAAAGTCCCTACCTTTAACACTTTTGGTCTTAAGTGACCAAATATCTTTCCTGATTTTTTTAAAAATGCCATTATGTTTGGGCCCTAACTTTTTTAAATTAAATAATACTGACTTAACTTTTGGCAAGTACATAGGAACTATATAGAGGAATATTCATGGTAAATATGAAGAAAACCAGATGAGTGGTTTAGATATTAGGCAGTCCTGAAGTGTGAAAATAGATTTCTAATAAAAAATTGAGGTTTTTCCTTAATATCTCAATGGAATGAAGTCCTATTGACCCAATTTTCGGCATGGTAGGAGATTTTGGGGACATTAAACTGTATGGTGAATTTCAGATTCGTAGGTCCAATGGTGTCGAATCGTGCCAGTCTTACGGATGGACATCCGGATAGACGGACAGACAGACGGACGGAAGATGGACAATGGACCACGACTATAGCTGAGATGACCTATAGTCAGCTGAGCTATAAATTACATATGATACAAATGATAAATCAACATCAGTAATAATTGATTGTGACTGAAATCTGTTTACACGTCTTCTGGGAACATGCAGCAAAAATCAAATGTTTTAATTTTTTTTATTTCTTTGGTATCAGTTTTTTTCTAAATAATTGAAAGTAAACCTTAGGCCAAAAAAGGTATGGTTCTCAGGCACTTCCTGCATCAATTTTTCAGCCAAAACTATGAGAGTTTTCACTGCACAATCTAGTTTTATACAGAAAATTTATATGGCCATCTATCTTTGAAGCAGGTTCTAAATGTCTGTTAAATTGGTTTAGATTGCTGTACTTTTATGAATGCATCAATTGAATGGACAGTGTCCATAAAAGAACTGCATGTTTTCAATATTAATAGGTTTAAATAACAATGAATTATTAAATAATAACCATCATACATGAAACACAATTGTGTAGTGAAAACATATAGGAAAATACACCAGATTACAGTCTAAATGCTAGAAAAAATAGGAAACGTTCAGAGGAATGGATCCCACGCTAAAAGAGAATGTGAGAAATGTGTAAATTGGCTGATTTAATAGCATGAGAAGTTGGAAAAAATAATAACAAAATTAATCAGGCAAGGAGACTAAGGTAATATACATGCAGTATTGATTAGAGGTGGATCCAATAATGCCTTTTGAGATATTGCATGACATATGAAATATAAAAGTCAAACTTGAAAAACTCACAAAAAATATAAAAAAATCATAGAGGTGTGACAGAATCCTAATCAGCACAAAAATGTTGTATAAACCGAATCACGAAAAAAAATCATTCAAGTGTGAATCCTAAACCTAATCAGCTCTGAAGACCCTTAAGATGTACCTGCAACTACGATTAGAAGAAGCTCTACCGGTAAGTACAACTTTTTGAGATATTGCATGGCATAACAGTTGTTTATAGACGGATGGACGGAGCTAATCACTATACCCCCGGGGATAGCCGGGGATAATTATAGAAGATAACCTTTTCATAGGAAAAAATATATGATATAAAGGAGACAGCTGGAGCCCTGAACTTTAATACTACCTGACAGTAGAAGCTGTGTTGGGTGTGTCCAGCTTGTAGTTGTAGGGGTTCAGTTCTAGAGGTATACATTTTTCATCTGGTTCATCTTTCATCAGCTTCCCAAGATTCAGTGATGGCACCCTGAGGAGAAATATGTAAATCATATATATGAAATCTATAGTGTTTTAAATAAAAAAAATAATCCTCCAATAAATTAGGAATAACAATAGCATATAATATAAACTGTATATACTTATTATTTATCCCATTGTGACATTAGCGATGTATCATGATATATATCATATTGTGGATGATCCATTACTGCAGCCCTCATAGATAAAGCATAATCTGAAAAGTGTCATGTAGGCCTTCTAGCATTAGAGAGTCTATGACCAGTGTAGTTGCTGCAAGCTTAACTTTACCAAGTCTCTAAGGCTTGATACTGTAATTGAACTTTGACCTGCCAATTTTTAGCTTGCTCCTTTATATGAGTCGCCATTTTTTTCTTTGTTGATATCGATCGCGCACTCATGTGAGAAGTTAGAAAACTCTCTTTTACCCCAAAGGATTTGCTTATGAACATGTCCTGGCACGAAGGTATGAAAGGCAAAAGCAAAAGTCCCAGTTTTATTGTAATGTTTGCATGAAAGTAAGTTCTGAATGTCTGCTACGGATCAGCTCTTGCGAATGGCTAGCTGTTGATCATGTAATGACTGCTAAGAGCTCTGGTCCCAGAGCTATGAAATGTTGTTTGATTAATGTTGAGATTACTTACCAGTATTTGCATGAGTTTATCTTAACACAGACATAGTAGTAACAATAGCAAGGATTAGTAATGGCTACGCATTTTACTTATTTAGAAGCACAGAGAAGTTTGAGGTTTCACTGCCAGATGTTTCAGCCTGCAATTAGTAGCGCAGATAGTTTGAGGTTTCACTGCCAGACGTCTCTACCATGCAGGCTTAACAGTACACTGTGTATATACCGTAAAACGGGGTTACTTTGGCCCAAAATTGTCATGTTTTAGTATTGTTTCAAAGAACCACAATTAAAAGCCTACAGGTAGACTTGCTTATAAGGCATCATTATCTAGACTTGAATATGTTTTTTATGTTGTTCAAAGTGGTTTATTCATGGTCCCAACCTATTTTGACTTGTGGAAAAAAATTTATGTGGGCCAAAGTTACCCCTGGTATCGGGGTAACTTTGGCCCAGTGGGGTGTTTTAAAAAATAAAAGTCAAATTTTAAATCCCAAGAGTATATATATATAAATATAAACATTATAATCAAGTAACCAAGAATATATTTCAATTAAATATGAAAAATTGAAGAAGGTAAAACATAATTTGAGCACATAAGACCACACAGCTCTTTAGTACCAAATACCAAATTTTGACATATTTCTAACTTTTAACTAAATTTTCACTTTCAGTGTCCAAGAAATAACAGAAATTGTTCAGACAGTAAATATTACTAAAATATATAAAAAGCAACAAGATAAAACTATCAGAAGGGAGGTTTATGTGATTAGCTGATGCATTCTTTATAGAATTCCTTATATCTACATGTAGAAATAACAGATTTTTTTTATAAATTTCAGCTACTAGGATACCATACTGCTTATAGGTTAACATCTTAACAACTGATGTAATTACTGGCTTCATATTCTAGGGGTGGAGGACAGGACTCAAAAGAAGGGGATTACATATCCTGCCAAAGAATCCCAGGAGTTTCCATGGTCAGCCCCACCAGTTTTAGCATTTTGTAGGCTTAATGGTATGGCTGTGCCCTGCAGCTGTGTTTGATGCACAGAGTGTTCCTTTCAGGGTTTCTTATGTTGTGACCCAGCAATGAGGATGATACACACCCAGAATCCAGAGGATGACACCTACTTCCAGATGGAGCTTGATTACTGAGCTCCACCTGGATTCTGGATAAAATGATTCTGGCTGACACAATCATAATCCTGTGCTAATTCCCTGTCACATAGTCCAGAACTGAAATGTAGAGAATCCTGCATGCGTATTTTAAAAGTTAAGCTGCCATATAAAAACAATGGAAGTGGTTTCCTTCAAAATAAATTAAAAAATTCTGGTTATGTTGATACCTTTAAAAGCAAATGCAACTCACAATTAATCCCTTTTAAAAAGTCATTGCCTTGAAAATAGGAAACATTTGATCATCTAGATAAGACATTGCCAGAACACTAAAGTCAGATTAAACTAAATTGGTTTAGCATTGGGAGTTCTTAAAGTCTTTATGCTTTTTAAAACTATTTATATGTTATAGTTCTGCCTGTTTGAATGTTCCAGATACAAAACTAACATTTTTTATCAATTAAAATTGAATATATACCTAAAATAGATGTAATATAAAGTGGGCCAAAGTAACCCCAGGTAAGTGGGCCAAAGTTACCCTGGTGAAAAAAAAACAGGTTTAAAAGCATTTAATTACAGTTAAAATAAATCTGTTTTCACATAGATGTATCACTCAGACCATGGACAGTATTAAAGAAACAGCACAAAGGTGATTGCTTTCCATGTTTTCAGTGTAGCATTAAAAGTTTGCATAGATATTAGATGTAAAAAAACACAGATCTGCTATACCTTCAGAAACTTACAAACTGTGATTTACATACATACTAATGCTCAACCATGTAGAAAAGAAAATGAAAGAAAAGACTTCACTCTTTTTAAAGGAAATGCATATAATCAGTTAAATATAATCTAATACTAAAAAAAGTGGTGTTAAAACACTTTTTTTGAGGTGGGCCAAAGTTATCCTCCAAGGGCCAAAGTAACCCCGTTTTACAGTATCTAGTATAACAATATAAGAAGCGCCTGTGTTGTCTTAAAAGATGTTTTGTGTATAAATTACATTTCAGTACTGTTGCACATGTAAGTGACAGATATCATAGTCAGTAAGCAGGGTTTTATTTTCCACAAAACTAAAATATACAACTGTATACTGTTTAGGCTGTGAAAAAACTTAGTTATTGGTGAATTATTTGAAAGTAAGAACACCAGGTGATTTGCTTATATACTCAGCTACAGTAAAGGATATTGGTCAAACTAGTGACTTTATTGATACTGACCATTCAAAACTGATGCCTCAACAACCAGTATCAGAGTGCGTTTACATCTGGTACTAGCTGATAAACCTGGTAACTGGGCTATTTATCAGGGTTGCAAGGGGGGGGGGGGGGGTTATTAAATGAGATGAGGAATGTTGGCTCATTTTTTATATTCTAAAAGTTGAAAAAAATATAGATTTTCAGTGGGATTCTGTCTCAATTAGATATTTACACATATTTTACACTTATTTTGTGGCACCATGCTCTTGGTAAGAAATTCATACATCAGTATGATTACTTCAAAGACCTGGTAAGTTATGATGTTTAGATCTAAGAACTGGAAACTGACGGGGGGACATTTAGAGTTTCGAAGATCTATGACTGGTAACATATATTATTATTGTTAGACGAATAAAGGATAGACTGATGTTAGGAAAATATGAAAGATGAATTGAGTGCATATTTTATGGCAAGGAAGCTGTTCTTATACAAAGATTATGCATACCACATTAGTAGAAGAAGTGGATCAAAGAGGGGTTCCTCCCAGACGCCCCCTCCCCAATTTTCCAGCTTCTGCAATTTTTTTAAGAGTTCCAGACCAATGTTTGCAGCCTGAATCCCCCTTTTTTCAATCCAGTATAAATGCAAACTGAGTCATGTAGTCATTGATCATCTAAAAGTCATGGATCTAACCATAGAGAGAAATTCCTAAATAGCAGCTGGATGATGCAGCTTGACATCTTATCCTGAGATTACTATCTGTGTGTGTGTCACTTGAAAAATGCTTACTGCTTAAAGCCAAAACAGACCAATGCATATCAAGCATGCCCTAAGTGTGCTACTTGCAACAAATTCAAAACACACTAACACAGCTACAATGTGCACAACACGTCAGACAGGATGGTGTTAACCAAGCACCTGTTGTATATTCTGTTTATCAAGGTAAAAATTGTAATCTTGATAATCAGCATATGTTTAATTGTATACAAATATGTATCTGTTTGAGACAAAACATTTCCTAAATAGTTTAGTCTGTTTTCCCTTAAGATTAATAGACTGAAACAATTTTTTCCAGATTTGATGATTGACACATGATGTGTTTGTGATGTGCATGAGTGTGTTTTGGGCTGAAGAATTGTAGTATACTCACCCCTCTGGTCTGCTGCCTGGTCGATCCACTGGTTGGTGGCGCCATTCGACATGTGTGTTATCACCCGCCCCACCACGAGGGGTTCTCCCAGTATAAGGTAACTCTTCTCCCTGAAGATACAGAAGCACACCATCATTATAAGGACAGGGAAAAACAATCTTATAAAGAGTGCTAATACACAGCGTCACTGCATTTCATGAAAAGTATATTACAGTGTAGCTTTATCCAAAAAGTAGTGTTGGGACGGGCGAGCATAGATTGCTTAGATTTCCTGGGATGTGCTATGATGTGCTATTCGGTTATGATTTGCTCAGAAAACCTGGCTCATCTCACATGCAGTGACTTCCTACTCTTTTATAGTAATTTCAGAAAACTCCACCATTCCCTCCCAGTGAATGGTGGTTTTGTTAGTAAACTGTTGTGAGCTTTTCTGTATTAATGAGAATTTTCTCTGTTAAAGTTTATACGCCAGAGTAAGCCAACCAACCAAAAATTTTCCCTTATTGGGCCGATTATTGCCCATCATGCCTCGTTCCCATGTATCTAGGTCACACTTCTGTTTCCTGTAATCACTTTTTTCGAGGGCGGAATGAAGTGGACTGGGAGGGAGCATTGTTTATAATACAGAAAAGCTCACAACAGTTTACTAACAAAACAGCCATTCACAGGGAGGGAATGGGGGGGGGGGGTTTATTACGTAATCATAATTGTGAGCTGTTTCTGTATTAATGAGAATATAACAGATAAACCTTGGGGAGAAGATTCCTACCTGGAAAGATGGAAAGAGGAGAATTGCCAGGATGGAGCAGACGAAGACGTCACTGTCGGCACAGACGTAGAAGGTGAGGATCTGGAGAACTGTAGGACCTCACCCCCCGCAATCACAGGGCCCAAGGAATAAGCTTGTAACTGGACATCCTTGAGATAAAAGCGGGTGAAGGTAGAAGGTGACTTCCAATAGCCTTTCTTGACCAGTTGGTTTGGGGAAATCCCCGATAAATGGCCCAACGATGTAGAAAGGGCTCGAATGTCATGAGCTTTGATGTGAAGTTGCTCTAAGGTTGATGGAGAAGCCGATTCATAGGCTGAGAAAATGGTAGCTTTAAGCCAGGCACTAATGGTGAAAAGGCTAATTTCTTTGTTTAAAGTGGTGACTTTCGTTGAAATAAACAATTTCTTGCGCCAAACTATCTTGAGTAGCTTTAAGATAGTTACATAAAGCACGGACAGGGCAATTGGTAGCCCCGTAACGGTACTGGCCATTAGGGAGGGCCGGAACGTGCCAAGGTGATAGAGGATCATCAAAATTTTGGTTCTTTTTATAAAAGTCAGGAGGGAAATGTAAGGTGGCTGACGAACCGTCGGCCGCAATTTGCGTAAATTTGCGAATCAGCCACTAGGGCATGAAGCTCAGAGTGGCGACCAGCAGATGCAAGAGAAAGGAGGAAAACCGTTTTCCGAGACAAATGCATAAGATGTGCCGAACGCAGAGGCTCATAAGGGGGTCCTCGGAGGTGACATAAGACGTCTAGTCGCCAGGAAGGCACGGCGTAGCGAGGACAAGACGCGCGCACAAGTACCCCCTTGAGAAAATCCGTCACCAACGGATGATGAAGGATACTATCGTGACCTAGCGGACGGAGCACTGACAGCAGGGCGGCACGATAGCCACGAAGAGACGGATAGGATAATTGTTTATCCTGCAGTAAATACACAAGGAAATCCAAAACCGCCGCAAGTGACAGATCTATAGGAGAGATTCCGTGGGCAGATGCCAAAACGGTGAAGAGAAGCCAGCGGGAGTCATGAATGCTGTCTGAAGAACAGTGACGGGGGGCCAAGGCAAGGAGAGCAGCTGTACTTGAAATGCCCTGATCCTTGAGGTGTCCGATGAGAGTATGCATGCGCAGAGAGGGCATGACTGAAATGGACGACGTGCTCGAGGGAACAACGGGAGATCGATCCAGAGCGGTAGAAGAAGCAGTGGTCGGGAGAGAAGTGAGCGCCACAGGGGAAACCAGGAAGCTGCAGGATGAAAAGGGAGGATAAGGAAATCCGTCTGGTCCTCTCCAGACGGGTGAGAAGGGGCACCGGAAATGTGTAGAGAAACTGGTGAGACCAAATGGACAAAGGGGTGTCATGGAGACGGTCGCGAGGGCGACGTAGACGTGCCACGGTAGGCACGAGAACTGAGGGGGAGGGAAAATCGAACAGATGGAATTCCAGACGCCCCAGGCAAGTGAAGAGACGCCGAATGATGGAGAGCGGAAGGACAACCGTCAGAGGTGGAGACACGGGGCAACGGGAAAGGGTTTCGGCTAGAATGTTCGATACGCCGAGAAGATGAGACGCTCGGATCGAGGCCCTGAGGGAGAAACATTGATCAAACAATAGGTAGGTCTCCTGCATCAGTGAGGGAGTACCGACCTGCCTGTTTTTATATGCCACGACTGTGGTGTTGTCAGTCCTGACGAGAATGTGACGGTCTAGTAAGTGGCGGGACCAACAGGAGATCGCGTGAAGGACGGCTTGAAGTTCGAGAACATTGATATGTAGGAGTCGTTGTGACGGGAACCAGACTCCTGAGGTGCAGAGATCTGCCATATGGGCACCCCAACCGAGGGGAGACTGAGATAAAGCCAAGTGAAGGGAATGAAAGTGGCAGCCCAGTTGAGAGTGCCGTGTAGAGAAGCTGCGGCCCAATAATCGATACGGCGAGACGCGAGAAAGGAACGAATCTGCTGGCGGAGTTTGAGAGCAAATTCACGAGGGAGAGACACCGTCCCAGACGAATCGAGCGTTACACCCAGAAACTGCAGGGACTGGGTGGGATCGGGCAGGGATTTCTCTGCATTGACAAGAAAGCCAAGGTTCTGGAGTAAATCGAGAACCCAGGAGCGATGAGTCAGTAAGAGAGAGCTATCAACTGCATGGACAAGCCAATCGTCCAGAAAAGGGAGCTCAGAGATGCCCTGGAAGCAGAGGTAATGCTTGACCGTGTGAAGGAGCATTGTAAAAATCCAGGGGGCCACATTGATCCAGAACGGGAGGGCATGGAATTGATAAACGGTTGTGACGATGGATGGATTGGGACGTGAGAATAGGCATCCGTAAGATCTATTTTGAATGCCCAATCCATGCGACGGATAATGCGGAGAACCACATGAATACTGAACATCCGAAAAGGCGGTGGGGGGATGAACAGATGAGGCGCTTTAGATATATAATTGGGCGCCACCTCCAGTGCGGCTTGGGAACTAGAAATAGACGAGAGTAAAACCCCTTGGTTGACGGGGAAACCAAGAAAATCGCCCTCTTATGGAGCATAGATTGAATCACCTCCTCCAAAGCCAGACGTTTGACTGGATCGGACGGAGGTTGAGTGTAGAACGGGTGCAGGTTGATGGTAGGATCGTGCAAAAACGTAAGACGGAAACTGAACTTTATGGTGCTGAGAACTAAACAATGTGACTTAATGCCCGCCCAAGCGGGAATTGGTGCTGAGACGAGCACCAACTGGACTTAACGAGTCATTTCTTGGTCGAACCCTGCCTTGAGGAACGACCACGAAAAGGCTGGGAACGACCGGTATGGCCGGAAGGACAGGAAGACTTAGCCAGGGTGCGAAGAGCCAAAGAGGGAACTGTACTAGAAGGGCGAGACCGTGGGATGCGGTAAGACGGTCGCGGAGCTATAGAGGGGAGGCAGGCCTGCAAGTTGGAACGCTCCAAGGCACAGTCGAAAAGGGGTCACAGGTGGCCGCAAAACAGAAGAGACCTTGTAAAAGGCTGAGAGTAAAGCTCAGTCGATTCCAATAGGGTGAGTTATGGTTTCAAGTTACGTAAGGAATGAGTACAGGCGGAACGGCTCAGTTACATACAATTTTCTACAATACGCCAAATAACCTGCTGCAGCTCAGCACAATCATGGGCTGAAGCTTGCCATATATCATTCAGCGTGGTCAGGTCCGAAGAGATGGCGAGCAGGCTAGTGAGGGCCTGCAAATTGTTCACCATCCCCGCTGCCTGACGGCCCAGCTCCTCCAAATCAGACAGTTGACGGTCGGAGATCGGGGCTGAGGGGGGAAATAAGGTTTTCCTTTCCGCGAACGGTTGGTCAAGGCTGGACTCAAGACGCATCAGCGCCGAAGGAATAGCAGAATGATCCAGAAAAGGGATCAAACAATCAAAACATGATGCCCGGTACCCTCTGGAATTCCAAAGAGCGCCGGGGGACCATGGCTTATTGGACCCAGGCGGCACCGGGGCCCCGGTAGTGGTAGAGAGGGACAGCCTGCGGTGTGGTGCTCTCGTAACAGATCAACTGTATGATCGGTGAACTCCATACACACGGCTGGTGTGGAGGAAGGCGATTGAAGGGCAGCCTAATTCAAATAGGAACCACCCGCCGACGCCATGGAAGTCTGACGATGCAAACGACGGAACTTCGAACCGTTTGGTTGCGCCTCCTGAGTGGAGGTGGCATCGAGGTCTAGCAGCGCAGATTTGTGTGCTTGCCAAGCCTGGCATTGTAGCGCGATCTCTGACCACAGGTCAGTAGCCAGGGCAGGATCGGCTTCGGAAGATGAAGGTGAAGCTTGAGAACCCAGGGAAGGGGGATCAAGGGAAACCCGTGGAGCCGGAACTACCGGAGGCTGGAAAAAAGAAGCCGAGGGTCGGCTAGTTGCAGGAACAACGGCCGGCTAGGGAACGCTGAACGGCTGGAGTCACAGGCAGCGAGGGTGGCGGAAACGAAGTGGAAGCAGGAGGGCTGGAAATACCTACCTCAGCACTAGGAAGGCCCTGGTGATCCAGGGTGACAGCACCAGCTGGCTCGGGGGACAAGGAAGGAAGCCGGTGAGGGGCCTAAGGTGAAGACAGCGGCCGCGTGGAAAAGCACTCGGGGAGCAGGGGAGGCCACCGGACTCGGGTCTAGATGTCTAGATCTACCCCCCCCCCCGAGGTAACCACGGGAGCAGATAATGGGACCGTGGATGGGGAAACCCCAACTACCGGGGAATGGGACCAGGCATGGAACATGTCCCATTAGTTAGACGACCAAGTCTGACAATAGAAGCATGGATCTGCCGGACCCCGGCAGGAGTCATTGTGAGAACGGCAGTGGAAACAAGTGGGTTGAGAATCCCAAACAGGGATTAATGAACCACAAGTAGCACAATAAGAGGGGTTCTCCATGGCGGGAAGGGAAAAAGAAACACAACTTACAGTTCAGTTGGCAAACCCGACTGTACAAACCAAAACAGTGGACGAATCGCGCAGGGCGTGATTACACGTCCATCATGGCGGACGCCAGAAGAAAACAAGGGAGCCATGGTTCACTGTGCTCAGCTGTTATATATATTAATAAAATATTATTTAGAAATGAGGAACATGCTTGTTTTGTGTGGAAATAAATATAAGCTGTATTATGAGTTGTTGGTGTTTAGCTTATGTATGATTTTGACAGTATCTTTGGACACAGGGAAGAGGATTGATTTCATTTATTTTATTAACAAATGGAGTGCTATTGTCACACAGATTTTTACTTGGCCATATAACTTATAAGCAGAACATATAATATAAGAGTTTAACTATTTATTAAAAATAATAACAAATTGTCCAAAATAACATTTTTATTAAAAATAATAAGAGAATCATATGATTAAAAATAAAATACAACTGAAATGATTCTTAAAATAATATCAAAGAATATATTCATTAATGCATTCATGAATACATTTTGAAAGTATTTGCACTGGTATTCATATACTTTCATTTTTACCTGAATTCCCATTCTTATGCAAAAATTTTATAATGGAGTACATATTCATATTCGTATTCAAATATATTTGCAAAGTATTTGCACCATGTCTGGTATTTATTAAGTTTTCACTAAACAATGATGTTGAGAATCCAGAATATACAAAATTCCCACATTTAAATAATGATCATAAGTACCTGGTTTTATGGCTTTTATTTATGTTAAAAAAAATAAATGTAATATATTCACTTTGGACTACTTTCATATCAATCTACACACTAGACACAAGTACCTGGTTTTGTGGCTTTTATTCATATTAAATGTAATAAATTCATTTTGGACTAATTTCACACCAATGTACACACTAGACACAGCAGGAATCTAGATTAATATTATCAACTGCATCATTAATTTCCTTCATACGATCCCTAATGATTAGTAATGAGTAATATGATTTTTTTTTATCATTAAAATTGAACTGAAAAATACCATAGGTGACTGCATGGTGTTATTTGGAATACGTGACATACTATCAATCGATACAAGATTCTTATATCATCAGTAACTGCAAGTTAATTTCCTGTTATTATCAACTAACAAAATCCTTTTCTATTTTTCTTAAATTTGTTATTAAAAACCAATAAAAATTTATTAATTTATCGTTTATTGTTATCTTGTTAGTTAAAAATACTAGATGAGTTGGGTTGGACACCTGAATCAACTGTGGCTGGCCATAAGCTGCTTGGCTGCCTCAGTATATGCCTCCCTCAAGCATGCATAATTTGATGAAAGGTCAACATACAGGTGACTCAAGATGGGCTTGGGAGAGGTAAGGTTTGACATGGTCTCATATAAACATTAATAAAAGCTACAATTTTTGGCCAATTTCTTTCAGCTTTCTAAACTAAAAAGCTGAAATTCTTATGTGTGAATGAAATGAAAATTATATCAACAGTGCTCACAGGAAACAAACGTGCCATGGTCAAAGTTTGGCAAAATTTAAGGTACTAATTTTATATTTATACTAATAACTTATAATATTTGAAAAATTCAGAACAAATTTTGGGTATTCAACTGAATTTTGATTAAATAATGTTACATCCCTGACAAAAAATCTCTATCTTCAGCAATCCTCTTGTTAAGGGAGTAAATATATTTCTTGAAGTGCATTATGTTTGGGCCCATAACTTAAAACAATTACGCAACACAAATTTTGGTGTTAACAGACAAAATGCTAACGAAAACATGCTGTGAAAATTAAATCCACAGTACTTACAGGAAAAAAACGTGCCATGGTCAAAGTTGGGCAAAATTTAAGGTACCAATTTTTTATTTTTGTTAATATTTAAAAATCAAAAAGATTTTGATCTAATTTTGGGTATACAAGTTAATTTTTATTAATTAAAGTTATTTTACTGGAAAAAAAGTCCATAGCTTTAACATGTTTTGTGTTAAGTGATCAAATATCTTTCCTGATTTTTTACAAAACGCATTATGTTTGGGCCCATAACTTTTTTATATTATATAATACAGACATAATTTCTGGCATGTACATAGGAACTGTATAGGGGAATATTTATGGTAAATATGAGGAAAAACAGATGAGTGGTTGTGATATTAGGCAGTCCTGAAGTGTGAAAATAGGTTTTTAATAAAAAATTGAGGTTTTTCCTTAATTTCTCAAAGGAACAAAGTCGCAAAGACCCAGTTTTTGGCTTAGCAGCGAGATCTTGAGGACATCTAACTTTATGCCAAATTTTGGATTCCTAGGTCTTACGGTTTCAGAACGTGCTACATCTACGGACGGACGGACGGACGGACGAACAGACGACGGACAATGGACCACGACTATAGCTCAGATGATTTATAGTTGGCTGAGCTTAAAATGATTACAGGAAATGGAAGTGTGACCTAGATACACGGGAACAAGGTGGGATGGGTGATAATAGGCCCAATAAGGGAAAATTTTTGGTTGGCTTACTCTTGCGTATAAACTTTAACAGAGAAAATTCTCATTAATACAGAAACAGCTCACAATTATGTTTACATAATAAAACTGAAGAACTAGGGACCCAGGGGTCTCAACACTCAGCTGTATTTGTCTATATGGATATTTTGAAGAAATTTTTCAGAATGACGTTCCTGTGACCTTCACCTTTGACCTCTGGACTCTGAAAATCAAAAAGGTTTCTTACTTAATCGGTGGGTCATTAATAGATCAAGTTTGAAGCCAATCAGTCTAGCCAATGCAGAATTATCATCCATAAACTAACTAACTTTGTGAATGGATGGGCCCTGTGTCCTTGACCTTTGACCCTTTGACCCCAAATCGAAAAAAAATCTTCCCCTATTGGCAGGTGAGTAATATCTTGAAGCTGGAAGGTTTGTGATGAAAAGTTTAGCTTGAATTGCATTCCTTTTAAAGAAATGGGTGCGGTGACCTTGACCACCAAAATTGACAGGGATCTTACTTTAGTTGTGAGCCATATATATAAAAGTTAAGTTTGAAACCAATATATCAAACTAAACTCGAGTTATCATCTGGAAACTAACTCGTAAACAGATGGCCCCTGTGACCTTGACCTTTGACCTTGTGACCCTAAATTCATTTACGCTCTCCCCATACTGGCAAGTCAGCTAAATGTGCAAGATGGAAAGTTTGGCATGAAAAGCTTGGCTTAAAATGCAGCCATAATCTTTTTAAATAAGTGAGTCTTGTGACCCTGACCTTTGACCTCATGACCCAAAAATCATACAGGTTCTTTCTTTAGTGGTGGACCATTTGTAAGTGGTGTTTGAAAACCTGGAGTTATCATCTGGAAACAAATTTGTGTGGATACAGTCTTACAGTCAGCTGAGCTAAAAATGATTGTAGCTTGCACCACCAGTCTTGTATACGACGAAGCTTTTCGATAGGTATAAATATGCCCATTTAAGGATGATATATCAAATTCCTCTATAGAAATAAGCAGGCACAAAAGTCACACACTGTGCAAAAGTCACTGTAGGTGGTGACACCTGTCTTGTGAATGAGAAACCCATCAAAGACGCATAGACAGGTCAAAATATCAGGCCAATACATCAAACTTACCTTAAGTCTGATGCATGGGGCTGACCAGGCTTAGGTGAGAAAGTCAGTTGCCCCGACTTAACTGTGACAAATTTGCTTGCTCAGGCTACTGCACTGAGTGAACTCATGACCTGCACCTAGCTAGACTGGGTGAACTTTTGACCTGTACCTAGCTGCACTGTGTGAACTCTTGACCTGTTACCTAATCTGATACAGTTGGCAGTCTGCAAAAGCTATAAATAGATTGGCTCCATATGCAGCCCTGAGAGGCATGACACCCATGAGGTGATCACATGGTGCCCATGAGGTGTTCACATGTCACCCATGAGGGGATCGCATGCCTTTTGCTTGGCTGCGCTGACTGAACTCTTGACCTATATCTGGCTGCACTGAATGAACTCTTGATCTATTGCCAAATCTGAAACAGTTGGTAGTTTCTTAACCTATTTAAATATACAGACACAACAATATTAGCTTGTTGGCAAATCTGTTTACACATACTGAAAGACTTTGGCTAAAATGCATTTTTTCAAGCTGACATATTCATAACCTTTTATCAAAATATCTAAAATAATAAAAGATGCCGTTTTTTCATAAGTAAGCTGAATCCCACAACGTTTGATAAATGACAGGTTATTGCATAAAATCTGTGGTAGTTCCTGCTTTTCTGAGAAATTATGGGTTAATGTATAGATGACCAATGATCCCCGTACAAAAAAGGGCAATGCAGTTGACCACCAATACCTGAATTTCATATATGGCTCATGTGACCAACACTGGCTGAAAATTTGGTGATGATAGCTCTGGCCCTTTCTGAAATTGTCATTTTGGTATGCTTTTTCAGACAGATGACTAGGTTCAACTTCCTGTAATTCGGCAAAAGTTCACTGAACTTGAACCATTTGAACAAACTCGATAGAGATGATATGAAAGATTATTTCTGTGAAATATTGAACAAATTGGCTTGACTGTTTCAGAGGAGAAGATTTTTTAAGGTTTTCAGTTTTTTCTCTATAAAATCTGAGAAAATGCAGATTTTTTTCAGATGGCTAATTTTTTGTATTAAATATCATGATGCTAGCTCCAGTCAAACCAATAGTATGAGTTAACATTTACCTGTGATTGTAAACATTGCCTGGCATGAGGAATATCTAAAATCATAAATCTACATTTTTTTAAAGTTTTTAAAAAACATTCTTGTCAATATTAACCAAAGATAACCTGAAATCTAAATGTTTGGAGGCATGATATAAAGGATGCTTATAAACTGGTTCCAGGCTAGATGTATCTGCTTCACACAGCTAACATATATGGTAAAATGACTCAATTCAATCTTTATTATTCAGCCAAAATTCATTCTTTGGAACCATAAAAGACAATTCATTATTATAAGAATTATTCAGGGGATTATTCTTGTAAAATATTAAACAAATTGGCCTCAGTGGCATCAGTCAAAAAACGTTTTGCAGGTTTATAACTCATATGGGAAAATAAAGCAAAATGGCTAAGTTACGCTTCCCATAACTCAGCCAAAAATCACTTAACCAAAACCATTTGAACAAACTTGAATTATCAACATCTAAGGATAATTAATGTGTGAGATTTAAGAATTTGGCTCAGTGTTTTTTGAGAAGAATATCTTTGTAGCCACTGAGCTAAAATGGGCTGTTATGGCATATGACTCAGCCAAAAGTCACTGAACTGAGACCATTTGAATAAACTTCAGAAAGCACTACCCTATGATCATTTCAGTGCGATATTAAACAATTTGGCCAAATGGTTTCAGAGAAGAAGTTTTTCATAGCTGTCAGTATGATATGGGCACTGATGACCCCCGTACAAAAAAGGCCAATGCAGGTGGCGCCACCAATACCTCAATTTCAGATATGACTCATGTGACCAACCTTAGCATAGAATTTGGTGATGATAGCTCCAGCCGTGTCTAAGATTGTAATTTTAGTATGCTTTTTTGGACAGATGACTAAGTTCAACTATCTGTAACTCGGCAAAAAATCACCGAACTTAAACCATTAGAACAAACTTGAGAGAGATTGTTCCAGGGATCATTTCTGTGAAATATTGGACAATTTGGCTGAACAGGTTCGGAGAAGAAGATTTTTAAAGCTTTTTTAGCTTTTTCCCTATTAAATCTAAGAAAATGCAGTTAGCCAAAAAATAAGCAAAATCCGATAGAGTTTTTGGATGACTAATTTTTAGCATAAAATTTTGTGATGCTAACTCTTGCTGTTTTTAAGATAGTATAGGTTAACGTACAGACAACGGACGACGCCACACCATTGCATGAGCTCACAGGTTCACTAAAAATACACGTGGCGACACCACTTTTTGGGAACTGACAAAACTAGTCATGGTCAATATTCAAGGCAAGTTTCATGACAATCCAATTATCAATCAATTTTATGAAGTTTTTGTATCAAATTTTTTATTACTCTGGGGGGGTACTTACAAGCCCTAAAGCTGGGAGGCTATAGGTCGCAATGACCTAATTTCAGGTATCCAAGGAGATTTTTTTACGGACTTTCCTAGGTTTTTAGTTACAGACTTCTAGGTTCAGCGGTTACGATTTGTGCCCTGCTAACGGACGACTGGACGGCCAGACAGCCGGACAGACGACGGACAAAGCGCCATACATATACCTCATGACTTTCAGCACCTCAGATGAATTACAGTCAGCTGAGCAAAAAATGGCCACTTGTGAGGACTGCTTTAGATAATACTAAAATACTGACTGTGATAGGGTTGAATCTGCTCTGAGGTCTGGCACTGGCAGGTCGGGATCCTTCAATCCTCAGGTCCATCTTGTCATCTGTATAACACCATCTGATCAAACTACAAAGAGTAAGAAAAAAATTGGTAAAAGTTAGAAAAAATACATGTAGCACCACCAGTTTTTTAGAACTGATAAATCAATGCATTAATTATCAAGATACTGGAAGTTTTGGGTCAAATTATAAATTATTCGGGGGGGGGGGGGGGGGGTACTAACAAGCCCCATAGCTCTAAAGATACAGTAGACCTAATTTCAGCTATCTGAGGAGATTTGTTACTGACCTCCATGGATGTTCACTCAGAAGCTGCTGGGTTCAGTGATTATGATTTGTTATGATAGCTGGACAGATGATGAACAAAGCGCCATTTTTATACCTTAGTTGACTCAGAGTACCAATATGTCATACACTAAAACAAGGGACCCATGGGTCACATCACTCAGCTGAATTTTGGAAAATATTGGTAACTGCAAAATATTTTTTATTTCTTGTGGTTTTTCATGTATATTATCATTAGAAAAGTTATGAGAAAATGGCCTTACTAAAATGAAACCCTGTAAATTATAGAATAATTGACATGAGCTAAACCATTTGGTGATGCACCAAGGGAACAAATAGGCTTATGGTAAGCGTTATATAAAAGTAACATTTCATAAAAAAATAATGTGTGAAGGTGATTAAGATTTCAAAAGTCAAATATATGGCCATATGAGTTAAAAATTAATCCCACAAAGTTTGACCAATATTCCTAAGTTAACAGTGTTGTTCACACCTAGGCACCGCCAACTTTAAGAGATATGAATGAAATGCTACAAAATATTTTTGTCTTCTTAAGTCTTGTCCGTTAGCACTTACATTAGTTCCTAGTATTTATTCACATTTGAATATTAGGATTAAATTCCTGAAATTTTTTCTTTAAAAAAATCAAAATTGTCCAAGTCTCATCAAAAAGAATTTATTTAACATTAAAATTATAAGATTCATCTTGTTTATTAGTCCTGTGTATTGAAGGGGTGGGTTGGGGGAGGGGTCTCCGTTATTACTGCTTGTTGCTGAAAAAAAATGTTAATTTTAAGATTCATCTAGTTCATAGTACAGGTCTGTCAACAGAATGGGGTTGGGGGGGGGGGGGGGGGGAAGGCTTCCTGTGGTATGGTTTTAATTGCAGACAGCCTGATCAAGCTCAACTCAGTGGAGAGAGGGCTTGCACTAATGATGGGATTGCATAAAATTATGCCAACAGCCTGGGGAGCATAGAGAGCTGCACTGAATGACCTACAGTGACCAAAGTGGACTGCTTGACAATGTAAGGGAATACAACAAGAGCCTCCAAAAAAAATTAAATAACTAGCCTAATTTTGCAGCTTTTATTTTCAAATTTCTGATGTTAACAGATTAAATCCTCATGTGCACATGCTGTGAAAATTAAATCCACAGTACTAACAGAAAAAAAAGTGCTGTGGCCAAGACCTAGTTTTCCGCTCGGTCAGAGATCTTGGGGACATTTAACATTACGCCGAATTTTGGAATCCTAGGTCTTACGGTTCCAAAACGTGCCACATCTACGGACAGACGGATGGACAGACGGACGGACGACGACAATGGACCATGACTATAGCTCAGATGACTTTTAGTCAGCTGAGCTAAAAATGCATTTTTACTTCCGTTTCTTAAAGCCATCTATTAACCTGCTTTATTGGTAGACATTATGTAATTTCTGGGTTATTCAAGGTACACAAATAAACTGTAGGTTATACATGTGATACATGGGATACATACATGGTAACAAGCAGGGCTGAAGCTCGACAAATTTGAGCGATGGCTCAATTAATGGACAATGGAGAAGAACAGGACCTTAACTCTGCAAATAGCCATTCACAGAGGGGATTCCAGGATATTCCCCATTTCATCAGGCATAAATTATGATAATGAAAGGTATTAACACTAGGTGCACACACTAGGTTTTGGTATATATATATGAGCTTTATCTTTGCATTGTTCTATGTGTTATAACTATTTTTTTAAAGATTAGTTTGGATCTCAAGTGAATCAATTTTGTTAACATACTTATGAGATTATGAATTTAATGCAGTTTGGCATTATTATGATCAGTATTTTCCTTACATCAGTTTATCTGATATTTTAATTTACAAAATATTAAGTACAAGAAAATGTCATTTCCTTGCAAAGATTTAATTAGGTATATCTTATCTTATCATTCAGGCTAAGCATGCATTTCACTGAAGCATTAATTATACCTTAGCAAATAGTCAATTACTACATAAAATATACCACTTATAGGTCATATTCATACAAGTGTAACTTATCATCATGTTACATAATGAGAGTTGGTTCCTGAGATATGAGCTTGGATGTCTGCAGCGTAAACTAGAATGTAGGTGGCGCCACCTGTCATAAAATCAAGAAAGCTGTCTTGGATGTATAAAACTGCAAAATTTTAGGCAGATATGTCAAACCACTGCCGAGGTATGAGTGATATTATCCCACGGCAGACAAACAGACGGACACTGTGCAAAAATCATTGCAGGTGGCACCACCAGTTTTGCGTAGGAGAAAGAGCTATGTGAGATCTATACACATGCAAAATTTTGTCCTGATCGGTCAAACTGTTCCCGGTATATGACTTGGATGTCTGCAGGGTGAACGTGAATGTAGGTGGCGCCACCAGTCAAAATCAAGAAAGCTCTCCAGGATGTATATGCATGCCAAATTTCAGGTGAATTAGTCAATTCAATGGAGAAATGAGTGATTTTAACCCAAGGCAGGTGAACAGATGGACCCTGTGCAAACATGGTTGCAGGTGGTACCACCAAATTTTGTATATGTTATAAAGCTATCCAAGGGCTACATTTGTATAAACAATTTTTCCTGATCAGTCAAACAGTTCCCGAGATATGAGGGTTTATGTGTGGAAACAGACACAGAAATGGACGCTGGGCAGAGAAGGTCAGAGGTCAACGCAAATTGGTTAGGCACCAGTTCACTTGTGACCCGATAATTGGTGTAGGTTTTGGAAAAATCGGTCCAGTAGCCTCGGAGGATTTCTCTTGAAACGAAAGCCGCAACAGCGGTGGAGGCAGGGGCGGAACCCCGTCAAAAACATAGTATCTGCAAAACTTTGTTTGGCGGATACACAAATACCAGTCTGCAGAAACTAATAAAAACACTTAATGGTCAATATCCATGCAAGAATCATGCTGCAATCTGCAAAAGATACTTCAGATACTTCAGCTTTTGTATCAAATTTTCCATTATTCTGAGGGATACTTCGGAGTCCTATAGCTTGAAGGATATGGGTAACAGAGACCTAATTTCAGGTTTCCACAGGCACTTTTCATGGGCCTCCTTGCATGGCAAGAATGAAGATTCTAGGTCCAGTTGTTACAATTTGTGCCATGTTAACAGATGACAGCATCCCTAAAGATCTAAAAAATAGAGAAAAAAATCGATAAATTGAATAAAATATAGGTGGCACCACCAGTCTACAGAAACAGATAAAACACTCCAAAATCAATATCCAAGAAAGAATCATGGTGATCCCTGCATTAGTTGTTCAGATACTTCAGCTTTTGTATCAAATTTTCCATTATTCTGAGGAATACTTCGGAGTCCTATAGCTTGAAGGATAAGGGAAACAGAGACCTAATTACAGGTTTCCACAGACTCTTTTCATGGGCCTAATGCATGACAAGAATGAAGATTCTAGGTCCAGTTGTTATGATTTGTACCCTGTTGACAGATAACCACATCTTTAAAGGTCTCGAAATAGAGAAAAAAATTCGTAACAATTTGAAAAAATACAGGTGGCCTACCCAGTCTGCAGGACCTAATGGAACACCTCATGATCAATATGAATGCAAAAAATCATTGCCATCAGTGTTGTAGTTAGGCCATACTTATTTAATTTTTCGTTTCTCAGACCCGCCGACCCTAAGTTGTGACAATTTGGTAAATAAATATAACTGTGTCCCTGTCGTTTTTTATTTTTATTTTTATTTTTTTTTTTTTGCCGCCGTTATAAAATGTGTCCATGAGTCGTGATATAAATCCGCTAAAAAAGTAAACTCGCAGTTTATTTTTTAATATTTTCCACAAGGTGTCCGAAAAAGTCTGGCTTTTGAATGGTTCTGCCGAGCTCAGTTTCGGATGCCACCTCAACGCAGGGTCACGACCGAACTACTGTGACATTCTTGACATCGCGTGGAAAATCCTCTGTAGTCAAGGAATCATTAGGCCGAAGGCGGAAAAAGTCGACTTATATAAACCTCTTCGTTAAAATGGCTGCGAACATGTGACTACGAGGTTGTGATTATGGAAATTTTGGATGAAATCCGCAACTTTCGATAATTTGGATATCCGATCGCTGTAGCATTGCATTTGAGAGAACAGGAATTGTTGCACACGGACATTTTCCCGCCATGAAATCACATGAATGAAACTTAACGAGCATGCGTGGAGTATACTATAAATCTCTGATTGGCTCTCTTTCTAGGGCTGCTTGGCGGGGTCTCTTTCCACCAATCGCGTTGAAGCTCTGACAGGTCGTCATATGCAAATAAACTCTTAACTCTCAATCAAATACTCGCGCGATGGAAATGCTCACAATAGCTCTGAGCACCTGTGTGTTGTTTACAGGGTGGCAAATACAGCGTTATATACCGCTACCACGTTATACCGCTATATTAAGGGCTCTGAAGCGTTAATCAAGTGACAGATGTACGAACCTTGTTGCAAAACATTCTGAAATGATGTTCATCAATATATACTTACGTCTGATATATTTGTTTATATTAGCTTGATTTTTTCCCACCTTGCAATTGTTTACATTTCTGAGGGGTAAAGTTTTACCTCATTTGATATATTTGATTACATTTCTTATGGGTATGTTTTTACCAGATTTTTTATATAGTAATTTTTATTTTGTGTTTCTGAGGGTTTTTTTTTCAATGATTGACAACAGACAGATCTTATCTTAAAGCTGATTTCAGTGATATTTTAAATAAAAAGGACTGCTTATTCTCTGACTGGGTGACCCTGATGAACCTTGATATTGCTTAAATATGCGTTTGTGTTTGAATTGCATATTTCATGGCTATTTTTATTTGCCTGAACTTTCCTTTACTTGTTGTAAGCTTTGTATTTCCACTGACCATATAATATGCTTCAAAATTAACAGTTAATTTTGCAACCAGTCTCCTGTACAGGTTATTTTAAACTTTCAAGCTGTTTTAGTATGAAAGTGGACTGATTGGTTTTTCAAAAATGTTAATTTAGTGGAAATTATTAATTTATTTATTGTTAATTTAAATTGATGAAAGTTTATTTAAAAAGTAGAAAAATCACGATTTTTTTTAAAAAGTTGATTTTTTTCCAGCCCTTCCAGAAAGTATTGAGGATATTCTGCACATAAAGAAAATACTTTAGTTCACTTTACATTGTAGAATGGCACATATAGTTCCTATATATTCATTTCATCATTTGTAAAATTTATATGAAAAAAATGGTGCTTTTCATTTGTTAAATTTTTAATTATATTTATTTTTATTTTCCCTCCTCCTCCCCACCACTTTTCATTTCTTCGTCCGAGAAACTTTTTATTAAATAAGTAAGGCCTTATTGAGATACTGCAGTTTTTGTATCTATTTTTTCATTATTCTGGGGGGGTATTTTGGAGCCAAACAGCTTAAAGGATATGGGTAACAAAGACCTAATTTCAGGTTTCCATGGAGACTTTTCATGGGTCTCCCTGTGTGTCAAGAATGAAGATTCTAGGTCCAGTTGTTATGATTTGTGCCCTGATGAAAGATGTTCATATCTTTAAAGGTCTCAAAAATAGAGAAACATTCGTAAAAAAACCCGAACAAATACAGGTGGTGCCACCAGTCTCCATTTGGTATCCCATCTTTCAAGGCTCAGTTGAGAACGTGAGGGACTCCTCATCATGAATGACACAGTGTGTTTGAATCCAGACAGTGACAACTTCTGACATATCTAATACTTATAAAAGGAATTCGGTTCACGTTTGTGCGCAATGTTCTCTAAAACCGCATTGTGTACAATATTGTGCCATACATCATTTAAAGGTTATTATCCCCGCAGTGACATAGGCGATATGAAAAATAAATAATTTTTTATATACATATAATTTTGAGTGATTTTTTCATTTTTTTCACTGAGCACAGCCGAACTGCCTTTGGCGATCACCAGAATGTGTGCATCGTGGTCACTTAACCTCTAACACTAAGGACTATTGTTCATATGAATAACGCTTGCTTTCAATGAGGGATTTAACCCACGTGAGTGGTCAGTAAAAGAGAAAGACACATGTTTCTCGCTTTATGAAATGGAGAGTTCAACCCAGGAGGAATAATGACACAACCTAATTCAAGGTCCCAATTTCACGAACAGGTGTGGGGTGGGATGGGTCGGTGTCTGGGGTTTCAGGCCTCAAAATTTGTCTGATACGATGAAAAAAAGATTGCGGTGGTTGAAAATGAATACGAAATGAGTCCCGTTGGGTCCACTTCTGCTACTAACGAGGTATGCATATTTCTGTTTCTTTCTTCAGGAACAGTTTCCTTGCAACGTACATTTAATATATCTTTCATGTGTTCCTCACATCAATTTAATCTTTATACGTCAACCAATAGGATACAGTAAAATATCATCGAAAACCTGAATGCCGGTTCACAATGTCAACACCATCACTGACCAGGTCTTCAAGGTAAACATACCGGGGTATAAATTTCTTGCCACAAGGACAGCCCCACAAAATTAATTTAAAAATATTGGAGCGACTGCAGAATCATTCACGCACTGTCTCCACCAGGTTATGAGTTTATACGTACGGACGGTATGATATTTAGGATTCATGTAATTTAAAAGTAAATGGCAAAATTAAGATACAAGCAGCGACATAGAAACGTGTTTCGCTCACAGAATGTGTTGTGCTTCAGAGAGGTGAGTGAGTTATAAATGTTTATACATATCTTATGGAGACAGTTTCCAATTGAAAACCTATATTTTCTGTTAACTTTTAGAATAAAAAAAAATTGGCAAACATTTCACATCTCAGTTAATAAATCTCCACAACCCCGGTAATAAGCCCGGTACACCGGGTGTATTTAGCTATTATAACAATAATGTCAATATATATATATATTATTGTTAGGCCAGCAGAGACATCTAGTAGAATACACAGGAGATAAAATGAGGGGTGAGAGTTCAGAATTGGGTCTACATTCTGGAACATGGAAATACAAATAAACTGTCTCTTCTCACTTCCTCATTTTTACCTGCAGATGTCCAGCAGAAGTCCCTTCACTCAATTCACCTTTTCTAACATGAACTACCTGGTACAATACAATTGAATATTAGAAGTTGCCTGAGTTAGGAATCAAACCTACAATCCCTATGTGGTCGTGCTGACTGAGAAATATGGGGGTCAAATCACAAAGACCAAAGGAGACCAAATTATCTTTACTCCATCCATCCATGATAGGTTAAACTTCATCTAGAAGTAGATGGCACCCAGCCCATACCAAGGCACCGGTAACAAGGTGGCTGGGTAGAAGGTTGGTACATGCAGGTGTTCCTGAGCTCTATGATGGGTCCAGGATGGTTCAGGATCTCGACAGTTTGACCCTTATGACTAAGAGAGGTAAAGAGACATCTGTCCATCACTACCCACTGGGCGGAATAGAAAGTTGACCTTTTTACCGTTATTAACCCCAAAAGATATACTACAATGACCTAAAATAACTTCAGGTTGGCCACCAGGTGGCGGTATCTTATGGTCCTTAAATCTACTAATAAGTCAAGTGCAATACTAGTATGACAATTACAACCAGATGGCAGCACTTCACCTTCCTAGAAAGGATCATAATTAGGTGAGGTGAATAGCAAGTGCTATGTGTCAGCACTGTACAGCTGACAAAGAGGCAGAGAGTTTATTCACAAATTTCCCCTACCAGGATATGGTGTGATTACAAGCTTCAGCAATGAACATAACAGTATTTACAACATATCGCAGTAGTGCACAAATGGCCTGCTACCATGTTCTAATCTATAATGCATATTGTTCAGAGTATAAACATCGTTCATACAAATTTAGCAATATTTGATAAGATATCATGGACCAGAACAGTGTGCTATTTTTTAAAAAGAAGTACTACAAAGTATACAAATATGTGAAGGTAAGGATGAGAATAGAAAGTAAATAGTGTATAATGAATCATGGAAAAAAAGGATGAAAACAAGAACTTTAGTGTACTAGTATGTGGAAGATATATATCTCATCTGACTGCAAAAAAACATGTGGCTTCAAGTTAGTGTTTACAGCTAGAAAATAGATGGATGAGTTGACTTTAAAAAATTAAAATAAAAGATTAATACAAAAAAAACTAGATGTGGTCAGACAATGGTCCTCAGAGGGCCCTGAGTTTCTACAAGTGCTGGACTAGTTTACATATGGGTGAAAAATAAAGTTAAATTTGTAAAATATGACAAACATAAACAGGTTTTTATCCATATGCATGAGGGAAAAAATCCTACTGGATCAAATGATATTATAGAAGATATACATGTCTGAAATAATGTGTGCAATAGAAAATCACCGAATGTAATCTGTTAGCCATATTTGATTTTGAGCCAATCTGTAATTCATTAGGTCTGGAGCTCTCATAGGCACCAATGATCCCCGTGAAATTGGGTAGGCTGCAGTATGTTGTTGTTGAGGTATTGCTTGCAAAAGAAAATCAGCAATTGGTCTGTGGCGACCATATTAGAATTCTAACAAGTCTGTAATTTGATAGGTCTGGAGCTCTCATAGGTAGCAATCAACCCAGTGAATTTGAGAAAGCTGCAGTATGTTGTTGTTGAGTTATTGCTCAAGAAAGAAAATCAGCGATTGGGTTGTGGCGGCCATATTGGCATTCTGACAAGTCTGTAATTCAATAGGTCTGGAGCCCTCATAGGTACCAATCATCCCTGTGAATTAGGGAAAGCTGCAGTATGTTGTTGCAATCACGCACAAAAGAAAATCAGCAATTTGGCTGTGGCAGCCATATTTGAATTCCGACAAGTCTGTAATTTGATAGGTCTGGGGCCCTCATAGGTACCAATCATCCCTGTGAATTTGGGAAAGCTGCAGTATGTTGTTGTTGAGTTATAGTGCGCGAAAAAAATCAGCGATTGGGCCGTAGCGGCCATATTGGAATTATGACAAGTCAGTAATTCCATTGGTCTGGAGGCCTCATAGGTACCAATCATAACTGTGAATATGGGAAGGTGCAGTATGTTGTTGTTTAGTTATCGCTCATGAAAGAAAATCAGCGATTGGGCTGTAGCGGCCACATTGGTAATTCGACAAATCTGAAATTCCATAGGTCTGGAGCTCTCATAGGTACCAATCAACCCTGTTAATTTGGGAAAGCTGTAGTATTTTGTTGTTGAGTTATTGCGCGTGAAAGAAAGTGTTACTGACGGAAGGATGGATGGACGGAAGGACGGACTGACACGGTGATCACTATAGGGCACAACTTGTTAAGCGGGGCCCTAATAAAAATAAAATGGACACTATTGCTTGCTATGTGCATCTTATATCTGTGTAAGACCTTATTAACACTTTTACCTCTAGATAAAGAGTCCTAAACACTATTAAATGAGCTGTGAAGACAAGATACCAGTGAGGGTGATTTAGGTTCATATATACCCAGTAGCTCCTAGTGAAGCACTATCGCATAAATGTGGAACCTCTTTTTTTGTATTTGAACACCCCCCTCCCCTCTCAGCAAGGCAACCCAGATTCCCGAGACCCCTCCTCCTGTAGTATATTGAACTTAAGGTATGGGCAACATCAAATGCGGGAATATCTTAGGGATATATGAATAAAAAGCCTTTGTAAGGCAACAAAAATTTATGTTACACCCATCTTGACCAAGTGGACTTTTAGGCCAAATCTGAACAAGTGCCAGAAGAGGAAATAAGCACAGAAAATGTAATATTTTTCTCATCTCATCTTGTAGACCAAATTCTGAAAATTCTCCAAGATTAGTACCACCTAAATATATATAGCTATAATCTATCCCAGTACCTCTGTCCACATATTTTTCATGGATAATTTTTCATACAAGAGAAGCAGTATAAACATTTCTGGTCCAAAGGTTGCAATGGCTATCTTGAGGAGTGCCCGTGTAAAAATTAATGCCTTACCTTGCATTTAATTCATAAGAGGCAAATTATCTGAAACTTGACGAAACAGATTTTATCCTTTTGGACTTTTTCATCATGGGAGAACTGACCATAAACAAATGAGGCAAGCTGATGACATCAGTCAATTGAAGTTCATGCGTGATCAAACATTCTGACGTCTTTATGATGTCACTGTTGTCCATTCTTAAACACCACATGCTACCATACACATGGAAAGTGTATACTGAAAGTATACACTTTCCATGTGTATGGTAACGGTTAACGGGAAGATGCCATCCATGGTCCATCAGCATGAATAATGCAAAAAGAGTTGTAAGATAAAAACTTTTTTACATGATATATTACAACTTTACAAATTAGTGGAATATGTGCATATCTTCTTGACGCCATATGCATTTTTACAGAACAAAAAAAATATTTATGTTTTTTACGTTCTGTTTTGCTGATAGTCCACAGGGCACCCAATCTTGGGTCAACACACAAATTGGAGAGTGCATAAGGTCTTGATTAAGATGCACATTAAGGTATTTTTCACTTAAGATAACTGAAGATATTACAGAGCCACATAGGTCATAGAAGTGTAAACGACTCTTTGATAAGCATCATATATATGCATCATATAACATTTAGATGCATTGAATACCATGCCCTATGTCGGTCCTGTTGCCAATGTAATCTGTAATCCTCGAATTTATTGCGTCAAGGACAAGGGTTTGGGGACTAACTGTATATATATATATAAATATATATATATATATATATATATATATATATAAATATATGTCATATAAAAGTCAAAGCCAGACAGATTGCATGACCTTCACTGGCTTAATTAAGTCAGAATTTCCAGGACAGAGTAACCCTGGAATAATAAAGTATCTACCTGTATTTAGCAACTCATCAGGAAAACAATAAAAATAAAACGTTAATCTAATTGGCAGAACTATAGAAACCGGGCTTCAGCCTACCGCTTGTACAACGGGTGTTGCATAATAATTTGTTTCCTGGAAAAGGCCGATACATATCATTTACCTCAGAATTCCCGTATTTAATTTTGCTCATAGCTGGAGTTTATTATATTAGAGGAGGAGGGGTCTGGGGAACCGGGGTTCCCCATCTGAACAGGGGTGTGGGGGCGGAGCCCCCACCTTAAGCTTAATTTTCCTGTTAAAATAGTAAATGGTTTCCCATTTTCGCGATAGATGCCTCTTCAATTGCAGATATAAATGAACAAAACTTGCTCCTGCTGGTATCTCGTCTCAACAGCTGACTCAGTAGCGTGTAGGGCTCCTAATCTAGAGATCGTAGGTTCGATTCCCGATTCAGGCGACTTCTGATGCTTAGTAGTTGTTTATGTTATAGTCCGTTTCATCCCTTCATGTCCACCTGTTTTTTGCTATGAAAATTTTTATTAGGTATATTTCATGGGAAACAATTATAGTGTAGAGGAGAGGATTACAGAACCTAATTTTCAACTGGGTAACTAAATTCCTACCTTATGCCATATTTGAGTAACAGAATTTTCTGAAAATATGAGAAATCAGTCTATATTTTACAACATAACAGACCCACTTATGGCGGTCAAGGTCATTGGTCACATGCAAAAACAGCCTCAGCTGACAGCTGCTGATTGGATGATCTCATGTAAACACTCTAAAAAATATAACCAGCTAAAACAAAGATGGCTACTTATGGAGGGACACACAATATCTGCCAGATCATGGTAAAGAGACTAAAATGTTGTAAAACATGAACAAGGGATTTATTGTAAAATTCTTAACTGCCATATTAGGTTGTCACTTCCATATGTCGTTTACTTGGAAAATATTGAAAAATATAAACTTTTAAGTAAATCATCTACAAAAAACAGGTGGACAGCAGGTGGTGAAATGGACTATAGAAGAGTTGAGTGTAGGGACATCTACAGGGAAAAGTAGGCGTTAAAATAGGGAATGAGAGGAGAAAATTTTATTTATATTTCCTCAACAGAAGCGAAGCCCGCGTTCTATAGTGGCTCCATGTAATTTTCTAACCAATATATTCAATCAAACTTTAGAGTGCTTATAGGAAATAGTAATATATAAGTATTAGTATTGTTTACATGGAATTGGGGCGATAATAGGTGCACAGCAACAGTGACAACAACTATTTTGACAGGTCCATTCGCGCATTTTACGGCTGTTGAGATTAAAGGAATAATACATACCACGAAAAAAAGTAACGAAAAGTAGTTAAACCCTGCATACTCTCATGTAAAGACCGTTTTCACTCACCTATACTTGCTTAATCTCTGTACACAGCCGATGACCAAAAGATCTGGAATGTTGAATGAAGCTTTGGAGGGGAACTCCCTAAACGCGAATCCGCACGCTGATCCGAATATGCTTCCACAGCTCTCTTCACTCACGTACGCTAGGCCGACTCTCCCTGAACGCGGACCACCAATCAAATCTTCTTTCCAGGTTCACATTCTCATTTATTTTTTTAAATTTTTTTTTTATGGAGGAAACCGCCATATTTTAATGTTAACTTTTCTTATATTTAAGCATTTAAGTATTTACATATATTCCATCTCGGTTTAGGACTACGTACGTGACAGGGTGGTAGCACTCACTTCCTGTAATTTTATATTATATATCCTGGAGTCACAAAGGCTCCACAAGTAGGTTCTCGTTGTGAAATCAACCCCAGAAGCGGATCCAGGATGGGGGGGATCAAGGAGGTCCGGACCCCCCATCCCTCCCTTTTTCATCAGAAAGGTCCTTTTCCAGACCTGAGGACCTTTCGTTTAGGGTTTTCTTTAGTCCTCCTGGGTTGGACCCCCCCTTTTTTTTCTAAATCCTGGATCCGTCCCTGAAGCCATTTTTGGCTCATTCAACCGAGGAACCCCTCAAATACGCGCTTGTTTGAGAGTGATACACGGCTGTAGGGTAAAACCTTAATTTCCATCAAGCCTTCAGAGCGCTCACCCGTGAAAATCTCACCGCATAGGTTCAGTTCAAATACAAGTGTATAAAGTAACTCAATCGTCTTGGAATGCAGTTTTGTCCTTGAAATATAATTTAAAAAAGGACCATATATATATATATATATATATAAAGAAAATTAAATTTATTTTATATATATAAAAAAATTGTGTGAAAAAATAAACATTATATATGCAAAGATCCGAAATACCTAAATGAGGCCATTTTGAGTCAGGTATAAAGGCCGGCATGCTGATAACTTTAGATTATCATGTTTCGGCTCGTATTATGTTTATGATAAAATATATTTAAGAACTCAAGACCGGCCCAGGAATTTGTTTCGTGATTTGTTTATTCACAAAAAAAGGAATATGGGCATTCATGCATTTAATTGCCATTATATGTGTGATAACAATAGTCAGTCCTTAGCTAAATCCGTATAATATTTTATTAATTTATATATAAGAGTTCCAAGTGCATATAGGGATGAAATTACCTTTTATATAATTTATATACAGAAAACTGCGGGCAGCGGGAGCAAAGTTTTACAAAATGTATCTTTTAGGTGAATGTAAAAGGTTTATATTTCAAATCTTCATCCCTCAGTTTGGTTTTATGTTTTTACGTTATTTTAACTTTTATTATAAAAAAAAGGATCGGACTGAGTGTCACACTACTTAAGATGTTAAAAACCACTGAGGTTCTTTCAACTGTTTTAGGCTTATTGACATCATAACCCATCTGTTCAGACTCTGATGCACGCAGACCTGCCTCTAGACTGAAGACATCGCCAGGCTTTGAACACCGAACTGGTGCACTGATCAGGCAATTGTAGCTAATTTTTTTTAATCACGTCTTATATATGCTTGCTCACGTCACAAGTCCCTTCTGGCCAATCATTTCATATGTTCAATATTAACATGGATTCGACACGCCTCCAGAGACAAAAACCTGTCTCCAACAAACAGTCGTTACTATATATAGAGACTGCCAAACAGGGACGGCTCCCCGAAATTAAACTGTACTGAAATAAACATCAAACGAGACACGTGTGCTCCCCGTAGCCAAAGTTCTCAAGCTAATTATAATATCTTAACATGATACGTACCCCATAATAATGTATAATAAATTATCAGAACAATCATCTGGTTATACTCAATACTTGAATATACCATATAATAACTACGTCACAGTCCTCTGGTGACACTGGGAGCCATAGGGAGTGTTCCTAACGTTCCTTATTAATGAAATATTTTGATACTTTCAAAGCGCCTGTAAATTAAAGAACCTCCAATGCACTAAAGTTATTTAACAATCCCATATAAACCTTAAATATTACAAATTATATAATTTATTATCGAAAATATCGCAAACTCGGTGATGCTGGGAATATGATAGGACACTAACCCGTAAACTTCAACTTATTACACGAATAAATATCGGTCAAGATATAGGCCTATAATGCACGTTTATCGTTTAAATAGATTAGACACACATTAAAGGGATCTTGTAAAAATTTGACTTTTTTACACACAATTTTTCAATATTTTAACCAAATTGTTCCTTTTGATCACAGTTCAAGAACAAAAGGTAACAGCCTGCTGCACTCCCAGTGCGCGTGAAGTGCTATTGAAATACGCCGACCGGTATGTGTTAATAAACCTTTGCGCGGATCAGCGTTTTATGCTGGAGACCGCTGATCAGCTCGGTGATCAGCGAAATATTCCCTCCCGAAAAACCATGTTTACCTCCGGCCGCTTGCGACAATTCTCAATGGCGGCAAATGCCCAATGGTCGACAAGTGGATGAGTCAGTTTATGAAGAATCGGGTTGAATTAAATTATGATCTTTATCTGGAACTGTTGATATAAACCCTCGTTAAATATTTGCAAACAAAATTAATGTACAGAGCAGTTATCTGACGTGTTTATTCCTTTATTATCGTCCGAGATTGTGTGCTCCCTTCACGACAATGGTAAAGCTCAGTGCGAGAAGTTTCCTGGTCTCCAAGGCGTTGTATGTAATTCAACGTCATTTTCCATGAAAAATCAGTAGAAGTGTCACCAGTAGTGTACAGAAGTGTGACACCCGGGACTTCTTGTTGAATACCCAACACCTAAATACGCTGATATATTACCAGCTGACTACACACCTTTATTGGAGCGACTATAGAATCACTTATGCACTGTCTTCTCACAGGATTTGCATATACGGACGGACGGTGATTCCTGTAAAGTCTTTGCTAAAGAAGAAGTAAGAGAAAGGTAAAATTAAGAGGCATTGGCAAAATCAAGATGCATGCAGGCCAACTAAATATAAAAATATTTTCTGTTCCACAGATGTCATACCTCAGAGGGTTAAAGGAGGTATAAGCAGCTAATGATTTTGGCCACCGGCCACGAACCGACCATGTCTGCTGCCAGCACCCAGTGGTAGGCGATTTCGGCCGCCAGCTCAAGTGAGCCACAGACCGGCACTGACTGTCTGGTCAACCATATTGGCTGCAGTCACGGTGTGAACCGGACAGCACCATTTCGGCCCTAGGCCCTTATCACTAAGTGGATATAAATTGATCTAGTTCACACTATGGCCGATTTGGTTTACTTGACAGCGTGAGTGCTGGTCTGTGGTTCATAGCTGGAGCCAGAAATCGCTGGGCGGTGGTAATCGACATAGTTGGTTTGAAGCCGGCAGCTGATATCAACGGCGGCTGATATCTCCGTATACGTTGTAGAGAGCTGCTTGAGTTTTTCATTGTCATGCCATTTCATTTAATGTTTGAGATTTTATTTATAAGTCGGCTTTTCAGTCTGGCAGCCAAAGGTTGACTTTTTGCTGGTGACCTTGTATTTGGTTCTTCACTTTGGTATGATTATAGAATAGGTGCCTACTGGGTTTATTCCCAAGACTAATATAGAAATGTTCATGTGATAAAAAGACTATAGTTTACATATCATTTCAATACCACTCATATATACTCTATCCCCATAAAAACATCATCCTATCTAGCACGAAAATTGTTCAAGTTTCCTAAATGCAAATCAATTTTTTAGTAGTGGCCTATTCTATCATCGCTCCTCAAGTTTTTTTCTCAGTGGATCTTGTTTGCCTTCGCATCAGGTATGGAAAATATTGTGGTTGGCCCTGTGTCAGCCTTGGGCATTATGAGCTAATTAGCATAATACAATATGGGCACCAGAAACATACTAAAAATATAATTACCGTAACATTTGACAGAAAGGGCCATCCAATACTTGGAGTCCACAGTGATAGTAGGTGAAACAGCTCAGGAAATAGGACTGATCAGAATAACATACGCACTGTCGCAGTCTGAGTCAAAACAACTCGCATAGGAGTATGGAACTCGTGTTGTTCCAAGTCCTAGGAAAACTCAAAGGATATGAACTTAAATTTCACATAGATGAGTCAGTTCAGCCAGTGGCCCAGAGTCACCGCCGGGCTGCCGTTTCATGTTTGAAAAAGAGGGAAGATGAGTTGAAATGACTGGAGGAACAAGACTTAATAGAGAAAGTGGATGGTCCTACTCCATGGATGAGTCCGATAGTGACTCCGCCAAAACCAACAGTCCCGAAGAAATTAGAATCTGCGTGGGTATGGGGTGCGGCAAAAGGAAAAGAAAGACACATCACGCCCACCGTTGACGATTTGGTGGTGGCATTGAACGGACCCTGAATATTTTCTAAAATGGACTTAAACAACGGTTACCACCAGAGTCAGGGAAAGTGACCACTTTTTCCACTCATGTGGGATTCAGGTGTTATAAAAGACTCAATTTTGGTATTTGATGTGCAGCAGAGAAATTTAAAAATTAGTTTAGCAAGTGCTTGAAGGAATTCCAGGAGTAAAAACATAGCAGATGACATAATAATTCATGGGGTTACTCATTAAGACCAAGGCAGTAGTTTGAGACAGTTGATTCAGCGTTTGAGTGAAAGAGGTTTTACTCTAAATAAAAGAACTGTCAGTTCAACACAAGCTCCATTGAGTATTTTTGTTACCGCTTCTCTTAAGATGGGAGCACGCCAAAGCGATTGAAAGCTAAAAGCTATTATATCCAGAAAGCCACACCCCTCTCGACTCCATCAGAAGTTCGCAGCCTGTTGGGTATGGCAGATCACTGTGCTGGATTTATTCCAGACTTTGCTACTGTTACAGAACCAATACGACGACTCACCCTCAAAGATCGAAGATGGAAATGGGGCCAAGAGGAACAAGTCTCTTGAAGAAATCAAGAAAAGACTGATCAGTGATAAAGCCATGTCTTATTTTGAACCATATAGAGATTAAGTGAATGTGCATGCGTCATCAGTTGAGCTTGGCGCGGTTTTCATCCAAAGGACGCTGACGCACCAAATAACACGTTGTTGCTTAGGTGAGTAGACAGCTCACAGACGTCGAATCGCGATACAGATCGGGAGAGAAGGTCTTGCATGTCTCTGGGCAGTACAATACTTTTATCTGTACCTATATAGCTGTCCGTTTGTCATTGTCACAGACCATAAACCGCTTGAAAGCATTTGGAACAATCCTAAGTCTTGAGAGATTGTGTTTGAAATTTCAGTGCTATGATTTTCATGTGAGATATCAGCAATGATATTTTATTCCCGCAGATTGGATATCAAGACACCCATACCTAGCACAAAATAAAGCTCAAGAGCAGTGCGTGTCACCGAGAATTATGTGAATAATCTAGTGGAATATGCAGAGTCAAAGCTTTGACAATAGAACAAATCATATCGGCAACAAACAGCGATCCTATACTCCAAGAGGTCATATCCAGGCATGCAAGTGTAAATTGGAATTTACATTATGCAGCCAAGGGAATAGACCTGGTCGCTATAAAATCGCTCGCAGCTTTGAAAAGCGATTGTCAGTCTTGTCGCACTCTGCTATACTCAGAAGTACCAGAATTGTGATTCCAAATTCCCTTCAACAGCTTGTGGTGGCCTTGGCCAATAAAGGCCATCAAAATGATTGTAAAGACTAAAAGGTTGCTCAGGAAGAAAGTATTGTTTCCCGGTATAGACAGACAAGTGGAGAAAGCTGTACAAAACTGTTAAGCATGTCAAGCAACAGGACCACGTATCACCAGAACCTCTCAAAATGTCGCCAATACAAAAATCTCCATGAAAAAATGTGGTCATGGATTTTAAAGAACCTATATATGGATCCAATGAATAGTAAAATCTACTGGAGCAAACTATTGCAATTATTGACGGTATATTCTCAACGTTTGAGATTCCAGAGGTGGTAAAAACTGATAATGTTGCACTTTTCACAGGAGAATAGGAGATAGTGTCCTGCTAAAAATATTGCTCTCCGGCTCAGGTAACTTTTAGGATCCATGGCCGACTTGTTATTTAAAGTATTTCTACCTGTGCAATGTTGTTAAGACCCGAGAGACTATATGATAGTCTTTGTAAATGTATTGCAGTTATCCCATGAATATCGATAAATATCTTTTTGAGACACAGGCCTCCCTCAATGAAAAATGGCGACTAAATTAGACTTAAACTTTGTGATCCATCTAAGAGTCGTCGATGTCAATAAAGGCATTTTGTCTAAATACATTGATAACACGTACTCAGTATAGGATATCATATTAGTTGGGACCCCACCGTCTGAAACCATACTTTTATGTGGGTGTAATTTGTTTGTGTTATTTTAGGGAATAAGCAGTCTGAGATCAAAGGCCGTTAAAAGGGCTTTGATGAAGTTATGACATTTCAGTCTCATACATAACTATGAACAACTCAAACTGGATAGAGGATGCATCTAGTTGAAACCCCACAGTTTGCAAACAATACCTTTAATGTGGGCGTGATCACTCATGGGTGTAATGATTTGAGACTTCACAGACAGTTGGGAATTCTTTGATGTTTCATTAATCCTTGGGTATAAGTACAGGAGGTGTTTTGGTAATATCTTCAGATACCATGTGACATTTATATTCTGAAAAGTGATACAAATAACAAGCCAAAATGCTGAAACGCGGTAGGCCTTTTGACTCCATCAGAAACCAATTTCATAGGCTTGTAAATGGATCTAAGGTTACTGGTCATTGCAAGATATTCAATAGTATGCTAAACAACCACATTCCCAGGATGAAAGTGCATTATCAGAAGTGTGCAGCAGACCGAGCAGAGAAACGAACTTCGGCAGCAAGCACCCAACACTCCCTCTTCACTGAAGTGGCCAGGTCCTACTGAGTCCATCTCTTCTCCTCCACTAACACAGAGGCACCAACCTGACATGAACAGCCATGTGATCCGTACCCTGGCTTTCACAAAAGACGGTCTTGATGAAACTGTTGCTAAATTTGTTTATGGCTGCAACCTGCCCTTCAGTATTGTAAAGGAACCACTTTCCGACAAACTCAAAACAAAGCTGCGACCAGGTTATCAGCCACCAAGCAGAGATCCGATCAGCAACAAGCTTTAGGACAGAAAATGGAAATGAAGCAACAACTCAAAAAACAAGACTGTTGCCATGCAGCAAGTTTGCTGGAGCACAGTCCAGAATGATCCAGTAATCGCCACATCAGTCACCTGTAGGGGAAAGGGCTACTTTGTAACCGCTGACTACATTAGTACTACACACAAGACAGCAGATGCCTGTAAAGCATTGCTTCTGAATTCCAAAGCATGCAGAGACCAACCGTGGTTGCATGGTGCGGACTTTCGTCACAGACAATGCAAAGCATATGGACAAGATGAGGAAAGAACCAAAGCAAGATGATAACAGCATTGTCAATTACTGCAGCTTTGCTCTTGTTATGAAACTGCTGGTGCAAGACCTGGCACTAACCCCTATCATTAACAACCATGTATCTCTAGTCAATAAATTCTTCAGTAATCATCTTAACTCATCTGTATGGCTCAAGAGCCAGTCAGGATCAATTCGTACTTAGCTATCCAGTGATATCCACTAGAACGGCCAGCTTCATAGAGTCCTACCTCACCAATAAAACATTCTACATAAAGTTTATCCAAGACTACTCAGATGAAGTAAATCATGCCATATTGCAGAAAGTGGTGGATATGAAACTATATCGCCAAGTTCAAGACTTAGGCAGAATGCTCCAACCATTACTGAAGCATAAGACCAGGAACAGTGTCACACTCCTAAAGGTATGAAGACCAGGTCTTTTAAATGGTGGACTAAACCGGCTGAAACTCATACATACACTCTTAAAGACAAATAAGTCCTGAATTATCAAAACAAATAAATAAATACACATTTCTCTTGAGAGGGGCTCCACACATAGAAACACTGGTGATCACAAGCGTCCGCTCAGGTAACACAAATCACCAAGTCCGCCATGTTCACTGCACAGAGAAGTCCTCTTTGTATACATAATTCCTGATCACATGACCAACACACACACGTGACATCGGAATGTCAAGCCAGTCGCTCAGTTTGTTCGTTCTTTTGTATATACACAGGGCTCTTACAATCATCTGTTCCGCGCTGGAGTACACAATCACCCCTCGAGATGCAGTTCACACAGCATTGACTGATAGGGGCACAGGCTATTCTATACAAATTAAGAAAGAATGTCTTTCACAGCTGATGTCTCCTACTTTAATCTAGCACTAGGTAACTGAATATATCTCCACACAACCATGACTTATATGTGCTTTCTGACGTCAGCAGCCGTGCCCGTCTTCTGGCAAATCAATCCAGTAGATTATGCCGACTGTCACTAGTTACATGAATATTAAAAATGGAAACACTTCCAGAGATCAAACCCTGAGAAAAAGCAAACTAAGCAGGTGTTTGGCCTTTGATGGATGCAATAAACAACGTTACTATAGAGACCGTCTAGACAGAGACGGCTCCCACGGAATTAAACTGTACTTAGATAAACATTTAACGAGGTATCTGTGCTTTCTTACCTTAGTTCTTATGCTAAAACCTTAACATTGAACTCCATATTAATGTACAAAAAAAAAAAATAAATAAATAAATAAAAAAATCATCTCGATATACTCCCTACTTGAATATGCAATAATATTACTCAGTCATAGTCCTCTGGCATGAGACAAAATGATAAAATGTTCAGTTGACTCCCCTTACTCTAAGATATTATTCCTTATAAAATGAAACCCTAAAGTTTCAGTAATTGGAGTTACTGAAAATCTACTGAAAAATGGGGAAATGATTTCTTGATTGCACAAATAAGTTAGCATATGTGGCGCCATAACAACTCAAAACCACATTGCATTCGAATAATCAATATTAATATGACGCTGTCTATATACTTATAGCCTGCAGCCATACCCGAGATATTAGCTAAAAGAAAAAAGGCATCCGTATAGATGCTATTTTCAGTTTATTAGTTCAATGTATGAAAATTTAATTCCTCATTCAATCCTCACTAAAAAACATGCTTTAGTTGTAGATATTTATCATCACCACGGCAAAAGGGTGAAATTCCAAGATCGTGGATAACTGCAATTCATTTATGTTTCGCTCTTATTGTTTTATCATAAATTATATATATAGAAAATTAAAAAAGAATAATATGTATAACATCTGTAGTATGGGACATTTTGTCATCTACATCTATATATACCCAATCGTTTAATTGTTCATTGTATTCAGGAAAAGCCCTTTTGAAAGTGACGGTCACTGTTTCCAAAACCATATCTTAAATGAATTGTCTAGGTCACAATAACCTAAAATACATGCATTACAATCCATAACTCTCTATGTCAAAAGTTGATATATTTTTGCTATTTTAGTATTTTGGTAGCCATTTTCGTATATGTTAATTAGCTAAAATTGCCTAGGGCTGACAGCGAAACAACCTCAAGTTTTCACATATAATATATGGACAAACAAAGTCCACAAAGAAAAGATCTAGTCCATAAAACATGTTTGAGACCAGTGGCAGTTGCTATTGGAAAAATCCGGCTTAATAGTCAATGCTGGGTTTTTACTCCAGATTTGATCCAGTATAAACTTTAGTGGCGGATATATATATATGCATATATATATGTGTGTGTGTGTGTGTGTGTGTGACAATGATCCTATGTCATTTAAGGAAAATAATGAAGATTGCCGGAACTGTGGCCTTCGTGACAGGGGGCGCTCGCGGGATCGGCCGGGCAATATGTGAAACGCTGCTGAACGCTGGGGCAAAAGTACTGTTTTACTACTTACCAGATTCCTTAAAATATAATTCATTATGACCAATATTGGTTAATCGTTTATAATCTCATTTTTGATTGAATGTTATCCAGTAAATATTGCATATATAATTTTATGCTGAAACATTATGTATGCTTTTTATGTATATTACATCATGTCTCGCTAGTATTATTAAGAATTTCCTTTTTGACAGACCAGTTCAAAGGAAATATAACCAAGTGAAGATAGGTTCTATACATTCATCTCTTTGTGTCAGGTTTGTTTTGTAGATCTTGACGGTGAATCTGGAAATAAAACGGCAACGGAGTTAAAGGAAAAATTTCCCGGAAGTGACGTCATATTTGTACAATGTGACGTAACAAATCATCACAACTTTGCTGGTAAGGTACCTAATTTTCTAGTATCCATGGCAATCATCTTCTCATGAAGGTAACACCAAGGTGCCGAAGTTCATAGATTATATCGTTTAATTCATCGTGTTGCATAGCATAAGTAACTAAAATATAAAGATAATTCAGTATCTGAACAATCACTAAAGTGCTTTACAAAATAATTATGTAAAGGTTTAATCTAAAGACAACCTTTCAATGAGCTGCACCGTTTTAAAACAGGGTTCACATTTAACCCAGGTAAAACCTTTTTTTGTGAATATTGGTTGCAAGCCAAAGAGTCACACTTACTCATGTTTGGCTGTGCAGAGCACATCGCACATCCAGTACAGGAAATCGTGGTAAAACCCATTAATCCTGGTAATTTTCTATTTCCCAGCTAGGGTTTTGGTAAAACATGCGAACCCTGTCTTAAAGAGTCATGATCCAGTCATCAACAAAACCCCTTTTAATGCCTTTTAAAATACATTGATTGCATAATCAGAGAAATCATGATAAGTTTCTCTTATCAAACCTGACGTTGTTCCTTGATGTATAATTCATATCAATATAATAAAAGTTTTCATTTTTTTATAGAAGCCTACAAGAGAGCTGAATCAGATTTTGGGAAAATTGGGATCCATGTTAACAACGCAGGGATCGTTTCCGAGTCAAAATGGTCAAGAACGATTGATGTTAACTTGGTGAGCTTGAAAATGCTGTGGTTGGCTTCTTATTAGCGAGGTTAACATTTAGCGATTTTAATTTTTTTTCAGTGTTTCGCGAGGGTTCCGTTTTCGCGGTCTCACCTTACAAAAGACCTACACCTTATATAACCTTTATTATATGTTTTATATAAAATAAGATGAATTACTAAGTATACACAATCTGAATAAGTGCACGTGGACCCAAACGAATATCAATAAGTGGATATCTGATATCATATACAATAGCATTCTTTGAACATACAAGATATATCATAATTCATTAACACATTCACTGCCAAGCCCATGTTCACCCCCAGTGCCAGGGCCATACACGGGGACCCCAGCAGCCCCGAGAGCTGTAGTGGTACCAAGACTAGGTGCTAATTACCCGATAAGAAGGTGTGACCTCGGATAACACAGGGGCAATAAAACTCGAGGAAGGTGTGAAGTTGGGCACTGAGCCAAATGACCGCGATAGTAGTCAAGGCATGGCTCCGGTGGACTGGTCTCATAGTGTCTACGGTGACACCAGCATAAAGCTAACAACTGATTCAAATAAAGATCTATATTTGTAAATGATGAACTAATTGAAAATGTGTATTTTGGCGCGAATACTGATTTGGGAGGAGTCAAATGACTAAGAGGCACAGACGAATATAGGCCGATATCTGACCAAAATAAATTTTATACAATATTAGTATAAACACAAAGGCCATCAGCGGTGGTTAGAACAGGTGGTACGTAAGTGTGACACGGCTGACAGCGTGAGTTCGAGCCCGCGCAAAATTTTTTTTTTTTTTCAAAAATGTAATTTTGGTGCTCAAACATACATTTTTACACTTTCATAATGAAATCAGCGATTGTACCAATCAATATAATTATAAAAAAAAATATAATTTAACTTTAAACATTTAATTTTCAAACATAGTCATAGACAAGTTATATATACCGACATGCTTGAGCCTTGACGCCAGTTGACCTCGTCATTCTTACAGTCACACGTAACACGGAGGTTATTTCAGTTTTGCAATTTACGAGCACTTGTTTGTGAAGTTACTAATATATATATATATCTATATATTAGTAAATAAGGGACAAGAAATAAGCCGAAAGAATCATTTGCAGCCGCGTTCTGATTTCTTTGCCTGTCAGTATGTCTATAACGATGAGACCTTTTATTCCAGAAGGCTTTTTTTACGCGATAATTCGCCTTTCGCGAATATCGCGAATTTGAAACCCAGGCAAACAAAAAGGCAACTGCAGTATTAACACCTCAAGCTGATTTAGACTCCTCATAAGGCGGTTATTAACTGCAGTCGCAGATTTAAAAAATGGAGTTTGATACCAAATGCGATACCATGCTCTGATTACATTTGTTTACTTTGCGAATGCTCTGGCGGTAACATCCGGAGAATCTTGTTATACAAAGCAGCGGTTTAAACAAAGGGGATCTGCATTGTAAATCCAATGCATTGTGAGTATAAAGCAGATTCGGCGATTTTAAATTTTAGTTTTGATACTTTCTTTTTTTTATGGCAATGAATATCAGAAGGATGAAGTGTATCTTGGGAATAATGCACTGTGTAGAACACCCAGATCATATGGTGCTGACCAGTTCGAGCTGAGCAGTGACATACTTTTTATAGGCAATAATAATTGACTATATTTATCTGGATCTAGTGTTTTGAACAAGACAACATCAGGAGCCCACCTCTGCTAAACCTTAAAACATTTCAGTTCTAGCTTTGAGGTAGCATAGGAAAATCTAGATCAAAATTTCATAAAGGGTCCGTCAATTTTTTTTTTTTTTTGGGGGGGGGAGGGGGGGTTAAGAAAAGTGTTACATATTACCGGTAGGAACCTGTTGTAAAATCAAATACGGTTATTGAAAGATGAAAAAACGACAGTGATGTATTATTAGTAGATTATTTTATGTATCTTCTCTATTATCGTGAAATAATCATTATATAGCATTATACCTCATAAACCTAATATATATATCAATATATTGATATACATTGTACTTCATGCTGACAGATCAAGGTAAAAATGACCAAGTTTTTGACACTTATTCGTTGCAAAGCGTTCATTTATAATACTAATCACTGTTTTGTGCCTGTTTTTCTTATACCTCTGACAGAAATATAAGACTATTATATCGGGAAAATATGACTTCATTTTATGGAATACAGTCATTTATGTTAGATTATGCAGAACGGCAATTGATTTAATAGATTATGAAAGTAAACGACCAATCATTGAAATAATCCACTAATTGACACACCACTGTTACAGATACCAGCAAAACTATCCGCATTCCCTTGGTGCATTGCCCTACTGTATAGTATTGTGAATTGTTGCCTGTATTAATGATTTACATTTGAAGAAATATAATAACTTTTTGTAGAAAGGTGTGATAGAAGGAACATATATAGCGTTGGAACACATGAGAGTTGACAAAGGAGGCCAAGGGGGTGTTATCATCAATATGTCCTCTTTTGCAGGTGATCATTTAACTTCTGTCATTTCACTAGCGGCTGAGGTACCCACATTAGATAGTAGAAAAGTACCAACACAAGCCTTCAAAACATTTCGAGAGACAAAATTCAATTAAATGATGTTTAATTAAGTTCCCAAATTTGACAGTACCCTGACTTTAATGGTATGTTTCCATGTGCGCATTTGTGCATATATGCGTGAAAACTTATGTGTGTTTCCATGTGCGCGTATGTGCGTGAACTTGCAGACTAATAAATTTGTACAGTGGGTCGAGCAGGACATCCACAAAAAGATGGTGAAGTGGCTTTATTTTTCCAAATCCTTGAGTACACGCGGACCCAATGCGTGAAAATCGCTCCTGTGGAGATTTTCATGCATACATCCACATACGCATATACACTGACGGACACGTGATAACACCCCAGTTGCAAAATTATCATATACGCGCACATGGAAACACCCATATACAGTTAAATAAAACAGTCAAGACTATTTTGTCAGAAATTGGAGCAATTATAACTAACATTAAAAAAAAATATTTCTTTTTGGTGTAAAGAAACATTAAAGATTGTTAATCGCTTTCTTTTACTTAGTTGATAGGTTTGTCATTTTAATTAAACTAACACAAATGCCGTTATTGTTCCCATATTATTATTTCTTTTACTACTTTTACAAAATAAAGAAAATATTTTCGTTTTATTTGACAATATGGTTCATTGTGCGGAGATTTGTCTTTGCTTTATGTGCTTTTGGTGTTAAGTAACATATGAAAAACTTTTATATTTAAGGTGTTGAGCCGAATCAGTTCCTTCCAGTATATTCCGCCTCGAAAGCCGCTGTTATCGCCTTCACATCAGCCTGGGCGGTAATGGGTTTTTTTATTATTAATGAGACTTTTTTGTCTCGAACTCTTTCCATAATGTGTACAAGAAATAGAAAATTAATTGAGAAGACAGTTCCATTGTAAAACTCTATAAGGAACAGTGGTCCTTTGGTCGTGGTCTCTAGTTCCCAATTACTTATTAGATTAAAAGAGTTAAAATTAATATCGAGATCAGCTTGGTTTGTTAAGTTAATTTTAATAACTATGGTGTTTTGATGTATTGTGAATTCATTGTGAATTTATGTTAGAAACTGAATATAAAGAAGAAGCCGCAGAGGTACTGCTTTATGCGGGGTCAAACCAAAGGTCATAAGTGTGGATATATAAATTAATTAAGAGACATATGGAATAGGACCTATGGAGAAATATAATACTTAAGCTTTAAAATGAATAAACAGTAATCTGACATATTTGGTATTTACGTATGACCCAGAAGCACACACACATGCTCACATACATACATATATATAGCGAAGGTAAAGATGGAGAGACGCCTTTTAGATAGAATAACCTGTTTATAAGTGTGTTAATAAACAAGTTTATATATATATATATATATATATATATATATATATATATATATATATATATATATATATATATATATATATATATATATATTGATGTGTATATTCCATTTACAGTTTAGGGTTTTCCTTTCAGGAAGAAGACCACTTCACGGAGCATGGTGTACGGTTGAACGTCATTTGCCCTATGGTAGTGGATACAGATCTAGCAGCAACGTGTCCGACTGATGTTTATCACCGCGAGATATTGCTCCCTAGATTTGAGGCTGCTTCTCGGATCCCGTAAGTAATCATGTTACAAAGATAAATAGCAGGCTTAATAGTAAGGCTGTACCCCATAGTCGTGTATCAATCACAAGCGGGTGCGTCTTTAGGAGGTTCCTCGGTGTAATGACCCAGCTACGGGGATGATTACTCACCCAGGACCTGCAGGTGCGGTAGACAGCGGGCCAGGGTTACAACAGGATATAAAGGAAAATGATAGGAAGGGAAGAAGAAAGCGTAAATAATAGCGTTCCTACTTGGTTCATCAGAAGAGGTTTACCTTAACTGGAGACAATGTCCATAAATGGCCTATTGCGCGACTGGGGTTGTTTTCTTGGTCATTTTCTAGAGTGAACAATTCCTTCGGTCAATACCTTGCATTTACTCAGATTATCAAATGCGGCATGTTATAGCTTTTACAAGGCATTTAAACGGGATATTTCCGGACTATCCGTGCACAGTAAGACAGGAAGACAGATTTTGCTGACTTTCTGTTACATAACATATTTGCTTAGACCAAGCACAGAAAAACACCAAAAACCACAGTATACCACAAAAAACCGCTTGAAATCAACTAGACTATGACTTGTTGGACAAATCGGTGACTAACACTTCAGACATCCAGCTGGACAGGAGTGAGGAGAGAAATCCATGTTAAATTTCGGTATAGTATTCATTCATATTTACTTATCCTTTTATTTTCTGCTATTCATCTGGAATTGCAAATAAATTAGTTCTTTTCCAGTGGTTCTTTGATGATTTTCGTTGGGTTTCTGTGGTTTTTGGTGTTTTTCTGTGAATTGTCCAACGTTTGAAACACGCCAATTACACAAGCCATTATTATTTTCATGGTGATCTGATTTTAATAAGCGTGGACCTGGACCAAAAAAATGAAAATGATCCAGATAATTAAAGTTAAGTGCCATGAAGGCAGGAAGTTGAGTATTGGAAATAAATTCGATACCTCAAACGTGCAATAGTTTCAAAACAGTAGCACGTATTTTAGTGGTATTATCGTATCTCCAGACAAAGATTTTCCAGGCGAGGTACTCGAGAAAGATTTTACGCATCCTTTTCATATTTTAGCCAGGGAGTATTGGTGATCATCAGACGACCAAGTATCTAATGGTAATTCAGTATGTTTGTAGAGCCAAAATGTATTCTCACAAATTAGCTCTAAACTGGGTTTCGATGATGAGGCAGGCAGATTATGTTTATATGAGTCTGAAATAGGACTTGTAGGTCAGTCTATAACTGGATGTATTTCAGGTCAGACTTGGGATTTTCCAGAATACTTTCAACCAATAGATTCTGGTGAAAACTTATAAAGTTTGCTTACATCTCTGATGTAATTGTGACCTACTTTGGGTCATCCAATAAGGTTAAGCTTTTATGACGAAATGCAGAAATATGATATGTACGTCTCGTATGTCACGTGAAAGCTCTGTAGCAAAACTATCTGTAGTACGCGCTGAGAGTCAGAGAGTCAGGGTGAGTGAGCGGCTCTCTCAGAGAGAGAGAGACGACAATCTCTTGCCAGGCCGGCAGGCCTCGGCAGAGATTATCCCAGAACTCTTGCTATTTAATAAAGATTTCTGTCACCAAACTGGTCTTGGAACATTTTCAGCCACCAACATCAGAAACTGCTTGTGATACAGTGTGGGGACATCCCCTCCTCCACCATCCTATCAATACTCAATGGATTGGTCTGAAATTCAGGTTGCATGAAGATTTTGGATAGCCTTTTCTTATGTCTTGTGTAAGTAATATAATTTAAAAAAAAAATTAATGGACAAATTTCTTACAAACTGTGGAGATGAATAGATATGGGCCCTAGGACCTAGGATGGCTTTTAAAATTCAGGTCATGGCCTTAACTTTTAGAGCAAACTTTAAATTGAATAAGGCCATATTTGGTGACAATTCCATAAAACATTAGATTTCTCAAGAACTGGTTCATGGATTGTGCTGGAAATCTAGATATTTAAAATATCGTGTATAGGGATTTCTCTGATTCGAAAACCGATGACCTTACTTGACCTATAAGGGCATATCAGGAATATCGCAGGATTATTATAAACCTCATAATTTTTGAAGTACTGCATATTTTCTTCTCAGATTTGGTACACAATTTTTTTCAAGCAAGTTCAAGGACCTTGAGTTTAAAGGTCAAATCTGCGGAAATATAGGATTATTATCAACCCAATAACTTTTGAAGTTCTGCATATTTTCCAATAAAATTTGATACAGTATTTGTTTGAACCAAAATCTTTGACGACTCCAAAGACTGGTGACTTTGACCGTGATCTTTAAGGTCAAATCTGCGGAAAAGTAGGATTTTTTACTGTGATCCCCATAACTTGTGAAGTACTGCAAATTTCCCCCTGAAATTAGATACAGTATTTGTTTGAACCATGATCTTTGACAAGTTTGAAACTGCTGAAGTTGAACTTGATCTTCTTGAATACCACATGTCTAAGGATTCTATGGCATCTCCGATGCCAGACATTTCTAGTGTAATTTAATATTTGCAGTATTTGGAAGGGTCATTCCATTTAAAGCCTGTACCGCAATGCTTGTTTTGTATGACATGACAGGGGCAGACCTAGGATTTAGAAAGGGAGGATCAAAACCAGGAGGACTTATGATTAAACCTTAAAAAGGCTCCCCAGGCCCGGAAAAGGGGGTTCAAGGCCGGAAAATTGATCTGATACCTTAAAAAAATTGCAGAGGCTGAAAACAGGTGGGGTTTCGGAGCTCCTGGGCCCTCCTCAGGATCTGCATGACTGAAGCCCTTTGAAATTCGATGAACACCTTGATGGTCATCAGCTTTGGCACATCAATTGTATATCTGTGTTTAAAGCTAAAAGCAAAGACACAGGTTCCGTCTGAACTGACACTATTTTCCTTTTCAGGGCTTCTAAAATAGGTGATGTTGTTCTGCAAATTGTGGAGAATGATAAGGACAAAGGACAGGTACTGATCGTGTCACCAGATGGCGTACACTACAAGAAGAAGGGAAGATAAGGAAGCTCCTGAAGAAAAAAAGGGCTGCGAAATCATGATTTTTAGCCTTTGTGTATCTGAACGTTTATGTTTTTTACGCATTCAAAAAAAAACCTTTGAAGAAATATCATGATGACAAATGACCCGGTGGCAGTACTAAAAGAACATGAGACATTTGCTTCATAGAAATATTCTAATCAACTTACAAAATAACAAACTACTTGGTATGAAAATTAAAGTAAAATGAACCCGTGCTTTGCATTTTTTCGTAAAATTCACATGAAATAAGGAATTTAGACGGCACCATGAGCTTCAAAGCTAAATATTTAATGAATGTCAGTTATTACTCATATTCAACATATTACACTGGTAAATAACCATGACATCAAGTAATGTTGGTATAATGCCGTTATACGTTTTGCTTTGTATTTCTAAATCTCCTATTGGCCACGTATCTTCCTCAATTATTTGCTCTGAGGCCTGACTACTTTAATAAGAAGGCCTTTATGGGCTCATACATCGTAGCAATGAAATTTAGAGATGTCGTGAAACATAGGGGGACTATTTAAATGGTATGACGTCCGCCGAAAGCTTGTTTTTATTCTGCTTGGCCATCTGTGAGAAATGTGCTTAAAACAATAGGACAGATTGTCAAGAAATCCTGTTCAAATATTTATGTTTACATGCCTGTAGTTGCTTCCAAAAACAATTATCATATGATTTTACCTTTATATTTGTGTTTTGTTTACTTGGAATTTCATTTCAGCTATCTATATGCCGTTATGCTTCAGTTAACTAGCATATGAATAAAACATGCACTATTTAATGCAAAGTTTTAGGCAAATCGGAATTTATTTCTTAATAAGTCCACATCAAACAGTTTCAAAACCTTAATTTCTTTGTAGATTTTTACTCTTTCTTTTAGTAGTAAATGTCCAGAGAGAACTGTTATCCTTTATCCTTCTGATGGAACTATGATCGTCAGACAACAAAACAACTTTTTTTTCTTTAAAAGTGTAAAAAATAAGCAAAAATTTCACTTTTACCTTCCTATCACCATGCAAAATTTGAACATAATTATCTAAACCAGTTCTTAAGAATGTTCATAGACAGAAGATTAAACTGTTTAAATGGAGCTAGTTTTGTATTTATTCTTAACCTTAAGTTCTTAATCTTAAGTTCCTGAAAGTGCATATTGTGCTTGACATTTATGTCAGTGGCTGCTCCCTTAACCATAATTCTTTAGATATGTTAAAATGCTTTGTCGTAGTTCATGTTTAGCGATTAATTAATGAATGATGCACGTATTATTCTGTATAAGTGCAGTATTAATACAAGTTTGTGCAATTGTGAATGCACATTGTAAATGACAAACGAGGTATGATTAAATCAACTCCTGTGTATACATGTTGTGGGTCGAATCCTTTCTGCAGCTAAAATTATATTAAACATGATTTTACAGATTATGTGTTTAACATAAATTAGATAATTACTTATAGTCATAACTTTTTAATAGAAAGAATTTCTTTTCCATTTTCATAAGTTTAAAATTACAAATTTGTAAATTGGTATCACGGATGATACCAGGTTTCTTGACCAGGATAGGCGGCGAATCAAAATATGGAAGTATATGTTCTTTATTGTCAGATTAAATTCACGTAAGCACCATAGGTGCAATCTTTTTGCACCGACGTAATCAAACATTAAAAGTGTGGTAAAAAAATATCTCAGGCCTCTCTTATATTTTAGATCGGCTGAATGAACTGCCTCTTTACCAATAAAAGAGTGGTGGTTCCCACAAAGACCCATTCGGTACCAACAAAGGACTCCTCCCCCCCCCCCCCCATGTCAGTAGCCCGGTATGGAGGGAAACCTTATCAGATGTCTACGAGGGTATGTGCCCATATTTCCAGCGAACTAAATATTTATCTATAACATTCACTAAACATCAGGCTGCCTTTCCATACACGCTGGTATTTGTCCGTCCCCGTATGTAGGGAGACTCTTCACATATGTGCGGATGACCAATTTTTTATGGTTAACCCATGCACTAATAATCATAATTTCTTAAAATTTACTGTATTATTTGATCCAGTTTAAACATTTATACAAGCAAGACAAGGCTTGAGGCGGGTATATCTCACCAGCCAGGCTTAGATGGAGGCTATCTCCTGCCACAGGTTACCTAGAGTTGGCTTTCGGGCAAGATCTCGTTGAAAACTTGTCGTATATTCTTTTATCTAGGCCTAAACCACTGTCAGCTCTTTATCTTTTCCAAAGACAAAAAATACCAGCAACTTAAATACCGCAGGCGGCATCCTCATGCGAGCCCCCACAGAAATCGAACACTGCTGGATCGGCATGCGGTACCTGCACGTATGGAAAGGGGACAAAGATAATACATTTGTTGAATTTTTCCCGCGGTTATGGTTAGACACCCTTTAAAGGCTATTGGGCTATTGGTACAGCAAAGGAAATATGCGACTAGGAACATTTTTTGTGTTCCCCGACAAAGCTTCGGAGAAGAAAATCTATGGCATATAATATGCTGTACAAGCCTGTATCTATAATAGGCGGAACTGTATTATAATGCTACAGGGGCGTCGGCTGTTTAGTTGTTGTAAGTGCATTAACTCATAAGTGCCTTGAGAATGTATATTTAGCAGAGTTTTTTGTGTGTTGTTTTTGGGGGATGGGGAAGGGCGGTTGGGGTAGTTAAGTCATGAAATGTGTGTGGAATGCACGTTCAAGTCTCTTTGGTTGCAGCATAAAGAACTTTATTATACGAACTACTAACAAAGGGAATGCAAAGCCCCACGCTGAGGGTCTTAAGTTCCTAACAGACTTCCTACACAAAGTACGTAATACAATAAACTTCATTCAAAAAGAGTGAGCCAATCAAGAATTTATTTCAAGTTTCTAAAGAAAAAATAAAATAAAAATAAACAGGGTAGGCGTACACGTAAGGCCAATGAAGACGCGATTAGACTGAACTTAACAGCAACGTATAATCTACCATGCACAAAAGTAAATGATTATGTGAGCGCCCGACAGCCCATCTAAGGTAAACCTGAATTCTTGAATTTAATTTCCTGTTAACAATGGCTATGCATGTCATAACAAATCATCTTATCTTATGGATACCTTCATCATCATTCAATAGACAGTTCCACCAACAGCCATGGACCTGTCCTGAAGAAAAAAAAAACCGATGGCTTTGAAAACCCTTTTTCTTATTCTATATCGACTCTTGCGGATCCTTGGTGTATGTGTCGCCTGATGATCAATCATAACACCGATGAACCTGCGAAAGGCGGTGTGTGAAAGTCGACTGTGGGGCATAGTCTCGCCTGTGAGCCTGTAGAGCACTCACCCTTATAGCTTGGACTATATTACGGACAGATAAGACAAGAAAAGTGAGGTGTTCGTTTTACAAAAAAAAAAAAAACTAGATAGTGACCGCTAAATCACCAGATGCGGAATGTTAGCAGGACGCTGTTCTAATTTTGGGGTGTAATATGTACAGGAAATAATAAAAAATGCATCGCAGTTCAACAACTAGATGGTTGCACAGCAAGTAAGCTCTGCGTTGTAGAACAAAGGTGGCATCTCATACCAGTGAATAACGACAGCCTCTTCCCCGAACAAGAATACCTTTTACCCTTTTTTACAATGGCAAATTAGATATATTAAATACCTATATTAAATGTAAAAAATATATCAACACAAATCAGACAGTGTCTTTTTCACAAAGAACACCTAATTTTTCAAATCCTGTTTGTAGTCTCTTTGGCGGAAAGGAAAGATGACGTGTTAACAGTCCTTGGGACATGATTCTGAACTCCTATCCGGTGGCTCACGTTAACTTGCCTTCATTGTTATTTGCTGATGTCCAATAGCCCCCAGAGAAGTGACGGATGACCTGAATATTCTCTTGGATATGAAAGAAAAAAACTGATTGAGTACATAAAGATAAATTACAAACATAATCATTGCATTTCTTCCGAAATATATCATTATGTAGACACTGGGGCATTTTTTAACGAAATCCTTTTAGCATGGGAAGACATAAACTGATTCTACTCGTTGTTTCTAAGAGATCGTGTTAAATTGGCAAAGCATTGAAAATTTATTTGATTAGAAGACACCAGAAATACAAAAAAATACTACAGAAAATATAAAATACATTAAGCGAAAGGGTCCTTGTTGACTGTATTGTGATAAAAGGTAATACACACACTCTCTCACACACACGTTGCTAAGTATTAATATAATTAAATATAAGTTACTATGTTACTAAATTTTCAATACTGACCGTTGACGTATATATATAATATTCACACAGAGAGAGAGAGAGTATCCTTAAAAATTTGTTTCGTAAAAAAAGATAAGTTACTAGGTAATAATGTAAATAAATATATATGTTACTGCGTTATGTGTTGATAAGTATTTAATCTTGTCCGTCGAGTTACATATGTTACAGTGAATGTGCAAAATCAGTCAATTTAAAAATGTCTGATATTTCTAGTCAATTGTCAAAGTGCTTTATTCATGACTGAAAATCAGTTCATTTGACAGATTGAGTGAATCATTATGGAATAGTCTTTTGTTTCACATATCTCATTATCGTAAAACGGACATTGCAAAATACTATAACCAGTTAGCTGTTTCTTCTTCTTGAACATTTTTGAAGAATACCAATCAAATATTGAAATACAAAAACAACTGAGGGGTTACCAGAATCATTAGTTGAAATGTGCACACTGTTATAACATAATTAGACATCCGTACCAGAATCAAGTCAAATGCAAGCTTTTGATTAAGTTAAACATTCAAATGTGAAATAATATGTAAAATGTATGATGAAGAACGGTAGAGAATAACCACATTTACATAGCTGCTAATATCATACACATGATAACGAGTTATAAAGGCTTCGGATTGATCAAAATGATCGACTGTATTTGTTACTTTGGATGAGTTTGCCGTCTTCATTCTTTGAGTGGCACCAAACTTTGATTGCCTAGAATGTTAAGCAGTTAATTTTTCCAACAATAGTTGACATTGCATAATATCTCCACCCACCCCCACCCCCATATTGTCATATAAAAGAATGCAATTTTGCAAAAAAAGATAAACCCTAATTTCAATCCGTAAAAAGTTGAGTTAATTACAAAATGCTTGACAGTTTCCTCAAATATTAATTGAGTGTAGTCTTTCAGAAATGACTTAACTTAAAACGATGACTAATCATAAGACATGATTGACTAGTTTCCATGACATTGTGGAACCCAGGTTTTAAAGCACATATTAAATAATTCATGCAGATTACGAGAAATCATACCAAGAATCCACAATAAGTTTCATTGTGAAATAAACAGCGGCGGATCCAAGGGTGGGGGATAGAGGGTGTTCTCAGAGGACGTTTGCCCCCTAAGTATTTGTAAGGGCAAAAACTTTTATATGATGATTTGTTTCTGAGGCGAGAATATTCCTTGTTATTTAGTACCAAAATTGCTGAAATTTTGAAAAAGGGGGATACCTGGCCCACACCGACTCCTGAAGTGCAAAAGGGAACTGCCCTCCTGTGACAATAAAATATTTTCATCATATGATTACATAATTATTTCTGCAAGATCCAGAATTAAGCCAAATGGATGCTTTTGATTATATAAAATAATGCAATAATATGCGGTAGTATTTGGTAAGACTGAGATACATAAAATAAATGAAAAGTCATTCAAATCTTTCATATTGTATAAGTATACAATAAAGTATTTCATTCTTTTTACATTTATGTCAATGTGACATATAAACTGACTGTTTTTCAGTCAACTCGTAAAATGCCTAGAAACTTAATTTAATAAATTGCCTAAGTGAACCAGGCAATATGTGAATTGCCTGAAAGTTTCAGGTAATGTACAAATTGCCTGATTGTACACACACACACACACACACACATATATATGAAGAGAGGTATTCTAAAAACAAAGAATATTCCTTAAATTTTTTTTCCGTACAAAAAAAGAAAGTTTTCATGGGTCTTTTTTTTATCTGACTGATGTACTGATTGGATTTTGCTATCAACTGACCAGGACAAAAGAACAGCATGAATTTTAACCGATACGTGATGAAATAGACGAACTTGTCTGTATTCAGCAATAAAAGTATGATGGACCTCTACTTATGGCGAGATGTCTCATTTACATTAAACAAATGAAAATGCAATTATGCAAATTAGGATGAAATTGTCTGGTTTACATAGACTAAAAAAGGGTGTAAAAAATGTATGACAATTAAGGCAAGATGATATATAGAGGCAAGATAATTTGATAATGTGGTTATTTATCACAATGCACAACGGCTGCCTCAATACTTCCTATAACAACAGAAAGATGTTTTACCCATAGACACCTTGCGGTATCCGAAGATGGTTTTGCGCCATCACATGTTAAGCCAGATCAGCAGACGCACTGCTAGTTTGTATCATGCATTTCAGAGGCAGTAACTATCCCATTATTTAATTAAGCTTATCTAACACATTTCTATGATTGGTATTGGGTTTTTGTGTAAATGCGTTTTTATATAAAGCAATGAATCAAGATCTGCAGTGCGCACTTACTGACGGTTACTTTTATATTTACAGGTCGTTATTTTAATGATATGTCCAAAGATATGTAAACGAACAAAGAAACAAGTGGAGTCATTTCCAAAGAAAAGGTCCCGGGATGGTTATTTCCAGAGACAGGTGGTAATATGGGAGGGGATTCCTAAGACAGGTGGTCAGGTGGTAGCGATTTCCTAAATAGACAGACAAAGGATGGTTATTCAAAAGACAGGTTGTCAAGGGGTAGCGATTTCCACAGAGATGTTTTCAAGGGGTAGCGATTTCCAAAGACAGGTGGACAAGGGGTAACGATTTCCGATATTAGGTGGTCAAGGGAGAGCAATTCCCGCAGAGGGGTGGTCAAGGAGTAACGATTTCCAAATACAGGTGGTCAAGGGGAGCGATTTCCGAAGTTAGGTGGTCAAGGGATTGCGATTCCCGCAGAGGGGTGGTCAAGGGGTAACGATTTCCACAGACAGGTGTTCAAGGGTTAGCGATTTACAAAGAACGGGAGCAAGAGGTAGTAATTTTCAAATATCAGGGCTAAGGGTACATAATTCTAAAGAGAGGTAGGGAGGGTGATTTCCAAAGAACGGTGGAAGGGGGTAGTGATTTCCAAAAACAGTAGACAAGGATAGCCATTTCCAAACACAGAGGGTCAAAGGGTACTGATTTCTCAAAACAGATGGCAGGGGTAGTGATAGAATACATAATTATTACCTTTTGTTTGAAGACTCGGATTGCTTTCAATGACACGCTTAATGTGTTCCCCCTCGAGATCTGATTCATTGCTGACAAGAGCCGAATCGATTCTCTGACACTCCGCCGCCGCTTTGCGTACATTCCTTCTTGGTTTCGGAATGAAATGGTAGCTACTTGTTCCATAACGAATGTGGGCAAACATGTGCCCGAATAAACCCTGACATGACCGTCCTGAAACATGTAAGGTAATTTATTTTTATGTTGTTTTACTCATTACATTCTCATTAAAAGGACAGATATATTACCTATTTATCTGACAGTTAACAGACAATTTCTCGAAAACTCGAAATCCTGGGATATGAAATTGGTCTTCAGGTCGGCGGTGTTCGGTTTTTACGTCAAGTGCAGCAGTATAAATATATATATATATATATATATATATATATATAGAGAGAGAGAGAGAGAGAGAGAGGGGGGGGGGGGGGGGTGGGGTTATTTAGGTTGCATTCATGACCTCCAGAGAATAATATCCTGCAAGAAACAACTGCTACACTTTGGAACCAGAGCTGCATTGTTATACAAATAAAGCGGAATAAACTTTTGTCAGACATATGTTCCAACACGTAATTTTGTCTTACTCATCAGGTTAAACGTACCTGATAATCTGTTACTGTTATGCAATCAAGGATTACCCATACAACAGACTACCCAAATGTTTACCGTTATAAACCAAAACAGTTCAACCATCAGGCATTCTTACCTCGAGTGCAACATGTTGCACGAAACTACGTAACATGCTTGACTAAATTGATTCCTCTCTCTCTCTATCTCTCTCTCTCTCTCTCTCTCTCTCTCTCTCTATATATATATATATATATATATATATATATATATATATATATATATATATATATGCAGATGGGAAAATAGTGTTTTGTCCATACTTACTGCGTGTCTGCGTGAAAGGCGAAGTGATAGATGATATTTGTCCAGTCGAACTGTTTTCTCTTACTTCTTTTGGGACCTGACTTCTTGTCATGATTATTTTCCCTGTCATTGTTTTATTTTCTCTGGCCTTTACGTTTTATTTTCTGGCCTTTCCTTTATTTTTTTCTAGCCTTTCTTTGCAGGCGACAAATTAAGCTTTTAGATACTCATCCTCTAGTGACTTGCTAGAAGAGTCAGTACATTCAGCCCAGGCCAGAGTTTGCATTTTCCCATCGTCAGTCTATTTTCTTATGGGAACGGCTGCTCGAATATCTATTGGGAAAAGGAAAGCTCGGTAAATACAAACATGCAGGTTTTCTTTTACATATTGGCCTATCCTGTGCCTGTATTATTTCACCAAACGTCGGATTTACAAATCACCTAATCTACAAATAATCTAACAGCGCTTCCGAAAACATAAGCCTTTTTTATACATACCTTCAACATGAATTAAAACATATATTGTAATTATGATCGCCAGAAAAGGTCCATGTTGCTACTCTATATCAATACATTTACAGTCAACTTTTCAGATGATCAACATTTTTCATCTGGCGTTTTAATTTTCCTGTTTTGGTTGGTTTTGCAGAGATAATTTCTACCAGATATAACTAAAGGATTGAACAAACCTCAGAGCAATGACACGATTGTAAATACTGAACCAATGCCACTGGAACAAGAGGTTTCAATTAACTTTAATGAGCCATCTGTCATATTGATTAATATATATCTTTAAAAAACTAGACCAAAAGCTGGCAGATATGTTCATACTTTGAAACCTTTGTATAAATGGTTTTACTCATACGTTCGAATTGTTGCCACTCAAGACTTGTCACCTATTTTTCAAATTTCTATAGAGGTAATTGACGGCACAAACGTTTATGGATCCTGTTTAACAGATGAGAGGAAAAGAATTTATACATAATCTGTCACTTTTTGCTATTTCTTTGTCCCACTGTCATTAATTTTATCAGCAGTTTTTCTTAAACTTTTTTTTCATGAGTTAACTAAGGATTTGACAAAAATTCTAATATGATTTCTAGTCTCATTTAATGACAACAGTATATTTGGGGATGCTTTCCTGGTATCTTTTTCTCAAAGACGACAAAACTATTAGCATCTAGGCCACAGTGACCTAATTTCCGAAATTTAAGACGATTTTCCAATTACTTTTATGGACATTACGTTATTTATGGGTCACTAGCCGAATTGCTTACGATTTGAGCCCGGTTTTTACGGTCAGCCGACCGGAACGATGGCGGACAAAGCGTGATCGCTGCATGTCAGATTGAAACCCAGAAATTCTGATAGAAAGATTTCATTAATTTTCTTTACCTTGGCTTAGTAAAGCCAGACAGTCTCAACAGGTAATAAAATTTGAGATCCTAGGACATACTTCATGAGTAGTCAAGCTTGTGGAATTTAAACATGAATTCTACGAATTATTGCCAAAACCGGTTTAAAAAAGGAATGTTCATACAGGATAATTTACTCATGAATTTCCAATAATACCTTTATAAACATTCCATGTCTGATTTTGATAACATTTGCAGTTATACCAACGATGGATAACATTTCTTTGTTTACCATTAGTTTGTTGATCAAGTCAAAGAACTTTGATGAGATCCAAGGCTCCAGGGATTTCTATCTCCCAGACGAATGGGCACGACAGATACACGAAACAGCTTTATGTCCAGTATTTTGGATTGTATCATCAGTCTTGTTTAATTTAACGGCAACTCTGAGAGTTTCATTTATCAAAAAGTTTCAGTTTTACACTTCTCTGGAACTCTTCGGACGCCTCCCGTCTGAAAAAAAATTTGCACCATTTCAACCATAGAGTCTCTCAGTTTCGTAAACGTGTCCAGGAAAACTGTTAGTACCTTACAGCTCGTCGTATTTGCTCTGACACTCCCTTGCAGGCAGCAGGTGTAGCCCCGGCTACAAGTGCTCATCCACCAGAAATTTGTGACAGGACGCCAGAGATCATGTCATTTGGATAAATATTTTCGTTTTTCAGTTTTCAGCCATTTCTCTTATGGGTTTTGCATGCTCGAATTTCTATTCACAGAAACAATACTCACTAAAAGAGTCCTTTTTGTGTCTGGAAATTGTTTGGGGGTAAAATGACGTCACTTCAGCATCTTTTTGTTGAAGGCCTGCTCGATCAACTATACAAATATATTAGTCTGTCAGTTAGCGCATATACGCGCACATGGAAACACACCTATTTTTTCACGCATATACGCGCACATGGAAACATACCTTAACACTCTATATCATGTTTTTTTTTCATGCTTCACTGTCCCCGGTGTCCAGCATCCAGGATACTTGGGGTGCATTAACAAGTATAGCAGGAACAAGGAAAAACCTGGAGGAACTTGGCAATAATGTAGTAAATCCAGCAAAAGCTAAAATAATATTTATGTTTTTTCTTTTACATTGGCATTCCTTATGTATGGGCCACGAGAATAACACTTTGAAACAGGTACCATCGCTCGCCTCTGAGTGGGACATGTTGAATTTTATAGGTCGATGTGGAGGACAATGTATCGAAAAGTACCACTTTTTCTTGGTTGGCTTCCTCTTGTTCTGAATCATGAATACACGTCTACAACTAGGTTTTTGTCTGACGTAATTTTTTATACTTTTATCTGGAATTTTGCATGGATAATTCTAGCACCGTTATACGTCTTTTCATATAATACCGCTGTTTTTTTCTTGAACAATACATTTGTGAAGAATTATTGAATTATATGTATTGGTTACAGGACATCAACGTCCATGCACACGGATAAATATATTTTTAGGGAAGGTTTTTTTTTTAAGTGGGTGTCACAAACATCTGGAGAGAGAAAAGCACATCCCTTGGAAATAACTTTCCAGGTAGCTAAAAAATATCACCATTAATCATTTCCGGCTTTCAGAGCCCGTGATCGAAATATGCAGCCAGTACACGATGACTACCTTCCTTTGGATTTCAACTTACCCCTAACTGGACATATGGTTAATTCAACGTAATTAAAGCACCATTACAAAGTTGCCGCATTTTGTAACGTTACAATCAGCGTAAATTATTTTGAAAGTAGTCATGCAGATTTTGCAGATCACATAAAAACACAGAATACGATATTTGAAAGAGATATCCATTTTAAACAGCGCCTTGGTGTTACTTCTTTTCGTGACGGATGACATCCCAGGAGCCGATTTCGGTGTGACAGACTTTTCTGCACATGGACTTTATATGTTCAGGGTATGTTTCACGTGATTTTATGATGAAAATCTACGGTATATGATGATATATGCCCCGTGTGCAGTATGAACAATTAACCATGTAGTTTTTGCTGAGGCGAGAGACACCTGCCGAAGCTAGATGTCGAATTATATAAGTTTTGGAGGATTTATACGTATCAAAACTATATTGAAAGTCGACTTGGAAATATTTCTTGAGAAATATTCTTTGGGATACATATGTTCGATATTGTTTTTCTGAATACTCCATATCTGATTTTGGTAACTCTCGCAATTACGGCATCCATGTTCCTGAACACAGACATTGAAATCTTTAAGATACAAATTCCCTTGCCATATTATTCTTTTGCTGCATTTTATCCATGAAATATTTGTTGATCAGCTCAAACACGAGTGGCTATTCTCTCGCAGATTACACCGAAGTTCCGGATCGTCATAGTGTAAGACAACAGAAATCTAAATTTCCTTGATAAATAAAGACAAGTATGAAAAGGTCCAAGGCTAAAGGGTTCGTTAACTCTCAGACGGTTGAAGTTAATCTCCTCTCCGGTAGCACACCAGATCCACGAACCATTCTTACGTCCCGATGTCCAGTATTTTAGATAGGAAACCCTACCGGATTTTCTTGAAACTCCGAAATGTTCCCTGTCTATTCTTTCCATTATCTGCTTTACATGTTCAATCTCCTCAGGTGTTTCTAGGCTAATAAGTTTTGAACCGAGCCGATCACAGAGCTTTTCAGCTTCATACAAATTTGTATGTTGTTGCTGAAAGATTTTATAACAACTGTAGTCGTTGTCTTTAGAAAACATGTTCCCAAAGGAGCTGTCACATACATATCCTGCAAAATAGCAATGTTGTCATTGTAAATTATTACATCGCTTGTAAATAGATGATCTGGAATTATTTAAATGCTACAGAAAGATTACTATTCATGAAATGCCCCTATAGAAAAGATCTTACATTTTCAAAGTTCCCCTTATTACTAAGAATTGATCAGAATAAATGAAGCCTTAAATACCTTCTGACGTTGGAATTTTAAATTCTTAAGATTATATTATCCTTGATATTTAATTGAATAAAAATTGTTTAATAATCCTGAATCAATGCTTCGATGTTAACTGATGATATTGACCTTTGACATACTGGATTCTAAACTTGATATTTCTGGGGATTTGCTCAAATTGCCGACGATCTCTGTGAAGTACTGGGGATCCAGACACTGACTGGGCGTTTAAACAGATTCCGTTTGGTCTACTTGTTGACCCTTTTCTGTCAACCCGAGTATATCTTCCATGCTGCCAAAAGCTGAAATAACTGATTAAATACTGGTATAAACTTGTATGTCTATTTCAATTTGCTTAAGTTAGTGAAAGTCAACGACGACCAGGCGGATTTTAAATTCGCCTAGACGATATTGTGACCATTTTCTCGCAAAGACGGATTTTAAACTCGCCTAGAAAAGTTTGGAATCGCAATCTCGCTTATGCGAGATCAAAATTCATCACAGTGCAGACCAGGATTTTAATCTTGGCAAATCGAGTCTAAAATCCCCCTGGTATCATCCAGACGAGTTTAAAAAACTGCCTAGGCGTGATTGGAATTGTGATGAGATGGTATTTCTGAATACATTGTGCATTGTAAATGACATGAATGATGTTTTTTCAGTTGTATACTGAATATAAAGAGCTCTGCCAATTTTTGACATTAATGGTTACCATTATGTATAGACTGAGATATTACTTGCATGTTTGGGGTCTTACAATCTTATAGCATTTAATAAATGTCTGATGAAGTCCATAGGAAATATCATTACTATTCTTTACACTAAAATTATTGATAAAATAATTAACATTAATTTTGGAACTTTTTTGTTTTTGAACAATTTTTGTATCATTAACATGTATTTGTACATAACTTGCACCTTTTTTTGTATTCTGTGTGGTTTACAACAATCATCTCATTTAATGTTTTGCTTAAAGTTAATGTATTGATTAAATGTCCTATGCTTAAGGGCAGTTTAAATTTGGCACAACAAGAAATGTGGACATGCATTCATTTTGTTTATGTAAATTCATAATTTGAAAGTAGCAACTTATTCACTGTCATCTGAACTTAACAAAAAGTGTAATAACTCTACATCTTTTTTTCAGCTTTCCATGAACTGTTGAGTATTTTACCATAAAAATCAACAATAATATATGAAAATTCATTATATATAATTTATTATGTATAGAAATTTTAGAGCAACAGTTATAAAATATATTTATCAACATTTCTATGATATCATTAAAGACGGGTCATCTTTAATATGAAACTGTAAATACCAGAGGAAATTTGAGATATTTTATATCAATGATAAATTGCTTATATATATTACTTTTGAAAATGTATCAATATTTAGGTAAATACTAGTACAATATCACTGCCATGTTTTCCTTTTAAATTTAGGTTTAAAATTTAAGTTGTGCATATTTTTTTATGGGTGTGCATGTCTTCCTAAAATACTACAGTTACTAATATCAATTAATTCACTTATTAATATTAACAATATCTATTTTTAATAATTATGCAGCTTTTTGTAAAAATAATCAAAGTAAACCACAATACGTAAAGAATATTAAACTTTCAAAGAATGCCACAGCCTAAATATTTAAAAAATGCCAGATAAATTGCCCTATTCATCATATAATTAGCGGCAAATTCAAAACAGGCAAGAAATCAGAACTAGAATGGCTTTGTTTTTGCAGCGCAAACAGTTATATGTCTCCCCCTTTGGCCCATCCCACTAGGGGTAAAATATGCACTATCACAAAACAATGATTCTAGATTTCAACAGGTTAAACCTTGAAGGTCAAGGTCACCACTTTTCGAACTCAAATCAGATTTCGGCAGAAAGAACCGGTGTGTTACATTTGAGGGAAATACTTCAAAAGTTATGAGGTTTACAAAAATTTCGGCAGATTTGACCTTGAAGATTAAGGTCAAAGTCACCTAGTTTCTTACTTTCCGAGATTTTTGGATGAACAATGAGTGTTTAAAATTTAGGAGGGAAGTATGCAGCCCTTCAAATGTTATCGCGTTCACAAGATTTCCATATAAATAGTTATATAAAATACCTATTGGAGCTTTGCCAGTTTCTGGTTAAAAATATTACTGAAAACATCATTCATATGTAATCTACAATGCCCAATATATAAGAAATACCATCAGACCAATATTTTTTTTCTCGCCAAGGGCAATTTTAAACTTGCCTGGATGATATCAGGCGGATTTTAAACTCACCTTGATGATTCCATAATGGATTTTGATCTCGCCTAGGCGGGACTGCGACTGCAATCTCGTCTAGGCGAGTTTAAAATGCGTCAAGGCGAGATCACAATCGCAATCTCGCCTAGGCGAAATAACAATCGCAATCTCGTCTAGACAAATTTGGATTTCAATCTCTTTGACACACACACACACACATATATATATATATATATATATATATATATATATATATAATTTAAGGTGGAGGTATTCTTTATTTATCATTTTAATTACCTGACAATTAATAGAAATAACATCATTCATATGTAATCTACAATGCCCAATAAATAAGAAATACCATCAGACCAATATTAATATATCTCGCCTAGGCTAATTTTAAACTCGTCTGGATGATATCAGGCGGATTTTAATCTCGCCTAGGCGGGATTGCGATTTCAATCTCGTCTAGGCGAGTTTAAAATGCGTCAAGGCGAGATCAAAATCGCAAGCTCTAGGCAAATTTGGATTTCAATCTCTTTGTCACACAGACATATATATATATATATATATATATATATATATATATATATATATATAAGGTATGTATATATATATATATATATATATAATTCTAAGGTAGAGGTATTCTTTATTTATCCTTTTAATTACCTGACAATTAATGGAAATAACTGAATTAACAAGTGACTTACCCAGAGCATACTTTATAAAGGCGAAGAGATTCATTATTTTTGCTCGGGCAGGAACATTGTACAGCTATACCTTATACATGATGGTGATTTTTGTTCGATCTTAAATAGAAGACAAATTCGGTTTGTTTACTGAGCCTAAGACAATCGATATTTTTCCCTTGTCAGTTTGTTAAAGCGCTGAAGGTTAAATCTGTTTATAACTGCCACAATGTCTAATTTAGTTGATGTCCTTAATATTGTTAATAATGTAGTTAATATTTGTCTATAAATTCAGGGTAGCTTTTTAATCAAACCCAGGTTAGTGTCTGTTAATTGTCAATTAAAGATATAAATAGGGTCAAGAGCTCTTGAGTGAATAGCATTAAATGCAAACCGCATAAACATTGAAATCTGTCCAAATTGCCTAGAATTCTGAATGATGTAACTCAACCCCAAACGAGGAATAAAGTTTCTTGAACATGTACACTGAAGTATATCAAAGATGCGTTCTTTTCTAAATAAATTCTTTCATTTCAAGGCACAGATGATCAACGTCACAGCAAAAAAAAATAATAATAATAAATAAAAAAATAACAACTGATAAGAGAGGTGCAAGAAATATAAAGGTTTCAGATTTTGTTCGCAAAATTTTGCTTTAACGTTTTTTTCTTTGTTCTCCCTTGAGAATGACTGATATTTTTAGAATCAGTTGGATCAAATATTTCCAGCTTTAATGTCAAATTGAAAAAGCATTATTAAATATTCGAACCATCATACGCAGCTTTTGACAAAACTATGTAAAATCATTAGGAAGCCCAAAACAAATGTGTTTCAAGGTCTAAAGCCAGCAATTTGCTTAACTTTTCCGTAAAATTTATGCAAAATATGGCCTGCTCTGCATATGTATTAACGAACTGTAGGTAATTATTGTTATAATTCTTATAACACCGCCGTGACGGATGAAGGAGCTTGTTTATCCACAAGCTGTTAGAGAACATGGTACGTCCATCAACATTGACAAACAGAAAATAACATGAAACCTATGGTGGTTGGTTGCATAAGTGAAGAAGATGAAAGGTCATTTGTTGCAAAGAACCTTTGCAAAGCTATGGATCGTCTTACTCGCCGCCAGATGTCCTTGTTTTTTCATTATTATTGTTCGGTGGTCTGCATTAATTGGCTAATTTTTATAATAGATTAAATGATTATCTTTAGTTAACAGACGTCACATATCGGAATAGGCCCCTTTTATGGTTAACATTTGTTTTTATCATGTAAGCCGTTATAAACATTGAACCTGCGCTACTGTTAGTGGCACCGTATGCAACACATTTAGCTGATTTAAGCTGAAAAAAATACCACGACATTAATATACAATACCGGTCCTAGTGTAGATATTCTTGAGGCACTCCAATATACGATACTCTCGGTCTGACAGTGATGTCATCGTGATGTTAAATTTGTGTGGCATGCTAACAACACAAATTAGACATAAATGAATAATTTCATTACTTGATCTTTTATTTTTTTCTTAAATACATTGCTAAAAATCCTTAAATTCACCTATGCTGACCTTTACCTTTAAAACAGAACAGTCATTTAATTATAAAATTGGACTGTAAACCGAGGTAATAGAAAGAAGTGTTGACGCTTTTGTGTTCACTTTTTTTTGTAATAATTCCTTTAGCTCCATAGATTAATTGAGCAAAATACATTTCCCCTTTATATATCCAGACACTAACATATACGAAATATATACAAAATAAAATACTATAAACTCATTGGGTCCCTTAGGCCAAATTGTTCATGATGTATAGTGTATTACGTTTTAAGGGTGTTTAATTTACTAGGGTATATTAGTCTGTCTCAGATCGAAGTGTTCTGCATTGGCATATATCCAACCATGGAATTTTAGTTGGTAATTATTTGTTAATACTGAAAACAACGAAGCAGCTAATAGTCTGGTTCTGTCAGTAAAACAGTCAAATAATTACTGAAAACAAATGCTTTTAACATGAGACGAACCGTTTCAACATTTCATGTTTGTCTAAAATAAACGCTTTATAGTCAACAACGGTCCTTGGTCTACTATTAAAGAACAGTTAATGACAATTAATTCCTCTTAATCGGAGTAAAGTACCCCATTAAAAGAAACGTTATGCGTGTTTCAGCTTTTGCATTTTGACGTATTAAACATATTGACAAATATTTTAATACGTCAAATTGACTGTCCAGTATATTCATGCATATCCATGTACCAGGGTGTTGGCGAATGGTACTTGTACCTTTACCTGAACTGTACCTAAGTATTTACTTCAGAGTAACTATACTTGGAGGTCAGTACTTGTGCTTGGATGTCTATACCTGCAGCAGGATGTTCCTGTACCTGGGACTGATGTATCCATATCGTATAATGTACCTTACAATGTACAAATGTTTGTTTGATACTGGAGTTAGGCGTGTCGGCTTGCATATAGGCGAAAAAGTTTTCTCAAGAAAAGCAATTTTTATTTGTTCGAATGTTTTGAACTGATTTAAAAGTATCTGTATCCGTACACAGGTTTTTCTAAAGTACCTAGATCTTTACCTGGGTAATCTTTGATAGTCCCTTACCTGTGCCTGGACAATTACTCATTGGTACACTTGTTTCTATCTGCTATGTCCATATAGACGTTGTGATACTGGCAAGAGGGGAATCCTAAAAACATATCTAATATTAGTCAATATGTTGTGACTGGTATACTGTCTCATTGTTCGCTTTCTTAATCATGCTGCGGACGTTCCACTATCTAAAACGAAAGACGAGCTCTACCCCTGGCTTCCCAGCAGGAAACCAAGAAGCTTTATCAGAGGCCTCATTTGGTCCAACATTGATAAAATTCAACATACAGGATCTTAATAAAAAGAGTAGATATATAGTGACACACGTCATCTGCAAGTTGTTTTATCTCGGCTGACTGCAAGTCATCTGAGCAATAGCGATCACACTTGTCCTTCGTGGTCTGCCTGGAAACCTGGTCTATTTTCTGTGAGATTTGAAACATGATTTTGAAAAAATATATGTAGGTCGGACAGGGTACAAATCTTTGGAATCGTAAGTAAAATATGATTGCTTAATATCCAGGTAGGTAAAAAATTGTAACCACTGGGCCTGAAAACTTACTTCTTAAAATCCAGGTCTTTGTTAGATGCTCTGTTGGAACATGAAATTATGTCATGTGACCCACATGCTAGGAGCTAGGAAATGAAGCATGATTTGAGCACCCGGAAAGTCAGATGGGCACACATTTTAACCATTAGACCAAGAAACTTGTAACAGGGAGGTCAATTTAAATTTGTTTGTCCACTGAAAGTAGGTGACTGTGACCTATATTCTGTTGACAATAAAGAGTATTTTAGTACCCTGAAGGTCACAGAGAACACATACACATACACACACACATACACATATATACACTATCATGCCAGTACCCAGACATTATATCCGGTGTATACATATATAATTAATTATCTATCTGTATATATATATATATATATATATATATATATATATATATACATATTATCTTCAAGCTTTATTAATGATGCGGTTTATTGTACATTTGGCATATATATCATTCTCATTTATATAATTATTGTTGTGATTTACCCCTATTGTAATTTTTGATAAATTTATAAAATATTGTCAACTACTTAAGTGTAGTCTAGTATTACTATATGACGATAAGCGAATCGTTATACTAATTGAAATAAAATTTATTAAGTTGCATTATTGTTACGGTGTGTTTATTTATTTGTAATTTGGGTGATAACTTTCTAATGACATATTTATAACAGATTTCCATTTTTAAAATGTTTGGTTTGTCTCAACTGAATCTTGGGTTACATTGGTATTAATATGGTGCATATATAAATATTTATGAGAAAAACGTTATTGTATGATTAAAATGTTAATATCTAGAAAATTGCAATGCATAATGAAGTCTTCTTTCAAGTCAATTTTTCCTGCTCAACCCGAGGATATCTGTGTTTAATAGAGTGAAGAATAATCGTTTCCAATTTCTGGTACAAGGAACTCGGGATCAGGAACCTGAACTCCTTAGGAAAAAAAAATGGAAATATAAATGTCACCGCCAAGAGAATTATGTGCTCCTTGGTAAATGGCTCCACGCCCCTGATTCAATTGCATTGTTCCAAATAATAAATCAATATTTTAGTGTCCTCGGTATTAGTAATTAAGCTAGGCATGTAAAGCAGAAAACAAAACATGAACAAGGAAGTTAATAAGCTGAAAAGAAACAGCGCTTAGAAGGAAATCTCGCTATATATCTATTTTTGTAAATATCAGATCATATGATTCATGTGAAAACGCGTCTTAACTCAAATGTGCTGAATCACCTGTCTCATAAACTTTTTTGCATGAGTGAATGCATCAGTTTTTATCATTAATTACATCCATTTTAGCTGCAATATATGTAATGTACCTGTAATAATATCAGGAGATAATTGACATTGTAAATTAAGTAAAGGTCACCAACACTGGGCCACAGTGATTAAACCGAAGTAAATTACGTCCCCGGTAAGAATTAATATAATCGAATAATAAGTGGCAGAATTCTAGTGATAATAACTAGACTTCTTGCAATTCTCATGAGACAGTCACGAATCTTCATCTACCCCACTCCTGATTCTCCACTGTTTGGTATTCCTATGAATTTAACATTTTTTTATCTATTTCTAATTGTTTGAAAAAATCTGTAATACAAAACATGACATTTGATCATTTCTTCCTGAGTTTTCACAGAGGAGAAGCAAATGGTGACGTCATGTTTCATAATTTGCAAATTATTAAAGAATAAATAAAGAAATCATGACCAAACCTTGCACTGCATTTTTTGTGATGTAAAATATCTTTTCATATAGGAGTTATAAAGTTCCGGGTCCAGCAGCTAGGATGAAAAGACCGGAAGAGATATATTCTAAAGGGTGCAGATGCTAATTAAAAACTGATAAGAGTCAATAAAGAGATGTTCCCTTCTGAAGTGAAAATCATTGTATAAAATTTATTTTAAAAAAATATTAAAGAGAGATGAACATTTACAGTTTGTTCTTTTGACATCTACTGTGACCTTAGCTCACGTCTTCCTAATTTGCCTATCGTTGAAAAATTATCAAAGATATCTCTATCAAACATGCCCCTGCACCCCTCCATCGTAAATGGCCCGTTTGTCAAGGATTTGGCAATGGTGTTTTCAGTGGTTTTTTATTAACTAAAGGTGCTGGATCATAAGTTTCCGTATAAGCGAGTTAAAAATTTCGGTCATTGAAATGTTGGGAAGCAGATTTTATAAAGGCATATTTTGTCCCCATTATTTTCAGTACCAGTTATAGATAAGTAAAATTCGACATTGAAAATCTTTAAACAAATCTAACTTTTTGAGCCCTGTGACCTTGAAACTGGGTCAAATAAATTGGACTATAGTACGGTACATACTGGGTAAGAAGCAATGAAAAATGACGAATAAGTGGCAGAATAAGAAGAATAACGGGATAAGGGATAGGCGGATGGAAGAAAAGGAAAAAAAATTCCCGGCAACAGAACCCCTCAAACCCTATACAAAGGAACACATATGTATATTAGGTGTCTGGTGTAGGTCTATCAAAATGTCAGGCAAATGCTTTGAAAATGTTGTCAAGATGTCTTTCTTTTAAGAAAAGAATGTATTTTGTACATTTCCTGTCGACTCGAGTGGTCTATGGGCCTATTAAGACCAATTTATGGCCATCGATTTCCTTTCATTGAAAAGCGATGAAAAATTAAAATGTGTTGTTTTAAGGGGGCCTGTCCATTAGTCTTTTTGCTACAAACACAAATAAATAAACCCAGGGCAGAAGTTTATGTCTCCTGGTTTACAAAAATGGAATTATTAAGGCAGATCTCTATGAAAATATTTTAATTGAACCAAGGAATAATGAACCTGGCATTATGTGGTCTCCTGGTCCATGTTTTGTGTATGTACATTAACATTTGATACATTACAACATTGAACCGCACTGTCGACGACATCCAAAGGATAAAAAAAAATTGTCCATCAAATTTGTGTTATGTTCTCTAGTGGTCATTATGGTTCGAAAAAAATTCATTAGGAATACAATAATCACCGAAATATTGTTCAGGTTATACCTGAGTTTCTGACAGAAGTTTGTCTTTTTACGCTTGTAGGCAGAACATCTGCAGCCAAAGAAAGAAAACAAGTAATGAGAGAGGATGTTCGTGACAGACTGACTGATGGAAAATATATGTGTTTTGGAATTCCTCCATGCCGGGATAATAACATCTTCATGAACATAGCACTTACCTGTCGTAATGCGTCACCGAAGGGTTGTCGTAAGTATTATATCGAAATATCTCTTAAACCTGATCACATCTAAAGGTAAGACACTGTTTTCATTAGTTCTCATGCACGTCAGTGAAAAGATGCAGGGCGATGCAGTATATTTCTTTTCTTAAAGGTTACGCATGTACTGAACCATTTGGCTACTTGTTCACTGGAGATGCTTATCACAACGCCAGTTGCTACCTGTTCTTACCGGAAGCAAGAAGCAGTTTCCAGAAAGGAGAGTCAATTTGTGAAAGTTCGGATTCGAAACTTGTCAGCATTGAAACATGGGAGGAGATGCAACATCTGAAGAATGTCGTCCAAAACGACTCAAGTCTTATTGTGCCAGGTCATAATTTACCACAGACCCTTAACGCAATATTTGAGTATGTGGATAATAACAGAAGTCTTATACGCTCCACTGTTACATCTCACACGTTAACACGTTTCCTTGCTTAAGAATAATAGTAAGCACTCCAAAGGTTGCTAAGCAGATCATTTTTTTTAACATAGACAACAGAAAGCAAAAACATCAGTTACACCTTATATGGATAAAATGCGTGTTAACAACTTACTTTGAATTCTTTTTAATTTCCCTTCATAGATTGTGATTGCTAAACCTGTGGGATTGTGTGACCACTGTGACCAAAGAGAGAGCCATAAACATAGTGGCGACAGTACAACGGTCAATTTTAGATAAGGACATAATGTAATTGAAGGGACAAAACATAGAGATTGTTCACTGAACTAACAATAAATATGCTGTAATATCATCACTTATATCTTTACGTCATATTACAGTGCTACCTAACTTTGAAATAACAAAAAATTATTACATACATTTTTCTTGTTTTACTAAAATACAATACATTGTCAGAGACAACATATAGACCACCGTCAGGATCCTTGGCAAAGTTTAGTGGGTTCTACTTGATATATTAAAAAAAAAACAAAAAAAAACATGTTAATCTAATTCTGATGAAGAACCATCTTTTAATGAACCATTGCACCTGAAAACTCATTTATTGAGTCCAGTTATATTAAATCCATCATATTTTTGGACAGAAGATACATTTTGAGTGGGGAGATATGAAAAGTTACTAGCTAATTTTTAACCAATCCACTAAACAGTTAGGTGTAAAGTGTATATATAGGCCCCGTTTGAATTGCGACTTTTAAGTAAAACGTGTTTGAGCGATGCCGGCATTTCTAATAAGGAACATATACTTCTGTATAATTTTGTTTTAATGTTTATTACTAATATAAGCTAACGCAATATTTCATCATTGAAAATCTAATAATACAGTTAATATCTCCTAGAGATGACCACAACTTACAAGTATTCTTAAACTGTGCATGCACTGGAGCAAGAGGCGGATAGAGAGACATAAGCACAAATACGACTAAATTTATTTGAACCTATTTATGATTTTGGGTATATGACTCGTTTTAAAACATTGTTGTCAGCAACTCTGGTTTAAAGAAATATAGAACAGTGGAGTACCTCTGTTTTTGGTTATATTGCAGATTTATTTTTGTCCCTGGGTAATAATGCATACTGGACATCGGGGACGGACAAACATGAGAAAAATGCATGGATATGGAGTGCAACTGGACGGAAGATAGATTTTCGCCAGCTGAGGACAAGAGTGTTCGCCCTATTTGACTTTCACAATTATCTTTCATTTGCCCCACAAGAGAGTGTCGTATGGGCTCCCAGCCTCCCCTTTAAGAAACTGGGTGTTTTGTGTGAGAAGAGTCCTCCCTGTGAATAAATGAGGATCTGATGAACCTCTGTCCACTGTCTTCGTGAGAGACGTACTGGAATTGTAAATACCGTTGGTGACACCTATCATGGGAAACATAAATTGTATCGATAATCCTGTGGTCCACTTTTTCGCGGAATCCTTTCTGTGTATTCCCTACACAGAACCGGCACCTCGACTCCCTTGCGTGGAATTTGTATAGGAGTAATCAGACTGCTCCATTTTCTTTATCAAATAGTTGTCTTTGCCACGCAGAATAATTCCTTCTCCCTGACTCAATTTCATAAATATTCATTTCAGAAACAGCCGTGTCATTGAAGAAAAAACGATCGATTGAACTATAGATCTAATCTTGAACGATCAAACAGACTTTATGACACCATATATTATCTTTATCTCATGGGTATTTTATCGGTATTCCTCCTATAACATCTTAAGTTACAGCCTGATTGGTTTTACTTATAGGTGCCCAGTTCTTGTTTATCTTATCTATCCTATAAATGAAGCTATCTGTTCTAATTTCGGCGCCGAGTGTATATATATATAATATATATATATATATGTGGCACATACATAAGGTGCTTTTAGTTCACTTTCTCAAATGATATAGTGTTATTTGAACATATTTATTTGTTTATATTTTGTTGTGATATCGTATTTCATTCTTATAAAAATTAAAATTAGGAGATACGATAAAGATTAAAGTTACTGATTCACCTACCTTTTAGAAAAGCATTTGTGTGAATCCTGGCATCCTCTCTGTATATATTAATGATGTAAGGGTATTTCTGGTTATGAAAAGTTCTTAAACGCCTCTGTGAAAGATATGTGAACCTATTTAACAACATCATTTTGTAAACACAGCACTGTTGATATACGGGGAAAACATGTTACCTAAGGTGGTAGGTTGTATATATGTGGTGATAAAAAAAAATCACTTGTTGCAGAACGTCATTTATAAAGCCCTTGCTTACCTGACTTTGTTGAATTTGTTCTGATTACCTTGGCAGGCTTCAACATATTATAAAACACGTTGATATAAACACAAAAGACGCAGCCTATGAGCAGTGAGATCCATGTTTCATGGCCTATATTTATTAAAGCCCCAAGGCATTACCTTAAGTTAAGAAAAGCCAGAAGGGCGATTAGGCCCCTTTCAAGGAGAGGAATTAAAAAATAACTGTTTTCTTTTGATTGCTATTGCCCGTCTTATATCATACATGGTGTCTCAAACATCATACAAAGTCTATCTTATATCATATAAATTTTATACATCTGAATTTCTCGTCGTCGTGAAGGGAGGGTGAATGTTTCAGGAAGGGATTCTGTCGTTGTCGTGAAGGGAGGGTGAATGTTATAGGAAGGGAATCCGTCATTGTTGTGAAGGGAGGGTGAATTAAAGCAGGAAGGGACTCCCTTGTTGTCGTGAAGAGTGGGTGAATTGTAGTAGGAAGGGATTCCCTCGTTGTCGTGGAGGGAGGATAACTATGGCAGGAAGTGATTCCCTCGTTGGCGTGAAGGGAGGATAAATGTGGCAGAAAGGGATTTCGTCGTTGTCGTGAAGCCAGGGTGAATGTTGCAGGAAGTGATTTCGTCGTTGTCACGAAGGGAGGGTGAATGTGGCAGAATGGGATTTCGTCGTCTTGAAGGGAGGGTGAATGTGGCAGGAAGGGATTTCGTCGTCTTGAAGGGAGGGTGAATGTGGCAGGAAGGGATTTCGTCGTCATGAAGGGAGGATGGATTGAAGCAGGAAAGGATTCCATCGTTGTCGTGGAGGGAGGGTAATTTTGGCAGGAAGGGATCCCCTTGTTGTCGTAAAGAGCGGAGGAATTGTGGCATGAATGGATTCCCACGTTGTCGTAAAAGAGGGTGAATTGTGATAGGAAGGGATGCCCCCTTTGTCGTGAAGAGAGTGTAAGTTGAAGCAGGAAGTGAATCCCTCGTTGTCGTGAAGGAATGGTGAATTGTAGCATGAAGGGATTCCCTAGTCGTGAAGGGAGGGTGATTTTGGCGGGACGGATTCCCTCGTTGTCGTGAAGATAGGTTGAATTGTGGCAGGTCGGTATTCTGAGAAATGTCCTTTTTGATTCAGTGTGCGATCGTTGTCCCGGGGAGCCTAAACATTTTGAAGAGTACATGGCACTTAGTCACTACCGCTGCTTAAAATAAAACATTACATTTAATGAATTTTTGGAGGGTTTCCCTGTCTAGAAAAAATTTAAACGAATTATAGTCCCACGGTATTAACAAACATGGTAAATGACAATTGATTTCTTTTAATTGCAGTAAAGCATCCCATTATAGGAAAACCTATTGATTCTTTAAAGGGACCCAATCACCTTTAAAGCATGTTGAATTAACTTAAAATATAGCTGCTTTCCTTTAAAATAAATCTGTACCTGCAAAAATATTGCCTTGAAGCCGATTGCTTACTCCTTTAAACAAGTGTTAAAAACTGGGGACCGGGCGCGGTGACAGGTCTTAACATAAACACAGAACGTGGAGCCGTGTGCATCGCTGAGCCACAACACGTGTATATCAGGAGATACCCCGACTAACTTGGCCCAAAAATCTAATACATGTTCCCGTTGGCTGAAACATCGCGTTTTGGGGTTAAAATTGGACTTCAGTTCACGCGGCCTGGTTATGGTAAACATACACAAATGGACCGTGTTTACCAACACGCAGAGCCATAAAAAGGTGTTAAACAGTGGTATGCCAGGTACTGAGGTTGGTTACTGGGATAGTTATGCTGGTATACTTTGGTATAAAGCAAACTTAACTGACAGTGTGAAAGAATAGGCATAATATTACTCCTGATCATGTCCCTTTAAGAGTAGCGGTTATTCTTAGGTATAAATATATGTACTGCAAACAGGACAGAATCACGGCTACAGAGGGCTTTCTTCTTATGGGATGGGGCAGATGACTACTTGTGCCTGAATTGTCCCAAATTTTCAACTTGAGTGAACCTTTACCTGGGATATAATCATATATGTGGTATAATTTATCAAATGTATTTTACAAGTATTTGTGTGATTCTTGAAATAGAGATGTAAGTTTGAATTTTGGCAAAAAGTTTGCATTTATTATTATTTGTGCAGATGTTTTCGAAATATATTAAACATATTAAAATTGCATGTAAAAAATAAGTTATATATACCATTCATATAACCATCTTCATTGTTATCCTGAATCATTTTCTTACAGCTGAACATCAGTAACAAAGTGACCTGCAAATAGTGTACAGATGCTCTTTTGAAATTACAGACGATTCTGTTGAGTAAAACGAGCTGACTAAAAACTCTTGCTTATTCAATTATAATTCTGTGAATAATGAACACATGTTACAAAATAAATGTACACTAAAAAATACCTGACAGATTACTGAGGATCATACGTGCTTAAGATAAGGCTGAGGGCGTCTAAGCATTACTTCTTTAAATTACAAAGTGACTGTTCGAAACTGAATTACTGTTGCTTGTTAAGGTACCTGAAAACAATGTTCCACTACTACACACCATATCTGCTCAAAGCTTGCCAAGGTGCAAGATGTATCTAACACTTGACTATTCGTCGGTTTACTTCTTTTAACTGCCAACACATTGCTTGAAAGGAATAGACTTACTGTTGGAACAGGTCGCCTAAGACAATGTTCCTGGAAGAGATTCAGTAACTGACAAACATCTCTGGGATAATTTAAATACAGTTCAAGTACACAGCAGGAAGAAGCTTCTCCCAACTAGTCCAGCGCCATTTAAGACACATATTTCTATACATATCTCCAACTACGACTGCTGATCTCAAATCTTCATTAACATAGATAAAGAAGATGAAAAGGCTCAGCTCCCTCAGCAGACTTGAATGTGTTGTTTCCAGTAACATCCGCCTGGTTAGAAAAAATGAATAAATTATATATATGAGCTAACAGTAGGCAAATTTTGTAGAATAACTGATATTTTCAAAATAACAAATTTACATGCCAACATGTTCCAGCTACAACTTGTGTCATAAATCAGATGGAGCTTATCCAAGGTCAACATGGATACCAAGTTTCAATTTAATCAGTGCATGAGGCATTAGGATCCGTAAAGTAAAAGGGCTAAATTAGATGAAAGGATAGTGGAATAATTCCCATTAAAACACTCTATGAACAATTTATGCATATCAAGTATCAGGAGAGCATATAAACCCTGATTTTACAAAATGACATGCCTGCTGTAACCAGGCAGTTACCAGCAAAAGTGCATAAAAATTAAAAAGTGACACAGTTTGTCTTGTTTATCAAACTAATCATGACTAATACACAATCACAGTTCTAATTATGAAAAAAGATAACGCCCCTGCTTAGAAACTGACACCTATGATTTAATTTTGCAGTATAAAAAGTAGTAATAATAAATGCATTTAACAAATAATTAAATATGTTTCCTTACTTATCTTGTACTTATCCATGGCACTGCTACCTCACTTCTTGAAAACATTATTTAAACATTATATTGAGCTCTTCTTCAATGTGGAAGATATCAATATTAGTTCATGAAATGGGTTTTAAATGTTCTTTCAATCTTCAGTGAACTCTAGACATTCTACGATATGATAAATAAGCTCAGCCAAATAACCTAATGAGAACATTTTTACAGGGAAATATTAATTATTATTATAGCACATATGAAATGGATCAAGTTTGACTTTGAATGGTAATCACTGCCATAATACAAATCACTTATTTGAAATCTGGCCATATCCTGAAATATCCACCACAGCTGTATTAATTAACCCCATCCCCCTCGCCAGTCCATCTCTTGACCATTGTGTTCCATGATACACCTGATGGACCCATCAGGTCTAACATAGGACACAAGGGTCCAGAGATGGACTACCCCCCCCCCCCCCCACACACACACACAATGCTGAAGCAATAAGAAAAAGCCATATTTTAATGAACGATTTCATAATTGATACCGACCTCTCAGACGTTTCCAAATAGATAAAAACTCGAACTTCTCTTTGGCCCATGATATTACATCGTCTAGAGAAGAGTGGCTGTTGATCCGGTTGACGTCAGATTTTTTTAGTAGCAGATTACGGCATTTTCATTTGGAATGCTTCTGCTTGCTCAGACTTAAATTCAGGTGACGAAATATTACACCCAAAAGGCCAAACATTGAGCCCTTGAAATATATGAATACTTTAAACCGGTTTCAAACATGTCTCAGACATGTCTTGGTGTTTCAACGAGCGTTCATCGGGAAAAAATTGATGACACATGTAAAAGACGTGTCTGCCAGAAAACATGTCACAAATTGAAACATGTATGAGAGAGAAGCGGCACTTTATACAGTGACATACACCTATGTTATAAAACCCATCTTTAAGATCTGCTGTAACTAACAAATCATTGTGCTCTGTTTGTTCAGACACTGTATCAATACCTTCTGACCGGAACTTAGGAACAACAATATTTTGATTTAACAGTCTGAGGTCTATGATTAACCGGTACTCCCTACCTTTTTTTAGGTACACCCTTTAATGGAAATATACACAATGGGTCCTCACCTACATGACATTTCGTACTACACCTTGGCCAAGTAACTTAAGTAATTTAGCATCAACACGCTTTCTTTGTGACCCAGACAAGGAGTTATTTTGTAACCTTAAACCAAACTGGACCTCCTTAAAAACCAAAGGTACACCATTAGTTACCAAATCAAATATGTTATCACTGGCATTAATGTTTATCGAAGCATCTGTTTGTCGAGCCAGGGGATTTATATATGTGAATAATAAAACCTTATATACATGCAAAAAAAAAAAACAAAAAAAAAAAAACATGCATCATGTTGACACTGAATAGACCATTCACAATACACAGTTCACCTTCATCCCACAAAGTGGCACTAGTCCATAGAAATGTCCGGTCCGTCTGGACGTCCACTCCGACCACGGTTGAATGGAAAACCTCTGTTGCTAGTGAATGAGCGGAATACATCTGATGATTGTTGCCTGTCACTGAAGCCACGTCCGCCTCCACGGCCAAAACCAACTGTACGACGCCAACCATGGCCACGGCGCTGTGATTGTTGGTGCTGCTCCCTAGCGGCGGATATTGCAACACAATTACGCAAGGTATCAAGTGAAGCTGCAGGGAAGGCTCCCGCGTGACGCTGCATACAACGATATACGCTAGCTGTTTCTGGACCTACGTTTCCCTGCACCAAACGTAGAGCATACTTCTCTTCTAATAACGTAATGCAGCAAATGATATTACAAATATACCATGTAAATCAAGTTCAGTTACGGAACCAGATTCGATTTCTGATATCACCATATATAGGCCTAATGTCTCAAAATATTAACCAGTTCTAGAAATGATACTGAATACTGGCAGATCTGCTCTACGTATCCCTGTTCTACCGGATTCACTAATCATTTGGAAGTCTAGTACAGCGTACCCCGTCTTCAATAGTTCTGTTCAATAGGAACTCTGTATCAAAACGAGAGTAAACGAGGGCGCCCTGAACACTTGATGAACCTTCGGCTGGATTACATCAAAGGCGAACAAAATTACTGTCCATGTGACAATTGGCACCGGCAATAATTGCGGGATTTTCTATACTGGGGCTGTGGTACTCGCCCATTGATTCTGGCAAATAACGCCACTGATCACGAAAGTTTGACCGACCGCTTTCATGCGACACATCAAGTTGGGGGTCACTGGGTGCATTCGCAGACAGATTTCTGCAATCGCAAACAGATTTCTGTGTTAGTGTGTAGCTGTTTGATATGGCGCCAGTAACGCTAGTTCCCGGAGCATTAATTTAGAGCGTTAACCGCCTCGGTACGTGATTCCTGACCAATGCTCCGTTCAATTATATTTACCCTAGACGATAACTGTCCAACTGACGCATTTGGACTCTTTAAACAAACTAATATTTTGTCCAATGTAGCATTTTCCTCCGATTCGTTTGTCTGATTCGCCATATCCCACCGCGGAGGGTGACACAAAGCGGAGAATGAATAGAATGGGTGGCGATATATTGATGTCCCCACGTATGGCAATGACCTGACAGTTAATATTGGTTCGGGTGATAGACAAACAAGGAAGTTAATAAGCTGAAAAGAACCAGCGCCTGGAAGGCAATTTCACTGTATAACTCGACTTCTTGTAACTGTTATACGACAGTCAGGGATTTACACCAACGGTGATGGTAAGAATATTAATGCAGTCTAATGGTAAGATTACCGACTGTTTACCATTGTATTGATGCAGTTTAAAGGTAAGAGTACGGAATGTTAACCCATTATACTGACGCAGTCTTATGGTAAGAGTACATACTGTTTACCATTGTTTTGGCGCAGTTTTATGGATGGTGGTTGCAGTGCGTTTTCGCCTACGACTAGACTTGTGTTGCGACGTACACACAGACTTACAAGCCTAATTAGTCGTGTGTACAACTATAGCTGCTGCTGAGTAACTACATCCGACATCGTCATCGGTAAAGTAAGAGGCAGTAGAAACAGAATGTCGGCAGCAATTGGCGACGATACCAATGTATCGTTTCCGGATTTTTTTGTAATCTGTCTCTTAACATGTACGTTTTCTATATATATATTGATGTATTCCCCTGATTCATCTGTTCCAATTTTTCATCTTGCACCTCTAATTGTTGATGAAGCACTTCCATCATTCCTGCCCTTATGGTGGAAATAAATTGTAGATTTGTAGAAGAAGAATTTCGAAGTAGATTTGAACAAAATTATGTGACAGGGTAAAACAGAATGTCAGGCAGCAGAAAGCCACAACTGATATTTTATCCACAACTGATATTGCGATAGCCAACTGTTATTAGCTTTAAATAGAATAGATCCATGGAGATTGCTAGTTGCTAACAGAGGAATGGGTTCTACTTAATAATGCGATATAATTGTTTTTATGGACTTTAGACCAAAAATATTCTAAAGTTAGCAGGTTTTATTAGCTTCATATTTTATGTAATTTCACATTACAACTCAAATAACATATTTTTTCCCAAATCAACAGCAACTTTATTAATCGAATTGATGCTGAGTAGGATTTTCCTGTTAAAGAAACGGCAACAGAACTCCTCAAAACCTCTCCTGTTGAGAGTATAAAGTACATATGGTTATAAAATGACTGGTGAAGGTCTATCAATATATCAAGCAAATGCTTTAAAAATGTTGCCGAAATGTATTTTTATTAGAAGAGAGAGGATTTGTACATTTCATGTCCACTGGAGTGATTTATTGGATTTATTAAGACCAATTAAAGCAATTGATTTTTTAAATGGAAAAGCGGTGTAGAATAAAAATGTTATTTTCGAGGGGGGCTATTAGTCTTTAGCATTTATCTTTTGCTACAAACACAAATAAATTAAACAAGGGCAGTAGGCTTTTGTGTCCTGGTTTAAAAAGGAGAAATATTGAGGCAGAAGATGTTTAAATTGAAATAAGGAAAAATGAATCTAGCTTTATGTGGTTTCCTGGTCCAGGCTTTATGTGTGTATACTTCTATTTTTTGATATACTACAACACTGAACCGCACTGGCGACGACATCCGACGACAAAAATTTGTCCATCCAATTCTTGTTATGTTTCCTAGTGCTCATTATGGTTCGAAATATGTTAATTAGAAATACAATTATTACTGAGTTATTGTTTAGGTTGTACTTGAGTCTCTGATAGAAGTTGGGTCTTTTTATGCTAGTAGATAGAACATCTGCAGCCAGAGAAAGAAAACACGTAATGAGAGAAGATGTTCGTGACAGACTGATTGATGTTAAATATATGTGTTTTGGAATTCCTCCAAGCCAGGATCATAACATCTTCATGGACATAGCACTTACCTGCCGTACTGCGTCACCGAAGGGTTGTCGTAAGTATTATAATTTATATATATCGAAAAATCTCTTAACCCTGATCGTACCTAAGGGTATGACACTGTTTGCATTGGTTCTCATGCACGTCAATGAAAAGAATAAGACAGGCCTTATTCCAGTCCCCGGGAGTGGAAAAAAGGAATGCTTATTTCCACTCCCCCCCCCCCCCTTATGATAAACCATGATACAGTCTTGAGTATTTTGGCAGTTAAAATGACCAAAACTTGGTGTTCATTCTTTCCAGTGATAAAGGTAGTGTAATAACTGGTTTTCTATACAAAATCCTCTCTCAAGTACTTCTTTAGACGCAGTAGGGACAGACAGTTACACATTTCTAAACAAACAGGTTTTAAGATTTTCTGTTGAAATGTTATTCATTTAAATGCATTTAACATCAATTTTTCAAGCATTAATGATTTGCATAAAAACCCCTGACAATTATCATTTATATTTATAAAAAATAAATAAATTTTATTAAAATAATTTTTTTTATTATAAAATGTTTAAACATTTATAAAAAAAAATCAAAGACATGTAGATTAATATTTTTCTGCAGTGCCAAATAAATTTTGTTGGTCTAATTGTTTAATCGTTTTGAAAATTTATATGTTGATCATGAGAACTAACTTAAAGTAGCGCATGAAGGGTGAGGAAGATTTCGACACTACTTGATAACTGGCTGAGATACCTTATCAGTAGACTGTTGGCACCTCATTAGTGAGCTCTGGTTTTGTGTCCATATGCTCAGACTGGTGCTATCAGCTCTTGGCTCAGAATACCAGGTAAAGCCCAGACAGTTTAACTGGACTGGCACCTGAACCCTGGTAGGTTGTTTCACTAATTTACACTACCACTGACTCCATCTTGAACATTTTCAATGACGTTACTGTGGTGTCAAAATAGGTGAAAATTACTAGAATTGTGATTAAAAGAAAAATTAAAACTTTAATGTAACATAGGATGATTTAAGACCAATGTCACTATAATGATTAGATAGACATGCATCTCAAAGGTAAGCCCAATAACATTCATCTATTATTATTATTATTATTATATATATATATATATATATATATATATATATAATGTATAATGTTATATAATATATTATTATATATGCATGATATATTATATTATAAATATAATATATAATATTATCCTATAGAGCTGCTGTAAACTAGATATTTCTTGGCACCGCAGGTGCAATAGTATCACCAGACAATTACCGCCACCCCCCCCCCCCCCAGCCTCGAAGAATAGGATCCCATCTTGAATTCAGATGCAGAGACTGACACTTGGCAAGCCACCATGGTTTCTTTTCAAATTTGACCTAGCCGTTTGGTGACTGTACCTCAACTTCTTACAAAGTTATTCCGTTTAAACATCAGTTTAGCAAGAAAACAACAAAAGGTGGCGCCATCTATCTTCTGCGGAAAACAATGCTATCAAAGATCTTATGTAAATTTGATTTTTGGACCAATCCACGCATCCCTCAGTGAGATATTAAAGTTAAGATCATTTCAGCGTTATCTCTCTGACCTTGAAAAATGCATCAAGGTCATCCATATTCGAACTTGGTCTAGCCCTTAATAAGATGCATCTAAACTGTAGGTTTGGTGACTGTACCACAAATACTTTTTGCGTTATTGCCCTAATATTATTTTAGCATAATCGCTGCTGTGACCTTGAAAAAATGCATCAAGGTCATCTTTGTTCGAACTTGACCTAGCCGTTGATAAGATGCATCAAACCTGTGGGTTTGGTGACTGTACCTCAAATTCTTACAAAGTTATTGCGTTAACATCATTTTAACAAGAAAACAGCTCGCATTCGAAAATTGTCAGCATTGAAACATGGGAGGAGCTGCACCAGCTGTAGAATGTCGTCCAAAACGACTCAAGTCATACTGTACAAGGTCATAATTTACCACAGACCCTTAACGCCATATTTTCAGTATGTGGATGAAAACAGAAGCCACATATGCCACTCCCACAGCTCACATGTTAACACGTTTCCTCGCTTAAGAATTATAGTAATTCTGAAAGTAGTCCGAAATTTGCTAAGCAAAATTTTTTTTAACATGGACAACCGATAGCATTACATCAAGTACACCTTGTATGGACAAAATTAACAACTAAATTTTAATTCAGTTCAATATCATGACATGGTATTGTCATGCCATATTACAGTGCTACCCCAGTTTGATATAACATAAAAATAATACATACATTAATACTTTTAGTATTATTAAAATACAACAACAAAAATTGACAGATACTATGTACAGACCTCCGCCAGGATCCTGAGCAATGTTGACTGGGTTCTTCTAAGATATAATTAACAAACCAGGTTATTATAACTATGGAAAAACCATATTTTAATGATTTCATTGCACGTGAAACGTCATATTTTTGGACAGAAGATACATTTTAAGTGAGGAGATATGAAAAGTTGTTTGCTAATTTTTCGCCCACCTTACTAAATTAGTCTGTAAATTCATTGCGTAAAGCGTGAAAGCCTCGTTTCATTTGTGGATTTACCAGGAAATACGTGTTTGAGTACTGCGAACATTTTTTTTTTTTTTTTTTTTTTATTTTTTTGTTGGAGGTAACTGCCTCCATTTTTTTTAATGCTAGCTAAGTATATGTACATCTGCAGATTTCCATTCCGGTTTCGGACTACTTGATAGGGCAGTATCACACGCTTCCTCTCATTTTATATCCTGGCGTTAACCAGGCCCGGTGACTCCTGCACCTGCGGGCCCTGGGTTGGTAATCATACCACCGAGGACCCCCGAAAGGCGCACTCGTTTGTGAGTGAAACACGGCCGTTGGGCACGACCTTCCCATTAAGCCTGCAGAGCCTGGGTTGGGGCCGACCGTGGAAAACCTCACCGCCTCGGCTGAGATTCGAACTCACGATCTCCCGGCTTTGAGTCCTACGCTCTACCCCTGAGCCACAGAAGCCGGTTTACTGCGAACATTTCTTATTGTATGACCTTTATTTTCTGTCTAAATTGGTTATAAATCGTGGTGGGAGTCGGTTCCTTTTTCATAATCGATGATCGATTTGAGCAAACCGATCGACGATCGATTATTAATCGGTTCAGACAAATATAAAGAAATATGCAATCATCTGTGAAACTGTACTCTCTTGACCCAGCCCGCATGTTTAATAATTCTCTTTTATGAAAAGAAGTTTTTTTCCTTTTTAAAATTTTCCTAATATTGCTAAGATATGCTATTCAAAGTTTCATTTTAATTAATTATAATAATCAAAACATCTACTTGCTAGCCCTCATGAATACTCCCGCGTATTATTTTAACTTCACCACCAGCAAGGACTTTCATTTTTTAACAATTATGACGATTGTCGACATGCATATATAATTTTTTTTTGGTAAAAATTAAAAAAGTTATAGAAAGCAAGATATATAAATAATCACGTATAACGACCAAAGGCTTGGGGGTAATTATTTCTATTTGTTTTTGGTTTGAAAAGCTGGTCACTTTTGTTTGATTTTCAGTGCCATTTATCAGCTTGATCATAATTAAAAACTGTCGCAGACATCGACTATTTGCATCTGACGGGTCATACTCTGATATATATACCAGCAGTTGTGTTAAATTTATGACCATACTATTATTTGTAATATTACCAAAGGCATTTAAGCTTATTTTTCATTTTTTTTCAGTCTATTGTCACTTTCTTCATTTTTGAAATAAAACTTTTGTAAATAACGTACCAGCAAAATGCACTAGAAAAAATTAACGACAGCCACGGTGCCTATAATGCTGAACATATTTTATTTTTCTGTAATTAATGACTGAGCGAGCAGTATTGATCGCTATCTTGTCTACATCCTAAATCGGTCATTTGACAGCAAGAACCTCGGGATAACTTTTGTTTAAAGTAACAGCAAGGAACTTCCGCTTTATTTGTAATCAAATGGGACCATTTTCAATCGCTCATTTTTAGGGTGTTTCGCCCGATTAACCAAACTGGGTAGCGTTTTCCCGGCAGTTATTCTCCTTTGCGCACGAGTGTACCGACCCCTCCACGTATATTGGCACAATCAAACAAATTTAAGGCTCAATGAAATGATCGGCAACGTCGGGTAATATCTTTCATTATGGCAATTATGAGCATTTAAGAATGTTGGGCCTATAGAGTCGCTGTTTTCTAGCACATGAAGGCAGATTTTTTACAGCCCCGGTGCGCTTGCAGCAGATCATACAAAAAAATTAATTAGCAGACTAATTTTTTAATGGATGGCCTAAACAGCGTCAGCGATTATTTCTAAGAGAATCTCGCAAAATTGGCATAGACCTGGAGAAGTATGCAGCATTTTAACGCCATACCGCCCATATTTTGCAATGAACATCTCGTTAGAAAACTCTCCGCTAATTCTGCAGCTCCCTGCCAGTTCACCGACATTTTAATAAGACCTCCGTTCTCGCATCTACCCTGTCATACTCAGTAACATACGGAAGTTATTTGGGAACACAGACTCATTATATGAAGCGCGGAATATTGAAAAATTGTAAGAATGATTTTTGCCTATAACAGAAAGACATTCTGGAAAAAAAACAATTATGAGTATGATATAACCAATAGTTGCCTTTGGCAATTGAGGGCTTGAAGGGGCAGCAAACCGACTGACACTCGATAAAACTCGATGATCGGCCCATCACTAGTTTTAAAGTAGTTAATATTAAATTAGATATAAAATAGCACGCTGTGGAAAAGACCACATCTGACAAGTATTCATAAAATGTGCATGCCCTGGAGCAATAGGCGGGTAGAGACTCATAAAAACAAATACAAAAAACGACCACTTATCCAATATGATAAACCTGTTTCTTATTTCGGGTATATGACGCGCTCTCTAAAACATGGTTAATGACAGCTCTGGTTAAAAAAGGGATATTGGAGTACCTCTGTTTCATGTTATATTGCAGATTCAAATTGGTTCACTGGTCGGCCTGCATACTGGATATCGGGGAGGACGGACGAACATGGGAAACATGATGGAGTGCAACTGGATGGATGATAAGTTTCGCACGCTTGAGGATAACGTATAAAGTTAACAATCGTACTGATGTTTAAAATTATCTTTCATTTGCACCACAGAAGAGTGTCAAATGGTCTCCCGTGCTTCCCGTCAACGAACTGGTAGTTTTGTGTGAGAAGAGTTCTCCCTGTGAATGGACTATGCTTTACCTGATGAACGCTATGTAACGGAGCTTCGCTGTGTCTATGACAGAGACGCACTAAACACAGGCTCTGCCACACTTAAAGGTGTAATCAGACAGCTTCAATTTCTTTATCAAATAGTTGTGTTTGCCACGCAGAACTCTCCCTGACTATCACACCCCCGAAGGTATGGTCTTTTAAACGGTGTGCAAAACAAGCTGAAACTCCCATATACCCTCAAAAAGAGGATAAATATGTCTGAAACAAGAAAATTAAAAGTGTAATAAAATCAAACTAACAATTCTCTGGAGAAGTGTTCCTAATGATCCTTAGAGTCATTATGATTACACAAATTCACGGAGCCCTGATTAATCTTGACACTCGCCGTAAGCATAGATAACACGCCGCTGGTCACATGATCACAGTGCACGTGATTTAGGTTTGTACCCCTGGGACTCTAGGCCGTTTAAAACTATACACACGACTCACTAGCGGTTCTCGCCGCAAATCAACACTGGCTTGACACAGTTCCCTGCCCTGACGTACTCGCTTCTCTGAATCACTGATAGATAGGCTTACAATCTTCTCTGTTACATCATTCAAACAATGTCTGTTATTGCAGTACTTCTCTGTACCCGAATATGCCACTGCGGACGACAATATTCGTTGACAATCACGATGCTCAGCGTATCAACTGTCCTGGTCTGTATTCTGGTCTTCACCACGGCAGAAACACATCGGCTGCTAACAAATCCTTCTGTAAACACAACTCACAAGTCCTTTAGTGAGATTTACGTTGGTCGCCCACAGACTCTGACGTACAATACATCGGGAAATCGTACCTCCGCTGATCAGTTCACAGACTTCTCGGACCCTCCTCTGGACTGTAACATTACCAGACTACGTCATCTGGCTCGCTGCCCTTGGAGTTTTTCTTTACTTTCCGTTTCCAGCAATATATACAGATGCTTACGTCTCAGATCCTGACCGCTCTTTGCCTATAGCCTTACACTATTATGCGGCCTGTCGTTCGATTCATGTATACAATAGGGGGCACGCCCCCAGAAACAAATGTATGGGAAAAATCAAGCATGCAGGTGCGTTGCCTTTGAAGTCTACAGTAAAATTGCTACTACAGGACTCGTCTAGACAGAAAAAAACGGCAAGAACCGATTCTCAAGGAATTACAAATTTACTGAAACCAATTTCAAATAAAACACCTGGGGTCACTAAACCTACGTCCCCACGCTAACATCAAAACATGATACCGGATACCACTATACAATCCTTGATTGAATGTTGATGTTAATTTGATGCAGATGTTAAAATACGCTATTTTTAATGCACTTCAATTCTTTTTTACCCATTGCTATAGCAACGGATGGTGGTCCAGTAGAGTTGGCGCCGTCCTATTACACGAGTTACCGGACGGTGAAGAAATACCAATCCAGTCCACGATGATGGAGAGGCATCTTCTGACCTCCCAGTAAGCAACAGCGTAAAACAGCACCGCGTTCTACCTCCAACACTGTTCAGCATGATGTTTTAACAAAGGTGATCCTGGAGTCGGTGTTAGATACCGCACCGACGGGAAGCTCCTCAATTGAAGAAGACTGTATGCTGTCACGAAAGTCAGGACAACCATTATCCGTGACCTGCTCCTTGCTGTCGACTGCGCCCTAAATGCATCTTAAGAATCAGACATGCAGCACAACACTGACCAGTTTTCCCGTGCATGTGATAACTGCGGGCTTACCATCAGCATTAAGAAGACTGAAGTGATGTATCAACCAGTATCAGGAAAGCAATATGATGAACTTTCCATCATGGCGCATGGATCAAATGTTAAGCTGGTGGACAAATTCACATATCTGAGGAGCTTATTGTCAAAAACGGCAAACATAGATGACGAGGTCAACAGCAGGGTAGCAAAAGCCAGCATTGCTTTTGGTAGACTCCGCTTCAACATCTGGAAGCGTAGAGGCACCCATCTTGAAACCAAGATCCAGGTCTACAAGGCAGCGGTAATCATTACTCTGTTGTATAGCTGTGAGACATTGACTGCCGTTGTATAGCTGTGAGACATTGACTCCTATGCAAGACATACCAAACAACTGAACCACTTTCACCTGACTGTTAAACATAAGATGGCAAGACAAAGTTCCAAACACTGAGGTCCTAACATGTGCCAACCTCCCGTCAATCTACACCTTTTGCATCGATCCCCTGTTCGATAGGCAAGTCACGTTTGCTGCATGAAAGACACAATACTCCCAAAACAACTTTTGTATGGAGAGCTAGTGTCTGGTAAAAGATCCATCGGAGGTCAGCGGAGGCACTGCAAGGACAGTATAAAAGCATCACTGAGAAAAAACTATCCATCAATACAGATACATGTGAGATAGCACAATATAGCAGAGACCATGCGGAAATATGACGTTCGCAATTCTAGGATGCCAACTACCTCAACAGCAAGCAACGAACACAAGTGTCCAACATGTTGGAGGTTCTTCCGTGCCCGGATTGGCCTGACAAGTCTTCTCCAGACACCCAAATTTAGATCACCTACAAAACCTTGATCATCATGGTCATCTTCACAAAGCGATGGACGAGCATCATGCTGGGTTTCGGAAAGATCGGTCCAAGTCACTCAGAGCAGTTCTCTGGAAACGAACGCCGCGGCGGCGTCCGGCAGAAAACATAGTATCAACAAACTCTGTTTTGGCTGATACAATCAATGATCAATTAGTGTCCAACCCGTAACTTTTTTGGTGGAGGTAACCGCCTAAATTTTGTAATGCAAACTTAATAACGTATATGTACAACTGTAGAAATCCGTTCCGGTTTCGGACTACGTGACAGGGCAGTATCACACGCTTCCTCTCATTTTATAGCCTGGCTTCAACCAGACCCGGTGACTACTGCACCTGCTGCGCCCTGGGTGCGTAATCGTCCCCATTGTTGGGTCATACCACCGAGGAACCCCCGAAAGGCTTCCCATTAAGCCTGCAGAGCGCTCACCCTGGGAGGGGGCCAACCGTGAAAAATCTCACCGCCTCGGCTGTGATTCGAACTCAGGATCTCCCGGCTTTGAGTTCTGTACTCTACCCCTGAGCCACAGAAGCCGTAACTTGCAAACAGTTAAACACAGATAAATTTTATTTACAGTTAGATCTTAATAATCAGTTGCATATCTGCTGCTGATTGAACTTAAGAAGTGGAGTAGGGTTGAATGATTACAAGCAGTAAGTCGGACATTAAAGCGTGACTAAGATCTTGGTGCCTTTTCTCATGTCTTGGTCAAAATAAAATATTTTTCTTGTGCCACCCGTAACAGGTTGTGCTGCACTGTGATGCGGTACATATAACTCGAGGATATCAATACCAATGTTTCATCTGAAAAGGTAGATATCTTCAACCTAAAACGTCCCATCAGTAACAGTGGACTATAAAATTTAGGACAAAACTAGACGACCGAGAGATCGGGCGCTAGCCAGAAGTATAAATAAGACAGCCTAACATTCAGACAACAGACAGGGAAACATTTGGAATTGGTAAAATGAATCACGAATATTCTAGGGGAAGCAGAAACAAATAAAGGTTTAATAAGTTATGCTGATTTTCAAAAGTCACAGACGAGCAGTCAGATTCAGACACCAGGTTCAGGCCATGTACTCATGTCACAGAGAATGGAAAGTCGAAAGAAAGAAACATTGTATTCAAATATAAATCTCCATATTTTGACCTTCAAGAAGTGTGACATAAAATAGGTCTCCATGGTAACGGCAGAATATGCTCTACAAGGATAAGCCTATTAAATATAGTTTCAGATGCTGCAATCAAAGTTGTGACACTGTTTGTAGTTTTAGAGATATATGGCATAATAATGATAATGTGTAGTATTAAGGCAGCAGTGACCTCTGTTGGCTAGTTTCCAAAACAAGTTAGGAGATTTTTGAAAGGGGCCACGGCGAAAATCACAGGAGTGAGCTTCACGGACCACCAAACATGCCCACCACACCCAACTGAGACCACTTACGGTCTTGGCTATAGGTTGTTTAATCATCATTTGAGGAAAAACGATGCAAGATTTGTCGAGGCTTGCAATATAATCACTTAATGTGATTTTGAATGTCTAACATTATAAAATACTGAAGACTATAGGTCTTCTCATCAGCCAAAAAAAAAAAAAAAATGACAGGAATATAGGTATTTGTTGAATCGACCCACATTCTCGTTTGAGAGCAAATGGTGCGTAATAGGAAGAGACTTGCAATTATATCTCTAAAATCTAAATAAATACTTCCAGAACGATAAAACCTAAACATCTTTAGCATAAAAATGACACAGAAGTAGACAATTGTTCGAAATCTCGAATAATCTTGTTTAGTGGGAAACGATGCGAGATTTGATGAGACTTGCAATCGTGTCACTTAAAACTTTGAATTTGTCAATATAAAGGATAATTTTTCAAGTTATTCATTAGAATGATGGTCCTGTGGCCTTAACCAATGACTTTGTGACCAAAACATCTGAGAACTTATTATCCTTGAACTTGCAGCATTTAGGTTTCTGTAAAAATCTTTTTAAACAAGGGACCCATGGATCACTGTGTTCAGCTGAAGTTGTCCTTGAAGGTAAAAATCTAAAATAATATCAAATGGAGACAAAGTCTAAGAGGAAAAGGTAATTTAGGCCATGGCTGGTTGACATGATTGGTTTGTACTGAGTAAGATATTGTTGCAAATAATATTTTGTGACCAGACCATGCCTTTCCTAATATTAAAATTGAAGCATGTGAGCAGTTCGTGAGTATAAGATTAATATTATTACCACGATCAGTGGTTTGCCTTTTTTATAAATTGTTGACAGTTTACACATTTGTTCAATTGGATCTATTTCTCTAAAATATATATTATTAGATATGTATTTTGTTTTATTTTATAAAAATCTATACAGTTGAAATATAACTTATGACCCCCGTCCACAGGTGCAAGAACATGGTGGTGGTGGGGCGGGGGGGGGGGGGGCTTTAATGATAGGAGTTACAACACCTCTGTATTATTATAGTGTATAAAAAAATTAATTCACTATTACTTAATATTTAAAAAGGGACAGACTGGTAGACAAACAAAGCTGATAAAATTTGAAGTTTCAATTATTTCTTATATTTTTAATTATATCAATTTTTTTTATAGTTTAACATCTTCAATATTAAACAACTAAATATATAAGTTGCTTTCAAATTTCAGACTTTAATAGCTTTAATTCATCCAAATACAGCATATGAAAGTTATTTCAACAGTGCTAATAGGAAAAATTTCATAATTAATATATATATATATATATATATATATATATATATATATATATATATAATGATAACGGACAAATTTTGGACAGACAGAGCTGATAACTTTATGTTCCATTCTCCTAAGGCAAGAATATGTTTCAATTAGATCTTATATTTTTCTAATCCAAATAGTTATTAAATTGAATAAATTTTACACATTTACAATTTAACTAATGTCCAAGTGCATAGGTGCTAAGGAATCAATGGCAGTAGAGTGGTGCGGGGGAGGGGGGGGGGGGGTGGATGGTGGGATTTACAACACTTCTTCATAGTCATACAGGGCAAGCAAAGCCTGATCTCCAATTCTGCTGAAGCCGGAAAATAATGAAAAAATGGTTGTATTAGATTCCCATTTTTTCCCAGTTTGATTTACAGAACATCCACAATCTTTTTAAAGTTGTAGCTCCTGTGACCTTCACCCTTGACCTCTGGACCCTGAAAATAAAAATGTTTCTTACTTAAGTGGAGGGTCATAAATACATAAAGTTTGATGCCAATCTGTCTCTCCAAATGAGAATTATCATTCTACTAATTTATGAATGCATGGGCCTGTGACCTTTACCTTTGCCCCAACGACCCTAAAATCATTAAGAATCTTCCCCAATTAGAAAGTGAGCAATATTCTGAAGATAATTTTGTAATGAAAAGTTTGGCTTGAAATGCATACAAATTCCTTTGAAAGAAATGGGTCCTGTGACCTTGACATTTGAGTTTTGGACCTTAAAACCCAAAAATCGACAGGGTTCTTACTTTAGTGGTGAGCTATATTTAAGTTAGGTTTGAAAACCAATATGTCAAACTAAACTCGAGTTATCATCTGGATATTAATTTGCGATCAGATGGCCCCTGTGACCTTGACCTTTGACCTTGTGACCCCAAATTCATTTATGCCCTCCCAGTACTGGCAAGTCTGCTTAATGCGCAAGATGAAAAGCTTGGCTTAAAATGCAGCCATACTCTTTTTACATTTTACATAAGTGAATCCTGTGACCTTGACCTTTGACCGTAAAATCATATTTTCTTGCTTTAGTGGTGGGTCATATGTAAGCCAAGTTTAAAATCCAAATGTCAATCCAGTCTGGAGTTATCATCTGGAAACAAATTTGTGTGGATGGACGGATGGACAGGCAGACAGACAGACAAACAGACAGGTTGATTACTATAGGGCATCCGCTTGTGATCAATAAACACACCAGGTTTTTGGGCACTAGTTGAAATCACAGCTTAGAAACTGACATGCTTGTTGTTATTTGATAGTAAAACAAGGCCTACAGGCCTAATGCGAACCTGTGAAATGAGATTACACCAGGCATAATGCTTCAATGCTGGACCATTACTTTTCAAGAACATGTGTAACATGTATATGAACAATGCAAGTACAAAAACATAGAACAAGAAACAATTAAACAAACATCACCGCTGAAATTCTGGCATGGGTGCACACAACACAAAAACTAGAATACGAGTAATCAACAGGCGCCTACGTGTATCCGCCAAAATCAGGATGGGACGGGTGAAGTGAGGCATGGATTGAGTGGCAAGGGGAAATAGAGTGAGGTGTGTTGCATAATAGCCTGGATGTCTGCAGCTGAAATGTGTATGTAGGTTGCGCCACCTGTCATAAAATGGTGGCAGGTGGCGGCACAAATTTTGTGTATGATTAAGAGCTATGTGAGATCTATACACATGCAAAATTTGAGGGGGATATGTAAAACAAGTCCTGAGATATAAGCCTGAATGTCTGCAGCGTATACATAAATGTAGGTGGCGCCACCTGCCACAAAATCCAGAAAGCTATCCAAGATGTATATCCCTGCAAAATTTTAGGCAGATATGTCAAACCACTGCCGAGATATAAGTGATTTTATCCCAAGGCAGATGAACAAAAGTACGCTGTGCAAAAATGGTGGCAGGTTGCGCCACCAGTTTTGCGTATGATGAAATGCTATGTGAGATCTATACACATGCAAAATTTCAGGGGATATGTCAAACCAGTCCTGAGATATAAGCCTGAATGTCTGCAGCATATACATAAATGTAGGTGGCGCCACCTGCCACAAAATCCAGAAAGCTATGCAAGATGTATAAACCTGCAAATTTTAGGCAGATATGTCAAACCACTGCCGAGATATAAGTGATTTTATCCCACGGCAAACAAACAGACGGACGCTGTGCAAAAATGGTGGCAGGTGGCTCCACAAGTTTTGCGTATGATAAAGAGCTATGTGAGATCTATAAACATGCAACATTTTTGCCCCATCCGTCAAATGGTTCCCGAGATATGAGCCTGGATGTCTGCAGCTGAAATGTGTACGTAGGTTGCGACACCTACCACAAAATCCAGAAAGCTGTCCAAGTTGTATACATATGCAAAATTTTAGGCAGATAATTCAAACCACTACTTGTATATGAGTGATTTTATCCCACAGCAGACAAACAGAAGGACGTTGTGCAAAAATGGTGGCAGGTGGCGGCACAAATTTTGTGTATGATTAAGAGCTACGTGAGATCTATACACATGCAAAATTTCAGGGGGATATGTAAAACAAGTCCTGAGATATAAGCTAGCCTGAATGTCTGCAGCGTATACATAAATGTAGGTGGCGCCACCTGCCACAAAATCCAGAAAGCTATCCAAGATGTATAAACCTGCAAAATTTAAGGCAGATATGTCAAACCACTGCCGAGATATAAGTGATTTTATCCAATGGCAAACAAACAGACGGACGCTGTGCAAAAATGGTTGCAGGTGGCGCCACAAGTTTTGCGTATGATAAAGAGCTATGTGAGATCTATATACATGCAAAATTTTTGCCCAATCGGTCAAACTGTTCCCGAGATATGAGCTTGGATGTCTGCAGCATAAATGTGAATGTAGGTGGCGCCACCTGTCATAAATCAAGAAAGCTGTCAAGGATGTATACACATGCAAAATTTCAGGTGGATAAGTCCAACCAATGAAGAGATATGAGTAATTTTATCCCAAGGCAGATGAACAGATGGACGCTGTGCAAAATTGGTTGCAGATGGCGGCACCATTTTTAGTGTATGTTATAAGGTTATCTAAGGGGTACATATGTACAAAATGTTTAGTCTGATTGGTCAAACGGTTCCAAGTATATGTGGGTTTATGTTTGGAAACAGACGTACAAATGGACGCAGGGCAGAGAGGTAAGCTCAGAGGTCAACCAAAAATGAGGGCACAGAAGTTCACATGTGACCCGATCATAATTCCTAATTTAAAAAAAATTTCTGCCCAGTGGTAACGGAGGAGTTCTCGGGAAACCTATGCGGCAGTGGCGGTCGCAGCGGCAGCGGCGTCCGACTGAAAACATAGTTTTCACAAAACTTTGTTTTGGCAGATACTATGATTGTAGCTGGCACCACCAGTCTTGTATAAAACGAAGAGATATATACATATGCCCAATGTTAGACTGATATGTCAAACCCCTCCTGTGAAATAAGCAGGGCCATTCACTGTGCAAAAATTATTGTAGGTGGCGCAGTCTTGTACACTTTAAAGCTACCCAATATGTATAAACATGCTAAATTTTACGCTGATGTATCAAATTCCTCTGTAGAAATAAGCAGGCGCATGCACTGCAAAAGTCAATGAAGGTGGCACCACCTGTCTTGCAAATGAGAATACCATCAAAGACGCATAGACAGGTCAAATATCAGGCCAATACATTAAACTTTCCCAGAGTTTGATGCACTGGGCTGACAAGGCTTAGGTGAGTAAGGTAGTTGCCTACGAGTTAATGCGACAAATTGCTGCCTCAAGCTACTGCACTGAGTGAACTCTTGACCTGCACCTTGCCAGACTGAGTGAACATTAGACCTGTACTTGGCTGCACTGAGAAAACCCTTGACCTGTTGCATCTCACACAATTGGCAGTCTGCCAAAGATATAAATAGAATGCAGCTACTGCACTGAGTGAACTCTTGACCTTTACCTGGCTGCACTTCTTCCAATCCAGGCAGTGTGACAAAACCATTTGTAGAGCTGACATCATCTTGGCTAATGGCCAACATCAAGGCACTGGCAATCTGCCATTGGTAAACCAAATGCTGCCATCTGTACACAAAAGTGGTCCCTACTTGAAATAACATTGAAATTAATTTTCCCAATACAAAATGCTTTACAGCTGACTTTTTATAAAAAAAATCAGGAATACATGTAAAATTATTACAGATGCATACTGAATGCAAAATAAAAATACAGATATATCTCATTGATGGCAAATTCTTGAATTAAGTTAAGTAGGGATACCAATTATTTATAATCCATGTACAGTTGTATTTATATAGCCACGAAAAACTGTATATCCATGAATATCCCATTGCCTGGTATGATGAATAACTCAAATCATAAATCTAATTTTTTTAATAGCTTTTAAAAAATTTTCTTGTCAATATTTACCAAAAACCTGAAATCTAAATGTCTAGTGGCATGATGTAATAGATGCTGATAAACTGGTGCCAGGGTAGATGTAACAGCATCACACAGCTAACATATATGGTAAAATGACTCAATTCAATCTCCATAATTCAGCCAAAAAATCATTCATATGGAACCATTAATGACAATTATTATAAAAATTATTGTAGGGATTATTCTTGTAAAATATTTAACAAACTGGCTTCAGTGGCAACAGTCGAAAACGTTTCGCAGGTTTACTCATATAGGAAGATACAGCAAACTGGCTAAGTTCAGCTTCCCGTAACAAGAAGCACTGAACCAAAACCACTTGAACAAACTTGAATTATCAACATCTGAGGATAATTAATGTGTGAGATTTAAGAAATTGGAGCCACTGAACAAAAATGGGCTTTTATGGCATATGACTAAATTCAGCTTCCCATAACATAGCCAAAAGTCACTGAACAGAGACCATTGGACCAAATTTCAGAAAGTCCTAACCTAGGATCATTTCTGTGCGATATTAAACATTTTGGCCATGTGGTTTCAGAGAAGAAGTTTTTTTGTAGCCCTGAGTGTGATACAGGCACTGATGACCCCGTACAAAAAACCGATGCAGGTGGCGCCACCAATACCTCATTTTCAGATATGACCAATGTGACCAACGTTGGGATAAAATTTGGTGATGATAGCTCCAGCCATTTCTGAGATTTAAATCTTAATATGCTTTTTTGGACAGATGACAAAGTTCAACCTCCTGTAACTCGGCCAAAAATCTCCAGACTGGAACCATTCGAACAAACTTGAGTGAGACTGTTCCAGGGATCTTTTCTGTGAAATATAGGACAATATGGCTGGACAGTTTCGGAGAAGAAGATTTTTAAAGCTTTTTTAGCTTTTTCCCTTTAAAATTAAGAAAAAGTAGTTAGAAAAAAATAAACAAAATCCGATATAGTTTTTTGGATGAATGATTATTTGCAAAATATTTGGTGATGCTAGCTCCTGCCGTTTTTGAGATAGCTTTGGTTAACGTACAGACGACGCACGACGTACGACGCACGACACACGATGGACAACGGACGACGCCGCACCATCGCATAAGCTCACAGGTTCGCTAAAAAATGAAAATTATTCGTAAAAATAAGAAAAATACATGTGGCGCCACCACTTTTCTTGAACTGACAAACCAAGTCAAGGTCAATATCCAAGGCAAGATTCATGACAATCCAGGCATTAATTATCAAGATACTGAAGGTTTTGAATCACATGTTTGATTATACGGAGGCGGGGGGGGGGGGGGGGGGTTACTTACAAGCTTCATAGCCTGACGGCCTGACTGAATTGGGACAAAGTGCCATGACTTACAGACAGCTGAGCCAAAGAAACAAGGGACCCATGGGTGAAAGTGCTCAGCCGATTTTTTTTAAATTCTAGCAAAAGATAAGATGAAATGGCCGTGCTATTTGGTGATAATCAAGTACTAAATGTAGGATTGTAAAATTAATACTCTGACAAAATTACCGGATAGATGGACAGAAATACTGATCACTTTATTTCACTTTCTGCAATAATGGGCAATAATGCTTTTTAAGTTCATATTAAATCCTATTTTTTCAGAATATTCATTTGGGCAGGAAATGTTTTATTTAAAGAATATTTGTTTTAATTTCACAAAATAAAAAATCTGAAATATAAATTCATTAAGAATTATTTACATCATCATTTATCTTTAGTTTGGCTCATGTCATGTAACTTTAGCATACACATTTTATTTTTCAATCATTTAAATACTGAATTTAAAAGAAAACTTAATGTGGTCGGACAATGGTCCTCAGAGGGCCCCGCGTTTCTGCTAGTGCTGGACTGGTTTACATATTGGTGAAAAATTAAGTTAAATTTGAATATGCATGAGGGAAAAAATCATTCTGGACTAAATGATATTAAAGAAGATATGACTGGAATAATGTTTGCTATAGAAAATCACCGAATGTAGTCTGTTAGCCATATTTGATTTTGAATTCAATAGGTCTGGAGCCCTCATAGGCACCAATGTCCCTGTGAAATTGGATAAGCTGCATTAGGTTTTTGTTGAGTTATCGCGTGCGAAAGAAAATCAGCGATTTGGCTGTGGCGGCCATATTTGAATTCCGACAGGTCTGTTATTCAACAGGTCTGGAGCCCTCACAGGTACCAACCATCCCTGTGAATTTGGGAAAAAGCTACAGTATGTTGTTGTTGAGTTACTGCGCGCGAAAGAAAATCAGCGACCGGGCTGTGGCGGCCATATTGGAATTCCGACAGGTCTGTTATTTGATAGGTCTGGAGCCCTCATAGGTGCCAATCATCCCTGTGAATTTCGGAAAGCTGCAGAATGTTGTTGAGTTATTGCGTGCGAAAGAAAATCAGCGATTTGGCTGTGGCGGCCATATTTGAACTCCGACAAGTCTGTTATTCGATAGGTCTGGAGCCCTTATAGGTATTAATCATTCCTGTGAATTTGGGAAGGCTACAGTAGATTGTTGTTGAGTTACTGCGCGCGAAAGAAAATCAGCGACCGGGCTGTGGCGGCCATATTGGAATTCCGACAGGTCTGTTATTTGACAGGTCTGGAGCCCTCATAGGTGCCAATCATCCCTGTGAATTTCGGAAAGCTGCAGAATGTTGTTGAGGTATTGCGTTCGAAAGAAAATCAGCGATTGGACTGTGGCGACCATATTTGAATCCCAACAAGTCTGTAATTCAATAGGTCTGGAGCCCTTATAGGTACCAATCATCCCTGTTAATTTGGGAAAGCTGCATAGGTTTTTGTTGAGTTATCGCGTGCGAAAGAAAATCAGCGATTTGGCTGTGGCGGCCATATTTGAATTCCGACAGGTCTGTAATTCAACAGGTCTGGAGCCCTCACAGGTACCAACCATCCCTGTGAATTTGGGAAAGCTACAGTATGTTGTTGTTGAGTTACTGCGCGCGAAAGAAAATCAGCGACCGGGCTGTGGCGGCCATATTGGAATTCCGACAAGTCTGTTATTCAATAGGTCTGGAGCCCTTATAGGTATTAATCATTCCTGTGAATTTGGGAAGGCTACAGTAGATTGTTGTTGAGATACTGCGCGCGAAAGAAAATCAGCGACCGGGCTGTGGCGGCCATATTGGAATTCCGACAGGTCTGTTATTTGACAGGTCTTGAGCCCTCATAGGTGCCAATCATCCCTGTGAATTTCGGAAAGCTGCAGAATGTTGTTGAGTTATTGCGTTCGAAAGAAAATCAGCGATTGGACTGTGGCGACCATATTTGAATCCCAACAAGTCTGTAATTCAATAGGTCTGGAGCCCTAATAGGTACCAATCATCCCTGTTAATTTGGGAAAGCTGCATAGGTTTTTGTTGAGTTATCGCGTGCGAAAGAAAATCAGCGATTTGGCTGTGGCGGCCATATTTGAATTCCGACAGGTCTGTAATTCAACAGGTCTGGAGCCTCACAGGTACCAACCATCCCTGTGAATTTGGGAAAGCTACAGTATGTTGTTGTTGAGTTACTGCGCGCGAAAGAAAATCAGCGACCGGGCTGTGGCGGCCATATTGGAATTCCGACAGGTCTGTTATTTGACAGGTCTGGAGCCCTCATAGGTGCCAATCATCCCTGTGAATTTCGGAAAGCTGCAGAATGTTGTTGAGTTATTGCGTGCGAAAGAAAATCAGCGATTTGGCTGTGGCGGCCATTTTTGAATTCCGACAAGTCTGTTATTCGATAGGTCTGGAGCCCATATAGGTATTAATCATTCCTGTGAATTTGGGAAGGCTACAGTAGATTGTTGTTGAGTTACTGCGCGCGAAAGAAAATCAGCGACCGGGCTGTGGCGGCCATATTGGAATTCCGACAGGTCTGTTATTTGACAGGTCTTGAGCCCTCATAGGTGCCAATCATCCCTGTGAATTTCGGAAAGCTGCAGAATGTTGTTGAGTTATTGCGTTCGAAAGAAAATCAGCGATTGGACAGTGGCGACCATATTTGAATTCCAACAAGTCTGTAATTCAACAGGTCTGGAGCCCTTATAGGTACCAATCATCCCTGTTAATTTGGGAAAGCTGAAGTATGTTGTTGTTGAGTTATCGCGCGCGAAAGAAAGTGTCACTGACGGAAGGACGGACTGACACGGTGATCACTATAGGGCACCGCTTGTCAAGCGGGGCCCTAATTAGTATATAAAGATAAATCACTAAAAAATCATATTCCGACGACATGGCATCTTCTTGAGTATACCTTGGATCACAATTCCAAAAACGTTTTGCATTGGAGTTTTCAGTTTAATGTATATGCTTTATTTTTCTAACTAAAATTAAAGATTAAGTACAACTTAATAAACTAGACTACCAGCAAAAGCTGACAAAGCCCTCAGCCAAAAGAACTATGTTTATCGGTGGTAACAGTTACAAGTATGAAATATTTGTTCTCACATGGGTGTATATATATGTAAATTTGTTTCTTCAAGTTATAAATTTAAACTACAGAGGTATGTGGTTCCTTTGCAAGTCTAGAACCCACAAACTCAAGCAGCACTTCGAGATCATCAAGGCAATTGACTATACCATGTTTCATAACAATCCACCCAGCGGTTCCTGAAAAATAAGCTCTCTGACCCTGAAAAGTAGGCCAAGGTCACCCACCTTCAAACTTAATCGAGATTTTGTTGATTTGCATCAGCAATGAAGAAATGAAGTTCCTGTGTTGAATACTTTGATAAAAATTTATTAAAAATCAGAAATTGTAGGTGGCTCCCCCAAACTTGTGCAGCAGGTACAAACCATCAATCCCAATGATCATGGTGCGTTTTGTGAAAATCCACCCACTGGTTCCTGAGAAATAAGCTTCTAAGTGTTTTTTATCAGCTCTTAAACGTAGAACAAGGCCTACAGGCCTAATGCGAACCTGTGCAATGAGATTACACCAGGTATAATGCTTCAATGCTGGACCATTACTTTTCAAGAACATGTGTAACATGTATATGAACAATGCAAGTACTAAACACTTAGAACAAGAAACAATTAAACAAACATCACTGCTGAAATTCTGGCATGGGTGCACACAATACAAAAACTAGAATACGAGTTATCAACAAGCGACTACGTGTATCCGCCAAAATCAGGGTGGGACGGGTGAAGTGAGGCATGGATTGAGTGGCAAGGGGAAATAGAGTGAGGTGTGTTGCATAATAGCCTGGATGTCTGCAGCTGAAATGTGTATGCAGGTATGTAGGTTGTGCCACCTACCACAAAACCAAAAAGCTGTCCAAGTTGTATACAAATGCAAAATTTTAGGCAGATAATTCAAACCACTACAATATGAGTGATTTTATTCCCACAGCAGACAAACAGAAGGACGCTGTGCAAAAATGGTGGCAGGTGGCGCCACCAAATTTTGTGTATGATTAAGAGCTATGTGAGATCTATACACATGTTAAAATTTCAGGGGGATATGTCAAACCAGTCCTGAGATATAAGCCTGAATGTCTGCAGCGTATACATAAATGTAGGTGGCGCCACCTGCCACAAAACCAGAAAGCTGTCCAAGTTGTATACATATGCAAAATTTAAGGCAGATAAGTGAAAGCACTGCCGAGATATGATTAATTTTATCCCAAGGCAGATGAACAAATGGACGCTGTGCAAAAATGGTTGCAGGTGGCGCCACCTTTTTTGCGTCTGATAAAGAGCTATGGGAGATCTATACACAGGCAAAATTTTGGCCAATCTGGTCAAACGGTTCCCGAGATATGAGCTTGGATGTCTGAAGCTTAAACGTGAATATAGTAGGTGTCATAAAATCAAGAAAGCTGTCCAGGATGTATACTCATGGAAAATTTCAGATGGATAAGTCCAACTTATGCAGAGATATGAGTGATTTTATCCCAAGTCAGATGAACAGATGGACGAAGTGCAAAAATGGTAGCAGGTGGCACCACCATTTTGAGTGTATGTTATAAAGCTATCCAAGGGGTACATATGTACAAAATTTTTAGCCTGATCGGTCAAACGGTTCCCGAGATATGTGGTTTTTTTGTTTGGAAACAGACGCACAAATGGACGCGGGGCAGAGAGGAACCAAAAATGAGGTCAACCAAAAATGAGGGCGCAGCAGTTCACATGTGACCAGATCATTATTCCGAATTTTAAAAAAATTCTGCCCAGTGGTAACGGAGGAGTTCTTGGGAAACCTATGCGGCAGTGGCGGTCGCAGCGGCAGCGGCGTCCGACTGAAAACATAGTATCCAAAAAACTCTGTTTTGGCGGATACAATGATTGCAGCTGGCACCACCAGTCTTGTCTACAACGAAGAGATATATACATATGCCCAATGTCAGACTGATATTGCAGACCCCTCCTGTGAAATAAGCAGGGCCATTCACTGTGCAAAAATTATTGTAGGTGGCGCCACCAGTCTTGTACACTATAAAGCCATCTGATATGTATATACATGCCCAATTTTACGCTGATGTATCAAATTCCTCTGTAGAAATAAGCAGGCGAATACATTGCAAAAGTCAATGTAGGTGGCACCACCTGTCCTGTAAATGAGAATGCCATCAAAGACGCATAGACAGGTCAAAATATCAGGCCAATACATCAAACTTCCCCAGAGTTTGATGCACTGGGCTGACGAGGCTTAGGTGAGTAAGGCAGTTGCCTACGAGTGAACTGTGACAAATTGCTGCCTCAAGCTATTGAACTAAGTGAACTCTTGATCTGCACCTGGCTAGACTGAGTGAACTTTTGACCTGTACTTGGCTGCACTGAGGAAACCCTTGACCTGTTGCATAATCTGACACAGCTGGTAGTCTGCCAAAGCTATAAATAGATCCAGGCTGAACTTTGGTGCCAAATCTGATGCAGTGAGCAGTCTGCCATAGCTGTAAACAGAATGTGGCTACTGCACTGAATGAACTCCTGACCTATATCTGCACTTCTTCCAATCTAGGCAGTGTGACAAAACCATTTGTAGAGCTGACATCATCCTGGCTAATGGCCAACAGCAAGGCACTGGCAATCTGCCAATGGTAAACCAAGTGCTGGAATCTGTACATAAAAGTGGTCCCTACTTGAAATAACTTTGAATTTAATTTTCCCAATACAAAATGCTTTACAGCTGACTTTTTATTAAAAAAAATCAGGAATACATTTAAAATTATTACAGATGCATACTGAATGCAAACTTAAAATACAGATATATCTCATTGATGACAAATTCTTAAATTAAGTTGAGTAGGGATACCAATAATTTTTAATTCATGTACAGTTGTATTTATATAGCCACAGCGAGCTGAATATCCACGAATATCCCACTGCCTGGTATGATGAATAACTTAAATCATAAATCTAATTTTTTTTTTAAAACTTAAAAAAAAACTTTCTTGCCAACGTTATCCAAAGATAACCTGAAATCTAAATGTCTAGTGGCATGATGTAATAGATGCTGATAAACTAGTGCCAGGCTAGATGTAACAGCATCACACAGCTAACATATATGGTAAAATGACTCAATTCAATCTCCATGATTCAGCCAAAAATCATTCATGTGGAATCATTGATGACAATTATTAAAAGAATTATTTTTGGGATTATCTTGTAAAATATCTAACAAACTGGCTTCAGTGGCAACAGTTTAAACACGTTTCGCAGGTTTACTCCTCATATAGGAAGATACAGGAAACTGGCTAAGTTCAGCTTCCCGTAACCCAGCCAAAAACACTGAACCAAAACCACTTGAACAAACTTGAATTATCAACATCTGAGGATAATTAATGTGTGACCATAATGAATTTGGCTCAGTTCTTTTTTAGAAGATCTTTGTAGCAGCTGAGCTTTAATGGGCTGTTATGGCATATGACTTAATTAAACTTCCCATAACTCGGCCAAAAGTCACTGAACAGAGACCTTTTGAACATACTTCAGAAAGCACTACCCTAGGATCATTTCTGTGCGATATTAAACAATTTGGCCACATGGTTTCAGAGAAGAAGTTCTTTTGTAGCTCTCAGTGTGATACGGGCACTGATGACCCCGTACAAAAACGGCAGATGCAGGTGGCGCCACCATTACCTTGATTTCAGATATGACTCAGGTGACCAACATTTGCATAAAATTTGGTGATGATAACTCAGCCGTTTCTGATATTGTAAATTTAGTATGCTTTTTTTATCGATGACTAAGTCCCACTTCCTGTAATTCGGTAAAAAATCACCGAACTGGAACCATTTGAACATACTTGAGATTGTTTCTGTGATTATTTCTGTGAAATATTGGACAATTTGGCTGGACAGTTTTTGAGAAGGTTTTTAAAGGTTTTAAAGCTTTTTCCCTATACAATCGAAGTTAATGCAGATACCTAAAAAATAAGTTCAATCTGATATAGTTTGACACGTGACGGATTTGTACAAGCAATTTAGAGCGGTTAGCTCCGATGGTTTCTGCGATAGCATGGGTAAACGTACGGACGAAGATGGACGGCGGACGGACAAAGCTGCGCCATTGCAGAAGGTCCGCTAATAAACCAATTGTTTAATACAGTGTAGAAATATACCCGAATTCCATATATTTTGGTTGAGAAAAAATTATTGAAAGATACTTGTTTGATAAAAAACATTTATTCACATAACATAATTGATCCATAGAGTGTACACATTCCATGGTTTAGCCATTCTATATTCTATCCTTTCTATATTTTATGGCTTGAATCGTCGAAAGAACACATTCTATGACTTTACACATGGAATGTACACATTCTATAACCTTTATCCATTAAAAATGTATACATTCCATGGTTTGCCCATGGAATGTATACATTCTACAGTAAGGTAAAATCTTTACGACACGTATATGTATATAAATATAAATACGTGCTTTTATGTATGTATGCATTCGCAGAATAGGTATGTATGCATATATATATATATATATATATATATATATATATATATATATATGGGGGGTGTTTGTTTTTATGTACCTGTGCTTGACAGTTTAGGATATTAATGCATATATATATACACACACACACACACGAGCGTGTCTGTGTGTTTATACAAACACCAGCCTTTGGACTTGGCTGTGTAATATAAAGCAACAAGACTTTTCATGTTATTTTATGTGTGGTATGTTGGCCTTATCGGCCTAATAGGACTTAGGCCTACGTACAGGTCATTCCCTTTAACGTCCATAATCATAGTTATGTCTCTCCAGAGGTTTTTTTGTAGCTGGAAGTCTTTGTAATCAACCTGAGACGAATCATAGAGGCATAAACGGTTCCTCACCAGCTATATCAGCTTTTCATACTGGTGAGTGCTGAACTTCATGGCCACGTTCTTGAAGTCACTCAAACGCGGGAAGGGATATTCTAAAATCCAGTGACGTCATTAAGGAATTCCCTAGCAAACTCTATAAAAGCCGCGCAGTCATGCGTATAAAAATCGCTTCACCTAGCGATTTTTGTCTGCGCGGTCTTTGTCCGCGCGGTTAAAAGTCGCCCCATGGAAACGCCACTACATAATGTAGTGTGAGCGAATTTTTTATACGCCGCGCAGACAAAAGCCACGCGTACTACGCGCGTAAACTGCCCCTAAAACACGCGCCATGGCGTATTTTTACTGCGCGTATTTTTACCGCGCGTGTTTTTAAAGTCGCGCCGATAACCTATTTCCATGAGGCGTTTGTCAAAAAAAAAAAAAAAAAACGCGCTTGGACACGCAGACTTCCAAAATATGGCGGATCCAGGAAGGCACCAACAAGACTTTTCATGTGTGGTATGTAGGCTTTATAACAGCACTTACGTATTTTATGTGTGGTATGTAGGCCTTATAATTGCACTTACGTATTTTATGTGTGGTATGTAGGCCTTATAATTGCACTTATATACGTATTTTATGTGTGGTGTGTATAGGCCTTATAATTGCACTTACGCATTTTATGTGTGGTATGTAGGCCTTATAATTGCACTTATATACGTATTTTATGTGTGGTGTGTAGGCCTTATAATTGCACTTTAGTATTCTATGTGTGGTATGTAGGCCTTATAATAGCACTTACGTACAGATAATTCCCTTCACGTCCATAATCTTACTTATGTCACTGCAGATTTTTTTTTTTTGGTAGCTCGAAGTCTTTGTATTCAGACTGAGACGAATCATCATACGGACATGGCCGGTTCCTCACAAGTTCTATCGGCTTTTCATACTGGTCAGTGCAGAACTTCATGGCCACGTTGCTGAAGTCACTCAAACGCGTGAAGGGATATTCTAAATCCAATGACGTCATTAAGGGATTCCTGGGCAAACTCAATAAAAAAACTTATAAAAGCCGAGCAGTCACGCGTTTAAAAATCGCTTCACCTAGCGATTTTTGTCTGCGCGGTCTTTGTCCGCGCGGTCTTTGTCCGCGCGGTAAAATGTCGCCCCATGGAAACGCCACTACATAATGTAGTTTGAGCGAATTTTTTATACGCCGCTCAGACAAAAGCCGCGCGTACTACGCGCGTAAACTGCCCCTAAAACACACGCCATGGAAAAAGGCCTTAGGGTGCTTTTCCATGTACGCGTTTTGCAAGCGTTTGCCGCGCGCAGCTGCCGCGCGGCGAAAATCCAACCAGTTAAAAAGCCATGTGCTATTTCCATGTATGCGATTGCCGCGCGGCAAACGCACGCGTCAGTTTTGGAATCCAGCAGTGCTGGATTTATGCGTTTACAGCGCGGCAAACGCATGGGAATTCCGCCTTAATGACGTCACATGTGGGATTTCCCCGTACTCGTATGTTGAAGTCCGTTCAGCTGTGTCAGGAAGGCATGCGATTGCCGCGCGGCAAACGCATACGAAACGCTCACATGGAAAAGGACTGGCCGCGCGGCAAACGCATGCGTTTGACGCACGGCAGTTTCTGTGGCGCACATAAAGCCACTTGTGGGCAGGAATTAGCCAATGGAGACTAGTTTTTAGATGCTGCAATAGCAATTGCATGTAATATAGTAAAAAAAAATTAGATTAGCAAATTATCAGCAAATCTGATATTTCTCCTTATTTTAAGATGAAAGAAAGTTCCCATCAAACATAACTTGGTACAAGAGAGGTGGGACAGATTATGACTTTGTAAAAATGAATTGAGCATGGAGCTGGAAACTTTCTTTAAAAATAATATATCAAAATATGAGCCTGCATGATATATACATCAGGGTTCTTGCGCTTTTCAATTTAAAAAAGTAAGATCTTTTTAAGACTTTGTTAGACCTTTTTTTCGCGAAAAAAAGACCATTTTCCCAAGGTTATTAGAAACCTGATATACATAGACCTTATTTATATTCGTTTTCATACCAATCCAAATTACAAATGACACATAAATAAATAAATAGGCCTTCATTCAAATGCCCGTATATTCTCTACTTTTGCCGTATACTTATACAGATATGTCGTTACGATCAAAGGTCATTCCCATAGGCTTATATTATACATGGCAAAGCATGCATCTTTTTTTCCATAAATCTGTCAATTAAATTTACCATATCTATAAACACCGTTTACCCCTAAAACGGTAATGTTGTAACTTGATTGCTGCAGCCCAGCGATCGCTAGGCCTCACTTCTCCCTGTGCAACTTCATTTTCCCGCCAAAATCAAAGAACATGTGCAAGCCAGTCCTCAGGTACAAACATTTTCATGGACATGTTCGGATAACTTCCTTTACTCTAGCACACACCGATATATGCTCCTTCCGCGTCGCATACGCGGGCACAATACGTAATTTAAAATGTTCTAATTCGAATGCATTTATTGGCATACAGAAGGTAGATGTGCATCTGAGGAGCAATTATAGCCCGTTATTTCATGCAATGCTCAAATATTTCAAACATATTTTACACGCAGACTTGTATCTTGCTATATATATATATGCAGTGTAAGATCGCCGATCTAGGCCTATACACAAAATGGTAACACCGTTGAACTTTCCCGCGCTAAACTTTTTCGAAGCAGCCTGAACTAGCTCGTACGTTAATGCCATAAATTTGACAAAATGTGATTCATTGTAACTGATTTGATTCATTTTAACAGTGATCCATTAACTGAATTAATTATGAATTGTACAATGGTCATATGTGCCCGAAAAGATGTCCTCGACCAAAAAGGAGGTAAATTTGTCAACGTGATATTTCACAGACCTATCGACGTAAAAACTCAAATGTATTAACTTCTATAGGGACAAACTTTCAAAACCCATCGATATCGTACCTGGAAAAATTCAGCTCACAGGTTTGTCGACGAGCAGGACGAGCCTAAATCATGCTGAGTTACAGAAAACGCACGTCAGTTCATTCTGGCAAACAGGGTTATATAAAAGCTGGCTGGTTTATAAATCACTGAAATATCTTCTGCACACCGACTAACACACAAACATTTATTTCAACTTCCAGTTTCAAGCACGTGTCCAAATATACCTGTCATGCTTTCAAACACCTTTTAATGGTAAGAGCCCTGCTATGCTGATGTGCCTGAGTCAAGCAAAATAATTATCTTTTTAAGTGCTGTCAACATTCATACATGCATATGTTGGAGCCCGTTTGCGGATCTGGTCCATCTGCCGATGGGCTTGGCCAATATGAGGATCCGTTATTGGGCTGCCCATCTGCAGATGGGCAGCCCAATAACGGATTTGATACCATGCACTTTCTGGCCCATCTGCTAATGGGCTTGGCCCAATAACAAATTTTAGTTTTTGTTAGTAATACGTTATTATTTCATTATCTTGATGACTTTTGTACTCAGACAAACATTTCTCAGAAGTTAATGTGTTAATTGAAACATAAATCACTATCACAGCCTTAAATCAATAATTTTATCATCAAAATTACATAGATGTGTATAGAAAACTACATAGATGTGCATGCAGTGTTACAATACCCTATTAAATAACCCTTTACACACAATTCTTAATTAGTCTACATTGCATTCGTGTGAGGTTAAGAGTTTAATGAGGTTCACTTTTTACCAAAGAGTAATTACAGCTGTTGCGAAAAAAATTCATTTACATTACCACATAGATGTGACTTCCACGGTACATACAATTTACTATAGAGAAATTATATGTGGTACAAATCAGTTTCTCATATTCATTTTTAATATCCACATATATATCAAGGTTACCACATATTTGACAATAGAATAGTGTAATATATGTAGCAAACACTCTCTCATGAGTCATTTGATCTCAGAGTCAATCACAATCATGCACTTTCACCACAATAACACATCTTGATACAGTTTCTTTTGGAGAAGTGTCTTATTGATAAGCTCTCTACTTAGCATTCGTACAGAATTGTTGGCGTCCTGGTGATGAGAGCAGCAGGGAAGTCGGACAGTACTCCTTTTTTTCAGGTTATCACAGAGATGATGCCGAGGTTAAATGTAGTTTTGGCTGCAGGGGTCATTGCCGGAGAGTAGTGTCTTTGCAAAGGCCAGGGCAAAAACGCCACAAAATAAATTTAAACAAAACGATAAGGTTATGTTTTACATATCTTTCACAGTAACATAGTAAAGTTTATTTTATTTTTAATATATAACAATTTATGAGATATAACTGATAAATAACTAGATCTCTGAAACAAGCAATCATCACGATGTTTAATATATAAATTTGTTTTAATATATAAAATATAAATATAAATATAAAATTTAAATTGTGACAAGACTCCTTATAAACCATTTTGGATAAATATAATTATACTTTATACTCAGAAGATAAATAATGAAGAGATAAAATTTATACGATAAAACTACCAAAATTCGTAGTTAATACTTGCAATAATTTCGGTCTGTGTGGGATACTGTTATCGAGTAAAAATTTAGCTCAGCTTACTATAAAAACTATTCTAAACTCATTTATAGACCCTGTTTGGATTCGGGACAAAAAACATATATGTAAAATAAATCTATATTATATAAATTGAATGAATTATGATAATACGGTGGTTTAAATGGCACACTTTTTTGATAGGGTTGTACCTTTTTTTTCTAAAAGGCCATACACTATTTCATGTCATATAACCGAGTGTACTTTCATTGGTACGTATACAGGCGGTGGCGGATGCATGTGCTCTGTGAGTGCTTTCTAGTTAACTTGGTTGTCACTAACACTATAATAACATTTAAGGGTAAACGCATTTAGGTATGACCAATTCACCAACTTAATATCGGATACACCTTACATGATAAATGAAGCACTAACATGAGCAAAGGTCTTTCGATATCCTGCATGGTCCACCTCCCTCTCGCGGATGTTCTTGGCGATTAAAACAGAATATCAACACGGACTACCCGTAAATACTTGCTGACCTCTTCTCCGAGCTTGGCTTCAAGAGGGAATAACAAGTGTGTTGGACACCCCAAGAGCAGGCAGATGGGCAGCCCAATAACGGATCCTCATATGGGCCAAGCCCATCGGTAGATGGGCCAGATCCGCAGACAGGCTCCAACACATATACATGAACTTGCATATCAAGCATGAAACTGAACTAGATGTGTCGGAACGACACGAATGCCTCCGCCTGGAGCAAATCAGAACTAGAATATTGGTAGTCGACAAGCGACTACGTGTATCCGCCAAAATCAGAGAAGGACGGGGAAGTGAGGCATGGATTGAGTGGCAAGGGGAAATAGAGTTACATGTGTTACATATTAGAATGGATGTCTGCCACGTAAACATGATTGTAGGTGGCGCCACCTGTCATAAAATCAAGAACGCTATCCAGGATGTATACGCATGCCGAATTACAGGTAATTTGGTCAAACCACTGCAGAGATATGAGTGATTTTAACCCAAGGCAGTCAAACAGATGGACGCTGTGCAAAAATGGCTGCAGGTGGCGCCACCATTTTTGTGTACCTTATAAAGCTATCCAAGGGCTACATTTGTGTAATTTTTTTCCTAATTAGTCAAACGGTTCCCGAGATATGAACTTGGATGTCTGCAGCGTGAACGTGAATGTAGGTGGCGCCACCATTTTTGTGTATGTTATAAAGCTATCCAAGGGCTACATTTGTACAAGATATTTTCCCTGATCGGTCCCGAGATATTTGGGTTTATGTGTGGAAACAGACGCACAAACGTACGCTGGGCAGAGAGGAAAGGTCAGAGGTCAAGGCTAAATGGTTTGGCACCAGTTCATATGTGACCCGATAATTGGTGTAAGTTTCGGAAAATCCGTCCAGTAGTCTCAGAGGAGTTCTCCGGAAACGAACGCGGCGGCGGCGGAACCCGGTCAAAAACATAGTATCCGCAAAATTTCGTTTTGGCGGATACAAATATTTGTCAAACTTTGTAAAATTTTCTATGTTCAGGAGCAGTCATACGGTCAAAAGTAGGTAAACCAGGACAAAATGCGAACTCGATCTGTAAGTGGTCATTTTGCTGCAACACACCAAAATTAGGCCAATATCTGCAGGCATTGCGAAACGAAATCCGTACATGTGCATTTGTCTTGAATATTTCTATTTTTCATGAAATTTTCTATGTTCCGGAGCCGTCATCCGGTCAAAAATAGGTCAACCGGGACGAAACGCGAACTTGATCTGTAACTGGTCATTATCTTCCACACACCAAAATTCAGGCCAATATCTGCAGGTATTGCGAAAAAAAGTCCGAACAACTGTTTCATTTCGGAATGACGGAATGACGGAATGAAGGACATGGATAAAACTATATGCCCCGGCCATGGGGGCATAAAAAAGACGCTCGAGAGACATTTTAGGACCAAACTCTTTCATGATTAGGTCATAGTTTCCAGAATTGCTTCTACTTTATTTGCATTGTCGACAAACACAGCGCGTCGTTACTTTCAGTTCCAAACAAATTTAATGCGCATCAAACGACATGCAGAAACTGCAGAGATTACATGATTTAGGGACAGTGTACAGCAGAGGAAAATACCAACTTTCGAGTCCCCTTTCACACCACCGAAACTTGTGAACGCGTGTTTTCTGATTCGAATTTAGTCTGTGTTGCCCGCGTTGAAAATACTCCTCAGGTGCCCCCACGATCACGAGATCCACGGTAGCCGGAACATGCAGATGATGTTTGAAAAGCAGTTAAATACGGGAACAAGCTTTGAACAAATGACCCATGGGTCATGACGCTCAGCTGAGTATAGGAAGATATTCAGAAAAAAAAATTGTATTAACAGAATGACAAATTCGGCTACAGATCGGACCTTGAACTTTGATCTTCTGACAACGTTACAGAGTTTTAATGTGAGTGATGGTTCAGAGATCTGTGAAGATTTGCCTGCTTGCTGGTTCAGAGAGGGGTCGCTGCACTTGAACCACTACAACATATCATCTTAGGGTAAATGTTCAAAAGTGCAGACGTTCATTGGATAAACTGTTATTTTTCTCCTCTTGTTGTTCTTCATAATCTGGTTAAGTCATCTGGAGTCAACTTTGTGTCACTTTGTCCAATTCTTCTATTTTGGCTGCTTACTAGTTCTTTGATGTTTCATTTAGTATTCTGCAGACGAGAGGTTTACAGGAATCCTTTGATACTGGTAGATCTTATGTATTACAATAATATGTCAAAAGTGATTTTCATTTTTTGGACATGGCCATTAGGGGGCACTGTGCTCAAACCACTACTACATATCATTTTTCAGTGATATCTCCAAAAGTATAAAGCTTAATTACATCAACTGTAGTTTATTTTGTTCCTCTGGGTCTTCTTGATAAGGTGATCATGTGATCTGTTATCAAGTTGTCCTAAATATCCCCCGTTTGCTGATCGTCAGACTGTTACACTTGATATATAGTATTATACAGGTGACAGTTTGCAGTAATCACACATATCTTATATCGGAACGATTTCTGGTACCTGTCTGTTTATTCATTAATAAGGATAAAGTTCAAGGTCAAGGTGTCAGTTGCGCAAACTGGGCACATTAAATGGTCTGGAGCTCGACGCACTTGGACTTCATAAAAATAAAACATTGAACTTGATTCAAACGAAAAATACATTTGGGTTCTGTCAGTTTGAGCTGAGAGGAGTAAAATACTGGACATCTAGTTTACCTGGAATTGCGTAGTGGCAAAGAAAACATAAGTGAAACTATAAAAAAAAGGCCTACAGGCCTAATGCGAACCTGTGCATTGGGAAATACACCAGTTATAATGCTTCAATGCTGGACCATTACTTTTCATGTATATGAACAATGCAAGTACTAAAAATTTTGAATAAGAAACAATTACACAAACATCACTGCTGAAATTCTGGCATGGGTGCACACAACACAAAAACAATTGTAGCTGGCACCACCAGTCTTTTATACTTCGAAGCTATCAGAGATATACACATATGCCAATTTTCAGACTGATATATCAAACCCCTCCTGAGAAATAAGCAGGAACACACATTATGCAAAAATTATTGTAGGTGGCGCCACCAGTCTTGTATATGACAAAGCTATTCGATATATATAAATATGCTCAATTTCAGGCTGATTTATCAAATTCCTCAGTAGAAATAAGCAGGCACATACACTGTGCAAAAGTAAATGTACGTGGCACCACCTGTCTTGTAAATGAGAATACCATCAAAGACGCATAGACAGGTCAAAATATCAGTCCAATACATCAAACTTCCCCATAGGTTGATGCACTGGGCTGACAAGGCTTAGGTGAGTAAGGCAGTTGCCCCCGAGTGACCTGTGACAAATTGCTGCCTCAAGCTACTGCACTGAGTGAACTCTTGACCTGCACCTGGCTAGACTGAGTGAACTTTTGACCTGTACCTGGCTGCACTGAGTGAACTCTTTACCTGTTGCATAATCTGACACAGATGGCAGTCTGCCAAAGCTATAAATAGATTCAGGCTGTACTTTGGTGCCAAATATGATGCAGTGAGCAGTCTGCCAAAGCTATAAATAGAATGCAGCTACTGCACTGAGTGAACTCTTGACCTATACCTGGCTGCACTACTTCCAATCCTGGCTCTGTGTTAAACTATTTATAGAACTGACATCATCTTGGCTAATGGCCAACATCAAGGCACTGGCAATCTGCCAATGGTAAACCAAGTGCTGCCATCTGAACACAAAAGTGGTCCCTACTTGAAATAACTTTGAAATTTATTTTTCCAATACAAAATGCTTTTCAGCTGACTTTTTATAAAAAAAGAAATCAGGAATATATGTAAAATTATAACGGATGCATACTGAATGCAAAATTAAAAATACATATATATCTCATTGATGGCAAATTCTTGATTTAAGTTGAGTAGGGATACCAATCATTTATAATCCACATACAGTTGTCTTTATATAGCCACAAAGTGCTAAATATCATTGATCGTAACATTGCCAAGGTAATAAACAACTTAAATCATAAATCTAAATTTTTTAAAAGCTTTTAAAAAAACTTTCTTGTCAATATTAACCAAAGATAACCTGAAATCTAAATGTCTAGTGGCATCATGTAATAGATGCTGATAAATTGGTGCCAGGCTAGATGTAACAGCATCACACAGCTAACATATATGGTAAAATGACTCAATTCAATCTCCATAATTCAGCCAAAAATCATTCATGTGGAACCATTAATGACAATTATTATAAGAATTATTGTTGGAATTATTCTTGTAAAATATTTAACAATCTGGCTTAAGTGGCATCAGTCGAAAAATGTTTCGCAGGTTTATAACTCATATAGGACGATACAGCAAACTAGCAAAGTTCAGCTTCACGTAACTCAACCAAAAAGCACTGAACCAAAACCATTTGAACAAACTTGAATTATCAACATCTGAGGATAATTAATATGTGAGATTTAAGAATTTGGCCCAGTGGTTTTTGAGAAGAAGATCTTTGAAGCCACTGAGCTAAAATGGGCTGTTATGGCATATGACTAAATTCAAATTCCCATAACTTAGCCAAAAGTCACTGAAAAGAGACCATTTGAACAAACTTTAGAAAGCACTACCCTAGGATCATTTCTGTGCGATATAAAACATTTTGGCCATATGGTTTCAGGGAAGAAGTTTTTTGTAGCCCTCAGTGTGATACAGGCACTGATGACGCTGTACAAAAAAGGCCGATGCAGGTGGCGCCACCAATACCTCAATTTCAGATATGACCTATGTGACTAACATTGGCATAAAATTTGGTGATGATAGCTACAGCTGTTTCTGAGATTTAAATTTTAATATGCCTTTTTGAACAGTTAACAAAGTTAAACCTCCTGTATCTCGGCCAAAAATCTCCGAACTGGAACTATTCGAACAAACTTGAGAAAGATTGTTCCAGGGATCATTTCTGTGAAATATTGGACAATTTGGCTGGACAGTTTCGGAGAAGAAGATTTTTTAATTTTTTTTAGCTTTTTCCCTATAAAATCTAAGAAAATGCAGTTAGAAAAAAATAAACAAAATCCGATATAGTTTTTTTTGATGACTGATTATTTGCAAAAGAATTTGTGATGCTAGGTCCTGCCATTTTTGAGATAGCTATGGTTAACGTACCGACGACGCACGACGCACGACAGACGACGCACGACGGACGACGCCGCACCATCGCATAAGCTCACAGGTTCGCTAAAAAGAAAGATGGCGATAAAATTAAAAATGGATGAATAGGTCAGGGCTGTTTGGATACAGTAAAAGCTGTTGAAACATGTTGTGTCAAGAGGCGGTATGTTCAAGATAAACTACTGTTATATTTGATCAAGAATATGAGATGGAAGGTAAAATTATGTTTAGATAGCGGCAATTAAATTGCAAGTCACATACCTTTGCTAGTGCGGTGGGTCCGATGAGTATCGGTAAAGCCTCGAAGTGGCGTTTACCGATAGACAGGGTTTCACCAGTCTGGTCTTGGCCAAGGTAAGGCCGGGACCATCGATTATAAGAGTATGCAGTAGTTGATTTGTTGGAGAAAAAAACCCACAAAATTATGCATGCAAACATTTTGTATTTATGTGTGCTACTAAAATGCCTGCAATAAATGTGAATGGATTTACTGATAGACGCCACTGAATACATGCTGGATAAATGGGAGACAATCAGGGCCAGGTGTTGTAAATATAGTTAAGATATTTTGGGCGTGGTGGCAGCACTTAACCTAGGTCAAGATCGGCAAAAACGTGATCGATATATTAGTTGAAAAGAGTTTATTTGAAACCACTGGAACGACGGGAAGAATATAATTTGGAATGATTGGGACAAAGAGAAATTTATATGGCCCCAGGGCATGCAAGTTTTATAAGTTGAAAAGAAAAAAATTTAGCAATTAGTCAAAATAATTAGTAGAATTCGTAAGAGGAGGATGTAATGGAAATTATATACAAGTGAAATCCGAGCACATTTTATGATTGACATTTCTAATTTGTGGAAACGAGTTTTAATTACAGGAGACAGCATATCTGTGTGAAAGTATTTATGCTATAGTGATGCGGGTATCATTAAAACGGTTGGTCGATCTTTCTATTTGAGATCATGGAAATCGACTACCTATTGTGATAGCAGTTTATAATTATTGTTGTGTCGTCCTAAGACGCTTAATTAGGATCCGCTGTGCTCCTGTGTAGTGGTCTTATCACAGTTTTGGATTGCGCAACAATAGTTACTCCAATTTTGAAGTAGTTTGTATGGAAAACTGCCGTATATGATGTATATTATAAATCTGAGATTAATGTTTATGGACATTTTTGTAATATGGTCAATGGATTGTTGATTTAAAAAAAGAGATCGGATGATAGGGATATATCGTAACGACTTGGTTAATTTTTTTTAAATTTATATTTAACGTGCTAATTATAAATTGATTTGATTACAATTAAAGCATGATACATTATGGATTAACAGTTGTGCAGAGTGACATTTGTAATTGCAACAATGGACTCCTCATTTGAGTTTTAGTGATTGGGACAATGTTGAATTGATAAATTGGATTATCAATCAAGATGGATACTCGAAAACACTGTTTAGAACAACAGTGAACAGTGCTTTATGATCAGACCATGTATTGTCTATTGTTGAAGTTATGGCATCAAGAAAGTTTGAAAACACGAGATCAATAAGGGGTTCCATGATCAGTTGTGTTTTCTGTGACAAGTTGTTGACAGTGTAAAAGATGCGAAAGGTCATTTAAGATTGATACATTGTTTTGTTTACTTACATCAATATTGAAATCCCTTATCACTAACAATGGTTCTTGTATATCAACATATGTCATAAGTTGTTCAACCTTTGAAATAAAGTCTGATACTTTTGACTGAGGCGACCTGTACAAACTAATCAGTTGCATGGAAGAGGTTTGAGTGGTAATTAATAATACAGATGCATCAATGTTTCCACTAGAATGGTGATGGACTTTGATGAATGGGCAGAGATCGTTGTGAACATAGAATACTAATCCATAATGTGGTCCTTTTGATGGAGATGTTGGACCTATTGTTTGATGGTAATATCGTATCAGTTGGAAATACGGAATAGAATATTGATCATCGGTATCAAAGGAACACAAACGAGTTTCAGCAGAAGTCATAATATGGGTATCAAGGAAATGGCAATCAGATATCACATCTCTGAAATGCAAATGAAGAGATCTTGTGTTATGGTATATTATTTTTAGTGTATCATTTGGTACAGATGTTGGTGGTATGAAATTAAGAGAAAGTTTTGCATCATTACGCAGTCTGGTCATTTCATTCGTCACCTGTGGATCAGTTGATATTTTGTTTTCATCCAAATTTAATATATACAAGCTACCCATATTTCTTGCCCTACTCAAGGCAACATAATGTGCATGCCTCAGTTTTCTGGTACTTGTCATATCAACAACCACCTGATCAATAGAACTGTCTTGTGCCTTCCATATAGTTTTTGCAGCACCAATTTTTAATGGAAACAGAACGAGTTACCAGTATATGTCTTCTGCCAGTATGGAATGTCCGCTTGGTGACAAAAATTGGTGTCCATTCTTTGGATATTGCTGGAGTGTAAAAGCTGGCATAATTTCTCCTGGTGTCGGAACCAATGTTGGAATCTTCAAACTGAACCCAAAGAATACTTGATACAGAGTTACTATGCAGATATTGTATGTTCTTCATTATACAGGAACAACCATTTGTTATTCCATCTTGAACTGCTATGTTACAGGTGATATCATATGGTAAACCAAAAGCAATCTAGCGTGTTTTCAGCAAACCTGCAGTTTTTTATGGGTTATCAGGTATTCTAGACCGAACATCTTTCTTTACATTATCTGTGACATCTGTTATTACTGTGTCAATTGCTGTTATTACTACCTTAGTTGTGTTTGTACACTGAAAGATTTGCATATTATGATTGTCCACAGATGTATTGTTTGTAAACAAATGTGTAGTTTGTGATGGATATGAAGTATTTGTAGTGACAAGACAAGATTTAAGGGAATCAATATCACATTTTGTGTGTTGTCCTTCACGTAGCCTGTTCAAAAGTTCAGGAAAATCATGATCATTTTTTTGTCGCATGATTTCAGCAAGTTCATACATTTGAAATATGTCTACCCATAAGTTGAGTGCAAGAGGTCCATAATTATCGGACAAGTTATTGAAAATCCAGTTGTCCATTTCTGGTTGCAGTTGGAAGAGGTCTCCAATGACAATTACATGGATGCCGCCAAATGGTTCTTTGTTGCCTTTAATTTCTTGAAGTCGTAAATTTACAATATTGAACATGCGAATTCCTACCATGCTTATTTCATCAATCATTAATATCTGAAGGTATCTATACTGCGTCCTCAGTGTGTTCAGGATGTCTGATGACAATTTTCTATAAGCAAAGCCTTTATTTGGATCTATTCGAAAGCGTTATGCATTGTGCATCCTTGAACATTGTAAGCTGCCTTTCCTGTTGGTGCAGTAACTAGTATCTTGCAGGCTAATGGATTGTCACCTTCAGTCCCACATAAGTGACGATGCAAGGCTTGAAAGAGAGCTCTGAGCAAAACTGATTTACCAACACCTGCGCCAACGGTTAAAAATAGATGTAAAGGTGTACTTGAATATTTTACATGTTTAATGGTGTGTTTGAAGACTGTGAATTGTTTCTCATTTAGACCCTGTATTATCTGTTTGTATTGAGCATCAGGTTTTCTTCCAGGCAATGTAAGTGGTTCTTGAGTCGTGGTTCTTGGTGGCAGTCAAAGGTCAGATGTCAAATCATAGTCCTGCATGTGATCTAAATTTTCTCGGTAAAAAAATGCATGCTCTTCACTGGGAACTGGTGGCTGATTTGCATCTTCATGCTCAGCATGTTCAGTTGTAGGAGCCACATGGGCATATTGAGTTTCAAGGTCATGTTCAGCTTGGTCCTGTGCTTCTTGCAAAACATCTGCATTGTGTTCATAGTGTTTTCTTTTGAATTCAATTTGTATTTTTTTCTTGTTATATTGGTCAGTGCATGTTTTTGAAACATTCAAAAGATCATTGGTTTCATGATGAGAACAATAGTAGTCTCTCACGATTGCAGTTTTCTGGGTCTTTTTCTCAGTATAACAAACATATCTGAGAACTATTTGAATCTTTCTGCGAGTGTATGTTGTACCATTTGGAAAGGTGATACTAAGTTTTTCTTCCGTGTTTACAGGAGCATTTGCTTCATTTTGATTTGATATGTCAAGATCATCAGTGTTGTTAAGATGGCATCGTCTGCTTTGTCTGAAGGGTATTTAATATTAATCTGTGATGCAATGTCAGCCAGACACCAATTTTCAAATGCTCTTGGTCGCTTTGAATATCTCTTAATGATATTACTTGCTGCTATATCTGTTGAATCTTGTGGGAGCTGCTGAAACTGTTCTTTACTTTTGAGTAAAAATGTTCTTTCTTCTGGAGGGGCAGTAGATATAAATATTACATCTCTGGTGGCTCTTGTCATTGGAAGTTGTAATACGAGATATGCTGCTTCCTGAGCACTTATTTCAACAGCATTTAAGAACTGATTTCCCATATCTCTCACCTGCTGTCTAAGATTTTTCCCTCTTTTCTAGCTTCTTTTCAAGCTGCATCGAGCAAAGCACTCATTCCCCTTTGACTTTTGCTTACATAGGAAACTATTTATGTAACACATGCATAAGGGTCAAGTATAAATTGAAAGTCATGGTTTGCTTTCCATGCAGTAAACAGAAGTCTCATATATCCATTGATTTTTATTTCAGATGGTGATCGTTTTAGGAATACTTTTGCACCTTTAATGGTTGTGCACAAGGCCATGTAGTAGTCATCTAGAGAGACTTCTGATGTTTTTAGAAAATCAGGAAAGGACTGGTCACTATCAACATTCAAGACTGAAAATGCATGTGAGATCTTTTGGTAGTTCTCCTTGTGTTTTTCATCAACTTCAGTGTCATGAGGTACTAGAATTTTAGTTTGTGGCATGGGTGGCATTGGAAAGTTAAAACGACAGACTGGCTTTCCTTTTTTCTACAAGACCTGGAATGTCTGTGAGTTTGTAAATCTATCAGATTTTGATGGACTATATCATTTGTGGAACAAGTAACGTGCTCATCAATGTATTTAGTGACATCATCGTGTTCATTTTGACCATAAATCGGTGCATTCTCAATCCACATGAGCATATGAATATGTGGAGAGCCACGCTGCTGAAATTTAACTCTGTAGAAAGTCTTTCAGATTTCCAAGAGGTCAATATACACTTCTTAAAACAGTGTGAATAAATGAATGAACTCTGTGATCAAAATATCGCACACATGTTACAGGATCAGCCTTCACTAATCGTGTTTTATTTACCCAATCCATTTGTGTGATATCATCAGCTGAATAAGTTTTGCCACCAATCATTTTACCAAGGATGATCAGGAGGTCTTTCTAATTGGTGTCTGCAGCTGACAGTGATATAAACCATGTAGGCAATCCTAGTTGTCTAATCATTGCAAACAGGTCTTTTTTACGTGCTTCAAAATATGGAGGAGAGCCTCGTATGGATCTGAATATTCTGTACCCTTCATCCAATTTTGTCAATTCATGGACAGTGCTTTCATTCAAAACATCTTGAACTGAATATTTTTTCCCTTTGTTTTGCATCGACGAAGTGCTAGGCTAACTTTTCCTGTACTTCGTTCTAATTGTAATTTCTTTATTTTGTAGAACAGATTTGGAACATTTGCAGCAACTCTGCGGTCGCAGCAACTCTGCGGTCAAGTGCTCGAAGTTCCCATTTGCATATGTCCCTGTAGTGAACAGCTACTTTTCTTTCAGTATTGCTTAATCTCTTTTGGCCACAGAATATTGTTGGAAAAGACATATATTCTGAATCTTTGTCCTGAAACAGGCTCAAAGGCTTTTGTCCTTCTCCTGGAGCTACCGATATTATGTCATATCCTGTGAGTTCTGTATCGTCAAGCATGGTATCTAGAATTCCTGCTTGTTCATATTCATGTATTTCCTCAAAATGGTTATCATCTGATGAACATTCATCAACTGATGTGTCAGCTGCGCTTTCAGATTCATGCTCTTGTGAAATTTCAAAAGTTTCAAGCCAGTTAGTATTTAGTGTAATGTTGGCATCTTTATATAACTGACTATGTCTAATCAAAAAATGTAATGTACTAACTATTACAGCTGGACGTACACTTTGAATGCAGTCTACATTTTCGTAAGCAAGTTAACGTTTCAGATTTATCGCTACGGTAGCATTAGTGTCTGATGTACGTGGTAACATGTTCACAGTTGTTTCGATTTGGGTACGGACGTTGACCAGTGCTCCTTTCAGTGACAACTATGAACCTCTAAGAAACTGTCTTATCTGCATAAAAGGTATTCGTAATGCAATAAACCTTTCTTCTAGGGGATACAAGTTCAATTCAGGTGGTTTATGTGGAAACCACATTCCATTATATACTGACAATTTTGGCGTCTTGGAGGATTTTAGAGCATCAAGACAAGTTGTGCACAGCCATTGTTTATTGTTCACTGATTTAACAGGTGTAATGTGTTGCTAGGAATGTGGGATCTATTCTGTCTGGCCAGCTATCAGAATTTTTTACAGTGTCTGAGCCATGTTTGATTACAACAGCAGCATATATATATATATGGGACCTTCAGAATTGATTGAAATTTCTGTATACAGTCAGTTAGATCTGCCTTGTTTTCTCTTCAAATAAAGTGCTTTTTTATTCTTTCTATAGGATTCATCGGCTCTTTTTTGTGTTCTGGTGGCTGTATTTCTCAGTGTTTCAGTTTTCTTGTGTGACGGGTCACTTCTTTTCCTTTTTTTGGCGAGTCTCTCAGCTTCTCTGAAAAAAATTATTTAGTGATCTTCTTCTTTTTTTTACCTATTGATTCTCGGACATATTCCATTTGTCTGTAAGATTCATTTTGTCCGGCAGTTTGCCTCTGTTGTTTGTCAGCTGTTCTTTCTTTTAGTCTGTAAGATTCATTTCGTCTGGCAGTTTGCCTCTGTTGTTTGTCAGCTGTTCTTTCTTTTAGCCTGTAAGATTCATTTCGTCTTGCAGCCTGCTTCTGTTGTTTGTCAGCAGTCCTTTCCATTAGTCTGTAAGATTCATTTCGTCTGGCAGTTTGCCTCTGTTTTTTATAAGCTGTTCTTTCTTTTAGTCTGTAAGATTCATTTTGTCTTTCAGATTGCTTCTGTTGTTTCTCAGCTGTCCTTTCTTTTAGTCTGTAAGATTAATTTCGTTCGGCAGTTTGCCTCTGTTTTTTATAAGCTGTTCTTTCTTTTAGTCTGTAGGATACATTTCGTCTTGCAGCTTGCTTCTGTTGTTTCTCAGCTGTCCTTTCAGCTGTTCTTTCTTTTAGTCTGTAAGATTCATTTCGTCTGGCAGTTTGCCTCCGTTGTTTGTAAGCTGTTCTTTCTTTTAGTCTGTAAGATTCATTTCGTCTGGCAGTTTGTAAGCTGTTCTTTCTTTTAGTCTGTAAGATTCATTTCGTCTTGCAGCTTGCTTCAGTTGTTTCTCAGCTGTCCTTTCCATTTGTCTGTAAGATTCATTTCGTCTGACAGTTTGCCTCTGTTGTTTGTAAGCTGTTCTTTCTTTTAGTCTGTAAGATTCATTTTGTCTTGCAGCTTGCTTCTGTTGTTTCTCAGCTGTCCTTTCTTTCAGTCTGTAAGATTCATTTAGTCTGGCAGTTTGCCTCTGTTGTTTGTAAGCTGTTCTTTCTTTTAGTCTGTAAGATTCATTTTGTCTTGCAGCTTGCTTCTGTTGTTTCTCAGCTGTCCTTTCTTTTAGTCTGTAAGTTTCATTTCGTCTGACAGTTTGCCTCTGTTGTTTGTCAGCTGTTCTTTCTTTTAGTCTGTAAGATACATATTGTCTTGCAGTTTGCTTCTGTTGTTTTTCAGCTGTTCTTTCTTTTTGCCTGTGTGATACATTTGGTCTGGCAGTTTGCCTCTGTTATTTGTCAGCTGTTCTTTCTTTTTGTCTATAAGCTTGATTTTGTCTTGATAGCCGTTTTCTTTTTTGATAATTCAAACGTTCTTTTCTCATCTGTACTTGATTCATTCTTCTCTTTCTAATGTATTCTCTCAAATATATATATATTTTTAAACTTCTGTTGCTGATCTGCAAAATAATCTTTCATCAGTTCAACACTAGGTTTAGAAACATTTCCCTGACAGGTTTGATTTTCCTCGAATTTACCCCCAAGGTCAATGTTTGATGGGGTTCCATGTACTGCCTGGTCATCTGTCTGTTTAGCTTGTCGTTTTAATCCAAGTTTGAATGCTTTCAATGTGACATGTGAAATTTTGAAATATGTTACTTCAAACATAGTTGATTTCTTCAAATGTGCATAGTTTGATATATATTGGAAAAATTTTGATTCCAGTTCAAATGAAAGAAGAACTGATGTGCCACAAGGTGTAGGGTACCCATGATGATTTCTGCTGTGTGAATCAAATACACAATTCTGATGATACAAAATTGCAATCGGATTTCCTCCTAATATTACAAGACCGAACCTTTTGGTTCATATAAGGTGCTTGCACATCAGAATGATTAAGGAAACCACCTGTGACCAAGTTTGGTTTTATCTTGAAATTATGATCAAGGCATTGTATATACTCTGGTATTTCATCCCAAGCCATGTATCCTTTATCAGGGACATCAGACATCAATGATCTGTACAAATGATCACCTTAAATTAATATTGTATCCATGTCATTTGCTTGCCATTCAGCAACATCATGCAAGGTTGAATAAAGCAGAGCAACTACTGCATTAGGGACACAAGGTTTCCACATTGACTCTGATGGGAAGGGACCGCTAGTGCTGAAGCCATAGCTGGACACATAAAGAATTGTAAATGGGCTGCTATGTGGAAAGAAGGGGGATATCTTAAAAGTATAGAAAGTATGAGACTAGTGGCTGTGAGAAAGACACGAACAGGTTTTATGAAAGTCTCAGAAAACTTTTATAACTAATAATCAAAATGTGGAGAGAAAAAGTACAAAATGCAGAATGTAAAGAAGCACCCACTAATATCAAAGTCAAGAAGATGATCAGTGGTAGGAAGATATTGGTATATGGCAAAGACAACAGTTGTATGGAATTAACAAAAACAAGTGTTAGTATGAGTATATGGCAAAGATGCCTCATATATCGTAAAAATGAGACATAAATAAAAAAGACATAATCATTAAATGTGCAATTAATTCAAGTGGGAAAACAACTGATATCTACGAACATCACAATATCTGACAGCAGCAATAATCATATTATGACATTGCATGTTACAACAATATAACAATATGAATTTTTTCAAGTTTTTTTTTGTTACAAAATATGCCTTATTAATCACAAAAATGTTAATATTTTGAATTAATTGAAACATGGCAAACATTTAAGTTTATAGAAAACATTTCATTTGTTGTCTGACAAATACCTGATGAATAAGTGTGTATTATAACATTATATATCTTGATCTACAACATTTAAAAATCTGCCATACAGGACCTAAAATAAAAACAAGGGACCCATGGGTCACGGCGCTCAGCTGTTATATATGATAAAAACAAGGCCTACAGGCCTAATGCGAACCTGTGCAAAGTTTGGGAGTATGAATGGAGGTTTATTTTTAAATTTAATATTGATCCTTTTAAGTCCTGCATATCTACCTTAGTCATTATGATTTCAGCAATATGACATTTCGGACCTGCAAGTTTCAGACTAGGACATTTTAAAACTAGAATATGGGTAGTCAACAAGCGACTAAGTGTATCCACAGAAATCAGAGTGGGACGGGTGAAGTGAGGCATGGATTAAGTGGCAAGGGGAATAGAGTGAGGTGTGTTGCATATTAGCATGGATGTCTGCAGCGTAATGTAGGTGGTGCCACCTGTCATAAAATCGAGAAAATTGTCCAGGATGTATAAACATGCAAAATTTTGGCCAAATCGGTCAAACAGTTCCCGAGATATGAGCTTGGATGTCTGCAGAGTAAACCTGAATGTAGGTGGCGCCACCTGTCATAAAATCAAGAAACCTGTCCAGGATGTATAAACCTGCAAAATTTCAGGTGGATAAGTCCAACCACTGCTGAGATATGAGTGATTTTATCCCAAGGCAGATGAACAGATGGACGCTGTGCATAAGTGGTTGCAGGTGGCGCCACCAGTTTTGCCTATGATTAAGAGCTATGTGAGATCTATACACATGCAAAATTTGGCCAAATCGGTCAAACTGTTCCTGAGATATGAGCTTGGATGACTGCAGAGTAAACCTGAATGTAGGTGGCGCCACCTGTCATAAAATCAAGAAACCTGTCCAGGATGTATAAACCTGCAAAATTTCAGGTGGATAAGTCCAACCACTTCTGAGATATGAGTGATATTATACCAAGGCAGATGACTGATGGATGCTGTGCGTAAGTGGTTGCAGGTGGCCCCACCAGTTTTGCCTATGATGAAGAGCTATGTGAGATCTATACACAGGCAAAATTTTGGCCCAATCGGTCAAACAGTTCCCGAGATATGAGCTTGGATGTCTGAAGAGTAAACGTGAAAAAAACCACCTGTCATAAAATCAAGAAACCTGTCCAGGATGTATAAACCTGCAAAATTTCAGGTGGATAAGTCCAACCACTTCTGAGATATGAGTGATATTATCCCAAGGCAGATGAACAGATGGATGCTGTGCATAAGTGGTTGCAGGTGGCCCCACCAGTTTTGCCTATGATGAAGAGCTATGTGAGATCTATACACATGCAAAATTTTGGCCCAATCGGTCAAACAGTTCCCGAGATATGAGCTTGGATGTCTGCAGAGTAAATGTGAATGTAGGTGGCACCACTTGTCATAAAATCAAGAAACCTGTCCAGGATGTATAAACCTGCAAAATTTCAGGTGGACAGATGAACAGATGGACGCTGTGCAAAAATGGTTGCAGGTGGCACCACCATTTTTAGTGTATGTTATAAAGCCATCAAAGGGCTACATTTGTGTAAAATTTTTAGTCTGATAGGTCAAATGGTTCCTGAAATATGCGGGTTTATGTGTGGAAACAGACGCACAAATGGACGCTGGGCAGCGAGGAAAGGTCAGAGGTTAACCAAATATTAGGGGGCAGCAGTTCACATGTGACCTGATGATAAACCCAATTCGCTTAAAATGCAAACCAAGTTTTTCAAACAGTTGAAAGATATGGTTCCAATAATATGGGAATTCTGCATCTAAAAATTGTGTCTAGACGTCTAGACGCTGTGTCTAGACGTCTAGACACATTGTCTAGACACCCCCCCCCCCCCAGCCAGGTCAGTTGCCATGGTTTGTCTGGACCCCACCTGTTTGTACTGAGTGATCTCTTGACTTGGCTGCTAAAACTGTTGTCAAATCTGTTTTCAAATACAGAAAGCCTTTTTCAATTGGCTACAATGCTTTTTCATAACTGTATTTACCCAATCTATTCTTATAAAACTGGCAGAACCCTACCATAGAATAATTTTTGTAAAGTTTAAACCAATCAGCTTAACAGTTTCTTCATAAATCAGTGTATAAGCTAGAAGAGTTTAAAATTACAATTTCGCTTGTAAAAAACACATCATTGTAGGTGGCGACACCAATACCTCAAAATCAGATATGACGTATGTGACAAACATTGGTATAAAATTTGGTGATTATAGCTCTAGCCGTTTCTGAGATTTTAATGTTAGTGTGCTTTTTTGGACAGATGACTAAGTTCAACCTCCTGTAACTCGGCCAAAAATCTCCGAACTGGAACCATTTCAAGAAACTTGAGAGAGATTGTTCCAGGGATCATTTCAGTTTCGGAGAAGACGATTTTTAAAGATTTTTAAGCTTTTTCTCTATAAAATCTAAATTAATGCAGATACCCAATAATAAGCTCCAGGGCACCAAGATTCACATGTGACTAATTCTTACATGTAATTTGGAGCTGCTAGCTCCGACGGTTTCTGACTTACAGCCCTGGACGGCGGACAGCAGACATCTGACAACGGACCGACGACGCTGCGCCATCGCATAAGCTCACAGGTTCGCTCAAATGATTTGGGAAAGAGGCACATGCTGGTTTTGTGTGGTAATAAATATAAGCTTTATTACGAGTTGTTGGTGTTTAGCTTATGTATGATTTTGATAGTATCTTTGGAGACAGGGAATAGGATTGATTTCATTTATTTTATTAACAAATGGAGTGCTATTGTCACACAGATTTTGACTTGGCCATATAACTTATAAGCAGCACATATAAAAAAAGAGTTTAACTATTTATTAAAATTTAATAACAAATATTGTGCCAATATAATTTTTATTTTAAACAAGGGACCCATGGGTCACGGCGCTCAGCTGATCGTGATTGGACTATAAATGTTTCTCCACTGTGATACTATATTGAGTCGATAAAGCTTATGAATATCATTGACATGTTGGGCTATTATAAAGGAATGTAATGTAATATGTGAGTAAATGATAAATGAAATAACCTGACTGATGGATTAATATAGTCAAATATAGTGGTTTATTTTTTATTTATTTAGGAGGGGTTGAAAATTGTGATATATTTGAGCAATTATGAATGCAATGACAGCAGTAATAAGCAGTAGTAGAATGATGATAAGGCTATTTGTTGAAGGATCTAAAGTGTATGGTAGTCTGCAAGCTTTCAATTTGACAGATATGATGTTATGATTAACTATGCTGATGAAGTGATTTATGAATTTGTGACTGTATGACACAATATCTCTTTAGTCTTGACAAGGTATATTATTGTGATGCCCACTATGTCTACATTATTACACAATATTGACATAATTTCTGGCATGTACATATAGGAACCTATGGACGAATAGTTATACAAAATATAAAAATATGAATATATCTGATTCATCTTGTTCTTGCTTACTGAGGCTGACTTTGGGATGGGGTTCGGAGAAGGGAAAAGTGAGGGCAGCACGAAGGTGGATGTAGAAATATTCTATTGTAATGTTTTTCATTTATATAAGAATATGAAAAGCTAAGAGGAAAGGGGCCCTCCTACTTGGTTATAGTAAAGTTCTAAATATATGATTGCAGACTAATACTCTGACAAGACTCTCATGAAGAAAAAAAGTAAAAGTTTTGAGATACTCTGATGCATATGAAAATTTATAGATGGACAGGCAAGTTGACAGAATGGACTAATACCTTTATTTCACTTTTTAAGTTTATATAATCCTTTTTTTGAAGCATATCCACTTTTTCCATTAAGAAGTTTTTATCTGAATCATTTTTTTATTTACAGGTTTTATAAATTTTTAATAAAAAAACCTGAAAATATAAGTTAAAATATTATAATTGTTGCAATAGTTGCAATCATTATATATACAGAGAAAAAAACTGAAACTATAATTTGAAAAAATTTGAAATTGTTGCAAAAGTTGCAATCATCATATATCCTGAGTAGCTCATATTTGGTCATATTATGCATACACATATATTTTATTATTTTTAAATCATAAATGTTTAAACTGAATTCAAAAGAAAATAATGCCACAACATGGCATCTACAAGAATATTCCTTGAATCACTATTAAAAAGTTTTGCACACTGGAGTTTTCAGTACATGCTTAATTTTATTCACCAAAATAAAATAAAAGATTAAGTAAATTTGATAAAATAAAAATCTTTTCAATTAAAGTATACACACTGTTGGTTGAATGACGGACAAACAATATCATTGTGCTAATTACTATCCCAGTTTTAATTTATTACTGGAATTAATAGTCAATTTCACACCTGGTGAAGTTTTTACTCTTCTGAAGTAAGGAATTACTTATCTCATGAACATCCACACTTTCATAGCAACACACCACTTTGTGGACACAATTAAATGTACACTTTAATCATTGTAACCCTGGTGGTACAATACAAAATCTAAAATGTAGCATAGCCTAAAATAAGAATGAATCAAATACAGCAAATAATAACATTCATCTAGTTTATGCACCATCTGGGGGGGTGGGGGTGCAGGGCAGAGGGGAAAGCCTGCTGGTAGTGGCCAAAGCTGACCCAAGGCAAGCTGCCTGGGGTGGGTTACATAATGCAAGTGAAGGCTGTACTACTAGGTGGGCTAGATGTAAACAACACTTGACATGGTGTATGAAAACATGAATAAAAGCTATTCTTTCCAATCAATTTCTTTGAAATTTCAGATTTAAAAAGATTAAATCCTTTTGTATATATGCTGTGAAAATTAAATCAACAGTGTCAAAGTTGGACAAAATTTAAGGTATTTCTTTTTTTATTTATGCTAATAACTTGAAATATTCGCAAAATTCAGATCTAATTTTTCCTGCTCTCCAGCTCTTGCCAAATAACAAACTAAAATATCTGGATGTGTCCAGAAATTTATCCCTGGGATGTACCGGGACATATTCACAAGTTTTACCGGGCTCGTCTTTCTGCGCTTATTTCGGTGTGGCTTAAAGTCTGTGAACTTCACTGTCGGTAATCTTAAAAATCTCAAATTGCTGGTTCTGAGTCAAAACAGTATTGTTACCCTAAACAATTCTGTTATCAGAGACTGAAATAAATTTAGCCGAATCGGAAACCTAACAATTAACATGTCAGGGAACTCCCTCCAGTTTCCATGCAGTAACCTTGACAAAGTCAGAAGAATACAAAGCTTGCCTGTTCGACTTATGGGTTTCAAATGTCGTATCACAAAAGCTTCAGAACAGAGGGATATATACACCATGAATGTTGGCAAAATGTATGCTGAATGTGCCGGTGGTTTTGACAGGAAAAGAGTTTTCATATTCAATTGCACTTATTTTCAACTGACAATTTCTTATATGTATCGCTACTGATGGCGTTTTTTATATATCTGGTACTTTGCGAGAGAGCTGACGAGATTTCGGGCGGATCAAAGAAACGGAAATAATTATGTTTGACGCTTTTCTGTGTTACAATACAAATGATTACTGGTTTATCGAGTTAGCTATACAGGACCTTGAAGAACGATATGGGTACCACGTTTATGTTCACGAAAGAAATATTGCTGTCGGAATGTGTCGATGAAAACATTTCGGGCGCTTTTCGCTGCAGCAGGAGTTCTTTGTTGGTAATATAAAAAAACGCCCTGAAGAGTTTGTATTTCCAAACAGAGCTTCATTTTGCCAAGGAACAGCACAGATTACGACACGCTAAGGTTATTTTTGTATTACTCGATGATCCAGAAAAAACTTCAGGCAGGTAGATAGGCAACTCTTGACTACCTTTTGAAATCTAAGACATACCTTTCATGGCCTAAAACAACTGAACAACGAGTGTTCTGGTTTCGTCTGGGACGTGCACTCGGACCTGCTGTTCCACAAAATAAGGATTGTAGGCTAATGAGAACTAACCTTCTCAACCACAGAGAAATAAGAAGGATGTGCGGAAATGCCAGTGTTTCCATTCGCATCGAATAACGTTTTGAAACGTTTAAAGAGTTTGAGTAAAATTGGATTTATGAAATTTATGTTTTTGTTGTAATTAAGTGACCAAGTTGTTTAACTAAATAAAACTAAGAGGCGTTGTACCCCAGGTTATTTTTGGAAGAATGTAAATTAAGGATGCAGTTCAAAGGGCATATTTTGTCCATAAATGAAAGAAAAATTAAGAGATTTAGCTTAGTATAACTGTGAGAGCCTCGCAATCTGAAGATCTACGCTTTTGAAATGGTATCCCGCCCTCTGATGACGAAACAATACTGTGGGATATGTCCCAGTCGATTATTTGTAGTAGTCAAAAAAAGTCGATAAACAATATCTACAGGCTGGGATATCGGATACTAAATGGTGCTTACAATTTAACAGTTTCCCTGAAAAAAAATAAGCAATACCCGGTCACTTGGGTAATTGACTGTTTGGCTAGATCCATGTATTATCAAAAACCCATGTATATAATTATACGCATAGCTTAAGCGCAAATCTTATAAAAACGATGTTGGTTGTCGTGGACAAATACTAATCTAACAAACTATAGTAAGCATTACTTAGCAATTGCACAGCCTTTATGTACAAGATCTTTTGATAGCTGGGCAACTGATGGTTGCTGGGAAGAATGTATGTGACTGTGTAAACAGAAGCAGCTGTACTGACCAAGCTTAACCATGACTTGACTAATATTTGATTTCTATATTTAATCAGGTAAATATTAAAAAAATACCAGAGTTCAGTGTCAGACTATGCATATGTATATACTTTACATATAGTTATGCTTCAGATGATGTTCATCTACCTGTTAAGTCCTAGCTTAACCACAAGGTGATTATTAAAGGTTAGTTGCTGTCTAATTCTTAACCAAAATATTCTCCAGCCAAACATAAACAAGTATGTTTCCTGGACTCCGCATGTGCTTAGTTATCATACATTTATGTCCCGTCTCGTTTTGAGGTAAGTCATTTGATGACAAGGAAATGCTCATATGTTACTTCACTCTACAATATTTCATGTATACATTTATATATACAACAGAGTAAATGAACACATAACAACATTAAAATACAACAGAGAGGAAATGAACACAATACATTGTTATCTTAATTGTTCATACTATATCGTTTTCAGTAGATTCATTATGGCATATACATATTTCACGTCTTCTTATTTTCTTATTTACGAAGGCGTCAATAAAAGGGGGCGGGGGGGGTATATTTCCCCCAATGTTTGGCAAGGGCTGGTCAATGTAATCATCCGCCCTCCCCCCCCCCCCCCCACTATTTAGAAAATAATATTTACACATTGCAAATGATATATATTAATAAATAGAAGTTTAGACTTTGGTTCAATTTATGAGTTTACTATGAAATATCATATCTATACCAGGTTTAGAATTAACTTACACTGGAAACACAATACCTTATTTTCTAAAACCTTATACATGGATATAATGGTAATCTATTTGAAATGATATATAAGTATATATGTCAGAAATGTGTCATACATACGCTTAAACGATATATTATGCGTGTGTGTCTGCGAGCCCCCCCCAACACACACACACCTATTATGTGTGTGTCTGCGAGCCCCCCCCCCCCCCACATACACACACATCCAGCCTAGGAGATAAATTGACGCCACTGCTTATGATTATATTTGGGAATTTTTTGTTAAATATATTGGCAGACATGTATTTTTGAGTAATTCTTCAAAACAAGTTAAGGTGTATATATGTGGCACATTCTCGTTATATTAGCAGTTAAATGCCATTAACAAGGCTACTTAAATACAAAGAACTTTCCCCCGTCATATGTTATAATGAATCTCCATGAGCATCGACCTACAGGTTAAGAATGAAAATATTTCTTATCTTTTAATGTAAAAGCTGAATTAATTATTTACGACAAAAAGAAGAGATAAAAACAGCTTTTTTTGCAAGTGGTCAAACGACTTTCCTCGAATCGAATAGTATATGTCGTTTTGTGGTTAATGCTCGTCACATTCCAGAGCTAAATGTAGCAACCCTGCATGCCTAGAACCACTTCATTAAAATACATATGGCGATAATATTAATCACTGGGTGCAAAAAAGTGCAGCGTAAAGTGTCATCCGATAAGGTTGCCCCTTAGAGGTGACCTTCAAAAAGGGCTGCACTTACCAAATGACGGACAGGGTTGCCTTTGGTTTAACGTGGTAAAGTAAAAATTTTGTGGTTCTGATTCGTATCCGAACTCAAAACACAAGAAAAACAAAACAACAAAACACAAGTATACAACAAAACACAAGTACACAACAAAACATAAGTTTACAACATAACACATGTACACATCAAAACACAAGTATACAATAAAACACAAGTAAAACAAGACAACAAAACACAAGTACACAACAAAACACAAGTACACAACAAAACACAAGTACACAGCAAAACACAAGTGAAACAAGACAACAAAACACAAGTACACAACAGAACACAAGTACACAACAAAACACATGTACACAACAAAACACAAGTACACAACAAAACACAAGTGAAACAAGAAAACACAAGTACACAACAAAACACAAGTACACAACAAAACACAAGTACGCAACAAAACACATGTAAAACAAGACAACAAAACACAAGTACACAACAAAACACAAGTACACAACAAAACACAAGTAAAACAAGACAACAAAACACAAGGCAGTGGCTAAGCAACAGAAAATATATCAAAAGTAAACTACAAAATTTAACTCCACCTACCAAATATGGTTCCGAGCCTGTAACGCATTACATGATTTTCACTTGTGGCACACACACTCACAAAAAGACTCTAGTTAAAACAGAGTCGGATTAAATACCTCCTGAACTAGCAATACTGGACCCCGAATGGCCCTGGGCCCCGACTGGCGGCACAGGATCCCGACTGGTGGCACAGGATCCCGACTGGCGGCACTGGACCCCGACTTGCGGCACTGGACTACGACTGGCGGTACTGGGCCCTACTGGCGGAACAAGACCCTGGACCCCGACTGGCGGAACTTGACAAAAATGGCAGTACTTGACCCCGACTGGCTGCACTGGTTCCCCAATTGGCGGCTGGCTGGCTCCTGGACACGTTCCGAAGACTCCCAAACTCTCTCCACACTAGGTTTGTGGCCCTCTTAAATACACTTCCACCCTTGAGGCTCATCTATATTCACAAGCCTAATACAAACCCTACGACTGTTTCGCAACAATGGCTAATCTAAATTCATAAGCACGTTGAATACTAGGCCTAAATAGGCTGGAAACAGTTATGTACCTACTACATTGGCATACCTCTAAGCGGCGAACTGGGTGACCGCTCTGAATTTCCCAGTTGTCTCACAACGCAATGACCCTGACCGGCGACCCTGGCCTACTTTCAACACATGCAAAGATACAGCTAACCCGAGAAATAAAAAAAAACATGATAAAACAAAACGACACGATTTGTTTCGTGACAAATAGAACAGTATACACATACGAGCAGTAATCTTTAATCAATGGAAATATGTTAAATCGCATGGTTGTGTATAATGTGTAATTCTCCAAATAAGAGTTCCAAAAGAGAGGGACCATTTTTTTCCAGATTCTTTTTTCTCCTTTCCTTTTCAAGCAGCATATATGAAAGGTCAAAAACTACCATCGGCAAAGGACTTTTCTCCATACTTACCATGTTTCAACAACAGAAGAATAACACTCTTTATTCAGCAAGTCAACTCCGTTACAACAGTTTATTTTAAAAAATCACAAGATAATGCGGTAAAAAAGAAAACTGAATGTGGCGCTTATGTATAATTTACAAAAGTATGGCACACAATCATCATAAACACTAGAGTTTGATATGGAAATTATTTTCCTGACATTTTTATTATTGCTCTATGATAAGGTGACAGAGCACACAAATGTTGGACAAATATAGTGCAATGAAGAAAACTCACTAAAAGACACAGGTTCGCTCTATATAACGGATCTCCTGCAAATTGCCCATCATTTGACAATACTTTTTAACGTTAACTGGTGCAAAGTATGAATGAAAACTATTGAAAATAGTTTTGGGCTAAAGTTTTGCGCTTACTGGAATGTAACGGAGTTGATAATGCACTAAATTATAAATATATTCTTACCTTTTAACACATTTGTACAAAAAGTAAACCGATAACGATCATGTTGTATCATGCTAAAATGGATCGAAACAAGTTACCCTCAAAGGTAAACAAACGTTTACCACATAACGTTTATGTTTAATGCATAAAGACATTTAATGTAAACTTACTGCTACATTGAACAACGCAACTCGGGATTGTTGCGAGAAAGAATTCGCTAAATGCCTAACAACTTGGTATTTAACAATTTAAATATAAATTCAATAAAAACAAATTTCTCCTTAAATGACAAAACGTTCTTGTGAAAGTAAAGAAATGCCAGCATTATCTTATCCCGGAAAATGCATAATTGCCACATAACGTTTACATTAAACGCATAGAGACATTTAATGTAAACTTACTGCTGCATTGAACAACGCAACTCGGGATTGTTATGAGAAAGAATTCGCTAAAACCTACCTATTTCGTGTTTAACAATTTGAATATGAATAAAAAAAAACAAATTTCTTCTTAAATGACAAAATGTTCTTGTGAAAGTAAAGAAATGCCAGCATTATCTTATCCAGGAAAATATTGAAACAACTAGAATACGGGTAGTCGACAAGCGGCTACGTTTATCCGCCGAAATCAGAATGGGACGGGTGAAGTGAGGCATGGATTGAGTGGCAAGGGGAAATGAGATGTGTTGCATATTAGCATGGATGTCTGCAGCCGAAATGTGTATGTAGGTTGCGCCACCTGCCACAAAATCCAGGGAGCTGTCCAAGTTGTATACATATGCAAAATTTTAGACAGATAAGTCAAACCACTACTTCTATACGAGTGATTTTATCCTACACCAGACAAACAGAATTACACTGTGCAAAAATGGTGGTAGGTGGTGCCACAAATTTTGTGTATGGTTCAGAGCTATGTGAGATCTATACACATGCAAAATTTCAAGGGGATATGTCAAACCAGTCCTGAGATATAAGCCTGAATGTCTGCAGCGTAAACATAAATGTAGGTGGCGCCACCTGCCACAAAATCGAGAAAGCTATCCAAGATGTATAAAAATGCAAAATTTTAGGCAGATATATCAAACCACTGCCGAGATATGAGTCATTTTATCCCACGGCAGAAAAACAGACGGACGCTGCGCTGTGCAAAAATGGTAGCAGGTGGCACCACCAGTATTGCGTATGATAAAGAGCTATATGAGATTTATATACACATGCATAATTTTGGCCCAATCGGTCAAACGGTTCCCGAGATATGAGCTTGGATGTCTGCAGCGTAAACGTGAATGAAGGTGGCGCCACCTGTCATAAAATCAAGAAAGCTGTCCACGATGTACAAACCTGCAAAATTTCAGGTGTATAAGTCAAACCACTGCCAAGATATCAGTGATTTTATCCCAAGCCAGATGAACAGATGGACGCTGTGCAAAAATGGATGCAGGTGGCGCCACCATTTTTAGCGTCTGTTATAAAGCTTTCCAAGGGCTACATTTGTGCAAAATTTTTAGCCTGATCCGTCAAACAGTTCCCGAAATATGTGGGTTTATGTGTGGAAACAGACGCCCAAATGGACGCTGGAAAGAGAGGAATGGTCAGAGGTCAACCAAAAATGAGGGTACCGCAGTTCACATTTGACCCGATTATAATTCCGAATTTCAAGAATTTCCGCCCAATGGTTACGGAGTTCTCCGGAAACCTAAGCGGTGGCGGCGGCGGCGGAGTCCGGCTGAAAACATAGTTTCCGCAAAACTCTGTTTTGTCGGATCCAATTAAGAGGTGTAACGGAGTTGATCCATTTTCATGCAACAAAAATGATAGTCCTGTTATCTTATAGAATTAAGAGCCGTGCTATAAATGCAACTGGCGTAAAATGCTAGTATCATCTTAACTACTAAAATATAACCATTAATTTCACAAATATTTAAAACACTAAAGCAAATATTTAAGTAAACTGATACCAATAGTTGGATTGAAGAGAAAATGCTAAGTAAAAATGGGTCATTTAAGCACTGAACACTTTCAGCGGCCGAGTAATCAACCTTCCTGTTCCAATAAAAGCTGTCAGTTGTAGAACAGTCCATTTTAAACGCATGAGGTCATAATGGAATACCCAACACGCAATCGTCATATTTGGAATGTTCTCCTGTTATGTACAAGTCATGGGAACATTCTACCAAATATAAATCCCTAACACTTCATGAGATGAATCACACAGAAAAAAAATAATGTCTATATACTCTCATTCATTCTTTCGCAGTTTAAGCCATGGTGATTAGCCTGTAAACTCAATGAATTTCATTGCTTAATTGTTGAATATAAGCTGATAAACAGACTAAAGGTCGGGAGCAGTCCGGTCCACAACTTTGGGCTGGACCGGACCGATAACACAAAATACCGGACCGCTTATCCCTGGACCGGACTGATCCGAACCGACATACATAATGCTTAAAGGTTTTAATTAAACAGATGACTTAAAGGATTTAGTTTCACCAACAAATCGTGTTATGAACAAAGGGTAATAAAAACCATCTCAGAAAGATTAATTGGCAACGTAAAATGTATTTAAAGCAATGGTAGCATCAATAGTATGATTATATATGTGTATTATTTTATATATTGTTTTCCTCTTGGTTAATAGTTAGGGGTCATTTTTGTTATTAACTTATGACTGAAGTGACATGTTCAGCATTAGATCCCCTGCTGTGTTGCTGAATGCTGATAAAATTGCTCAGTAAAATAAAACAAATTTTTTATACGTTGAATACATACGTATATAAATATATTAATACGTATATATATATATATATATATATATATATATATATATATATATAAATTAAATCATTAACATTAGATTCATAGGTTTTCTGTGTTAAATCGCACTTAAACCACTACAAAATTAATCAGCTGATGTCAATCCGCTTCCTAGCCCAGCATATTCTTTGTATCAGCTCGCGTCACCCTGCACATTAGATAAATAAGTTTTCTTTATCAAATCGCACATAAACCGGTTCATGACTAATCAGTTTATGTCAGCCCGCATCCATCCCCGCCAAGCAAATTCTTTAATCAGCTCGCCCCAACCTGCACATTTGGTTGATATTCTAACCAACATGCCCCACACAGTAACACTAAATATATACCACTGTTTAAATTGTTATAATATATATATAACAAAGATTGTAATTTTAATTTTGTCCCTAAAAATCAAAGCCAGATCCTGCGATTCAAGCATAGATTATAATATAACATTTATAGCACGTTTTACTGTGTATGATATATTCGGTTTTGTTAAATATTTGAACAAATACATATAATGAAAAAAGTATATAGCACTAACGCAGAATAAAAAACAAGGTTGACCAGACCGCTTATGTGATGCACCGGACCATCAGGGGTGGTCCGGTCCGGTCCGCACCTCTAATACAAACTCATTAAATATTTTTAAGGTATAAATTTTCATGTTCCTATGGCTGTCAATTTTCAAGACTAAAGCTTTTTTTAACTAACAAAATAAGGTTTTTTTACAAAGAGCAACAGTATTTTCCAGGCCAAGATAAACGCATTAAAAGGGATTATACTCGACGACGTGGTCAATGAGGTTGTTTTTTCTCTCCAGTGTGCTTATTTATAAATCCTTTCATTAGTGAATAATTTATTACTGGTTGGACTTTTCATAGAAAAAATGTTTGGTGATTCTTCAACTCCGTTACAATTAAATCGTAACGGAGTTGATGGTAACGGAGCTGATGATTTTTTTTAATTACTTAATTCGCAGCCATATTTAACAAGATAGAGTTCAAATAAATATATAATTTTTAATAGATTCACGATGCCTCTCTTATAGATGTATATAGGTTTCCATGGTTATTTTTTATAAATGGCGCAACAAAGCTGATGTGTGAATAAAGCTTTTCTTTAGTTTTTATCAACTTTTTCACTGGAAAAATCAAAACTCTGGATTGAAGCTATGATTCTCCACTTTGAATGTCCAAAGTAGTAACGAAGGATCTGATTGGCCACTCGATTTGTTCCACTGGATGGATGTAGATGACATTATGGTGTAGTTGTAACAGAGCTGACGAAAATTTAGGACATGGCTTCTTTAGTCCAGAGAGTGAAAAATACTAAGGAGCAGCTGATAGAACTTTTGTATTAAAAAAAGTAAATTTTGTATTAAACTCTTTAACTGCTTTGAACATAAGGTCCAGTGGCATTGTTACGTTGCTTGCCTGAACATTCACTGCAGTGTCCTCTAGATTAAACCAAAAGAAACAAATACAAATTAATGCCCCGAACCCTGGCAGTTAACGTTATGCAGATAGAGCATATTTGGTTAATTATATCTTCGGCTTTAAATTACTTTTTATTTATTTTTTTTTTCACAAAAAAAAAATAAACGGGCCTGTTATTCTTCAGGCGGGCCTGTGAAACCAGTTCGCATGTCGGCAGCAATGCCTATTTCTATAAGTCTGAGGGCAAGCATTTCAGTTCTTTTTTTACATTTGCATAAAATATAATGCACATCACAATGAAGGACTACTGTTGGCGATTCCATTCCATATATCAGATACCGGCAGTCAAAGGTGTCTGTGCAAGGTGCATGGCATTATTTGGGGTACCGACTTTCAATATATGGTTTCATCTTCAATTAAAATCACTTTTACATATATAAATGTATTTACATAAACATTTTATAAAATTGGGCGTTGACTATTATGAAAGAGTTCATTTATTTCCATTCCTCTTTTCCTCTTCACTTGCAAAGAAAATCTTAAACTGCGCTTATATTCATTCAATTCATTCCAGCAGTCGCATACAACATAAAATAAAATTGTCTGCAAATTTGTGTGAGATCAAGAAGAAAGCTTTTAGGTTAATGCGAACCTGTGCAATGGAATATTCATCAGTTATAATGCTTCCATGTATTATAGCATGCTTGACCATTATTGAAGTACATGATTACTTTTCAAATACATGTATGTTTGACATGTACATGCCTGCACTTGTAAAGGCAAGTACTAAAACATTTTGAAGACTTTTTAGCCTATAACAAAACACAAAATCTATTCAATTCAGAGATACCTAGCTTTTTGTGCATGTTTCAATGATATCGAGGCGAGGAATGAAAATAATAATAATGACATAAAAATCAAATATGCTAATATCTGGTTGAAAAGGTGTAGTAAACTCCAGATCCTCCTTTAAAAAAAATATTTCCTCCCTACCTAATGACTTTTTGGGACCAATGTTAGCCCCAACACAGAATATTTTTAAGGATGGTATAAATTTCAGTTTCAGACAGCAGGAATTTAGTCCATATAACACAAAAACACAAATGCTTACAAAAATCTAAAATTTGAGAACGATAATACAAAAAAGTCATTGGACTCATATAAAATAGATCAAAAGATCCAGACGGCGAGCAACAGTTGATATAAAAAAATATAGCACATTAGGGTACGAAACGCCGTATGACAAAAATAAAACGCTATTAACATTAAAATAATGAATAAATATAAATATCACTGCGTTTCTTATTTTTAAATAAAATAAAATTAAAATCATATTTTCCATCTATGATAATATTATTATACCATGACACAGCATTCTAGCCAGTAATATTCTCTATAAACAATACCCGAGTGGAAGAAACGTTTTCGTTTATAGTTTTTTATATCTTGACTTGGAACATTTAACTTCGTATTTCTATACTTTGATTGATAGTTATTCATTTTCCCTCGTTGATATATCTGGTAGACATTCAGTAGCAGTCCCAGGTAAAAGCCTTTGGATTTAACAACATTATAAAAAATCATGTAGGTGAACTAAAAATCAGAATGCATTTTTCGCTGCGGCGTGTGTCTCACGGTCAACGCAGAGTCTGTCGTACACAAGGAACAACAGTTACGCCGAGCATGTATAACAAAGGATAGCGCCTGTGACAATCCATGCCCGTGTAAACCTCAGGGGCGGAACCAGAGAGGGTAATCGGGATTGTGTGCCTCCTCACAAACAGAGAAACATTTGTTCTTTTCTACAGAGCTCCAAACACATTAAAATATTAATTTCAGTTATATTAAAAAAATATAATTAAATTATCGGTTACCGTATTATTGGAATTTAAATCACAGTTTTGAAAAGTTTTCGTTTTTTTCATTGATCAGTCTCCGAACCCCCCCCCCCCCCCCATCCCCCCCAAACAGATCCTCCCCTGAGCTAATCCGGGGTTAACTGGTTCAAACCCAAGCCGTGTGGCCAATGGTCAGTATGGTCAGGTCCATTTAATAGCAAGGGGTGATAGTGTTCCTCTTGACAAAATTTAAATTTTTCTAATGGATTTCAAGAGAACTTTTAAAGAATACCATTGGTTTATTGAGAAAGTTAATCATAAAATTGTGAAGATCCCTCAATTAATGTCCATTTTTATTTGTTGTCCGTGTACTCCACACCTTCCCACCCCCTGGATGACTACTCGGGTGTAAGAACAAACCCGTAACGGTCAAATTGCGTCACTCGTCTCGTATCGTTCATGTGGTCCGGAGGTTACAGCGTATAATATCAACCTGGAAATATCATTGGTACGTGATTTAATTTTTAAGTGGTTGATGTAGTTATAATGACATGGTTTATACCCGGTATTTAAAACTGCTGGGTTTCATTGAATATTTTCGAAAATCCTGCAACTCTGAAGGCAATATCGCACGTTTGTACTCTCATGTACACCTATAAAATATTTGATAGAAAAAGTTCACTCTGAGGCAAACAATGTCCAGGTATATACTTTGTTTTACATAAACCATTTTTTCTGAGGTAAAATTATTTCCATGGAATTAACATGAAGCAACAGAAAGTCGTATAAAATTGTTCCAAATATATTGTCACATAATTGTTTGCTATTTGCACATGTGTGTTCCGTCCCTATAATATACAGCGGCACCGGGAGGCTTACTACGTTGGTTAATGTGAGTGTAGTTTATTATTTAACTTACCATAGATCTTATGTCAAAATAAAAAGGTGGTTTCATTGTAAGGAGCGAGTATAGAATCCAGTACCACAAAAAGATGCATATTCTGAACGCCCGGACTTTTCTGTCAGAAAACAAAACAAGAGTTTCAATAAAACTCCTTTTTGTTATGTTGTTCTTTTACCTGTTCAGCTAAAGAATTGTTATTATTCTTTTTTCCCTTTTATCTTTTGATTTTTTTAAAAGAAAATTTTTGATGAAATATAAAAAAAATCCCCTGAAAAAAATTATAAAATTTTCTGTATTAAATAGAAAACAAAACTTTTTGTTTTGTTGAGTTTACGAATAAATATTTTGTTAAATAATTTAGAAAAAATAACGATCCCAAGAAAATATTAAAATATAAATATGAGTCCGATATAAAGGCTTAATTAGCAACATATGCGGCGCTCCTTGACTTAGTTAATCCCTTTATATGTAAATATTTAATTTAAAATCTCAGTGTGCACAGATAATATTTATATCATGCTTTGCAATAGTAGGTCACTTATGTTACTGTTAATCCAGTTCAGAATTTTACATTGTATTACAGTACTTAGGCCTACGCTATGGTAATTCCCCTTGTAATAATCTCCGCAAAACCTCCGGCCTTTCGCCTTTGCCCTCCGAGAATTCACTCACTTTTACTCATTATAAGTTTCGGAGACAGAAGTGTTGAAGTGTTCCCTCTCAGTCCACGTTATCTGCATGCTGAGTCGTGAAGTCATGGCAATATATATAGAACAACCATGGCCAGACTGAGACCCTCCCGTAGACACAGGTACCAAACTTATCATTTGGTCATAGCTGAAATCTGGAGCCCGATCCGTCGGTGAGTAGGCCCACTGCTTGGTCTGAAACGTACGGACTTCATTCACGATGACTGTGTAATCAAATATATAATGTATTACAGTGAAACCTGAACCAAGCGACCACTGCCGCCAGCGACCGTCTGTGACTTACGACCGAAAAATGAATGCACCGAGCTTAATCACTCTTTAATGCCTCTGTGTTGAGCGACCGTTTGTGGTACGCGACCACCGACCGCTCAAATGTGACCGGTCGCTGGTCTTTACCTCCGTTAAGCGACCGCCTGGTGAAGCGGTAGTGGCAATGGTGACCTACTTTTCCCGCGGTGAATTGGACATCAGTTCAGAATACCCCCTCCAGGTGTCAATGGCCCAGGGCCCGCGTGGTTTTAATCTTTCTCGAAAAATGAAAGTTCCGCGAATATTGCGAGGGAACATGTAAAACGACGCAATTCTTGCATTCTGTGTACCATTACTTTTTTTTTAGCACAGCCTATCTTTGAACACATCGTATTTGTTTAACTATTGTCTAAAACATCTTTACGGTAAACAGGTAAGGATCACGTGCTCTAAGGGAAATCCCTCATTAATATTCATCGAATAGAACTCCCGTTGTATTTCTGACACGCTGCGGTCGTTGACCAGTGGACCGGAGTTCAAAGCTAGTCTTAGCGATGTGTAAATAACATTTGCGCGGATTTAATTTAAAAAAAGTGAGTCATGAAAGTAAGTTTGTCATTGCTTAATTTAAGCGATCAAATGTCATTGCTGATCACACACATTTTGACTTGACAACATGTCAGTTCGTGACGCGACGACGACAAACTGACGACCTGCTTCGATAACATCAATAGAATATTCATCAATAAGGCAATAGGACTCAATGCTTACTACCATAGTACCAATATAGAAAGACAGTTTGATAACGTGAGCAGTCACCTGTAATCTAATGATCGATTCCTTCATACCTGCTTTGAAGTTTATTGAGATTTTAATGGGGTCTGCTTCTAATTACGGTGAGCACAAGTCAGTGATCAACAAAGTGACTCAGTGTGTACTCATGAGTCATGGTACATTATTAATTAGCGGTTTGTGTTTGTGCAATATGACAAACAAGCTTTTCAAAGCCTTTGACAAAGGCTTGTTTAATAAAGTTATAAAAGGACCAGCTTTCTTCGATAATTATAAATAAGATTCTCTTTGTTAAGCAGAACAAGATTGATTCAATGTTTTAAGTAAATATTGTTGTTAACTTGTAAATATTGTTGTGAATATCTTGATTATATATATATATATATATATATATATATATATATATATATCCAGTATGTATTTTTATAATAAATAAATAAATGTTTACGTAGACATATATGCCTTTATATTCTTTGTTCGCTTCATGCTGAGACTTAGACCACCTGACACTTAAGACCACCTGTGACTTAAGACCGCTTTTGGTGTGGCACATCAGGTGGTCTTAACTCTCAGGTTTTACTGTATGTATATTTCACCTGCCGCTCGCTACGCTACGCTGCGAAAAGAATTGAAATTGACTTATTATTCAATAAAAGTTGATGACTCTCATGAATTATTGGATAAATAATAAATATGTTATGGGATCATGACTCAAATAAGCTTTCAGTATAGAGCCCGGTCCCAAGGTCCCCAATGTGTAATTCTCAGTCTTGCACCAAGGCAAAAATAGTACTAGTTCAGTTAATTAATGTCAATTCAGTGTGTCATGTAAAAATAAAAAAAAATCAATTTAATTGAAAAAAATTCATTTTAGTAACATAACAATCTTTTAACAGTTTTTCTTGATCTACCACATTTTTTCTTGTTTAAAAATGAAAGTTAAATATTTTATCTGATTAAGGAAAAAGGTAAAAATTCAGTTTTAGCTTAGAAAGAAATATTTTTCAGGAGAAAATAAAAAAAGCATGTCTTGTTCTAGTAAGTTGTAGATTTTTATTAGCCTGCTGAGATGTTTCTTCCTGTTACTGTTACTTGGTATTTAAAGAGGCTCCATCGAGGGCTTTACACTCAGGACACGAATATAACCTAGTGTCCTGTACTCATGAAACATGAAAGATCCATGGGGACAGCGTATCTACCTACATAACTGTATGTTCAAAAGTTTTAAATCGGCCAAATAATGCGTGGTCTAAAATGCCTGTTTTGTCCTACATGGCTTGCTGTTGTTTTCCTCAGCACATACTAACCCAGTTTAAAAATAAGGAAATGGCCGTTCAAAATGGTGAAGTTAATGGTGAATGTCGATAATCCTGTCATACAACAAGTTTCATTTTTAACAAAAAAGTTGCAAAGTCATGACAAATATGTCAGATACATGGTTTTCTAGTGGAGTTAAATAAAATCAGACACCTTTGATAGTTATCTTTAATTCTCACTACAATTCGAGACTGATCTTTTAAAATATACTTTTTCAAATAAAAAAAAAATGCATCAATATAAATAATAAATAAAAATAACTGGGAAATTCCAAACTATGTAAGGTTACATTCAGTAAAAACTTGTATTAGATGTAAATGATCTGTACTTTATAGGTTTTAATATGAATTTGAAACGCCTTTTTAGTTTTTAAATGGGTGTTTACCAGAGAAGCTACCTAAACTTAATTCTGCTAACTTATATACTGATCACTGATCTTTACAGTATATGTTCAGGAATGCTAAAAATTCAGTTAAAAAAAAGATTCTCGTTCTCTTCCACATGTTATATTGATGAAATTTGTCATGATTGGATTCAGTCTTCACATGTATGACCCATCACTTAAGGAAGAAACTGGCAAATTTGGTGTCAGAAGGTCAAGATTACATCTCAATTTGGCTTTCAGATGATAAAAATTCCTGTTGGATTAAAGGCTAAAATGTTGTGTCAGCTGAGTGTCTTGACCCATTAGTCACATGTTTCATTTTCACAGCTGTTGGTTTAAGGTATTTAATGTGAAGAAGGACATTTAATGTGAAGAAGGACAGTTTAAAGAGTTTAATAAGACTGGTAGTGCTGGCAGAATCTCTTTTTCATTTTAGTTTTCATATTTTAAGCTCACAAGTTAATTTATTAAGTGACCTGAACTAAAGTGATCACCCTTATGTCGTCCTTTGTTCATCTGGCTGTCTTGCAGTCTGTCTGGCTGTTACCAGGTCTCATTTTAGCTCTGCTGTAGTGATCAGTGATCACCCTAATGTTGTCCTTTGTTCATCTGGCTGTCTTGCAGCCTGTCTGGCTGTTATCAGGTCTCATTTTAGCTCTGCTGTAGTGATCAGTGATCACCCTATTGTTGGCCTTTGTTGATCTGGCTGTCTTTCAGCCTATGAGCCTGTTATCAGGTCACAGTTTAGCTCTGCTATAATGATCAGTGATCCCCCTAATGTTGTCCATTGTTGATCTGGCTGTCTTGCAGTCTGTCTGGCTGTTACCAGGTCTCATTTTAGCTCTGCTATAGTGATCAGTGATCCCTCTAATGTTGTCCTTTGTTGATCTGGCTGTCTTGCAGTCTGTCTGGCTGTTACCAGGTCTCATTTTAGCTCTGCTGTAGTGATCAGTGATCACCCTAATGTTGTCCTTTGTTGATCTGGCTGTCTTTCAGCCTATGAGGCTGTTATCAGGTCTCATTTAACTCTGCTGTAGTGATCAGTGATCACCCTAATGTTGTCCTTTGTTGATCTGGCTGTCTTTCAGCCTATGAGGCTGTTATCAGGTCACATTTAAGTTCTGCTATAGTGATCAGTGATCCCCCTAATGTTGTCCTTTGTTCATCTGGCTGTCTGCAGTCTGTCTGGCTGTTACCAGGTCACAATTTTAGTTCTGCTATAGTGATCAGTGATCACACTAATGTTGTCCTTTGTTCATCTGGCTGTCTTGCAGTCTGTCTGGCTGTTACCAGGTCACATTTTAGCTCTGCTATAGTGATCAGTGATCACCCTAATGTTGTCCTTTGTTGATCTGGCTGTCTTGCAGTCTGTCTGGTTGTTATCAGGTCACATTTTAGCTCTGCTGTAGTGATCAGTGATCACCCTAATGTTGTACTTTGTCCATCTGGCTGTCTTTCAGCTTATGAGGCTGTTATCAGGTCTCATTTTAGCTCTGCTGTAGTGATCAGTGATCACCCTAATGTTGTCCTTTGTTGATCTGGCTGTCTTTCAGCCTATGAGCCTGTTATCAGGTCTCATTTTAGCTCTGCTGTAGTGATCAGTGATCACCCTAATGTTGTCCTTTGTTGATCTGGCTGTCTTTCAGCCTATGAGCCTGTTATCAGGTCTCATTTTAGCTCTGCTGTAGTGATCAATGATCACCCTAATGTTGTCCTTTGTTGATCTGGCTGTCTTTCAGCCTATGAGGCTGTTATCAGGTCACATTTTAGTTCTGCTATAGTGATCAGTGATCACCCTAATGTTGTCCTTTGTTCATCTGGCTGTCTTGCAGTCTGTCTGGCTGTTACCAGGTCACATTTTAGCTCTGCTATAGTGATCAGTGATCACCCTAATGTTTTCCTTTGTTGATCTGGCTGTCTTGCAGTCTGTCTGGCTGTTATCAGGTCACATTTTAGCTCTGCTGTATTGATCAGTGATCACCCTAATGTTGTCCTTTGTTGATCTGGCTGTCTTGCAGTCTGTCTGGCTGTTATCAGGTCACATTTTAGCTCTGCTGTAGTGATCAGTGATCACCCTAATGTTGTCCTTTGTTCATCTGGCTGTCTTGCAGTCTGTCTGGCTGTTATCAGGTCACATTTTAGCTCTGCTGTATTGATCAGTGATCACCCTAATGTTGTCCTTTGTTGATCTGGCTGTCTTGCAGTCTGTCTGGCTGTTATCAGTTCACATTTTAGCTCTGCTGTAGTGATCAGTGATCACCCTAATGTTGTCCTTTGTTCATCTGGCTGTCTTGCAGTCTGTCTTGCTGTTATCAGGTCACATTTTAGCTCTGCTATAGTGATCAGTGATCACTCTAATGTCCTCCTTTGTTCATCTGGCTGTCTTGCAGTCCGTCTGGCTGTTATCAGGTCACATTTTAGCTCTGCTGTATTGATCAGTGATCACCCTAATGTTGTCCTTTGTTGATCTGGCTGTCTTGCAGTCTGTCTGGCTGTTATCAGGTCTCATTTTAGCTCTGCTGTAGTGATCAGTGATCGCCCTAATGTTGTACTTTGTCCATCTGGCTGTCTTTCAGCCTATGAGGCTGTTATCAGGTCTTATTTTAGCTCTGCTATAATGATCAGTGATCACCCTAATGTTGTCCTTTGTTCATCTGGCTGTCTTGCAGTCTGTCTGGCTGTTATCAGGTCACATTTTAGCTCTGCTGTAGTGATCAGTGATCACCCTAATGTTGTCCTTTGTTCATCTGGCTGTCTTGCAGTCTGTCTGGCTGTTATCAGGTCACATTTTAGCTCTGCTGTAGTGATCAGTGATCACCCTAATGTTGTCCTTTGTTCATCTGGCTGTCTTGCAGTCTGTCTGGCTGTTATCAGGTCACATTTTAGCTCTGCTGTAGTGATCAGTGATCACCCTAATGTTGTCCTTTGTTGATCTGGCTGTCTTGCAGTCTGTCTGGCTGTTATCAGGTCACATTTTAGCTCTGCTGTAGTGATCAGTGATCACCCTAATGTTGTCCTTTGTTCATCTGGCTGTTTTGCAGTCAGTCTGGCTGTTACCAGGTCACATTTTAGCTCTGCTATAGTGATCAGTGATCACCCTTATGTTGTCCTTTGTTGATCTGGCTGTCTTGCAGTCTGTCTGGTTGTTATCAGGTCACATTTTAGCTCTGCTGTAGTGATCAGTGATCACCCTAATGTTGTACTTTGTCCATCTGGCTGTCTTTCAGCCTATGAGCCTGTAATCAGGTCTCATTTTAGCTCTGCTGTAGTGATCAGTGATCACCCTAATGTTGTCCTTTGTTCATCTGGCTGTCTTGCAGTCTGTCTGGCTGTTATCAGGTCACATTTTAGCTCTGCGGTAGTGATCAGTGATCACCCTAATGTTGTCCTTTGTTGATCTGGCTGTCTTGCAGTCTGTCTGGCTGTTACCAGGTCTCATTTTAGCTCTGCTGTAGTGATCAGTGATCACCCTAATGTTGTCCTTTGTTGATCTGGCTGTCTTTCAGCCTATGAGGCTGTTATCAGGTCTCATTTTAGCTCTGCTGTAGTGATCAGTGGTCACCCTAATGTTGTCCTTTGTTCATCTGGCTGTCTTGCAGTCTGTCTGGCTGTTATCAGGTCACATTTTAGCTCTGCTGTAGTGATCAGTGATCACCCTAATGTTGTCCTTTGTTCATCTGGCTGTCTTGCAGTCTGTCTGGCTGTTATCAGGTCTCATTTTAGCTCTGCTATAGTGATCAGTGATCACCCTAATGTTGTCCTTTGTTCATCTGGCTGTCTTGCAGCCTATCAGGCTGTTATCAGGTCTCATTTTAGCTCTGCTGTAGTGATCAGTGATCACCCTAATGTTGTCCTTTGTTCATCTGGCTGTCTTGCAGTCTGTCTGGCTGTTACCAGGTCACAATTTTAGTTCTGCTATAGTGATCAGTGATCACCCTAATGTTGTCCTTTATTGATCTGGCTGTCTTTTAGCCTATGAGCCTGTTATCAGGTCACATTTTAGCTCTGCTATAATGATCAGTGATCCCCCTAATGTTGTCCATTGTTGATCTGGCTGTCTTGCAGTCTGCCTGGCTGTTACCAGGTCTCATTTTAGCTCTGCTATAGTGATCAGTGATCCCTCTAATGTTGCCCTTTGTTGATCTGGCTGTCTTGCAGTCACTCTGGCTGTTACCAGGTCTCATTTTAGCTCTGCTGTAGTGATCAGTGATCACCCTAATGTTGTCCTTTGTTGATCTGGCTGTCTTTCAGCCTATGAGGCTGTTATCAGGTCTCATTTTAGCTCTGCTGTAGTGATCAGTGATCACCCTGATGTTGTCCTTTGTTGATCTGGCTGTCTTTCAGCCTATGAGGCTGTTACCAGGTCTCATTTTAGCTCTGCTGTATTGAACAGTGATCCCCCTAATGTTATCCTTTGTTGATCTGGCTGTCTTGCAGGCTGTCTGGCTGTTATCAGGTCACAATTTTAGTTCTGCTATAGTGATCAGTGATCACCCTAATGTTGTCCTTTGTTGATCTGGCTGTCTTTCAGCCTATGAGCCTGTTATCAGGTCACATTTTAGCTCTGCTATAGTGATCAGTGATCACCCTAATGTTGTCCTTTGTTGATCTGGCTGTCTTTCAGCCTATGAGGCTGTTACCAGGTCTCATTTTAGCTCTGCTGTATTGAACAGTGATCCCCCTAATGTTATCCTTTGTTGATCTGGCTGTCTTGCAGGCTGTCTGGCTGTTATCAGGTCACAATTTTAGTTCTGCTATAGTGATCAGTGATCCCCCTAATGTTGTCCTTTGTTGACTGGCTGTCTTTCAGCCTATTAGCCTGTTATCAGGTCACATTTTAGCTCTGCTATAGTGATCAGTGATCACCCTAATGTTGTCCTTTGTCCATCTGGCTGTCTTGCAGCCTGTGAGGCTGTTATCTGGTCACATTTTAGCTCTGCTATAGTGATCAGTGATCAACCTAATGTTGTCCTTTGTTGATCTGGCTGTCTTGCAGCCTGTGAGGCTGTTATCAGGTCACATTTTAGCTCTGCTGTAGTGATCAGTGATGCCCCTAATGTTGTCCTTTGTTGATCTGGCTGTCTTTCAGCCTATGAGGCTGTTATCAGGTCACATTTTAGCTCTGCTATAGTGAGCAGTGATCACCCTAATGTTGTCCTTTGTTCATCTGGCTGTCTTGCAGTCTGTCTGGCTGTTACCAGGTCTCATTTTAGCTCTGCTGTAGTGATCAGTGATCACCCTAATGTTGTCCTTTGTTGATCTGGCTGTCTTTTAGCCTATGAGCCTGTTATCAGGTCACATTTTAGCTCTGCTATAGTGATCAGTGATCACCCTAATGTTGTCCTTTGTTCATCTGGCTGTCTTGCAGTCTGTCTGGCTGTTATCAGGTCTCATTTTAGCTCTGCTGTAGTGATCAGTGATCACCGTAATGTTGTCCTTTGTAGATCTGGCTGTCTTTCAGCCTATGAGCCTGTTATCAGGTCACATTTTAGCTCTGCTATAGTGATCAGTGATCACCCTAATGTTGTCCTTTGTTCATCTGGCTGTCTTGCAGTCTGTCTGGCTGTTACCAGGTCTCATTTTAGCTCTGCTATAGTGATCAGTGATCACCCTAATGTTGTCCTTTGTTCATCTGGCTGACTTGCAGTCTGTCTGGCTGTTATCAGGTCTCATTTTAGCTCTGCTGTAGTGATCAGTGATCACCCTAATGTTGTCCTTTGTTCATCTGGCTGTCTTGCAGTCTGTCTGGCTGTTACCAGGTCTCATTTTAGCTCTGCTATTGTGATCAGTGATCACCCTAATGTTGTCCTTTGTTCATCTGGCTGTCTTGCAGTCTGTCTGGCTGTTATCAGGTCTCATTTTAGCTCTGCTATAGTGATCAGTGATCACCCTAATGTTGTCCTTTGTTCATCTGGATGTCTTGCAGTCTGTCTGGCTGTTATCAGGTCTCATTTTAGCTCTGCTGTAGTGATCAGTGATCACTCTAATGTTATCCTTTGTTGATCTGGCTGTCTTTCAGCCTATGAGCCTGTTATCAGGTCACATTTTAGCTCTGCTATAGTGATCAGTGATCACCCTAATGTTGTCCTTTGTTGATCTGGCTGTCTTACAGTCTGTCTGGCTGTTACCAGGTCTCATTTTAGCTCTGTTATAGTGATCAGTGATCACCCTAATGTTGTCCTTTGTTTATCTGGCTGTCTTGCAGTCTGTCTGGCTGTTATCAGGTTTCATTTTAGCTCTGCTGTAGTGATCAGTGATCACCCTAATGTTGTCCTTTGTTCATCTGGCTGTCTTGCAGTCTGTCTGGCTGTTACCAGGTCACATTTTAGCTCTGCTATAGTGATCAGTGATCACCCCAATGTTTTCCTTTGTTGATCTGGCTGTCTTGCAGTCTGTCTGGCTGTTATCAGGTCACATTTTAGCTCTGCTGTATTGATCAGTGATCACCCTAATGTTGTCCTTTGTTGATCTGGCTGTCTTGCAGTCTGTCTGGCTGTTATCAGGTCACATTTTAGCTCTGCTGTAGTGATCAGTGATCACCCTAATGTTGTCCTTTGTTCATCTGGCTGTCTTGCAGTCTGTCTGGCTGTTATCAGGTCACATTTTAGCTCTGCTGTATTGATCAGTGATCACCCTAATGTTGTCCTTTGTTCATCTGGCTGTCTTGCAGTCTGTCTGGCTGTTATCAGTTCACATTTTAGCTCTGCTGTAGTGATCAGTGATCACCCTAATGTTGTCCTTTGTTCATCTGGCTGTCTTGCAGTCTGTCTGGCTGTTATCAGGTCACATTTTAGCTCTGCTATAGTGATCAGTGATCACCCTAATGTCCTCCTTTGTTCATCTGGCTGTCTTGCAGTCTGTCTGGCTGTTATCAGGTCACATTTTAGCTCTGCTGTATTGATCAGTGATCACCCTAATGTTGTCCTTTGTTGATCTGGCTGTCTTGCAGTCTGTCTGGCTGTTATCAGGTCTCATTTTAGCTCTGCTGTAGTGATCAGTGATCGCCCTAATGTTGTACTTTGTCCATCTGGCTGTCTTTCAGCCTATGAGGCTGTTATCAGGTCTTATTTTAGCTCTGCTATAATGATCAGTGATCACCCTAATGTTGTCCTTTGTTCATCTGGCTGTCTTGCAGTCTGTCTGGCTGTTATCAGGTCACATTTTAGCTCTGCTGTAGTGATCAGTGATCACCCTAATGTTGTCCTTTGTTCATCTGGCTGTCTTGCAGTCTGTCTAGCTGTTATCAGGTCACATTTTAGCTCTGCTGTAGTTATCAGTGATCACCCTAATGTTGTCTTTTGTTGATCTGGCTGTCTTGCAGTCTGTCTGGCTGTTATCAGGTCACATTTTAGCTCTGCTGTAGTGATCAGTGATCACCCTAATGTTGTCCTTTGTTCATCTGGCTGTCTTGCAGTCTGTCTAGCTGTTATCAGGTCACATTTTAGCTCTGCTGTAGTGATCAGTGATCACCCTAATGTTGTCCTTTGTTGATCTGGCTGTCTTGCAGTCTGTCTGGCTATTATCAGGTCACATTTTAGCTCTGCTGTAGTGATCAGTGATCACCCTAATGTTGTCCTTTGTTGATCTGGCTGTCTTGCAGTCTGTCTGGCTGTTATCAGGTCACATTTTAGCTCTGCTGTAGTGATCAGTGATCACCCTAATGTTGTCCTTTGTTCATCTGGCTGTTTTGCAGTCTGTCTGGCTGTTACCAGGTCACATTTTAGCTCTGCTATAGTGATCAGTGATCACCCTAATGTTGTCCTTTGTTGATCTGGCTGTCTTGCAGTCTGTCTGGTTGTTATCAGGTCACATTTTAGCTCTGCTGTAGTGATCAGTGATCACCCTAATGTTGTACTTTGTCCATCTGGCTGTCTTTAAGCCTATGAGGCTGTTATCAGGTCTCATTTTAGCTCTGCTGTAGTGATCAGTAATCACCCTAATGTTGTCCTTTGTTGATCTGGCTGTCTTTCAGCCTATGAGGCTGTTATCAGGTCTCATTTTAGCTCTGCTGTAGTGATCAGTGGTCACCCTAATGTTGTCCTTTGTTCATCTGGCTGTCTTGCAGTCTGTCTGGCTGTTATCAGGTCACATTTTAGCTCTGCTGTAGTGATCAGTGATCACCCTAATGTTGTCCTTTGTTCATCTGGCTGTCTTCAGTCTGTCTGGCTGTTATCAGGTCTCATTTTAGCTCTGCTATAGTGATCAGTGATCACCCTAATGTTGTCCTTTGTTCATCTGGCTGTCTTGCAGCCTATCAGGCTGTTATCAGGTCTCATTTTAGCTCTGCTGTAGTGATCAGTGATCACCCTAATGTTGTCCTTTGTTCATCTGGCTGTCTTGCAGTCTGTCTGGCTGTTACCAGGTCACAATTTTAGTTCTGCTATAGTGATCAGTGATCACCCTAATGTTGTCCTTTATTGATCTGGCTGTCTTTTAGCCTATGAGCCTGTTATCAGGTCACATTTTAGCTCTGCTATAATGATCAGTGATCCCCCTAATGTTGTCCATTGTTGATCTGGCTGTCTTGCAGTCTGCCTGGCTGTTACCAGGTCTCATTTTAGCTCTGCTATAGTGATCAGTGATCCCTCTAATGTTGCCCTTTGTTGATCTGGCTGTCTTGCAGTCACTCTGGCTGTTACCAGGTCTCATTTTAGCTCTGCTGTAGTGATCAGTGATCACCCTAATGTTGTCCTTTGTTGATCTGGCTGTCTTTCAGCCTATGAGGCTGTTATCAGGTCTCATTTTAGGTCTGCTGTAGTGATCAGTGATCACCCTGATGTTGTCCTTTGTTGATCTGGCTGTCTTTCAGCCTATGAGGCTGTTACCAGGTCTCATTTTAGCTCTGCTGTATTGAACAGTGATCCCCCTAATGTTATCCTTTGTTGATCTGGCTGTCTTGCAGGCTGTCTGGCTGTTATCAGGTCACAATTTTAGTTCTGCTATAGTGATCAGTGATCACCCTAATGTTGTTCTTTGTTGATCTGGCTGTCTTTCAGCCTATGAGCCTGTTATCAGGTCACATTTTAGCTCTGCTATAGTGATCAGTGATCACCCTAATGTTGTCCTTTGTTGATCTGGCTGTCTTTCAGCCTATGAGGCTGTTACCAGGTCTCATTTTAGCTCTGCTGTATTGAACAGTGATCCCCCTAATGTTATCCTTTGTTGATCTGGCTGTCTTGCAGGCTGTCTGGCTGTTATCAGGTCACAATTTTAGTTCTGCTATAGTGATCAGTGATCCCCCTAATGTTGTCCTTTGTTGACTGGCTGTCTTTCAGCCTATGAGCCTGTTATCAGGTCACATTTTAGCTCTGCTATAGTGATCAGTGATCACCCTAATGTTGTCCTTTGTCCATCTGGCTGTCTTGCAGCCTGTGAGGCTGTTATCTGGTCACATTTTAGCTCTGCTATAGTGATCAGTGATCAACCTAATGTTGTCCTTTGTTGATCTGGCTGTCTTGCAGCCTGTGAGGCTGTTATCAGGTCACATTTTAGCTCTGCTGTAGTGATCAGTGATGACCCTAATGTTGTCCTTTGTTGATCTGGCTGTCTTTCAGCCTATGAGGCTGTTATCAGGTCACATTTTAGCTCTGCTATAGTGATCAGTGATCACCCTAATGTTGTCCTTTGTTCATCTGGCTGTCTTGCAGTCTGTCTGGCTGTTACCAGGTCTCATTTTAGCTCTGCTGTAGTGATCAGTGATCACCGTAATGTTGTCCTTTGTTGATCTGGCTGTCTTTTAGCCTATGAGCCTGTTATCAGGTCACATTTTAGCTCTGCTATAGTGATCAGTGATCACCCTAATGTTGTCCTTTGTTCATCTGGCTGTCTTGCAGTCTGTCTGGCTGTTATCAGGTCTCATTTTAGCTCTGCTGTAGTGATCAGTGATCACCGTAATGTTGTCCTTTGTTGATCTGGCTGTCTTTCAGCCTATGAGCCTGTTATCAGGTCACATTTTAGCTCTGCTATAGTGATCAGTGATCACCCTAATGTTGTCCTTTGTTCATCTGGCTGTCGTGCAGTCTGTCTGGCTGTTACCAGGTCTCATTTTAGCTCTGCTATAGTGATCAGTGATCACCCTAATGTTGTCCTTTGTTCATCTGGCTGACTTGCAGTCTGTCTGGCTGTTATCAGGTCTCATTTTAGCTCTGCTGTAGTGATCAGTGATCACCCTAATGTTGTCCTTTGTTCATCTGGCTGTCTTGCAGTCTGTCTGGCTGTTACCAGGTCTCATTTTAGCTCTGCTATTGTGATCAGTGATCACCCTAATGTTGTCCTTTGTTCATCTGGCTGTCTTGCAGTCTGTCTGGCTGTTATCAGGTCTCATTTTAGCTCTGCTATAGTGATCAGTGATCACCCTAATGTTGTCCTTTGTTCATCTGGATGTCTTGCAGTCTGTCTGGCTGTTATCAGGTCTCATTTTAGCTCTGCTGTAGTGATCAGTGATCACCCTAATGTTGTCCTTTGTTGATCTGGCTGTCTTTCAGCCTATGAGCCTGTTATCAGGTCACATTTTAGCTCTGCTATAGTGATCAGTGATCACCCTAATGTTGTCCTTTGTTGATCTGGCTGTCTTACAGTCTGTCTGGCTGTTACCAGGTCTCATTTTAGCTCTGTTATAGTGATCAGTGATCACCCTAATGTTGTCCTTTGTTCATCTGGCTGTCTTGCAGTCTGTCTGGCTGTTATCAGGTTTCATTTTAGCTCTGCTGTAGTGATCAGTGATCACCCTAATGTTGTCCTTTGTTCATCTGGCTGTCTTGCAGTCTGTCTGGCTGTTACCAGGTCACATTTTAGCTCTGCTATAGTGATCAGTGATCACCCTAATGTTTTCCTTTGTTGATCTGGCTGTCTTGCAGTCTGTCTGGCTGTTATCAGGTCACATTTTAGCTCTGCTGTATTGATCAGTGATCACCCTAATGTTGTCCTTTGTTGATCTGGCTGTCTTGCAGTCTGTCTGGCTGTTATCAGGTCACATTTTAGCTCTGCTGTAGTGATCAGTGATCACCCTAATGTTGTCCTTTGTTCATCTGGCTGTCTTGCAGTCTGTCTGGCTGTTATCAGGTCACATTTTAGCTCTGCTGTATTGATCAGTGATCACCCTAATGTTGTCCTTTGTTGATCTGGCTGTCTTGCAGTCTGTCTGGCTGTTATCAGTTCACATTTTAGCTCTGCTGTATTGATCAGTGATCACCCTAATGTTGTCCTTTGTTGATCTGGCTGTCTTGCAGTCTGTCTGGCTGTTATCAGGTCACATTTTAGCTCTGCTGTAGTGATCAGTGATCACCCTAATGTTGTCCTTTGTTCATCTGGCTGTCTTGCAGTCTGTCTGGCTGTTATCAGGTCACATTTTAGCTCTGCTGTATTGATCAGTGATCACCCTAATGTTGTCCTTTGTTGATCTGGCTGTCTTGCAGTCTGTCTGGCTGTTATCAGTTCACATTTTAGCTCTGCTGTAGTGATCAGTGATCACCCTAATGTTGTCCTTTGTTCATCTGGCTGTCTTGCAGTCTGTCTGGCTGTAATCAGGTCACATTTTAGCTCTGCTATAGTGATCAGTGATCACCCTAATGTCCTCCTTTGTTCATCTGGCTGTCTTGCAGTCTGTCTGGCTGTTATCAGGTCACATTTTAGCTCTGCTGTATTGATCAGTGATCACCCTAATGTTGTCCTTTGTTGATCTGGCTGTCTTGCAGTCTGTCTGGCTGTTATCAGGTCTCATTTTAGCTCTGCTGTAGTGATCAGTGATCGCCCTAATGTTGTACTTTGTCCATCTGGCTGTCTTTCAGCCTATGAGGCTGTTATCAGGTCTTATTTTAGCTCTGCTATAATGATCAGTGATCACCCTAATGTTGTCCTTTGTTCATCTGGCTGTCTTGCAGTCTGTCTGGCTGTTATCAGGTCACATTTTAGCTCTGCTGTAGTGATCAGTGATCACCGTAATGTTGTCCTTTGTTCATCTGGCTGTTTTGCAGTCTGTCTGGCTGTTACCAGGTCACATTTTAGCTCTGCTATAGTGATCAGTGATCACCCTAATGTTGTCCTTTGTTGATCTGGCTGTCTTGCAGTCTGTCTGGTTGTTATCAGGTCACATTTTAGCTCTGCTGTAGTGATCAGTGATCACCCTAATGTTGTACTTTGTCCATCTGGCTGTCTTTCAGCCTATGAGGCTGTTATCAGGTCTCATTTTAGCTCTGCTGTAGTGATCAGTGATCACCCTAATGTTGTCCTTTGTTGATCTGGCTGTCTTTCAGCCTATGAGCCTGTTATCAGGTCTCATTTTAGCTCTGCTGTAGTGATCAGTGATCACCCTAATGTTGTCCTTTGTTGATCTGGCTGTCTTTCAGCCTATGAGCCTGTTATCAGGTCTCATTTTAGCTCTGCTGTAGTGATCAGTGATCACCCTAATGTTGTCCTTTGTTCATCTGGCTGTCTTGCAGTCTGTCTGGCTGTTATCAGGTCACATTTTAGCTCTGCGGTAGTGATCAGTGATCACCTTAATGTTGTCCTTTGTTGATCTGGCTGTCTTGCAGTCTGTCTGGCTGTTACCAGGTCTCATTTTAGCTCTGCTGTAGTGATCAGTGATCATCCTAATGTTGTCCTTTGTTGATCTGGCTGTCTTGCAGTCTGTCTGGCTGTTACCAGGTCTCATTTTAGCTCTGCTGTAGTGATCAGTGATCACCCTAATGTTGTCCTTTGTTCATCTGGCTGTCTTGCAGTCTGTCTGGCTGTTATCAGGTCACATTTTAGCTCTGCTGTAGTGATCAGTGATCACCCTAATGTTGTCCTTTGTTCATCTGGCTGTCTTGCAGTCTGTCTGGCTGTTATCAGGTCACATTTTAGCTCTGCTGTATTGATCAGTGATCACCGTAATGTTGTCCTTTGTAGATCTGGCTGTCTTTCAGCCTATGAGCCTGTTATCAGGTCACATTTTAGCTCTGCTATAGTGATCAGTGATCACCCTAATGTTGTCCTTTGTTCATCTGGCTGTCTTGCAGTCTGTCTGGCTGTTACCAGGTCTCATTTTAGCTCTGCTATAGTGATCAGTGATCACCCTAATGTTGTCCTTTGTTCATCTGGCTGACTTGCAGTCTGTCTGGCTGTTATCAGGTCTCATTTTAGCTCTGCTGTAGTGATCAGTGATCACCCTAATGTTGTCCTTTGTTCATCTGGCTGTCTTGCAGTCTGTCTGGCTGTTACCAGGTCTCATTTTAGCTCTGCTATTGTGATCAGTGATCACCCTAATGTTGTCCTTTGTTCATCTGGCTGTCTTGCAGTCTGTCTGGCTGTTATCAGGTCTCATTTTAGCTCTGCTATAGTGATCAGTGATCACCCTAATGTTGTCCTTTGTTCATCTGGATGTCTTGCAGTCTGTCTGGCTGTTATCAGGTCTCATTTTAGCTCTGCTGTAGTGATCAGTGATCACTCTAATGTTATCCTTTGTTGATCTGGCTGTCTTTCAGCCTATGAGCCTGTTATCAGGTCACATTTTAGCTCTGCTATAGTGATCAGTGATCACCCTAATGTTGTCCTTTGTTGATCTGGCTGTCTTACAGTCTGTCTGGCTGTTACCAGGTCTCATTTTAGCTCTGTTATAGTGATCAGTGATCACCCTAATGTTGTCCTTTGTTTATCTGGCTGTCTTGCAGTCTGTCTGGCTGTTATCAGGTTTCATTTTAGCTCTGCTGTAGTGATCAGTGATCACCCTAATGTTGTCCTTTGTTCATCTGGCTGTCTTGCAGTCTGTCTGGCTGTTACCAGGTCACATTTTAGCTCTGCTATAGTGATCAGTGATCACCCCAATGTTTTCCTTTGTTGATCTGGCTGTCTTGCAGTCTGTCTGGCTGTTATCAGGTCACATTTTAGCTCTGCTGTATTGATCAGTGATCACCCTAATGTTGTCCTTTGTTGATCTGGCTGTCTTGCAGTCTGTCTGGCTGTTATCAGGTCACATTTTAGCTCTGCTGTAGTGATCAGTGATCACCCTAATGTTGTCCTTTGTTCATCTGGCTGTCTTGCAGTCTGTCTGGCTGTTATCAGGTCACATTTTAGCTCTGCTGTATTGATCAGTGATCACCCTAATGTTGTCCTTTGTTCATCTGGCTGTCTTGCAGTCTGTCTGGCTGTTATCAGTTCACATTTTAGCTCTGCTGTAGTGATCAGTGATCACCCTAATGTTGTCCTTTGTTCATCTGGCTGTCTTGCAGTCTGTCTGGCTGTTATCAGGTCACATTTTAGCTCTGCTATAGTGATCAGTGATCACCCTAATGTCCTCCTTTGTTCATCTGGCTGTCTTGCAGTCTGTCTGGCTGTTATCAGGTCACATTTTAGCTCTGCTGTATTGATCAGTGATCACCCTAATGTTGTCCTTTGTTGATCTGGCTGTCTTGCAGTCTGTCTGGCTGTTATCAGGTCTCATTTTAGCTCTGCTGTAGTGATCAGTGATCGCCCTAATGTTGTACTTTGTCCATCTGGCTGTCTTTCAGCCTATGAGGCTGTTATCAGGTCTTATTTTAGCTCTGCTATAATGATCAGTGATCACCCTAATGTTGTCCTTTGTTCATCTGGCTGTCTTGCAGTCTGTCTGGCTGTTATCAGGTCACATTTTAGCTCTGCTGTAGTGATCAGTGATCACCCTAATGTTGTCCTTTGTTCATCTGGCTGTCTTGCAGTCTGTCTAGCTGTTATCAGGTCACATTTTAGCTCTGCTGTAGTTATCAGTGATCACCCTAATGTTGTCTTTTGTTGATCTGGCTGTCTTGCAGTCTGTCTGGCTGTTATCAGGTCACATTTTAGCTCTGCTGTAGTGATCAGTGATCACCCTAATGTTGTCCTTTGTTCATCTGGCTGTCTTGCAGTCTGTCTAGCTGTTATCAGGTCACATTTTAGCTCTGCTGTAGTGATCAGTGATCACCCTAATGTTGTCCTTTGTTGATCTGGCTGTCTTGCAGTCTGTCTGGCTATTATCAGGTCACATTTTAGCTCTGCTGTAGTGATCAGTGATCACCCTAATGTTGTCCTTTGTTGATCTGGCTGTCTTGCAGTCTGTCTGGCTGTTATCAGGTCACATTTTAGCTCTGCTGTAGTGATCAGTGATCACCCTAATGTTGTCCTTTGTTCATCTGGCTGTTTTGCAGTCTGTCTGGCTGTTACCAGGTCACATTTTAGCTCTGCTATAGTGATCAGTGATCACCCTAATGTTGTCCTTTGTTGATCTGGCTGTCTTGCAGTCTGTCTGGTTGTTATCAGGTCACATTTTAGCTCTGCTGTAGTGATCAGTGATCACCCTAATGTTGTACTTTGTCCATCTGGCTGTCTTTAAGCCTATGAGGCTGTTATCAGGTCTCATTTTAGCTCTGCTGTAGTGATCAGTAATCACCCTAATGTTGTCCTTTGTTGATCTGGCTGTCTTTCAGCCTATGAGGCTGTTATCAGGTCTCATTTTAGCTCTGCTGTAGTGATCAGTGGTCACCCTAATGTTGTCCTTTGTTCATCTGGCTGTCTTGCAGTCTGTCTGGCTGTTATCAGGTCACATTTTAGCTCTGCTGTAGTGATCAGTGATCACCCTAATGTTGTCCTTTGTTCATCTGGCTGTCTTCAGTCTGTCTGGCTGTTATCAGGTCTCATTTTAGCTCTGCTATAGTGATCAGTGATCACCCTAATGTTGTCCTTTGTTCATCTGGCTGTCTTGCAGCCTATGAGGCTGTTATCAGGTCTCATTTTAGCTCTGCTGTAGTGATCAGTGATCACCCTAATGTTGTCCTTTGTTCATCTGGCTGTCTTGCAGTCTGTCTGGCTGTTACCAGGTCACAATTTTAGTTCTGCTATAGTGATCAGTGATCACCCTAATGTTGTCCTTTATTGATCTGGCTGTCTTTTAGCCTATGAGCCTGTTATCAGGTCACATTTTAGCTCTGCTATAATGATCAGTGATCCCCCTAATGTTGTCCATTGTTGATCTGGCTGTCTTGCAGTCTGCCTGGCTGTTACCAGGTCTCATTTTAGCTCTGCTATAGTGATCAGTGATCCCTCTAATGTTGCCCTTTGTTGATCTGGCTGTCTTGCAGTCACTCTGGCTGTTACCAGGTCTCATTTTAGCTCTGCTGTAGTGATCAGTGATCACCCTAATGTTGTCCTTTGTTGATCTGGCTGTCTTTCAGCCTATGAGGCTGTTATCAGGTCTCATTTTAGGTCTGCTGTAGTGATCAGTGATCACCCTGATGTTGTCCTTTGTTGATCTGGCTGTCTTTCAGCCTATGAGGCTGTTACCAGGTCTCATTTTAGCTCTGCTGTATTGAACAGTGATCCCCCTAATGTTATCCTTTGTTGATCTGGCTGTCTTGCATGCTGTCTGGCTGTTATCAGGTCACAATTTTAGTTCTGCTATAGTGATCAGTGATCACCCTAATGTTGTTCTTTGTTGATCTGGCTGTCTTTCAGCCTATGAGCCTGTTATCAGGTCACATTTTAGCTCTGCTATAGTGATCAGTGATCACCCTAATGTTGTCCTTTGTTGATCTGGCTGTCTTTCAGCCTATGAGGCTGTTACCAGGTCTCATTTTAGCTCTGCTGTATTGAACAGTGATCCCCCTAATGTTATCCTTTGTTGATCTGGCTGTCTTGCAGGCTGTCTGGCTGTTATCAGGTCACAATTTTAGTTCTGCTATAGTGATCAGTGATCCCCCTAATGTTGTCCTTTGTTGACTGGCTGTCTTTCAGCCTATGAGCCTGTTATCAGGTCACATTTTAGCTCTGCTATAGTGATCAGTGATCACCCTAATGTTGTCCTTTGTCCATCTGGCTGTCTTGCAGCCTGTGAGGCTGTTATCTGGTCACATTTTAGCTCTGCTATAGTGATCAGTGATCAACCTAATGTTGTCCTTTGTTGATCTGGCTGTCTTGCAGCCTGTGAGGCTGTTATCAGGTCACATTTTAGCTCTGCTGTAGTGATCAGTGATGACCCTAATGTTGTCCTTTGTTGATCTGGCTGTCTTTCAGCCTATGAGGCTGTTATCAGGTCACATTTTAGCTCTGCTATAGTGATCAGTGATCACCCTAATGTTGTCCTTTGTTCATCTGGCTGTCTTGCAGTCTGTCTGGCTGTTACCAGGTCTCATTTTAGCTCTGCTGTAGTGATCAGTGATCACCGTAATGTTGTCCTTTGTTGATCTGGCTGTCTTTTAGCCTATGAGCCTGTTATCAGGTCACATTTTAGCTCTGCTATAGTGATCAGTGATCACCCTAATGTTGTCCTTTGTTCATCTGGCTGTCTTGCAGTCTGTCTGGCTGTTATCAGGTCTCATTTTAGCTCTGCTGTAGTGATCAGTGATCACCGTAATGTTGTCCTTTGTTGATCTGGCTGTCTTTCAGCCTATGAGCCTGTTATCAGGTCACATTTTAGCTCTGCTATAGTGATCAGTGATCACCCTAATGTTGTCCTTTGTTCATCTGGCTGTCGTGCAGTCTGTCTGGCTGTTACCAGGTCTCATTTTAGCTCTGCTATAGTGATCAGTGATCACCCTAATGTTGTCCTTTGTTCATCTGGCTGACTTGCAGTCTGTCTGGCTGTTATCAGGTCTCATTTTAGCTCTGCTGTAGTGATCAGTGATCACCCTAATGTTGTCCTTTGTTCATCTGGCTGTCTTGCAGTCTGTCTGGCTGTTACCAGGTCTCATTTTAGCTCTGCTATTGTGATCAGTGATCACCCTAATGTTGTCCTTTGTTCATCTGGCTGTCTTGCAGTCTGTCTGGCTGTTATCAGGTCTCATTTTAGCTCTGCTATAGTGATCAGTGATCACCCTAATGTTGTCCTTTGTTCATCTGGATGTCTTGCAGTCTGTCTGGCTGTTATCAGGTCTCATTTTAGCTCTGCTGTAGTGATCAGTGATCACCCTAATGTTGTCCTTTGTTGATCTGGCTGTCTTTCAGCCTATGAGCCTGTTATCAGGTCACATTTTAGCTCTGCTATAGTGATCAGTGATCACCCTAATGTTGTCCTTTGTTGATCTGGCTGTCTTACAGTCTGTCTGGCTGTTACCAGGTCTCATTTTAGCTCTGTTATAGTGATCAGTGATCACCCTAATGTTGTCCTTTGTTCATCTGGCTGTCTTGCAGTCTGTCTGGCTGTTATCAGGTTTCATTTTAGCTCTGCTGTAGTGATCAGTGATCACCCTAATGTTGTCCTTTGTTCATCTGGCTGTCTTGCAGTCTGTCTGGCTGTTACCAGGTCACATTTTAGCTCTGCTATAGTGATCAGTGATCACCCTAATGTTTTCCTTTGTTGATCTGGCTGTCTTGCAGTCTGTCTGGCTGTTATCAGGTCACATTTTAGCTCTGCTGTATTGATCAGTGATCACCCTAATGTTGTCCTTTGTTGATCTGGCTGTCTTGCAGTCTGTCTGGCTGTTATCAGGTCACATTTTAGCTCTGCTGTAGTGATCAGTGATCACCCTAATGTTGTCCTTTGTTCATCTGGCTGTCTTGCAGTCTGTCTGGCTGTTATCAGGTCACATTTTAGCTCTGCTGTATTGATCAGTGATCACCCTAATGTTGTCCTTTGTTGATCTGGCTGTCTTGCAGTCTGTCTGGCTGTTATCAGTTCACATTTTAGCTCTGCTGTATTGATCAGTGATCACCCTAATGTTGTCCTTTGTTGATCTGGCTGTCTTGCAGTCTGTCTGGCTGTTATCAGGTCACATTTTAGCTCTGCTGTAGTGATCAGTGATCACCCTAATGTTGTCCTTTGTTCATCTGGCTGTCTTGCAGTCTGTCTGGCTGTTATCAGGTCACATTTTAGCTCTGCTGTATTGATCAGTGATCACCCTAATGTTGTCCTTTGTTGATCTGGCTGTCTTGCAGTCTGTCTGGCTGTTATCAGTTCACATTTTAGCTCTGCTGTAGTGATCAGTGATCACCCTAATGTTGTCCTTTGTTCATCTGGCTGTCTTGCAGTCTGTCTGGCTGTTATCAGGTCACATTTTAGCTCTGCTATAGTGATCAGTGATCACCCTAATGTCCTCCTTTGTTCATCTGGCTGTCTTGCAGTCTGTCTGGCTGTTATCAGGTCACATTTTAGCTCTGCTGTATTGATCAGTGATCACCCTAATGTTGTCCTTTGTTGATCTGGCTGTCTTGCAGTCTGTCTGGCTGTTATCAGGTCTCATTTTAGCTCTGCTGTAGTGATCAGTGATCGCCCTAATGTTGTACTTTGTCCATCTGGCTGTCTTTCAGCCTATGAGGCTGTTATCAGGTCTTATTTTAGCTCTGCTATAATGATCAGTGATCACCCTAATGTTGTCCTTTGTTCATCTGGCTGTCTTGCAGTCTGTCTGGCTGTTATCAGGTCACATTTTAGCTCTGCTGTAGTGATCAGTGATCACCGTAATGTTGTCCTTTGTTCATCTGGCTGTTTTGCAGTCTGTCTGGCTGTTACCAGGTCACATTTTAGCTCTGCTATAGTGATCAGTGATCACCCTAATGTTGTCCTTTGTTGATCTGGCTGTCTTGCAGTCTGTCTGGTTGTTATCAGGTCACATTTTAGCTCTGCTGTAGTGATCAGTGATCACCCTAATGTTGTACTTTGTCCATCTGGCTGTCTTTCAGCCTATGAGGCTGTTATCAGGTCTCATTTTAGCTCTGCTGTAGTGATCAGTGATCACCCTAATGTTGTCCTTTGTTGATCTGGCTGTCTTTCAGCCTATGAGCCTGTTATCAGGTCTCATTTTAGCTCTGCTGTAGTGATCAGTGATCACCCTAATGTTGTCCTTTGTTGATCTGGCTGTCTTTCAGCCTATGAGCCTGTTATCAGGTCTCATTTTAGCTCTGCTGTAGTGATCAGTGATCACCCTAATGTTGTCCTTTGTTCATCTGGCTGTCTTGCAGTCTGTCTGGCTGTTATCAGGTCACATTTTAGCTCTGCGGTAGTGATCAGTGATCACCTTAATGTTGTCCTTTGTTGATCTGGCTGTCTTGCAGTCTGTCTGGCTGTTACCAGGTCTCATTTTAGCTCTGCTGTAGTGATCAGTGATCATCCTAATGTTGTCCTTTGTTGATCTGGCTGTCTTGCAGTCTGTCTGGCTGTTACCAGGTCTCATTTTAGCTCTGCTGTAGTGATCAGTGATCACCCTAATGTTGTCCTTTGTTCATCTGGCTGTCTTGCAGTCTGTCTGGCTGTTATCAGGTCACATTTTAGCTCTGCTGTAGTGATCAGTGATCACCCTAATGTTGTCCTTTGTTCATCTGGCTGTCTTGCAGTCTGTCTGGCTGTTATCAGGTCACATTTTAGCTCTGCTGTATTGATCAGTGATCACCCTAATGTTGTCCTTTGTTGATCTGGCTGTCTTGCAGTCTGTCTGGCTGTTATCAGTTCACATTTTAGCTCTGCTGTATTGATCAGTGATCACCCTAATGTTGTCCTTTGTTGATCTGGCTGTCTTGCAGTCTGTCTGGCTGTTATCAGGTCACATTTTAGCTCTGCTGTAGTGATCAGTGATCACCCTAATGTTGTCCTTTGTTCATCTGGCTGTCTTGCAGTCTGTCTGGCTGTTATCAGGTCACATTTTAGCTCTGCTGTATTGATCAGTGATCACCCTAATGTTGTCCTTTGTTGATCTGGCTGTCTTGCAGTCTGTCTGGCTGTTATCAGTTCACATTTTAGCTCTGCTGTAGTGATCAGTGATCACCCTAATGTTGTCCTTTGTTCATCTGGCTGTCTTGCAGTCTGTCTGGCTGTTATCAGGTCACATTTTAGCTCTGCTATAGTGATCAGTGATCACCCTAATGTCCTCCTTTGTTCATCTGGCTGTCTTGCAGTCTGTCTGGCTGTTATCAGGTCACATTTTAGCTCTGCTGTATTGATCAGTGATCACCCTAATGTTGTCCTTTGTTGATCTGGCTGTCTTGCAGTCTGTCTGGCTGTTATCAGGTCTCATTTTAGCTCTGCTGTAGTGATCAGTGATCGCCCTAATGTTGTACTTTGTCCATCTGGCTGTCTTTCAGCCTATGAGGCTGTTATCAGGTCTTATTTTAGCTCTGCTATAATGATCAGTGATCACCCTAATGTTGTCCTTTGTTCATCTGGCTGTCTTGCAGTCTGTCTGGCTGTTATCAGGTCACATTTTAGCTCTGCTGTAGTGATCAGTGATCACCGTAATGTTGTCCTTTGTTCATCTGGCTGTTTTGCAGTCTGTCTGGCTGTTACCAGGTCACATTTTAGCTCTGCTATAGTGATCAGTGATCACCCTAATGTTGTCCTTTGTTGATCTGGCTGTCTTGCAGTCTGTCTGGTTGTTATCAGGTCACATTTTAGCTCTGCTGTAGTGATCAGTGATCACCCTAATGTTGTACTTTGTCCATCAGGCTGTCTTTCAGCCTATGAGGCTGTTATCAGGTCTCATTTTAGCTCTGCTGTAGTGATCAGTGATCACCCTAATGTTGTCCTTTGTTGATCTGGCTGTCTTTCAGCCTATGAGCCTGTTATCAGGTCTCATTTTAGCTCTGCTGTAGTGATCAGTGATCACCCTAATGTTGTCCTTTGTTGATCTGGCTGTCTTTCAGCCTATGAGCCTGTTATCAGGTCTCATTTTAGCTCTGCTGTAGTGATCAGTGATCACCCTAATGTTGTCCTTTGTTCATCTGGCTGTCTTGCAGTCTGTCTGGCTGTTATCAGGTCACATTTTAGCTCTGCGGTAGTGATCAGTGATCACCCTAATGTTGTCCTTTGTTGATCTGGCTGTCTTGCAGTCTGTCTGGCTGTTACCAGGTCTCATTTTAGCTCTGCTGTAGTGATCAGTGATCACCCTAATGTTGTCCTTTGTTGATCTGGCTGTCTTGCAGTCTGTCTGGCTGTTACCAGGTCTCATTTTAGCTCTGCTGTAGTGATCAGTGATCACCCTAATGTTGTCCTTTGTTCATCTGGCTGTCTTGCAGTCTGTCTGGCTGTTATCAGGTCTCATTTTAGCTCTGCTATAGTGATCAGTGATCACCCTAATGTTGTCCTTTGTTCATCTGGCTGTCTTGCAGCCTATCAGGCTGTTATCAGGTCTCATTTTAGCTCTGCTGTAGTGATCAGTGATCACCCAAATGTTGTCCTTTGTTCATCTGGCTGTCTTGCAGTCTGTCTGGCTGTTACCAGGTCACAATTTTAGTTCTGCTATAGTGATCAGTGATCACCCTAATGTTGTCCTTTATTGATCTGGCTGTCTTTAAGCCTATGAGCCTGTTATCAGGTCACATTTTAGCTCTGCTATAATGATCAGTGATCCCCCTAATGTTGTCCATTGTTGATCTGGCTGTCTTGCAGTCTGCCTGGCTGTTACCAGGTCTCATTTTAGCTCTGCTATAGTGATCAGTGATCCCTATAATGTTGCCCTTTGTTGATCTGGCTGTCTTGCAGTCACTCTGGCTGTTACCAGGTCTCATTTTAGCTCTGCTGTAGTGATCAGTGATCACCCTAATGTTGTCCTTTGTTGATCTGGCTGTCTTTCAGCCTATGAGGCTGTTATCAGGTCTCATTTTAGCTCTGCTGTAGTGATCAGTGATCACCCTGATGTTGTCCTTTGTTGATCTGGCTGTCTTTCAGCCTATGAGGCTGTTACCAGGTCTCATTTTAGCTCTGCTGTATTGAACAGTGATCCCCCTAATGTTATCCTTTGTTGATCTGGCTGTCTTGCAGGCTGTCTGGCTGTTATCAGGTCACAATTTTAGTTCTGCTATAGTGATCAGTGATCACCCTAATGTTGTCCTTTGTTGATCTGGCTGTCTTTCAGCCTATGAGCCTGTTATCAGGTCACATTTTAGCTCTGCTATAGTGATCAGTGATCACCCTAATGTTGTCCTTTGTTGATCTGGCTGTCTTTCAGCCTATGAGGCTGTTACCAGGTCTCATTTTAGCTCTGCCGTATTGAACAGTGATCCCCCTAATGTTATCCTTTGTTGATCTGGCTGTCTTGCAGGCTGTCTGGCTGTTATCAGGTCACAATTTTAGTTCTGCTATAGTGATCAGTGATCCCCCTAATGTTGTCCTTTGTTGACTGGCTGTCTTTCAGCCTATGAGCCTGTTATCAGGTCACATTTTAGCTCTGCTATAGTGATCAGTGATCACCCTAATGTTGTCCTTTGTCGATCTGGCTGTCTTGCAGCCTGTGAGGCTGTTATCTTGTCACATTTTAGCTCTGCTATAGTGAACAGTGATCAACCTTATGTTGTTCTTTGTTGATCTGGCTGTCTTTCAGCCTATGAGCCTGTTATCAGGTCACATTTTAGCTCTGCTATAGTGATCAGTGATCACCCTAATGTTGTCCTTTGTTGATCTGGCTGTCTTACAGTCTGTCTGGCTGTTACCAGGTCTCATTTTAGCTCTGTTATAGTGATCAGTGATCACCCTAATGTTGTCCTTTGTTCATCTGGCTGTCTTGCAGTCTGTCTGGCTGTTATCAGGTTTCATTTTAGCTCTGCTGTAGTGATCAGTGATCACCCTAATGTTGTCCTTTGTTGATCTGGCTGTCTTTCAGCCTGTGAGGCTGTTATCAGGTCTCATTTTAGCTCTGCTATAGTGATCAGTGATCACCCTAATGTTGTTCTTTTTTCATCTGGCTGTCTTTCAGCCTGTGAGGCTGTTATCAGGTCTCATTTTAGCTCTGCTGTATTGAACAGTGATCCCCCTAATGTTGTCCTTTGTTCATCTGGCTGTCTTGCAGTCTGTCTAGCTGTTACCAGGTCACAATTTTAGTTCTGCTATAGTGATCAGTGATCACCCTTATGTTGTCCTTTGTTCATCTGGCTGTCTTGCAGCTTGTGAGGCTGTTATCAGGTCACATTTTAGCTCTGCTGTAGTGATCAGTGATCACCCTAATGTTGTCCTTTGTTGATCTGGCTGTCTTTCAGCCTATGAGGCTGTTATCAGGTCACATTTTAGCTCTGCTTTAGTGATCAGTGATCACCCTAATGTTGTCCTTTGTTCATCTGACTGTCTTGCAGTCTGTCTGGCTGTTATCAGGTCTCATTTTAGCTCTGCTGTAGTGATCAGTGATCACCGTAATGTTGTCCTTTGTTGATCTGGCTGTCTTTCAGCCTATGAGCCTGTTATCAGGTCACATTTTAGCTCTGCTATAGTGATCAGTGATCACCCTAATGTTGTCCTTTGTTCATCTGGCTGTCTTGCAGTCTGTCTGGCTGTTACCAGGTCTCATTTTAGCTCTGCTATAGTGATCAGTGATCACCCTAATGTTGTCCTTTGTTCATCTGGCTGACTTGCAGTCTGTCTGGCTGTTATCAGGTCTCATTTTAGCTCTGCTGTAGTGATCAGTGATCACCCTAATGTTGTCCTTTGTTCATCTGGCTGTCTTGCAGTCTGTCTGGCTGTTACCAGGTCTCATTTTAGCTCTGCTATTGTGATCAGTGATCACCCTAATGTTGTCCTTTGTTCATCTGGCTGTCTTGCAGTCTGTCTGGCTGTTATCAGGTCTCATTTTAGCTCTGCTATAGTGATCAGTGATCACCCTAATGTTGTCCTTTGTTCATCTGGATGTCTTGCAGTCTGTCTGGCTGTTATCAGGTCTCATTTAAGCTCTGCTGTAGTGATCAGTGATCACCCTAATGTTGTCCTTTGTTGATCTAGCTGTCTTTCAGCCTATGAGCCTGTTATCAGGTCACATTTTAGCTCTGCTATAGTGATCAGTGATCACCCTAATGTTGTCCTTTGTTGATCTGGCTGTCTTACAGTCTGCCTGGCGGTTACCAGGTCTCATTTTAGCTCTGTTATAGTGATCAGTGATCACCCTAATGTTGTCCTTTGTTCATCTGGCTGTCTTGCAGTCTGTCTGGCTGTTATCAGGTTTCATTTTAGCTCTGCTGTAGTCATCAGTGATCACCCTAATGTTGTCCTTTGTTGATCTGGCTGTCTTTCAGCCTGTGAGGCTGTTATCAGGTCTCATTTTAGCTCTGCTATAGTGATCAGTGATCACCCTAATGTTGTTCTTTTTTCATCTGGCTGTCTTTCAGCCTGTGAGGCTGTTATCAGGTCTCATTTTAGCTCTGCTGTATTGAACAGTGATCCCCCTAATGTTGTCCTTTGTTCATCTGGCTGTCTTGCAGTCTGTCTAGCTGTTACCAGGTCACAATTTTAGTTCTGCTATAGTGATCAGTGATCACCCTTATGTTGTCCTTTGTTCATCTGGCTGTCTTGCAGCTTGTGAGGCTGTTATCAGGTCACATTTTAGCTCTGCTATAGTGATCAGTGATCACCCTAATGTTGTCCTTTTTTCATCTGGCTGTCTTTCAGCCTGTGAGGCTGTTATCAGGTCTCATTTTAGCTCTGCTGTATTGAACAGTGATCCCCCTAATGTTGTCCTTTGTTCATCTGGCTGTCTTGCAGTCTGTCTGGCTGTTACCAGGTCACAATTTTAGTTCTGCTATAGTGATCAGTGATCACCCTTATGTTGTCCTTTGTTCATCTGGCTGTCTTGCAGTCTGTCTGGCAGTTATCAGGTCACAATTTTAGCTCAGCTGACTGAAAGTTACCTGAGTTAATGTGATCACCCTAATGTTGTTCTTTGTCCATTTAGCTGTCTCACAGTCTGTCTGGCTTTTATCAGGACACAAATCATAACTGTCATACTTGGAAACTTATAACTGTACATCCAGAGATGTCCTAGGCAAGTTTTTTAAACCGTATAAACTTAGGTCAGTGTGACCTATATTCTGTGAGCTACCGGTATGAAGAAAACCATGATTTTATCTCTGTGAAAGGCAGAGGGTCACAGATCATAAACAGTGAGACCTGGAAGCTTCTAACGATTAATATCAAGGAATGTTCTGGCCAAATCTGAGATATTGGAAACCTGAAATTAGGTCATGGTGACCTATATTCTGCCTGCTTCTGGCCAAAAAAATTTCCTTGGAAAACTGGAATTGAGCCATTGCATGTGTATCATATTTGGTGAACTGCTAGTCCAAACATAATTATGAACCCCAAGACAGCCAAACAGGGCACTAACCTTAAATGTTGGACCTACTAATGTAACTTCCAGAATTAGGGGCACTGGGCAGATTTCTTTGGAATATGAAAATTGGGTCACTGTGACCTAGCTATATTATGTGAGCTGGGGGGGGGGATATAATTTTAGCATTGTGAGGGTCAGATGGGCCTTGAACCTCTAACCTAACATCAAGCAAAGTCCAGGTCAATTTTTCTCAGAAATCACAAATAAGGTCACTTCCACCTATATTCTATAAGATTTGGGCAGATCACATGCATGATTTGAGCACTTAGGAAGTCATTATTCCCATTGTTTGAGGTTCCTTTAGATGAAATCACCTGAAAGTTTGACTGTCAAAAAATCTTAGAAACCTTAATCTCATAAACAAACCTACTACCTTTTTCCCATAGTACGGTATGGTTGGGACTGTTACCGGTATACAGTATTATTACGATATCTGACAGCTACGGTTATCATACTGTCAACTTTCCTATTATCGCAATATCACAATATCAATTTTTGTTCACGATAATGGTTCACAAGCAAGCCCTTGAAGTTCAAAATAAATTTATTTCAAAGAATCAAATTTATTTTTATAAACCACATGTATTTGAATACATGCGTGTGGGTGGAACCGTGTGCTTGAAGACTTGGGATTAATTGGAAATGTCTGGAAGTAGCAGGATGAATCAGAGAGGACAAAAGCTTGAGGATTCCAGGAGAAAATAACATTATAATGAAAGAGCAATAAATACATATATTTATGCTTTTATTGCATGGAACAAAAATGTCAACATAAAGGTGTCACCACTGAATCAAACATTCCACACAGGTTGCATATTTTGCCATATAAAATTGAGATGGTATATTTAGCCATAATTGGTATGACACCTCCAAAAATTCGCCGGGATTCTGCGGCTTTTATGTAGCTATAGGAAACTGATGGAAAGATCTGACAAGCGTGATTCGACGATGGGGGCAGGTTTTCCCGCGCCTCAAGCTTGCACACCTGCAGGACCTTCATGCAACTTACTTCACTTAATGGATCATTCTGTGGTACTGGCACAATAGGTATAAATGATATTAATACTTAACCCCTTGTATAAAGTCAGGACTTTAAGGGTGGTTGTTATAAATATCATTATTGATGGCTTATTATTGCCATTATATATAATTAAAAATATCGTGAAATCACGTTATATCGCGATAAAATTTGAATAATTATCATGATATCAAAAACCCATATTGTCCCAACACTATAGTACGGTATCAATCATTAATCAATGTACATATGTTTTTGATGAAAAATACATAATTCAAAAGTAGATGGATATATTGGCTAAGAATTTTGTACATTTTTCTGTTGTGTAGCTTTGTTGTAGACTAGACAGGTGGAGCCACCTACCATCTTTTTTTTGTTTTATACATTGGTACCCTTTTCTCAAGAATGGTTTGGCTTATCTGTCTGAAATTATGCTCGTTAATCAGGGCTCGACATTATCTTTTTAAAGTACTTGCCCAGTCAGACAAATAACATCTAGCTTTTACTTGCCCTACATAAATCATTGCTCGTATTTAAGAACACAAACATCCTTTTTCAGGCCCTTTGATAAAGGTTTATGCTGGACCCACTTGCCCAGTCGGGCAAGTTGGAGGTGACTTTAAGTTGCCCTCCCACTACTTTCTGGAACTTTAACTTGCCCAGGGCAAGAGGTTTATAATTATCATTAATGTCGAGCCATGTTAATTAATCTTTTATAGAATTCTCTTACACAAGACTGGTGGCACCACCTCAAATCATGTATTTGTAGAATACATTCACACATTTATCTTAGGAGTTGTTTACTGTAGCAGACTGAAACTGTGCATGTCTATAGATCTTGGATTGCTTTATTTTGTATACAAGAATGGAGATTTATTGGTGAATCTTTGAGCTAATGGGATGGTGTGGCATCATTTGTCCTTCATCCAGCATTTGCTGTCTACTGTAGGTTAACCTATGCTGTCTCAAAAATTGTAATGAAATAGCAGCCCAAAATTTTGTGGAAGAATCCATCACATGTCAAACTTTATCGGATTAAACATATTTTTGTTGCTGTATTTGCATCTACTTACATTTCATGGAGAAAAAGCTAATAAACCTTTAAAAATCTTCTGCTCCAAAACTGTCCAGCCAAATTGTCCAATATTTCATAGAAATAATTCCAGGAAAAATCTCTGTCAAGTTTGTTTTCAAGAAAGGTCCAGTTTGGTGATTTTTAACCCAGTTACGTTAAGCTGAACTTGGTTATTGGGCAAAAAAAATACTAAAATATAAGTTACTTAGTATCAGAAACTGGTGGAGCTATCATCATCAAATGTCATGCAAATATTGGTCCATGAGTCATATTTGAAATTGAAGTATTGGTGGATTTGATGTATCAGCCTGAAATTGGGCATATGTATACATCTTTGATAGCTTCATTTTTATGCAAGACTGGTGGTTCCATCTACAATCAGAGTTGCACACTTATTTCTCATAAGGGATTTACCATATCAGCCTGAAATTATGCATGTCGATTGTTAAGGAACCTAATAACAACAGAACACATGATCGTGTTCAGCACAAATTCTGTTATGGAGATAACAAAAATTAGATTCTGTAACACTAAGCAGCATGAAATGTCTAGGGGAATGAATAAAGAAGTCAGTGGTTTTTTGTTAACAAATAATTATAATTTATTCTTAGAACAATCCGAACATTACAATACACTTAATCAATACAATCACACAGTATAACAATAAAATGTACACTACCAGAGTATCCAGCTCCTAGGCTTTGATTTCTGGATACCACCACTGTCACAGCTCAATAAGCATCCTTTAACATAAATAATCCAATTAAATAGTTATAATCTAATGGCAAACTGGAGAGAGTCTGTATTTAATCTGTATTAAGTCTGTTAAATATCTGACACCACTGCAGTTATTGGTAAGGTCCCAAACCTGACAAGAAGGTAACACTCTTAGTGCTCGCTGGTATTTTCCTTTCTGCCAGCTCTAAACACAGCCCCTAATTTATAGCTTCTCATCCAAAAATTCTAGAAATGAAAAATTCACAAAGAACAATTCACACGCACATGAACAGACCTAAAACATCTAGAACAAGGAACGCTGTGTCTCTACGCTTCAGACCCCACACACCAGCTAGCGCGAAACAAGCAAGGTTCCCATAGCAATGAACTATGCCTGCACTACACGAATCATAATGTCAACAGACACATGTGACACTCCTGTGCACAACAAAACAGACACCTATAACACCATACATCTCTGATAGGTTTGTTGTAAATACAAGACTTTTGGTGCCAAGAACAATTTTTTTTGTTTTTTTGTTTCATGCTTCTTAGCACATAGACCAAAAGTAGTTTGAAGTCTTTGCCTGGATTTTGCATATCTATACATCATTGACTGATTTCTTCTACATAAGACTGGTGGAGCCACCTACAATCATTATATATAGTGTCTATGCATTCCAGTATTTCAGGAGTGACATTTGTGTAATTGTTGCTTATACTCGGGTTTAAAATGTTTAGTACTTGCATTGTCGATATATGTGTCACATGTGTACTTGAAAAGTAGTTGTCCGGCATGGAAGCATTATACTTGATGTATATCCTATTGCACTGGTTTGCATTAGGCTTGTAGGCCTAGTTAGATCTATCTTTACCAATATTTTTTAAATGTCCGCAATTATGTCAGTTTTTTCCCCAGCAATGATTCACCTAGAATCCCAAGGTGTGGTATGTTTATTGAACATGTCATGACTAGTTTTATCAGGTGATATGACTGGTGACACCACCAGTATTTTTTTAGACAGGTGATGCACAATGATAACAACGGTGCCAGTCCCTCACCCTCTAACAGTTGGATGCAGTAGATTTCAAAAAAGGTCAAACTGAATATCCAGGGAGATCCTCCAATAGTCTCCAAGGACAAAGACACATCTGTCAACTGAGCATCCTGCCTCATGCATCCCTTGCTTATATTAGAATATGGTACATTCATGGTATTGTCAAATTACATTTTGTAATATTGTTATGAAGTAGGAGGGGCATATTAATGGCTTGAAAAATATATAAAGGAATTTATTTATTTCATCAGCAAATGTGGATCATTCATTCTGAGCACTTCAGTGAAAAGGTTTATTAGCTCAGTTGACTATAAGTCATCTGAGCTATAGCTATGGTCCATTGTCTGTCTGCCTGTCAATTAGACTGGCATTTTTAATCCATTAGACCTATGAAGGAATCTAAAATTTGGCAGACTGTTGTAGGTCCCAAAGTCTCCAACCATCCAAAAATATTTGTCACTGCAACTTTATTCCTTCAAGAAATTTAGGAAAAACTTTTTCATTTAAAACCTATCAACTTAACGGGGATTTGCAAAAGAGTGTATCAAGTTTTAAAAAATAAAAAAATGTGTATATTTTTATCACATGAGCCTTTAAAAATCTCTAGGATTTCTGGATCTTACATCATGTGGTTAAAGGTCAATTTTCCTTTTTTTCAGAAAAGACAGTCCCTTAAAAATCATTGGCTAAAAAAGGAAAAGGGAAAAGAAGATTACACAGTCCCAAAAGGAGACAAAGGAGGAAGAGAGGTCACCTGTTAGGTCAAGGTCAAGAAGTAGAAGATCAAGGTCACCTGACAGAAAAAGTAAAGAAGAGAGGTAAGAGACAATCAATGTTACTGCATTCGGGTGATCATTTTAGGCAGCCTTAAAGTTAGTTGTATGAAAGTGTGTGTGTATATATATATATTATATATATGGTTATATATATAATATATATGGTTAGTAAAAAACGCTCAGCTGAGAAACTTATGTTTTGTAGAGTTTTTATAAGCCCTTTTATGACAGACTTGTTATGGTTTTGCCCACTGTCTGTCTGTCTGTCTGAATATTATTTATGGTCAGAGGTCATTCTGCTACTTTGTGTTGTCATCACAGTTACTTACCATGAATATGAACAATTTTGATTAAACTCATCAGAAATGTTATTAAAATATCTGGCTTCAGTTCGAATTCCAGTGAAATCCATGCATATTTTATGAGGTCAGAGGTCACATCGTGCCTCATGCATCACTTGCTTACATTAGAATATGGTATATTCATGGTATTGTCAAATTACATTTTGTAATATTGTTATGAAGTAGGAGGGGCATATTAATGACTTGAAAATATATATAAAGGAATGTTAGATTTATTTCATCAGCAAATATGGATCATTCATTCTGAGCACTTCAGTGGAGAGGTTTATTAGCTTAGTTGACTTAGTCATCTGAGCTATAGCTATGGCCCATTGTCTGTCTGCCTGTCAATTAGACTGGCATTTTTTTAATCCATTAAACCTATGAATGAATCTAAAATTTGGAAGACTGTTAGAGGTCCCAAAGTCTCCAACCATCCAAAAATATTTGTCACTGCAACTTCATTCCTATAAGAGATTTACGAAAAATTTTCCATTAAAACCTATCAACCTAACAGGGATTTGCAAAAATGTGTAACAAGTTTTAGAAAAATATAAAATTCTGTATATTTTTATCACATGAGCCTTTAAAAATCTTCAGGATTTCTGGATTTTTTTTTTATAGATTTTCTTGGTGGAGGTAACCGCCTCCATTTTTTTTAAATGCTTGCTTAATTAAGTCTATATATACAACCGCAGAATTTCCATTCCAGTTTCGGACTCCGTGACAGGGGCTTGCACACAATGCTCTGGCGTCAACCAGGCTTGGTGATTCACTCCTGCGGGTCCTGGGTGTGTCTCATCCCCATTGCTGGGTCATAACACCAAGGAACCCCCGAAAGGCACACTTGTTTGTGAGTGAAACCCGACTGTTGGATACAGTCTCCCCATTGGGCCTGCAGAGCACCCACCCTGGGTAGGGGTCGACCGTGAAAAATCTCACCAGCTCGGCTGAGATTAGAAATCACAATCTCCCTGCTTTGAGCCCTGCGATCTACCCCTGAGCCACAGAAGCCGGTGATTTCTGGATCTTACATCATGTGGTTAAAGTTCAATTTTCCTTTTTTTCAGAAAAGACAGTCCCCTGAAGTTCATCAACAAAACACCAAGAAAATAGTAGATAACACAGTCCTAAAAGGATTCCAAGGAGGAAGAGAGGTCACCTGTTAGGTCAAGGTCAGGAAGGCTTTATAAAGTGGAAGATCAAGGTCACCTGACAGAAAAAGTAAAGAAGAGAGGTAAGATGTTAACAATCAGTGTTATTGCATTCAGATGATCAGTTTTAGGCAGCCTTAAAGTAAGTTGTATAAAAGTGTGTGTGTGTATATAATTATATATATATATGGTAAGTAAAAACGCTCAACTCAGTGACATATATTTTGTAGAGTTTTTTAAAGCCCTTTAATGACAGACAGTTTTGCACACCGTCTGTCTGTCCGTCCGCATATTAATTAAGGTCACAGGTTACTCTGCTACTTTGTGGTGTCATATCACAATAACTTACCCAGAATATGAACAATTTTGATTCATCAGAAATGTTATTAAAATTACTGGCCTCAGTTTAAATTCCAGTGAAGTCCATGCATATTTTATGAGGTCAGAGGTCACCACACTTTGGAGGCACCATGGTCACTTACCCAAAATCCTATGGATTTTCATGAAACTCCTTATACATATTTCCAGTAGGCTTTCTCACCTGATTTACATTCTCATCAAAATTCATGCATATCTAATGAGGTTTGAGGTCAAGGCTCTGGGAAATTACCTTGGTGACTTACAAATATCCTGTGGATACACATGCATTAAACTCAGTATACATATTTACCAAAAGCCTTTCTCACCTGATTTACATTCTCATCAAAATTCACACATATTAAATGAGGTCAGAGGTCACTGCACTATGAAAGTACCTTCGTGACTTACAAAAACCTATGGAATTTCATGCAACTCATTATACATATTTACCAATAGTTTCTCACCTGAATTACATTCTCATAAAAATTCACACATATTTTAAGAGGGCAGAGCTCACCAAATACATGACAGGCATATTATGCACGTTTTAGGTGCTCTTGTGGATAATTTTATGAATTCTCCTGAGACAATCCAATATTCATAGTTTTACATAAAGTATACTGAAAAATGTTTTCAAATTCCAACATATATAAAAATTTAAAAAATATAAAAAAATATAAAAAGTTTAAAGATTTATCAAATAAGTCTGTAAAACTTCAGGGATTCTGGAAATTACATCATGTATTTAAAGTTAAATTTTCCTTTTTTTCAGAAAAGACAGTCCCCTAAGACAAGTCATAATACAATTAGAAAGAGGAGAAAGAGAGAAACTTGCAAGAAGAGAGGTGAGAGACTATCAGTATAAATGCATTCAGATGATCATTTTTTAGCCAGCCTTCAAGTATGTTTTTTATTTTATATTGTATTAAAGTTTGTAAAGTATAAATGATTATATATATATATATATATATATATATATATATATATATATATATATATATATATATATATATATATATATATATATTTATAATATAGTATTTGTGATAACTCAACTCAAGGACTTACATTTTGTGGAGATTTTATACTCCATTTATATGATGGGAGTATTATATATGGTATACCCACCATCTGTCTGTCTGTATGTCTGTTCACCTTTTGTTGCAGCAATAACTTATTGGGCCTTTGATGGGTTTTCACAAAATTCATCATAACTACTAACCATCTCGTCTTAGTATGATTATGAGCAACATCCACACATATTTAATAAGGTCACAGGTCACTAGGCTACTTTGTGGTGTTGCCACAATAACTTACAAAGAAATTGAAGGATTTTAAGGAAACTCATCAGAAATATATATCAATCAATAAAATATCTTCCTTAAGTTTTATTCCAGCAAAATGTATGCTCATTTAATGAGGTCAGAGGTCACCGCACTTTAGAGGCACCTTGGTGACTTACCAAAAATCTTATGCATTTTCATGAAACTGATTATACAAATTTACCCGCAAAGTTTCTCACCCTAATTATATTCTCATCAAAATTCACACATTTTTCATGAGGTCACAGGTGACCTGATACACAACGGGAGTAATATGCATATTTGTGGTGCTCTTTTAAGTAATTTTATGGAATCTCAATTAGACAGAATCCAACATTCATAGTTTTACATAGTCTACTAACAAATGCTTTTATATTTTTAACAGAGAAATTGATTAGCTGAACTTGCTTTAAGTCATATGAGCTTTAGTTAGCTTCTGCTGAAGTGTCTGTCAAGTTTTGAAAATATTAAAAGTTGTATAGCTTTATCAAATTAGTCTATAAATCTTCAGGGTTTCTAGATCTTACATAATGTGTTTAAAGTTCAATTTTCCAATTTTTTTTTCAGAAAAAGACAGTCCTAGTCAAAGAAGAAAGAGGTCAGCTGTTCAGTGTAAGTCAAACATCTAAGTGCCTGACAGCAAAAAGAGAAGAAGAGAGGTGAGAGACTACCAGTGTTATTGCATTCAGATGATCATTTTATGAAAGTTTTGAATTATGTTGAATAAAAGTATACCTATATGTATATATACATTTAGTTTTAGTAAAAACTCCAGGACTTACAATGAGTTAGGTTTTTTAATGATGTTATTGAATCTCCAGGGACAGGCTCTTTCATAATTTTACAGAAAGTATATTTGATAAGTGTTCACATATTTTTAACAGAGAAATTGATTTTAAGCTCAGCTGATGATAAAAAATCATATGGGGCAAGTGAAATCTGCTGGGCAATTAGCTTAAATGTGAAGCCCTGATTTTCATTACAAGAGGTAATTCTGGTTATCAAAAAATACAAAATCAGGTTACACAATTGCATGAAAGCCAATCTAATAATTATTAAAGCACCTCATATGAAGGAATCAGTTTTGTATGGAGCTTTGGTTTACCCCATTTAATAAAGTATTTAAAAAGAACCCAGAAAGCATGCTTCTCGCTGTCACCCCTTTGTCGGCAACCACCATCAGACAACCGGTGTTACAAAAACAAAGGAAAATTTTAAAGCCATTTTGACTGAATTATGATTGAAGAGGCAAACATACATGTACAGATGCTTTACAACAAAGCCATCTCATGGCCCATTGCTAGTCCTCTGTCAGCTAGCAGATGAGAAGTACGTTGCCATTTGTAGCCAACTATGGTCCCACTGCTCATTGCTATCTGGGTATATTTGACAAAAATGCTGCATACCTAATTTGATGTATCATGGGTTAGACATGAGTAGAACTTGATTCATTGGAAATAATTCTTTAGCTGGACATGTATCTTTTCTTTCCAGTAACCATGACAACAGTAGCACAATTACGTGGAGCTGTGGAAAGTGAGTTGATTTCTACTTTTATCTGGGTTTGCATATTATGTTGATTTACAAAGAACCAACAATTTGTGCTTGCTCAACATCTCTTGATGATCAATGTTTGGGTTCCAGTTTTCTGACCCAGTCATTCTTTGGAAGACCTGTGCATTCTCCTCTGTTACACACATGGACCTGGCAATCTTTTTAGGATGCTATAGCCACAATGTCCATAAATGTTTGGTTAATATAGGGATTATAAAATATTGAGTATATAAATTAATGAGAGACATACTTTAGTCAGCGGCAATCTCCCGGAACAAACTGACCTCAGATTACATGCTAATTTGGTCACAGATTGATTCTGTACCCTAAACTAATGAGTGATTTGTTCTGGCTGAGCCAGGGCTTTTGTTAAGACCTGTGATACAAGCAGCCCACTGGCAGGTGTGCGTTAAAAAACCCCTTGGACGGTCCACATTGACTAAGCTGGGCCTATTAGAGTTCAGTCACACACCAACAACACTCTTGTGCTGTTCCTCCAGGTCCTAAGCCAAATGGATTATGAAAGATTTCAGTGAATGAAGTCTTTGATAAAATTTTAAATACTTAAACACAATGATTGATTTAGGGCAAAAAGAACCCTGTGAAACTCTGAAAATATAGAAAACTGCAAAAATACAGCCCCACTGATATAACAACAACCACAGTATACAGTTACTGAGTGGTGGAATCTTAGGGAGACCAGGAGAGCTGGACTATATATTGATGTTTATACTGCTCTAAGTGATATCTCATTATGGATCTCAAGTTTTTATAAAAAATTAGGAATAATAATCACATGTTAATTATTCAATAACTCCAAATATATTAACCATAAATGTCATTAGTCTATTATTGTGACAAAATTACTGTAAAATGAGAATATTTCTATGCAAGAAAAGCTTGTGCCATGTATATCGACACTGCACAATACAATATATAGTTGATTTATTATAAATAAGGGTAAGGTTAGCCCCAGATTTTTGTGGTAACATGTTGAAGGTGTATTTATAACTTTGTTTTTTATATTTTCAGATGCAGTGAACAACCATCAGATTACAACTCAAGAACTCGAGTACATAATGTGTAAGTTTTGTAATTTTGTTAAGAACACACATTTTTTTAATCTTTTAAAAATCAAGCAAAACAGTTTCCTACAAGGTTCTAAATATAGAAGACAAACGAGTGTGGAGCAAAAAAGATATTATTGATTTTTAGTGATCTTTCTTTGTCTGTCTGTTTGTCTGTCTGTGCATAAACTTATAGGCACAAATCTTAACTGCTGGACCTGGAATCTTCTTGACATCCAGGGAGGTCCGTGAAAAATCTTCTTGGAAACCTGGAATTAGGTCTCTGTTTCCCATATTCTTGGAGCTATAAGTCTCACAAGTACACCCAGAATAGTAAAAGAATTGAGGACATCTCCATTATTTGAACAACTTATGCATTGCTTACCATGATTCTTTGCAGGCATATTGGTCATGGAGTGTTTCATCAGTTCCTTCAGACTGGTGGTGCCCCCTGTATTTTATTCTTATTTGTATGCATTTTGAGATCTTTGAAGAAGCAGTGGTCTGTTAACCAGGCACATATTGTAACCACTTAACCTGGTTAAAAAATATCCTTTGAAAAGTCTCTGTTACCCATATCCTCAGAGCTATGGAGCTCCTAAGTACCCCCAGAATTTTAAAATAAATTTGATACTAAAGTTCCTGTATCTTAATAACTAATGCATGGATTGCCATGAATCTTGCCACAAATATAGACCATGGCTCTTTTTGATTCATTGCATACATAATGAACATGGAGCATTTCATCAGTTCCTGCAGACTGTTGGCGCCACCTGTAATTTTTTCCAATATACTTTCAAATATATCCTTTGTTTAAGTTTTAGGACCATCACCTTTGTCCCTTGTATTCAGCTGAGCATCATGGCTCTTTGGCTGATTGTTAGAGAATTATTTATATCATTTACACAATTTTTATAATTTTTTTTATTACTCTTAGGTCCTTGGCCTTTTTTGCCCTTATTGCATGATTAAATTGTTTTAGTCCACAATTTTTATATATTACAGAGTACAATATATACTTATTGTAACCGCCAAATCAAAGAATTGTGGATTCTTTTTTTTCTACATGGTTCAGCCAATGCCACTGTGTTAGTTTCATGAGAATCCTCTCACACACTTGGACCAAAATTTCCAAAACCTGGCATACGGTAGTTATTCACTTGTGCACCTTTGTAGTTGTGCCTACCAAAGACTGGTGGTGCCACCTGCCGTCCTTATTGGGCAGTATGAATCTGGGTGTCTTTTAATTCTAACACCCCATATCTCAGGAGTGGTTCAATGTATTGAGCTGAAATTTTGCATATTCAATCCATAGATCTTGGATCTTTCCATTTTGTAGTCATCTAGACTGGTGGTGTCCATCCATGTAATTGCGATCCATTTGTCTTAGTGATTGGTTCAACTTAATGGCCTGAAATTGTGCATGTCCATAGATCTTGCATGGATACCTCCATCTTACTGGTGGTACCATCCATGTGTTTGCTTTAGTTGAAAATTGCTCATATCTCAGGAGTGGTTTAACGATTGGTCTGATATTTGGAAAGTACATCCAACCTGGGAAGTTCTCACACACTAGACAGATGGCCCAACCTACCTTACTGTTTTCAAAGTATAAATAAATTAATGCTCTTTTCTCAGGAGTAATTTGCCGTATTGGCCTGACATTGTGCATGTTGATAGACCTCGAATACTGGTGGTGCCATCTTTGATTGTTTTCATGCAGTGCCCATCCATATGTTTGCTTTGGGTGAATATTGCTCATATCTCATGAGTGGTTCAATGTTTTGGTCTGAAATGTGGCATGTACATCAATTTTCGAGAGTTATCTTGTAAACTAGACAGATGGCACCACCTACCTTATCATTTTCAAAGTCTAAATTAAAGCCCCTTTTTTAAATTGTGCATGTCCATAGATCTTTGATACCTCCATCTTGTATTTGAGACTAATGGCGGAATCTGCATCTGTTATTGCGTTCATCCAGTTTTGCTTGGGTAAATATCCCTCAAATCTAAGGAGTTGATGGATGCATTAGCCAGAAATTTTGGCATGTTTATCCGTCTTGATAGCTTTGTTGTAGACCAGAAGGGTGGTGCCACCTGCTGTTCTGATTTAAAAGAAAACATTGATGCACTTTTACTCAGTGGTAAATTGCTATCTCAGCCTGAAACCTTGTATGGTGTATCCCTCTGTTAATATATTTTTGGAGGAAATTGCACATGAATGAGGAGTTTATTTGGCATCACTGGTGTCAAAAATTGGAGAAATGTCATGTCAGGAACATTTTATGCCTTAATCTATACCATATGCCTCGATCTATGATATGGCTGATACACATAGTCGTTTAATGACTACCTGTTATCAAGTTATATTTAGTTTATGCTCATTTGTAAAATATACAATTTTAATTTTTTTGCTCCATTTATATCGGTTAAGATATATAATGTGTATTATTATATACAAATATTTTATAGGGTTTCCAATATTCCCAGTGTGTATATCAAATGCATATTACTTTCATATAGTTGAAATACTGATAATTTTATAAATATTTGATCATGAGAGGCTGCTGCATCTTGCCTATAGTCCATGAGAGTGTACATGCAGAATTTGTCTTAAATTTATACATTTAGTATTTGATTATCACCAAGTAGCAAGGCCATTTCCTCTTAGCTTTTCAAATGCTAATATATTAAAAAAATAGAAATAAGTACATATTGAATTTGCTTATCTCATACAAGGTTCAGCTGAGCCCTGTGACCCATGGGTACCTTGTTGAAATTAAGATATTAAATATGATGAAATGCAAGGATTTTGTACAATTCAACAGACAAGAAATTATGATACTTAAAGATAAATTAATGTTTTTCAATTAAAATTTTTAGGTTGTAGATCCTAAGCTTTATATATTGCAGATTTATAAATACTAATTAAATTTATAAAAGTTATACAAATGTAATAAAACAGTCTGATATAACACAAGTGCTCAGGTCACTTGATTGCTCATAAAGTGAGGAATATATAACCGATAGCTTAGGATCTCTGCAACAGAAGAGTTGAAAACCATTTGCATTTTCTTTATGAAATTAATAAGATATAAGTTAAATATATATTTGGAAATTATTTTGACTATATTGAAAGTTATTATTCAAACTGACATTATGGATACCCGATTGGATAAACCACCTGGCCAGCTTACCAGTGAGTGTAATGTGTCCTGCAGGGTGGAATTCTAATAGATTCATTTTTAAATGCCAGCCTTATGATGGAAGTATTATGGGATACCAACCATCAATCCATTAAATCTTAGTGTCCCAACAATAACTTATCGAGGTTTCAATGGATTTTCATCAAAGTCACCATTATATAAACTACTTACCAACAGATTATCTCGCCCCAGTTCAATCATAGGCAAAATCCAAAAATTTAATAATAGGGTATAAGGGTCACTATGATTACCTAACAAGAATACAAACAATTTCAATAAAACTCATCAGAAATGTTAATCATTAAATATCTCACCTAAGTTTGATATCCAGTGAAATCCATGCATCTTTAATAAGGTCACAGGTAACCTCACTTTGGAGGCACCTTGGTGATTCAAACAAAAATTCTGTGGATTTTGATGAAACACATTATAAATATTTTTACCAATAGAGTTTCTTAACTCATTAAATTCTTAGAAGGTTTCAAGCATATTTAATTAGGACAAAGGTTACCAGGCTGTTTTGCACAGGCCACATTCTTTGTGGTGTTGCTGCGATAAATTACAAAGAATATGAAGGAGATTGATAAAACTTGTTAAAAAAGTTTATAATATTTATTGCCTAAGTTTGATTTCCAGTGAAATCCATACATAATGACTTCAGAGGTCACTGCACTTTTGAGGCACATTGGTGACTAAACAGATATTCTATGGATTTTCATACATATTTTACCAACAGAGTTTCTCACCAGAATTATATTTTCATCAAAATTCACACATATTTAATGAGGTCAGAGCTCACTGCACTTTGGAGGCATCGTGTTGACTTAAAAAAAACCTGAGGATTTTCATGAAACTCATACAAATTAACCAACAGACTTTCTCACCTTAATTACATTTTCATCGAAATATTTAATGAGGTACGAGGTCAACAGATACAAGACAGACGTATTCATATTTGCAGTAGTCATACCCTGACAGGAGGCACTAAAAGCAATTTTTCAAATATGTGGAATTAAATAACTCTTGAAAGATCAGCTGGGGTGATTTTCTTAGTGAAAATAAAATTGCTGGAGTAAATTATTCAGATACCAAAAATTTTCTTTGCCAAGGCATTACCCTTATTATGGGATATTCAGAAATGCAGCATTTTCCTTTTTATAAAATTCTCAAGATCCAGATTTGCTATAGATCATTTTCACAATTTAATCAGTTGCTGCTGGTATCATTGATGTGATATCCTGAAAATTTCATCAAAATCTGTTCATGACATTTTGAATAATGTTGCTAAAAGACAATCCAGTGTCTGCAAAAGCATAACCACCCCCCCCCCCCCCCCCCCCGTGGAGGTAAATATAAATACCAGCCAGATTTCAGCTGCCAAACAGTTGAGTATATTTTTAGCTATAGCGATCATTCTTTGTCTCTCGTCCGTCCAGCCGTCCAGTCGTCTGGCTGTCCTTGAACAGGGCACAAACCCTAACCGCTGGACCAGGAATCTTCTAACTTGACATCCTGGGGAAACCTGAAATTAGATCTCTGTTACCCATATTCTTCGGGCTATGGGGCTCCAAAGTACCCCCCAGAATAATGGAAAATTTGATACAAAAGCTCTAGCATCTGAACAACTAATGCATTGATCACCTTGATTTTTGCATGGATATTTATCATGGAGTGTTTCATCAGTTTCTGCAGACTCTTTGCGCGCTGACCTGTATTTTTTCAATTTTTACAATTTTTCTCTCTATTTTTGAGACCCCTTAAGATGTGGTCATCTGTTAAAAGGGCACAAATCATAACAATTGGACCTAGAATCTTCTCTCTTGACATGCAGGGAGGCCCATAAAAGTCCCTGTGGAAACCTGAAATTAGGTCTTTGTTACCCATAACCTCTGATCTATGGGGGCTCCGAAGTACCCCCCAGAATAATTTGAAAATTTGATACAAAAGCTGAAGTAACTGAATAACTATTGCATCAATCACCATGATTTTTTTGCATGGATATTGATCATGGAATGTTTCATCAGTTTCTGCAGTCTGGTGGCGCCACCTGTTTTTTTTTTATTTTTACGAATTTTTTTCTCTATTTTTGAGACCTCTTAAGATGTGGTCATCGGTTAACAGGACACAAATCGTAACGACTGGACCTAGAATCTTCTCCGTTGATATGCAGGGAGGCCCATAAAAGTCTCTTTGGAAACAGGAAATTAGGTCTCTGTTAACCATAACCTCTAAGCTATGGCCGGGCTCCAAAGTACCCCCCAGAATAATGGAAAATTTGATACGGCAAAAGCTCAAGTATCTGAACAACTATTGCATTGATTACCATGATTCTTTGCATGGATATTGATCATGGAATGTGTCATCAGTTTCTGCAGTCTGGTTGTGCCACCTGTAATTTTCGATTTTTACGAATTTTTTTCTCTATTTTTGAGTTGTCAGTTGTTAACATGGCACGAATCGTAACTGCTGGACTTGGAATCTTCTCACTTGACATCAAGGGAGGTCCATGAAAAATCTCTGTGGAAATGTGAAATGAGGTCTCTGTTACCCATATTCTCGGAGCTATAGGGCTAATAAGTATACCTCACAGAATAATTCAAAATTTGATACAAACGCTCCAGTATCTGAATAACTAATGTATTGATCACCATGATTTTTTGCATGCATAATGATCATGGACCATTTCTTCAGTTCCTGCGCCACCTGTATTTTTTTAGCTCAGCTGACTATAAGTCATCTGAGCTATAGTCGTGGTCCTTTGTCCATTGGCTGTCCGTCCGTCCATCCGTCTGTCCATCCGTCCGTCCGTTAAACTGGCACGTTTTGAAACCATAAGACCTAGGAATCCAAAATTCGGCATAATGTTAGATGTCCTCAAGATCTCCTACCAAGCTGAAAACTGGGTCTTTGTGACTTCGTTCTTTTGAGAAATAAAGGAAAAACCTCAATTTTTTATTAAAAACCTGTTTTCACACTTCAGGACTGCCTAATATCAAAACCACTCATCTGGTTTTCCTCATATTTACCATAAATATTCCTGTATATAGTTCCTATGTACATGCCAGAAATTAGGTCTGTATTATATAATTTAAAAAAGGTATGTGCCCAAACATAAGCATTCTGTAAAAAATCAGGAAAGATATTTGATCACTTAATACAAAACATGTTAAAGCTAAGGACTATTTTTCCAGTAATATAACTTTAATTAATAAAAATTAAATTGTATACCCAAAATTAGATCAAAATCTTTTAAATTTTTTAAAATATTAGCAAAAATAAAAAATTAGTATCTTAAATTTTGCCCAAATTTGACCATGGCACATTTTTTTCCTGTAACTGCTGTGTATTTAATTTTCACAACATGTTTTTGTTATCATTTCACCTGTTAACACTAAAAATCTGAAATCAGTTGAACAAAAACTGTAGATTTTATTCAAGTTTTCAAGCACCATGTCACATATTATTTACATCATGCTAGTGTAATGCAGTTTGCTAGAGCTCAGCTCCCCAGCTTCAGCTCTCAGTTCCTAAAATTTGACATACAGTTAGATGTCTCCAAAATCCCATACCATGCTAAGAAATTGGTCACTAGTACTTAATTCCTTTTGGATATTAATGAAAAACTTTATTTCTCCATTCAAAACCCATTTTTACACAAGACTGCCTAATATCAAAACCACTGATCTGACTTTGATCATATATAATATAAATATTTTTCTATTCATTCGCTATGCACATGCCAGAAATGATGTCAGTATTGCGTGATTGTTTTAAGTTATGGGCCTAAATATGATGCATTTTATAAAAAATCAAAAAAATTTATTTACTCCCTCAACAAAAGGATTGCTGAAGCTAGAGATTTTTTGGAACATTATTTAATCAAGATTCAATTGAATACCCAAAATTAGTTCTGAATTTTTCAAATTTTTTAAGTAATTAATATAAATACAAAATTATTACCTTAAATTTTGCCCAATTTTGACCATGGCACGTTTGTTTCCTGTGAGCAGTGTTGATATAATTTTCATATAATGCGTACATACGGATTTCATCTTTGTAGTTTAGAAAGCTGAAAGAAATTGGCCAAATATTGTAGCTTTTATTAATGTTTTTATGAGACCATGTCAGAACCAGGCTCTCAAAACCCCCTCTTCAGTCACCTCTATGTTGACCTTATTGACCTTTCAGCAAATTATGCACGCTTGAGGGAGGCATACACATGGGCAGCCAGGCAGCTTATGGCCAGCCACAGTTGATCCAGGTGTCCAACCCAACTTATCTAGTAGTTGTTTTGACCAACAACATAACAAGAAACTATAAATTAATAAATTTTTATCAGTTTTTAATAACAAATTAAAGAAAAATTAATAGAAAAGGAATTTGTTAGTTGTTGAGTAACAGGAAGTTAACTTGCAGTTACTGATGATGTAAGAATCTTGTATGGAGTTGATCCAGGTGTCCAACCCAACTTATCTAGTAGTTGTTTTGACCAACAACATAACAAGAAACTATACATTAATAAATTTTTATTGGTTTTTAATAACAAATTAAAGAAAAATTAATAGAAAAGGAATTTGTTAGTTGTTGAGTAACAGGAAGTTAACTTGCAGTTACTGATGATGTAAGAATCTTGTATGGATGGATAGAATTTCAAGTATTCCAAATAACACCATGCAGTCACCTGTGGTATTTTTCAGTTCAATTTTTAATGATAACAAAAATAAATCATTATTCATTACTAATCATTAGGGATCATATGAAGGAAATTAATGATAGACAAAGATACAGCTGATAATATTAATCTAGATTCATACTGTGTCTAGTGTGTAGATTGATGTGAAAGTAATCCAAAGTGAATATATTACATTTTTTTTTTTTAATATAAATAAAAGCCATAAAACCAGGTACTAATGATCATTATTTAGATTTGTGAATTTTGTATATTCTGGATTCTCAACATCATTGTTTGACTAATACTGAATAAATACCGGACATGGTGCAAATACTTTGCAAATGTATTTGAATACGAATATGAATCATTATAAAATTTCTTGCATAAGAATGGGAATTCAAGTAAAAATGAAAGTATTTGAATACCAGTGCAAATACTTTCAAAATATATTCATGAATGCATTATGAATATATTCTATAATATTATTTTAATAATCATTTCAGTTGAATTTTATTTAAAAAAAAATCATGATTCTCTTATTATTTTTAATAAAAAATTATATTGGCACAATATTTGTTATTAAATTTTAATAAATAGTTAACCTCTTATATTATATGTGCTGCTTATAAGTTATATGGCCAAGTCAAAATCTATGTGACAATAGTACTTCATTTGTCAATAAAATAAATGAAATCAATCCTCTTTCCTGTCTCCAAAGATACTATCAAAATTATACATAAGCTAAACACCAACAATTAACTCATAATTAAGCTTTTATTTATTACCACACAAAACCAGCATGTGCCGCATTTCCAAATCATTTTTTTTATCATATATAACAGCTGAGCGCCGTGACCCATGGGTCCCGTGATTCAAATTTTCACACATTTTTTTCTCTATTTTTTAGACCTTCAAATAAAGCATCATCTGTAAACAAGGCACAAATCGTAACCTCTGGACCTAGAATCTTTATACTTGACATCTAGTGAGGTCATTGAAAAATATTCTTGGAAATCTGAAATAAGGTCTCTGTTACCTATATTGTCTAAGCTATGGGGCTTGAAAGTACCCCAAAGAATAATTATAAATTTGATATAAACACTCCAGTATCTGAATAACTAATGCATTGATCACCATGATTCTTTGCATGCTAACTGATCATGGACTGTTTCTTCAGTTCCTGCAGACTGGTGGCGCCGCCTGTTTTTTTTCAAATTTTCAAGCATGTTTTTTCTATTTTTGAGACCATTCAAATATAGGGTCATCTGTTAACAGGGCACAAATCATCACTGTTTGACCTAGAATCTTCTAACTTATCACTTAAAGAGGTCAATGAAAAGGCTTCATCCATACCTGAAATTAGGTCTCTGTTACCCATATCCTCCATGGTATTTGGCTTGTAAGAATAATTAAAAATGTGATACAAAAGCTTCATTGTTTGAATATTTAATTCATTAATTGCTATGATTCTTTGCCTGCTTTTTGATCATTGAGTGCTTCATCAGTTCCTGTAGACTAATGGCCCCACCTGTATTTTTCGAATTTTCAAGCATTTTTTTTTCTATTTTTGAGACCTTCAAATGAAGCAGTCATCTGTAAACAAGGCAAAAATTGTCACTGTTTGACCTAGAATCTTCTTACTTGACAACAAGGGAGGTCCATGTCAATTTTATGGAAAACTGAAATTAGGTTTCACTCTAGGCATGCAGGGAGGCCCATGGAAATTCCCCTTGGAAACTTGAAATTAGTTCTCTGTTATCCATAACCTCTGAGCTATGTAACCTCTGAGCTATGTGGCCCTGAAGTACCCCCCAGAATAATGTAAAATTTGATACAAAAGCTTGGGTAACTGAACAACTATTGAATTGATCACCATGATTCTTTGCATGGATATTGATCATGGAATGTTTCATCAGTTTCTGCAGTCTGGTGGCACCACCTGTATTTTTTTAATTTTTTTATTTTTTTCTCTTTTTTTTTGAGACCTCTTAAGATGCGGTCATCTGTTAACAGGCCACAAATCTTAACCACTGACCTGGAATCTTCTAACTTTATATCAAGAAAGGTCCATGAAAAATCTCCTTGAAAATTTAAGTTAGGTCTCTGTTACCCATATCCTTCGAGCTATGGGGCTCCGAAGTACCCCTCAGAATAATGCAAAATTGGATACAAAAGCTCAAGTATCTGAATAACTACTGCATTGATCACCATTGATCACCATTTGCATGAATATTGATCATGGGATGTTCCATCCCTTCCTGCAGACTGGTGGCACCACCTGTATTTTTTTCCAATTTTCATGAATTTTTTTCTCAATTTTGAGACCTGCAGTGAAACGGTCATCTATTAACAGGGCACAGATAGTAACCGCTGGACCTGGAATCTTTTCACTTCAAATCTAGGAAGGTCCATGAATAATCTTCTTGGAAACCAGAAATTTGGTCTCTGTAACCAATATTCTTTTAGCTATGAGGCTGTGAAGTACCCCCTTCCCTAGAATAATCAAAATTTTGATACAAAAGCTCAAGTATCGGAATAACTACTGCATTGATCACCATGATTATGTGGATGAACATTCATTATGGGGTGTTGCATCACCTCCTGCAGACTGGTGATACCACCTGTATTTTTTCCATTTTAACTCAGCTGACTGAAAGTCATCTGAGCTATAGCGATCATTCTTTGTCTGTCATCTGTCCGGCCGTTAACAGAGCACAAATCATAACTGCTGGACCTGGAATCTTCTAGCTTGGCATCCTGGGAGGTCCATAAAAAATCTCTTTGATTGCTATGATTCTTTGCATACTTTTTGATCATGGAGTGCTTCATCAGTTCCTGTAGACTGATGGCCCATCCCCTCTCCCACCCATGAGGCATGTTGTTTTCAGTGCCATCTTCTATCATTGTCATCCTCATCTGTAGGATATCTTGTAAAAGCTTTATATTTTTAAGGTCTGCATATTTTCTGCCAAAATTTAAAACACTCAATTGTTCATATGGCCTCGGAGGAGTTTGAAAACCAGTGACCTCAGCCTTCATATTCAAGGTAAAATATGCCGAAATGTGAAATTTTTGTGAACCCCTAACTTTTGAGGTATTCCATATTTTTTCCTCAAATTTGGTACACATATTGTTCATGCCTAGTTCTTGGAAAATTTTGAAAACCTTTGACAATGACCATCATCTTCAACGTCAAATCTGCCAAAATGTAAAATTTTTTTAACCCCATAACTTTTGAAGTATTAAACATTTTGTCCTAAAATTTTGGTACAGCAATTGTTCCTACTAAAATCAAGGACAAGTTAAAAAAAAAACAGTGACCTTGACCTTCATCTTCAAGATCAAATCTGCAGAAATATGACATTTTTGTGAACCCCATAACTTTTGAAGTATTCCACATTTTGTCCTCAAGTTTGGTACACCAGTTGTTCCTACCATGTTCTTGGACAAGTTCAAACCTGGTGACCTTGACCTTTCCCATCAATGTAAAAATTCTTGAAATGTAAAATTTTTATGAACCCCATATCTTTTGTAGTATTTTCAATTTTGTCCTAAAATTTTGTACAACAATTGTTACTACCAAGCTGTCAGACAAGTTTGAAACCTGGTGACCTTGATCAGGATCTTCAGTGGAATTATAGTTATTGTCTTGTGGACGAGATAACTTTTGAAGTGCTGCATATTTTCCTCCAAAATTTGAAACACTCATTGTACCTACCAAAATCTTGGATGTGATAGAAATCCTGTGACCTTGAACCTTGATCTTTAAGGTCAAAACATGCATTTCTAGGCTTATTGTGACCAAAATAACTCTGCAAGTACTGAAGATTTTTCTTCAAATTTGACACACAAGTTTTTCTGCCAGAATGCCATCAGAGTTTGAAAAGCAGTGACCTTGACCTTCAAAGTCTAATCTGCTGAGATCTAGATTCATTGTTTTGAGATATTGCATATTTTACCCCTAATGTTTTGGGATGAACCATAGGGATGAGACATAACAGGGCACAAATCATGAGTGTTGGACGTAGAATCTTCTAACTGATATCATTAGAGTTCCATGAAAATATCCTTGGAAAATTGAAATTAGGTCATGGTTAACTATATTTTGTAAATTAGGGGAGAAAACATGAGCACCAAGTGAGTCAGGTGGGGCACAAATTGTATCCATTTGGCCTAAAATTATCATACATGACTTTCAGAGAGGTCCCCAAAAATCTCCTTGGAAACCGGATATGTCACTCTGACCCATTTTCTAAAAGCTGTGTGAAAGAACTTGGTTTTAACAATAAATTTGTCAAGAGGGCATAAATGGTAGCAGCTGCATGTAGATTAAGGTCACTGAAACCTATATCTAAGGGTTATTGGCAAAATACATGATTTTGACTCTGGGAGTCTTTTTGCCCATTGTTCACGGCTCCTTGAATTCAGCTAAGCGTCATGGCCCAATGGCCACTTGTCAGCTTGGTACTGTGTCTCATGGGGAGTTTTTTGGACAAACTGGAGCATCTTGATCCATGGGTATTTTGTTTATTGCAGTTTGCTTTATAACCCCTTCTTTTCCCATCATTTGATTTTGTTTTCTTCTTTGCAGGTCTCAATGCCGAAAATCTTAAAAAATATCTAATACAAGCGTACAATCCAAACAAAAAGAAAATTTACAGACCCCACCTCAGACCAGCCAACTGGCCCACCACCGTGACTTGGCGCTCAATCAGCACACTCAGTAAGTCAACTTTTTTATATTTGACGGCTTTGGTCAAGTACAGGGGTCTGTACATCATTAAAATACTTCAACTTTTGACAAGTACAAGTGCTGAATTTTTATGCTTACTTGAGTACAAGTTCAAGTACAGGAGTCTGTACTTGAATACAGGTACAAACACTTTTATCATTTGTTTCCTTCAGACAGAGAAAATCACTTAAAATGTTCTGAATTTGCTGCCAAGGATGTGCACACCTGTCATTAATATTGATTCCCCAGTGGCCAAGCACAGATATACATGTCATTAATTGATCAGCAGTTCTCAGCAAGAATTCTCATAAATCAATAAATTCCTTATAGATGAGTATAGTAGTCCATTTATAGAAAAAGTCTCTCAGGCAGAATCCCCACCATGCTTTACCATAGGCAAGCCTAACTTATAATTTTAGCGATCACCCTTTATCTGTCGTCTGTCCAGCAGGGCACAAATGTAACCACTAGACCTAGAATCTTCTCACTTGACATCCAGGAAGGTCCATGAAAATCTCCTTTGAAACCCAGAATTAAGTCGGTGTTATCCATATCCTCCAAGATATAGGGCACTAAACTTCTCACCCAGAATAATTAAAAATTTGATACAAAAGCTCCAGTATCTGAATGATTAATGCATTGATCACTATGACTCTTTGCATGCATAATGATCACGGAGTGTTTCATCAGTTCCTGAAGGCTTGTGGTGCCACCTGTATTATTTCAATTTTTTTTTCTCTATATATTTGAGACCTTCAAATAAAGCCCAATCTGTTAACTGGGCACAAATTGTAACTGCTGAACCTAGAATCTTCATCCTTTACATCTAGGAAGGTCCATGAAAAATATCCTTTGAAACTTGAAATCACGCCTTGGCTAAGCTTGGCTTATCTTCCACTCAGCCCTGCACCTCCCCCCCCCCCCCCCTCCAGCATGATGCATACACTTGGTGAATGTTATAACCTTTCTATATTTGATTCATTCTAATTTGCATATTGAATTTTTATATTCTGTCACAGTGGGTTACAATGATTAAAGTGCATATTTATATTTGTCAACAAAGTTGTGTATTTCTGTAAAAGTGTAGATGAGGAATTCCTTATTTCAAAGGAGTAAAAACTTTGAATTCTTTTCAAAGGTGTGAAATTGAATAATAATTCCAGTATTAAATTATAGTTGAGATAATAATCAGCATAATTATATTGTTTCCTCTCATCCAACCAACAGTGTCTATACCAGATTAAGACAGGGAATTTTGAAAATCAGATTTACTGAATCTTTTATTCTAGTTAATAAAATTAAGCATGTACTGAAAATTCCAATGAACAATACTTTTTTTTTAATGATGATTCAAGGAATAATCTTAAAGATGCCATGTTTAATTGTGGCATTTTAAGCTATTTTATCTTATAAAAATAATTTTCTTTTAAATTCAGTTTAAAAATTTTGTGAATTAAAAAATTATACAGTTTATGTGTTTGCATAATTTGACATGATGTAAGCCAAACTATGGATGAATAATGATGCAACTTACAATTTGAATGAACTTATATTTTCAGATTTTATTAATTGCATATTTTAAAAAAATTAATAAATTAAAAAAAATAATCATATTAAAACTATAAATGCCAAAACTAATATGCTAAAAAATAGGGTTTAATATAAACCATTCTTCCTCTGAATGTGAAGTAAACTTAAGGTATTAGTCCTTTCTGTCCACTTGTCTGACCATTTGTAAATATTTCCTATGCAACACAGTAAATCAAAACTGTTACTGTTTTTTATGGCAGTCTTGTCAGAGTATTTGTTTTGCACTCATTTATTGAGAACTTAACTAACCAAGTAGGAAGGCCATTTCCTAATAGCTTTAATATGGTAATACATAAGAAAAACAATAATAGTACAAATAAGCATATTTTGCATTTGCTAAAATTTTTCAAACTTCAGCTGAGCACCGTGACCCATTGGTTCCTTGTTTATCCTTTAAGCATTATAGAATTAAGTGAAAATCCTATGTATAAACACTATAATAACACAGATATGTTGTAACTCCGATCATTCTACACACCCCCCCCCCCCCCCACCACCACCACCAATTCCTACATCTGTGGACTGGGGACATTAGTTATATTTCAAATGTATACATTTTATAATAAAAATATACATATATATAATAATATATATTATAAAAAATAGATCCAATTGAACACATGTGTAAACTACTCAACTGTCAACAATTTATCAAAAAGCCAATCATAATCATGGTAATAATATACACCTTATGTTCAAAAACTGCTCACATGCTTCAATTTTAACCATGGAAAAGTGTGCTTTGGTCACAAAATATTATTTGCAACAATTTCTTACTCATCAATACAAACCAATCATGTCAACCATTTATGGCCTTTATTACCTTTTCCTCTTAGACTTTATCTCCATTTGATATTATTTTAGATTTTTACCTAAAAGGTGAACTTCAGCTGAGCACAGTGACCCATGGGTCCTTTGTTAATTTTAAGGTCAATTTAGCTGAGCACAGAGCCCATGGGTCACTTGTTTATTAGTTTTAAATCAATATTTGTTGCCTCATCAGCAGTTCATTATATGGTTATACTTAGGTGTTCCTAAATGAATATTTGGTTATGGATGAAGTGTAAGGACCAGCTTGTTAAATATCCGAGCTACCTATCACCCCTCTTAACTATAAATGGACTAACCCATTCATAAACCAGACCTTTATGCTGATGTACGTGGGCTCCTGAGGAAAATGCAAATAAATCAACTTCTTTGGTGGTTGAATGATCCAGAAGTAGGCCCATGTCTGGTCAGCTTTTGATTAAGTCATTTTGTTTAGCTAAGGAGCTCATCATTAATTGACACAAAATGATATTTTATTAGCCACCGTGGTTATTCTAACTGCCTGTTTATCATGTTTAAGATAACCAATACACTGGCAGTATATGTTTGACTAAGAAAAATTAACCAAATTGTAGTATCTGGCTACAAATTAATACAGGTGGTCTTCCTTTTTCTGTATTCCACAGAGAGAAGCGAGTCGGTCAAGGTGGTGGCAAAAATGATTGGAGATGGTCTGAGTGTGGGGCACCAGAACCAGCAACAGGTGCAGGCGCAGCTCACAGGCCAGCTGGCCACAGCCACAGGTCAGGTCCAGCAACTTCAGGCCAGAGTTCAGGCTTTAAATACTAAAGTAAAAACCCTTGAAAAGCAGCTGGACCTGGCCAATAGCCAGCTGGCCAAGGTCCGTAAGGACCACACTACAACATCAGAGGAGCTGCGCCAGACCAGAGACCGCAATGACGAGTTACAAAGTGAGTTAGATGCGGTCCTGGTCGAAGTGAGTGACCGCCAGGATTCATTCCCCCAGGAAATCATAGATTCTGTCGAAGCATATCGTTCGGTCCAGCGGGGTCAGAAGAGGAGCAGTGTCTTTGACACTGACTCTGAGGACTCTCACCCCACAAAGCGCCTCAGGGTGGGTGTTCATGGGTCTCATAGAGATTCTTGGGAAGTTGCCAGAAGCCCTGTCCCTTCAGTCCATGTGCAGCCCCCTTCTCCCCCCTCTACCCAGGCCTCACACTCCACCCCATTGCCCTCCCTTTCTTCATGGACTATCATAAACACGCCCTCCGTGACATCCACCAGTCCCCGCCCCTCCCCTAGCACCTCCCTAACCCCTGCCCATCAACAACCCTCCACTTCCCCGACCTCCGCCCCGGCCTCAACCCATCTTCATCCATCCACTGCCTCCTCCCCAGCCTCAGTCCGTTCATGTCCTTCCTCCTCCCCCTCTTCCCTGTCATCACCACCCACTACCTCCTCCCCAGTCCCGTCCACTTCCTCTGGTGTCCAGTCAGGACCAGCAGGCCCAGAGTCTAAAAATAAAAGACCAAAAAAGGTATTAAAAGTAAGATCAGTGATTAATAAATGGAAAGACATTTTGACAGAAAAATTTGGTAATGGGTAAAAATATTTGAATTTATATGTAAACACTGTTATTTTTGGCATTGTTTATTTTAGATATATAAAATTTGATTAAAAACCTAAAGAACATTATAAAATTGTTCAAACTTTCTCCTTTGGCATTTTATTAAAAGAAAATTGCTTTCTCTTTTCTCTTTGGCAAAATTTATAAAGGATATTGCCTAAATTAATTAATCTTTGGCACAAAATAAAAATTAAAACCAAATATTTCCTATTGGAACCTGCATGAGCAAGATCTTGTCCTTGCTAGACACCAGATTCATTGGTAATTTCCCAAGGTGTTTTTTTTTCAAAATGTACATGTACTTTCTGTTTCTGCATCAAAATTGGGATAACCTGGGGGAGGGAGGGCTTAGGGGCTGGGTCAAACATATATTTTGGAAAAAGTGTACATGTACTGCTTTGGTTTTTCTAAATGGGGGGAGGGTGGGCCCCGTTTCATCCATCTGCCATTACCATATCATTCATGTCTCATTTTCATTTCATTCATGTAGTTAGTTTTTAGTAGTTTCATTGTGTGCATCATAGCTGGAATTAACTTAATTTGTTTAATATTTTTCACTTCATTTGGCATTTATTTTGGTGGCAATATGATATACATGGATTTATAGTTTTTTAGAAAATCAGGGAAATTCGTATTATTCCTTAACTAAAATATGCCACACTTTACAGTTAAACATGTGTCGGGGACTAAGTGAACTAATAGTCCCAGATTTTGGTATAATTTTATTGTACCTTAATTTAAATGTTTATTGTACCCTTAAATATTTATTGTACCTTTAAATTCAAGCTATGATGCATGTTCCTGGCAGTCACTCACTTATATATAAGGGTGCAACAAATAATAATTCAAAAAATTTTATTGAATTAAATGTCAATTGAGTTCTTTTCCCAATTTTGTCTTTTGATCTCTATATATTTATAAATGTATAATTGTATATCTCAGTGATCCCACTCACATTTTGGAACAGAAAGGAAATTTTGATTATTGCAGAGGAGGTGGTCTCTCTATAATATATATTTTGGTGTACAAATGGAATACACCATAGAATATACAAATTACATGGATTAAGCTTATGAATTGATCTTTATTTTGCCATAAAATGATATCCAATGGCACTCCTGAAAACTGCCATTAAAACGTCATTAAATTTGGGTAAAAACACAGAATTTTTTATTAAGATATTTTGATCCCTATGTGTGTGTATATATAATTATATATTTGTTGCACCTTTATATGCATCTGTTGCTGATTCATATATATATATATTATTTGTATAAATCATATAATTGTTAATATATATAACATTGACACATATTATTTGTAAGGAGGTAACTTAAGCTTGCCATGCACTGTTTAATTTACTGATTTAACATTCCATAGTAAATTGATTGCTCAATAGATTAGACTTCTGAACCATATTTCCTTGATCAGATGTCCAGGGCATTAATTTGCGCTGACTGAAAGCCCTCTGAGCTATAGTGAACACTCTGTCTGTCGTCTGTCTGTAGGTCCATCTGTCCATTAACATGGCACAAAATTGCTGGACCTAGAAACTTCTAACAGAAAACCTATGGAGGTCCATAAAAAATCTCCTATGAAAATCTCATTGGAAACCTGAAATGAGGTCACCATGACCTATATCTTCAAGCTACTGGGTTCAAAAGTACCTTCCAGAATAATTTAAAATTTGATACAAAACTCCAGTATATATGAATAACCAGTGCATTGATTGCCATGATTCTTTCCATGCATATTGATCATGGAGTGTTTCATCTTTCCTTAAGACAGGTGGCACCATCATTTATATACAATTTTTTCTCTATTTTTGAGACCTTCGGATGAAGCAGTCTGTCTGTTAACAAAGCACAAATCATAAGTTTGACCTAGAAACTTCTGTACATCAGCTGAGGTCCTAGGCCAGTCTCCATTGAAATCTAAAATTAGGTCATGATGACCAACATTTTGTGAGCTAGAGGCTTAAAACATGATTTTGAGCACCCTGGCAGTCAGATGGGGCATGGCACAAATTGTATCTGCTAGGCCGAGAATCTTCTTAGATCACACCAATGGAGCACCAAAAACAGTCTTATTGGAAACATGAAATTAGGTCATGGTGACCTTTTATTTGTAAACTATGGGTCAAAAATATGATTTTCAGTAACCCTGAATATACAGGGACATCTTGGGCAGTCTTCATTGAAACCTGAAATAAGGTCATGGTGATCCATATTTGTGTACTACGCAGCCAGAAATCTTAGATAATCTCCATGGAAACCTAAAATTAGGTCACAGTGACCTATATCACTGGCCAAAAACATTTTAAGCACCCAGACAATACTTTAAACTTGGTGCAAAACTTTACTGTTGGACTTAGAATCTTTCGGCTGGACATGTTATCATGGAACTACAGGACATGTAACGGTCCCAAGGCAGCAGAAATCTGGCACTTATAAAGAAGCTACTGATTTCCCCCGGCCTGCTTTGACCATTTATGATGCACTAAAACACCAGGTGGTGGGCCTGTCTGCTGAAAAAAATCTGCTGATGTGACTAGCACCCAACCAAATGCCAGTCATCAACACTCGACAGGCATCAGGCTCTGCCCAGAAACCACATGTGAGGCTATTCTCTCTGAGCCTGTGGCCTGTTCCCACAGTTGCCTGGGTGAAGAGCGGTCACTCAAAACAAAATGAACAACATTGGCTCCATGTATTTCTCCCTTGGCTTTCGATATTGGTAGTAGGCCTATAGGTAAAGGGCTGTGTAAAGAGCTTACGGACATGTTGGTTTGAAGAACTTTAATTGCTGCAGCTGATTTGGGATACCACCTACAACATTAGGCATTCAGATGATAAAATGCCTTTTTTGTGAATGTCCTCCTAGTCTGCTGAGTGTCATGACCCAAGGGTCACTTGTTCAGTCTTGTCTACCTGTTCCACCAGGTCAGGCATCAGTGATATATACACTGGGCTAGACTTTGTTCCTTTTCTACAAGGTTAGTCAGCAGTTTGAGTAGGATTGTCAGATATTATTCTACAGTGATCATTTAAGTTTGTCTCCCTCTGTTTTGCTATAACAAAAGCACCAAAGTAATCAGACACTTTTCTCTTCTGAGAACTGAGAGAAAGGAAACAATTATTTATTCTCACCCAGATAACTGTAATAATTCATAAAGTATTCAAATGCTAATGTAAAAAAATCAATCTTTGACCTCTCCTATACACTTGACCTGCATTAAACATGTTTACTCATAATCATATCCATAACAATGTACATAAAAGTTGAATTGAGGCAGTAAGTTCTTTGTAGGAAATCTTTGACTTAACCCAAAATTGACTAGTAGCATAAGAAAATATATATAAAACAATTCTTTATAGTAACTCTCAAAGTTTCATCTGTAAATAAATATATATGTAGCCAAAGAATTCCACTTGTTTCTTACTGTACATTTTTTCAAACACCTTAGATAAAATCAAATACTTAAGCACAGCAATGTGACATAAAGATACTACAAGTCATTAATAGTGTTTAGAATTGCACGTCTTGGCATTTATGGGTCAGCTATATTTACACCACCACCATGTGGCCAGAGATATTTTGTTTTACCCATAGTTTGTCTGAGTGTAAAAGAAAAACTTAACAGATTTTTGTGTGTATAATTAGGATAACATCCAGGAAACAATGCATTCAGTTATAGGGTTAACCTTGATCACCATCATTTGTTTTTTTTTTCATCCAGAGGTTTTCTTTCTGTTGAGGCACAGTTTTTTGTTGTTGTCCCAGTTGAAGCCCAGATCAGTTGTTACAGTGCTTATGAGGTAATGGAGATGTGGAATCTTGACAAAATATTCCTGTGTTGTCTGTAGTTTGATTAGGATCCTTGAGGAGGAAGTTGTAGTCTCTGACCACTTTCTTTTTTTACATGTTTGTGCCGCAGCCATGGTCTTTGATGGTTTTCTGACTGTTCACTTGTTAGTGAGGCAAAAGTCTTAGTCAATGGAAGCTTCAGTTTGATAATGCTTTATGCTGTTGGCACCTTTGTTATTAGACTCATAAAGGGACCATTATGCCTTGTCTCGGGCATCCTATGTCTTGCTTTTTTTTAAATACTATTTATTATTGACATCATTAAGTAAAAAATAATGATAACATGGATCAGAAATGACATTGCTCTAATGCATGGTCAAGTTTCATCACGTCTTCATGACATGCAGGTTAAAATTCATAAGTAATATCAAGATCAAAGCATTGTTTTATTCAGCAAGAAACATTGAATACTGGACAAAAATTAAGGGATTTTCCCCCCTTATTTTTCTTTATTTTTCATTTTGTTTTATTCTTGAGTCATTGCACCATGTATCCTTTTGAAGACAAATTTGTTTACAAGACAAATCAGCCATGATAAAAAGAACAAAGAGAGTCAAAATCTAAGGAATGGGCTGATTTCTGTTGATAAGTTTCTTGTAAACATGGAAGTTGGTAATTATGATCTTGTTTGTTCCAAAAATCTATCAACAAAGTCTTACAGGTTCAAAGCAACCTGCCAGGCAAAAAAAAAAGTCAGTGGGATGAGTAACATATGTGCATAAAGAAGTACATAACATCACCACATCAGCATAAAAAAAAATATGACAACCCAAAAACAACAAAAAACTGTTTGCACAAACAGCTCGGGTTGTTAAAGACAAAAGCTGGAAAAACATGGTGATGCAAAAACCAATACAAAAAAAGCAAAAACCAAAAAAAAAAAAAAAGAACATGTACAAATGTGCCAGAAAATGTACTCCCCACATGATTCTTGCCTGTGACTTTATCTCAAATGACTCTCAACAATTTCCTAAGTGTTTCACATATAATGACAAAATTTTTCTGTGGACCAAATCTTTGTTACTCCATTCAACTTCAAGGAATATTTGGTGCATTGACCAAGTGATTTTCATCCAAATTAATTTGTCGTCATTTGATTTAATCTTTACTTCATTCGTGATGTTTGATTTTTAATGAAAATTTTAAAAAAAAATGAGACCTTGCATATTAAGGTATCATTGATCAAGTGTCTTCTTTCGTTTGATATTTAATTTTTTTTTTCACTTTTATAATTTTTCATTTGGTCCACCTGCCTTGCCCAGATTCAACAGAACGGCCTGGTTGGTGTGTATAGTTCAATATTTACCAAATAATTTTTGTGTTGTGGTATTAAATGATAAAGTGTACCAGCATTGTCATTTCTTATCCACCTTTTCATTATTTTTTGCTGTGTGATGTCAGTAAAGAATGATATGTCAGATGAAGAGAAAAGGCTAAAATTTTTGAATAAATCCAATAGTAAACAGCATGATCAGCTGTCATAACATGACTACCGTACTTGTTTAAAATTTACTAATAAATGGAGATAGCACAGGCAACTGTAATTGCACTTAGGCGTTTTATTGCATATCATTAGTACTTGTTTTGTTGAGTCAGTTTGAACTTGTTTTTCAGTCTGTTTTGCCTCTTGGCATCCGTTTTTAAAGCACCTTAGGTCAAGGTATTCATTTCTTCTCTTGTTTTTATCAAGCAGTGGTTTTAAACATTGGCAGTGATGGAATCCTAACCTACCAGGAAATGAGTGCATAATCTATTTTTAATGTCTTATTGGGAATTTATTTGCTTCTTCATAAGCTTTGGTGTAAGGGAGCAGGATGGCAAAACTGGCACTTGTTTAATAGGTTTTACACCTGACTTTCTAGAGCACTTGTGAGTTATGTTCCAGCTGGACTAATTAAGTCCTTAAACTGCTGGAGAACAGTGCGGAAAGAACAGGTGATGTTTTGTTAATGTAATATTAGTCTTGCAAAAATAATTCCAGCCATGTTTTGTCATCTCACCACCTTATCCCTCAACCCTTTGAAATTAGTATTTTTTAATTTTCCTGCCATCCTTTAAATTTTCTTTATGATTTCCATGATATTTAAACACTGATCAGAAGTGACCAATTGTATTATTCAGTCAGGATTCTCTCTCTAGAACATTTTGATGTGATTAAGATTTCTGACATTGCCAATTTAAATAATAGGGTTGTACATGTACATACCAATACAAATCTCACAATATGATGTCAATGATGAACAAAATGCTATGTCAGAGTCTGAAAGGCCTAAACCTGAGACATCATGAGTCCCTGTCCTATTATGAATTAACAGAGCAGATATACATTGAACATCTTTTAAACATCTCTCGACATATCTTTCAGCCTTTTCAGTTTACTGTTTTTTAGCAGTTGCATTTATTATCTCACACCATATGATGTCAGTGATGAATAAATGCCAAACCAGAAGATGAGGCTTTAAATCTGAGACATCCTGGGTAACTGTCATATCAAGATTATGTTTGTAGCCTTTTCATTTAACTATTGTTAGCAGTCAGTTAACATAGTGTTTTATAGATAGATCTGCCAAAAAATCCTAGACCTCATAGGCTCATATATGAAAATATTACACAATGATTATAACAAGACAAGGGAAGGCTATTTAAGTATTTATTTTGGTGAAACCTACACCAGGCATGAACCAATAAAATTTGATATACTCTCTGAGAACATGCTGACTTTATTTTTGACTTGCCAATTTTAACAATATTACTGAATATACTAAAACTCACACCATATGATGTCCATGATGAATAAATGCCAAATAAAAAGTCTTAAATTCTGAGACATCATGGATTATTGTCACAGTATGAATTATTTTACCAAAGTACATATACTGTAAGTAATAAAACTGTTGGCCAGTGTTAACAGAAATGAACAACTTTTCCCCCTCAAGGCCTCCATTGTCACCAATCAAATTGAAATTATAACATTTGCAATAAATTAAAAAAATCCTTTTTTGACAGATTCTGTTTTACATACATATTAAATTGTTTCTTTTCTCTCAGTTCTCAGTTGGGTTCCTCATTACCAATACAAGAGAGGGTGCACCAATTATGCTAAATAACAGATGGAGAGCCTTTTATGGTGTCTGTAAACAGAATTAAACATGAAAGGCAAGTTTATTATTATGGGCCCCACTTGAAAAGCAGTGGCCTATAGTGATGGCCTTGTTGTTTTGTTGGGCTGTCCTTCTATTTGTCATAGACACTTTCACATGCAGTGTCTCAGAAAGAATACATTTGATCCATCTCGGATTCATTTGGATTAACAGTTAGGCCTGCTGCCCTATCAATTACTGATCTGACAAAATTCATAAGTGGCCACCAAAGGATAACCAGTGATTTTACTTCAGGCACAGGATCTCAAAGAGGATATGCTTGAACATTCTCAAATACATGGGGATAATTTGTGCTGACAAGGTTAATTACAGACCTTTCCAAATGCCAATATGGCCACTGGATAACAATCAGTGATTATATTTCAGACAAGGTTTCTCAAAGAGGATATGTTTGATCTCTCTCAAATTAACGGGGATGATTTGTGCCTACAAGGTGAATTACAGACATGTCCAAATGCCATTATGGCCAATGGAGCACAATTGGTGATTATATTTCGGACAAAGTATCTCAAAGAGGATATGTTTGCTCTCTCTCAAATTCACGGGGATGATTTGTGCCTACAAGGTAAATTACAGACCTGTCCAAGTTTCAATATGGCCTTGGAGCACAATCAGTGATTATATTTCAGACAAAGTCTCTCAAATGGATACATATATATATGTGTTTGAACTTTCTCAGATTCATGGGGATAGTTTATGCCTAAGAGGGCTTTGTCTCATCTGATGACAGACCCAATGGAAATCCAGTATCTCAAGAGAATATATTTGGTCTTCCTCAAATTCACAAAAATGATTGGCTTTAGCCCTATTAATTACTGACCATAGTCAAAGTCCATTATCGCTGCTGGTGCAAATTTGATTTTCATTCATGTGCAGTATATGAAACATTACCTGTGATTTTTTATCAAATTCAGAGGGATGATTGGTGTCTATGCCAACTCCAGCCCTGTCCAGTTTCAGGCCTGTCCTAGCTGTATGAAAGACTGCCACCACAGTGGAAGCATTGATTTTCTTTCACACACAGCATTCCAAAGAGAATTGGTTACAGGGATAATTAGTGCCTATTATGGCTACAATCCTGACCTGTCCAATGGTATGAATATAAGTCATATAACTCACCCCCCAGATGGCAGTACCTATCCCACACAGATTTATGCAGCCATATGCATATCAACATGGCCAGTTTAATTAAGTGTATAACTTGAGTAAGTAATAAAATATTGTTAAGAACTGCTAACTACTTTGTGCAGACTGATGATGTTTCTCTTAATAAATATGTTAGTCCCTGTGGTTCTAATTCTGCTGCATGGTAGCACTGGAAATGATTCATGTGACATGGCAAGCTTAAGTTACCTCCATTTATGTCTTTATGCATTGTATTACAAAACAGTTTCATGTGTCTTATTATTCAATGATACCATATAACAGTATGTTATATTGGATTGTTTATATACATACAATAAGTATGGGACATTACCATGGTAACTTGGTAACAGCTAAAGGTGTCATATGACAATGTTATATATGTATTGATGGTGTAGACAGTATATGTCACAGTACCTTTCCAACACAGGTTTATGTTGCCATATGCATACCAACAGGGCCACTCAGTGGTAGTGCATTGTATTGGCCTGAGATTAAGAGTGTCCACAAAGCTTTGATAGCTTTATCTTGTGCACAACACTGTTTTGTGTACCACTCAGTGGTAGTGTGATATATTGGCCTGAGATTATGAGTGTCCACAAAGCTTTGCTAGCTTTATCTTGTACACAACACTGTTTTGTGTACCACTCAGTGGTAGTGTGATGTATTGGCCTGAGATTATGAGTGTCCACAAAGCTAGATAGCTTCATCTTTTACACACCACTGTTATGTGTGATGTATTGGCCTGAAATTATGAGTGTCGCCAAAGCAATTAATAGCTTTTTCTTGAACACAACACTTTTTTGTGTACCACTCAGTAGTGGTGTAATGTATTGGCCTGAGATTATGAGTGTACAAAAAGCTTTAATAGCTTTATCTTGTATACATGATATGTGTACCACTCAGTGCTAGTGGATGTATTGGCCTGAGATTATGAGTGTCCACAAAGCTTTGATAGCTTTATCTTGTACACAACATGTTTTGTGTACCACTCAGTGGTAGTGTGATATATTGGCCTGAGATTATGAGTGTCCACAAAGCTTTGCTAGCTTTATCTTGTACACAACACTGTTTTGTGTACCACTCAGTTGTAGTGTGATGTATTGGCCTGAGATTATGAGTGTCCACAAAGCTAGATAGCTTCATCTTTTACACACCACTGTTATGTGTGATGTATTGGCCTGAAATTATGAGTGTCGCCAAAGCAATTAATAGCTTTTTCTTGAACACAACTTTTTTTGTGTACCACTCAGTAGTGGTGTAATGTATTGGCCTGAGATTATGAGTGTACAAAAAGCTTTAATAGCTTTATCTTGTATACATGATATGTGTACCACTCAGTGCTAGTGGATGTATTGGCCTGAGATTATGAGTGTCCACAAAGCTTTGATAGCTTTATCTTGTACACAACATGTTTTGTGTACCACTCAGTGGTAGTGGATGTATTGGCCTGAGATTATGAGTGTCCACAAAGCTTTGATAGCTTTCTCTTGTACACAACACTGTTTTGTGTACCATTCAGTGGTAGTGTGTTGTATTGGCCTGAGATTATGAGTGTCCACAAAGCTTTGATAGCTTTCTCTTGTACACAACACTGTTTTGTGTACCACTCAGTGGTAGTGTGATGTATTGGCCTGAGATTATGAGTGTCCACAAAGCTTTGATAGCTTTATCTTGTACACAACATGTTTTGTGTACCACTCAGTGGTAGTGGATGTATTGGCCTGAGATTATGAGTGTCCACAAAGCTTTGATAGCTTTATCTTGTACACAACATGTTTTGTGTACCACTCAGTGGTAGTGGATGTATTGGCCTGAGATTATGAGTGTCCACAAAGCTTTGATAGCTTTCTCTTGTACACAACACTGTTTTGTGTACCATTCAGTGGTAGTGTGTTGTATTGGCCTGAGATTATGAGTGTCCATAAAGCTTTGATAGCTTTCTCTTGTACACAACACTGTTTTGTGTACCACTCAGTGGTAGTGTGATGTATTGGCCTGAGATTATGAGTGTCCACAAAGCTTTGCTAGCTTTATCTTGTACACAACACTGTTTTGTGTACCACTCAGTGGTAGTGTGATGTATTGGCCTGAGATTATGTGTGTCCACAAAGCTTTGCTAGCTTTATCTTGTACACAACACTGTTAAGTGTACCACTCAGTGCTAGTGGATGTATTGGCCTGAGATTATGAGTGTCCACTCAGTATTTTGTACACAACACTGTATTGTATACCACTTGTCAGTGGTAGCGTGATGTATTGGCCTGAGATTATGAGTGTACACAAAGCTTTGATAGCTTTATCTTATACACAACATGTTTTGTGTACCACTCAGTGGTAGTAGATGTATTGGCCTGAGATTATAAGTGTCTGCAAAGCTTTGATAGCTTTATCTTGTACACATGTTATGTGGACCACTCGGTGGTAATGTGATGTATTGGCCTGAAATTATGAGTGTCCACAAACTTTGATAGCTTTATTTTGTACACAACACTGTTAAGTGTACCACTCAGTGCTAGTGGATGTATTGGCCTGAGATTATGAGTGTCCACAAAGCTTTAATAGCTTTATCTTGTACACAACACTGTTAACTGAGATTATGAGTGTCCACTCAGTATTTTGTACACAACACTGTATTGTGTAACACTTGTCAATGGTAGTGTGATGTATTGGCCTGAAATTATGAGTGTACACAAAGCTTTGATAGGTTTATCTTATACACAACATGTTTTGTGTACCACTCAGTGGTAGTGGATGTATTGGCCTGAGATTATGAGTGTCTGCAAAGCTTTGATAGCTTTATCTTGTACACATGTTATGTGGACCACTCGGTGGTAATGTGATGTATTGGCCTGAAATTATGAATGTCCACAAACTTTGATAGCTTTATTTTGTACACAACACTGTTAAGTGTACCACTCAGTGCTAGTGGATGTATTGGCCTGAGATTATGAGTGTCCACAAAGCTTTAATAGCTTTATCTTGTACACAACACTGTTAAGTGTACCACTCAGTGGTAGTGGATGTATTGGCCTGAGATTATGAGTGTATACTCAGTATTTTGTACACAACACTGTATTGTGTAACACTTGTCAGTGGTAGTGTGATGTATTGGCCTGAGATTATGAGTGTACACAAAGCTTTGATAGCTTTATCTTATACAAAACATGTTTTGTGTACCACTCAGTGGTAGTGGATGTATTGGCCTGAGATTATGAGTGTCTGCAAAGCTTTGCTAGCTTTATCTTGTACACAACACTGTTAAGTGTACCACTCAGTGCTAGTGGATGTATTGGCCTGAGATTATGAGTGTCCACTCAGTATTTTGTACACAACACTGTATTGTATACCACTTGTCAGTGGTAGTGTGATGTATTGGCCTGAGATTATGAGTGTACACAAAGCTTTGATAGCTTTATCTTATACAAAACATGTTTTGTGTACCACTCAGTGGTAGTGGATGTATTGGCCTGAGATTATGAGTGTCTGCAAAGCTTTGCTAGCTTTATCTTGTACACAACACTGTTAAGTGTACCACTCAGTGCTAGTGGATGTATTGGCCTGAGATTATGAGTGTCCACTCAGTATTTTGTACACAACACTGTATTGTATACCACTTGTCAGTGGTAGTGTGATGTATTGGCCTGAGATTATGAGTGTACACAAAGCTTTGATAGCTTTATCTTATACACAACATGTTTTGTGTACCACTCAGTGGTAGTAGATGTATTGGCCTGAGATTATGAGTGTCTGCAAAGCTTTGATAGCTTTATCTTGTACACATGTTATGTGGACCACTCGGTGGTAATGTGATGTATTGGCCTGAAATAATGAGTGTCCACAAACTTTGATAGCTTTATTTTGTACACAACACTGTTAAGTGTACCACTCAGTGCTAGTGGATGTATTGGCCTGAGATTATGAGTGTCCACAAAGCTTTAATAGCTTTATCTTGTACACAACACTGTTAAGTGTACCACTCAGTTGTAGTGGATGTATTGGCCTGAGATTATGAGTGTCCACTCAGTATTTTGTACACAACACTGTATTGTGTAACACTTGTCAGTGGTAGTGTGATGTATTGGCCTGAGATTATGAGTGTACACAAAGCTTTGATAGCTTTATCTTGTACACATGTTATGTGGACCACTCGGTGGTAGTGTGATGTATTGGCCTGAAATTATGAGTGTCCACAAACTTTGATAGCTTTATTTTGTACACAACACTGTTAAGTGTACCACTCAGTGCTAGTGGATGTATTGGCCTGAGATTATGAGTGTACACAAAGCTTTGATAGCTTTATCTTATACACAACATGTTTTGTTTGCCACTCAGTGGTAGTGGATGTATTGGCCTGAGATTATGAGTGTCTGCAAAGCTTTGATAGCTTTATCTTGTACACATGTTATGTGGATCACTCGGTGGTAGTGTGATGTATTGGCCTGAAATTATGAGTGTCCACAAACTTTGATAGCTTTATTTTGTACACAACACTGTTAAGTGTACCACTCAGTTGTAGTGGATGTATTGACCTGAGATTATGAGTGTCCACAAAGCTGTGATAGCTTTATCTTATACACATGTTATGTGGACCACTCGGTGGTAGTGGATGTATTGGCTTGAGATTATGAAAGTCAACAAAGCTTTGGTAGTTTTATCTTGTACACAACATTTTTTTTGTGTACCACTTAGTAGTGATGTGATATATTGGCCTGAGATTATGATTGTCCGCAAAGCTTTGATTGATTTTTGTTGTACACATGTTATGTGGACCACTCAGTGGTAGTGTGATGTATTGGCCTGAGATTATGAAAGTCAACAAAGCTTTAATTGTTGATATTGTACAAAACACTTTTTTGTGTACCAATCAGTAGTGATGTGATATATTGGCCTGAGATTATGAGTGTCCACAAAGCTAGATAGCTTTATCTTGTACACAAGATAGGTGGTACAACTTTAGATATTTTTCAAGTGGTTATTATTATTTTACATAAAATTGATACATTTATCCAAGGGTTTTTATCTGAGGGGTTTGAGATATTGACTTGAAGTGTTTTCATATCAGAAGATCACTGATAGATCATCTTCATCAGACTGTTGTACCACCTACAGACTGTTTAACATCCTTGTCTCATGTTAATTCAGGATGGTTTGATCTCTCATCTTGAATATTGTATATATTTAAAAAATTAGATGACTTTATCATGTTCACAAGACTGGTGCTGCTGCCTATAATGTTTTGTGTCATTTTTATGTGTCATATTTTAATTTTTATGTTTAAATTTTCCTGGTCATTTGGATGTTTGAACTTGAAATTTGAAATGCATTGTGTTGTTCATTTGTTGTGATATAAGTTTATGAAAAAGGTAAAAAAATTATAAAAAATAAAAATAAAATTCAAATTGCAGAAAAATGTTCTTTGCTTTTCAGAAATATTATTTTTAAACGTGCGATTTATTGTGGTGCACTTGTTATGTTGTATATATGTACCTTTTTCATATGTTTTGTAGCATTAGACAGTTCACACATTTTGTAGTATTGTTCTTATGACAACATACAGGTTAATTAGATGATACAGTCCTGTTGTATAAAAAGACACAGGAAAAAAAAAACAAAATAAGATCCTCAGATTTAACCTGTTCTGTTTCTTTTGCCAAATTGATAGGGTGTTATTTTGGTATGCATAAAAGTATGGAATTTGTTTTGTTTGTACTGCTATATTATATAATTGACATGTTTAGATGAAACTTAAAATCATGTTAAACAATTTTTTCCCATTCAATCAATGGTTTCATTAAAAAATCTCTTGTAAATTACTATACTGTTGACCTGTATTTGAACCAATGATCTTTAATTGTGTGGTTATCAGAGCATCAAGGCTAATGGGTCACTTATTTGTAAATTTTGTATTCTTTGGTGCCTATGTTAAAAAAAATAGCAAAAAAAAAATTTGGTGTTCATGTTGTCCCCTTCCCATGTGGAGGAGTTGCATAGTGTGTTTGTTTTTATAAGGAACACAATAACACACAAAATTAACGTTTGAATTGTTTTACCTGTATCTTACATGGATACGATAATCAGTGACCTTGACCTTCAGGGTCATTTACAAGTAAATGAAAAGTGTGGACCTCCTAACTGTATCTGCCAAAACGGAGTTTTATGGTACTCTTTTCACCTGTATTTATTTACTGCTACATTTAGCCCAGAGAATGCCTATGAGACCCTTGGACTGATCTTAAAAAAACCCATCATAGTTATGGGGTCTGTCACATGTCCACTTGTGCCTGACAAAGACTGGTGGCATCATCTGCAATCCATTTTGTGCATTATGAATCTGGGGGTCGAATTGACCACAGCCCATATATCATATATCAATGTATTTGGCTGTAATTGTTCATGATTTAGACCATGGATATACCTCTATCTCGGGCTCAAGACTGGTGCTGCCATCTGTAATCATATTTGTGTGGCATCAGTACATGCTCATCCGTCTATTTGCTTTGGGTGATAATCCCTCAGGAGAGATTCAATGCATTGGTCTAAAATTTGGCATGTCCACCATTCTTGTCTTCTTGTAGACCAAATACTGGTGGCACCACCTACCTGCCCTTTTTTAGAACACATGCCCATTTCTCAGGAGCGCTTTGCCTGATTGACCTGAAATGGGCATATCCTTAGATCTTAGACACCTATGATCACATCATTTTCAATTGTTTTCACGTGGCATCTATCAGTTTGTTTCCTTAGGGTTAAAAGTGCTCATATCTCAGTAGTGGGTGGATGTATCAGCCTAAAATTTTGTATGTTTATACGCAAGATTTGTTGAAGACCAGGCAGGTGGTGCCACCTGCCATTACATTTTTGTAGATTGCATTAATATACAATTTCTCAGTAGTGATTTGATATCTCAGCATGAAATTTTGCATTATGTACATGAAAATATTTAATTTAAGATTTAAAAAATTCTCTCTCTTTTGTTAGTGATAGGGATGTCAATTAATGTATATGAATAGAGTGATGAAAGTTTATTGTTTTTGACTGAATGAATTGTGTTGTGTTCATTTAGATGGAACTTTGTTAGGTTGATGCCGATTGAAATCTTTTGGGTTTTGGCTGAATGGATTTTATTGTGATTTTTCTGATGGAAGTTTGTGTTTATGCATTTGGAATTTTGTTGTGTTTAATATAATGAAATGTTGTTGTTGATGCTTCTTGAACTTTGTTGTTGATGCTGATTGACTTTTGTTGTGTTTATGCTGACAGAGTTTTATTGTTTTTAGACTGATGAAATATTGTTGTGTTTATGTTGATTGGAATATTTGTGATGTTTGGATTAAGGGAATATTGTTTGATTTATGCAGATTGAACTCTGTTGGGTTGAAGTTTGTGTTTGTTGTGTATAGGCTGAATGAATGTTGTTTTGTTTTATCTAATTTAATATTGTTGTGTTTATTTTAATGGAATTTTGTTGTGTTAGGGTTGAGGGAATATTGTTGGATCTATGAAAAAATGAACTTTGTTCGGTTTGTGTTTGTTGTGTGTGGGCTGAATGAATGTTATTATTTATCAATTGAAATATTGTTGTGTTTATTTTTATGGAATGTTGTTTTGTTAAGGCTGATGGAATATTGTTGCATTTTTGCAGATTGACATTTGTTTGGTTGATGTTTGTGTTTGTAAATTTTGATGTGTTTATATCGATGGAATTTTGTTGTGTTTAAGGCTGATGGAATTTTATTGTTTTTAGAAAAAATAAAATTTTGTTGGGTTTGTGTTTGTTTTACGTGAGCTGTATGAATGTTGTTATGTTTTATCAAATGAAATATTGTTCTGTTCATTTGGATGGAATTTTGTTGTGTTTTAGGCTGATGGAATGTTTTTGTATTGATGCAGATTGAACATTGTTGGGTTGATATTTGTGTTTGTTGTGTGTGGGCTGAATGAATGTTGTTATGTTTTATCTAATGAAATATTGTTGTGTTTATTTGGATTGAATTTTGTTGTGTTTGGGTTATTCAAATTGTATTGTTTTTAGACGAATATATTTTGCTGGGTTTGTGTTCGTTGTGTGTGGGCTGAATGAATGTTATTATTTATCAATTGATATTTTGATGTGTTTATTTTGATGGAATTTTGTTGTGTTTTAGGCTGATGGAATGTTTTTGTATTTATGCAGATTGAACATTGTTGGGTTGATGTTTGTGTTTGTTGTGTGTGGGCTGAATTAATGTTATGTTTTATCTAATGAAATATTGTTGTGTTTATTTGGATTGAATTTTCTTGTGTTAGGGTTGAGGGAATATTGTTGTATTTTTGCAGATTGACATTTGTTTGGTTGATGTTTATGTTTGTTTTGTGTGGGCTGAATGAATGTTGTTTTGTTTTATCTAATGAAATTTTGATGTGTTTATATTGATGGAATTTTGTTGTGTTTAAGGCTAATGGAATTTTATTGTTTTTAGAAAGATAAAATTTTGTTGGGTTTGTGTTTATGTGAGCTGCATGGATGTTGTTATGTTTTATCATATGAAATATTTTTCTGTTCATTTGGATGGAATTTTGTTGTGTTTTAGTCTGATGGAATGTTTTTGTATTGATGCAGATTGAACATTGTTGGGTTGATGTTTGTGTTTGTTGTGTGTGGGCTGAATTAATGATGTTATGTTATATCTAATGAAATATTGTTGTGTTTATTTGGATTGAATTTTGTTGTGTTTGGGTAATTCGAATTTTATTGTTTTTAGATGAATATATTTTGTTGGGTTTGTGTTCGTTGTGTATGGGCTGAATGAATGTTATTATTTATCAATTGAAATATTGTTGTGTTTATTTTTATGGAATTTTGTTGTGTTTAGGCTGATGGAATATTGTTGTATTTATGCAGATTGAACATTGTTGGGTTGATGTTTGTTATGTGCAGGCTGAATGAATATTGTTATGTTTTATCTTATGAAATTTTGAGGTGTTTATTTAATGGAATATTGTTGGAAATATTGTCGAGGGAATATTGTTGGATTTATGCAGATTGAACTTTGTTGGGTTTGTGTTTGTTGTGTGTGGGCTAAATGAATGTTAAGTTTTAACTAATGAAGTACGGGTAAATGCTTGTGTTTGTTATGTGTGGGCTGAATGAATGTTTTATCCAATGAAATTTGGATGTGTTTATTTTAATGGAATTTTGTTGTGTTAAGGCTGTTCAAATTTTATTGTTTTTAGACAGATGAAATTTTGTTGTGTGTGTGTTTCTTTTGTGTTGGCTGAATTAATGTTGTTATGTTTTATCTAATGAAATTTTGTTATGTTTAGGCTGTTCAATTTTTATTGTTTTAGGACAGTTTGGCATTTGTTTGGTTGATGTTTGTGTTTGTTTTGTATGGGCTGAATGAATGTTATGTTTTATCTAATGGAATTTTGATGTGTTTATTTTGATGAAATTTTGTTGTTTTATAGGCTGATGGAATTTTATTTCTTTTAGACAGAAAACAATTTTGTTGGGTTTGTGCTTGTTGTGTGAGGGTTGAATGAATGTTGTTATGTTATATCTAATAAAATATTATGTTGATTTTAATGGAATTTTGTTGTATTTGGGTTGAGGGAATATTGTTTGATTTATGCAGATCGAACTTTGTTGGGTTGATTTTTGTGTTTGTTATGTTTGGGTTGAGGGAATATTCTTTGATTTAAGATAATTGAACTTTGTTGGGTTGATGTTTGTGTTTGTTGTGTTTGGGTTGATGGAATATTGTTTGATTTATGCAGATTGAACTTTATTGAATCGATTTTTGTGTTTGTTGTGACTAGGCTGAATAAATTTTATTGTTTTTAGACTAATGAAATTTGGATGTGTTTATTTTGATGGAATTTTGTTGTGTTTTAGGCTGATGGAATGTTTTTGTATTTGTGCAGATTGAACAATGTTGGGTTGATGTTTGTGTTTGTTGTGTGTGGGCTGAATTAATGTTGTTATGTTTTATCTAATGAAATATTGTTGTGTTTATTTGGATTAAATTTTCTTGTATTTGGGGTATTCGAATTTTATTGTTTTTAGACTGATGAAATTTTGTTGGGTTTTTGTTTGTTGTGTGAGGGCTGAATGAATGTTGTTATGTTTTATCTCATTAAATATTGTTATGTTTATTTAATGGAATATTGTTGGGATTATTGTCGAGGGAATATTGTTGGATATATGCAGATTGAACTTTGATGGGTTGATGTTAATTGTGTCTGGGTTGAATGAATGTTAATTTTCATCTAATGAAATATTGTTGTGATTATTTTGATGGAATTTTGTTCTGTTTAGGTTAAGGGAATGTTGTTGGATTTATGCAGATTGAACTTAAATGTTGGGTGGATGTTTATTTTGTCTGGACTGAATGAATGTTTTGTTTTATCTAATGAAATATTGTTGGGTTTATTTTAATGGAATTTTGTTGTGTTTAAGGTTAAGGGAATGTTGTTGGATTTATGCAGATTGAACTTTGTTGGGTGGATGTTTATTGTGTCTGGACTGAATGAATGTTTTGTTTTATCTGATGAAATATTGTTGTGTTTATTTTGATGGAATTTCGTTGTGTTTGGGTTGAGGGAATATTGTTGGATTTATGCAGATTGAACCTTGTTAGGTTGATGTTTGTGTTTGTTCTGTGTTGGCTGAATGAAAGTTATGTTTTATCTAATGAATTTTTGTTGTGTTTAGTCTTATTGAATTTTGTTGCTGATGCTGATTGAATTTCCTTCTGTTTAAGCTGATGGAATTTTATTGATTATAGACAGTTGAATTTGGTGTGGTTATTTTGATCAAATTATGTGTTTAGGCTGATGGAATTTTATTGTGTTTGCGCTTAGGGAATATTGTTGTATTTGTGCAGATTGAACTTTGTTGTGTTGCTATTTTAAATGTTTTGTCTGAATATATTAAGTTGTTTATTCCGATACATTTTTGTGTTAAGGCTGATTGAATCTTGTCTAAATGTTATTTAAATGGAGCTTTGTTGTATTTACACTGAATGAATTTTGTTGAGTTTTGTCTGAATCAAATTTGTTTATGTTGAGTGAATTTTGTTTTGCTTATGTTGAGAAAATGTTGTTTTGTTTATGCTGAATGTTTTTGTTTTTAGACTTCTTGGATTATTTGGTATTTATTTTGAATGAGTTTAATTGTTTAGGCTGATGGAAAATTGTTGTATTTATGCATATTGAACTTTGTTGTGTTGATGCTGATTGAATCTTGATTGACTTTTGGCTAAATGGATTTTGTTGTGTTTATTCTCATGGAATTTTGTGTTTATAAGGTTTGTGTTTGTGTTAATGCTGATGGAATTTCATTGTGATTTATCTAAAAATATGTTGTTGTTAATGCTGATTGAATTTTGTTGTGTTTTTGCTGATCGGATTTCGTTGTGTTCAGGCTGATGCAATATTGTTGTATTTATGCAGATTGAACTTTGTTGGGTTGATGTTTGTGTGTTTGGACTGAATGAATTTTGTTGTTTATTCTGATAGAATTTTGTGTTTATAAATTTATATAGGCTGATTGAATCTTGTTGTAAAGGTTAGTAACATTCTCAACTCTGGGACTTACATTGTACTTAGCTATAGCTACATAACACACAGTCATCCTCAGCAGGCTGGCATGCTTGGCTATGCTCAGGTGATGTCACATGACCACAGGGATCATGTGACAACAAGTGGCTGTAAATCTATGGAAGTTTCAGGCTCCGGTTACGGTCTAAGGCAGGTCTGGGGTGTTGGATGTTGAAAGCCCCCTTTACCTTACTCCTGACATCAACTGAACCTGAATCCAGGATCTTAACAGGGTCCCACTGTATAGTGTCTGGCATCCCTCTGGTGTTCATAAATGGTGGACATGGTTTGTTTTCCATGTTCCTGGATTTATTTTCCCATTGGAGAGCGGTCTCATCAATGTTAAGTACTTTCCACAGTCACCACACTGGATGTCATAGATGACATCTACTTTCTGTGAACCCATCAGGCAGACATCCTTGGACCTCCAGTGGGAAATACAAAGCACCACATAAAGAACAGTGGAGGGTTTGTGAAGAAGATCAGCGACTGGTAATCCCACCAATACAAGAGATGGTTTCGCTCGACGTGAGGACCCTGTTCACAAGTATCCCAGTCATTGACACAGAAACAGCTACTCAGAAACACATGGAAAGGGATGATACCTGGAAGACCAATACAACGCTTGCATAGATGATGATATACAGATGTTAGAGATATTATGTTTGTCGACCATATATTTTGTAAACAAGGGGGCATTCTTCAAACAAATCAAGGAATGAGGTCACTGGTATCACCTATCATTGTCAGCACCTACATGGAAGCTTTCAAACAAGAAGCCATCGCCTCAGCTACATCACCCCCAAAGATCTGCATGGCTACAGTATGTATATAATACATTCGTGTTGCTCCACCAGCATGACTTTGAACTGTTTACTGACCATCTGATAAACTGGGACCCCATTAAATTGTTGTTTTTAGACACCCTAATTCACCTACAGGAGGATGGGACTATTAAAAGAAGTGTCTACAGGTAAGCCACATATACCTACCAGTAATAGAAGACTTGGTCTCATCAACCCTTTGAGCACAAGCATCCTGTTCCAAGGAACCCAGATTTTACACAGTGTCCAAGGAAGAAGACCACTTAGGGAAAGGAGGTCCGTCAAGCATTAAGAGCCACTGGTTTTGCCAACTGGGTAATGAAGGCATCATCAGGAAAGAGGATAACAGCTACAAAAGAAAGAACTACCACCAGGAAAAACACACATCATGATAGACTTCCAATTTTTAAAGAACCCTTCAGAGGAACTCCAGAGAATCTTCCGGAAATACGATATTCAAGGGTTCAACAACCCAGCCATTACACATTGAGATCGATCCTGGTAAGGCCCAAGGGAAAGACGAAACTCATCAAAAATACAGAAACCATCTATGACATCCAGCATGGTGACTGTGGAAAGCACTAACCTGACTGAAGATATTTTTTGCTTTGTCTAGCAGCTACAGGCTGCTGTAGTTAAGACTACAGCCCTGCACACTCCGTAAGTGTAATTTTGATAAGCCAATAGAAGTGGAGCCACCAAGCCAAGCAGGGAGCAGCGAATGGCTGTCTCCTATTTACCAGCACCAGTGACTGAGGAAAGCAGCAGCACCCACACCCACAGAGCCCAAAGTTGACCAGGCATGGGATCCAGCCCAAGCAGCAGAAACCAGCCAATCAAGGGAGCTGTACTCGATCATAAAAGACTCTAATGAGGGGTCGCTTATTTTGTTATAAGCGAAAGTAACCACCCTTGGGAGACCACTCATCCACTGGGAAAACAAATCCAGAAACGTCAAAAACAAGCTATGTCCACTGTTTATGAAAACAAGGGGAATGCCAGACACCAGAAGCAGTGAGATCCTATAGATCTGGATTCAGTTGATGTCAAGAGAAAGGTTATGCAGGCTCTCAACATCCAACACAACTGACCTGCCCTAAAGCATGACCTGGGCCTGTAACTTCCACAGATTTACAACCACTTGTTGTTATATGATCCCTGTGGTCATGTGACAACACCTGAGCCTTGTCAGGCATGTCAGTCTGCTGAGGATGACCATGTGATATGTAGCTATAGCTATGTACAATAGAAGTCCCAGAGTTGAGAATTTTACTAACATTAACAGCAAAATTCAATCAGCCTAAACACAAAATTCTGTCAGAATAAACAACAGAATTCATTCAGCCCTAACAGACAAACATCAACCCAACAAAGTTCAGTCTGCATAAATACAACAATATTCCATCAGCCTAAACACAACAAAATCCAGTCAGCATAAACACAACAAAATTCAATCAGCATTAACAACAACATTTCTTTAGATAAATTTCATTAGCCTAAATGCAAAATTCCATGAGAATAAACACAACAAAACCCAATCAAAATTCAATCAGCATGTGATACGGTCAAAAGCTACAGCTATGTCCAATGTAAGTCCCCACGTTGAGAATGTTACTAACCTTTATGGAATCAACAGAACATTTTTTTTCTTATTTAGTTCAAATTTTATCTTTATGCTGATACAAAATTTGTTGTGTTTGGGCCGATGAAATATTGTTGTGTTTCTGCTCATTGAATTTTGTTGTGTTTATGCCGAGTGAATTTTTTTGTATTTACTTTCAAGTTATTTTAATATGCAAATCTGATGCAGAAACAAGTTGCAGTATCTCAATAATTTATTCAAGGATTACCATTATAACTAAATATTCCCATGCAATAATGCTTTCCTAGTTATGAGGTTGCCGTTAGTTAACTGCAAGTTAATGGCTAGTTAGCGGTGTGCTAGCAATTAGCTGTTAAGATTCCACTTGAGAATTTCAGTTAGCAGCCTAAAGCTCAAGTTGGCAGTGCTTAGCAGTTAATTAGAGACTTAGTGAATTAGATCTAGCACTAATTGAGACTCTCTTAGCAAATGTTTCCTGGCCTTACTGGGTTGCTATAAGTTACTTGAGACTCTCTTAGCGACCGGTTAACAGCAATACAAGGATGCTTGCGTCGACTTGAGAATCACTTAGCAAATTTTTAAAACCTTACTGAGAGGTTGCCAACTACTTGAAACCTAGATAAGAAGATATTCATTTCCTTTTTTACTCTGCTGTGATTGGCTTGACTGATTTTGGAGGGAAGAGCAGCCATCTTTGCAAAATTATGAAAAGGGGCTTTGCTATATCTCTTGTAAAATATGAAGTTCTGTGCCAAGGAGCTCAAGAGCGAGTAACATTCAACAAATCCAGCATGATTAGAGGACTCATTGGATTAATTAGAACATACAGTCACTTGATGGGAGGAGCAGGAGAGGTAATTAATGTTACCACTAGTAAGTTTGAACTACATAGCATGGACCAGTGCTGACCAGCACAGATACAAGTGATTTTTCATCAAGTAATTTTATATATTGAATTTTTTTCTTAAGAACTGTAATCTTATCATCATCTACCTTAAGTTAATAGATCTCTATTACCAATTTCATCATTTTAATTTATTTGTTTATTCAGCCACATGATAACTATCATTTCTTGTATTATATTTCAGTCAACTGGCTACAATACAGCTTATTGGTATACAAGTTTGTCCAAAGCCCATCTCAGGGTCATACCATTATTTATTTATTCATTATAGAGAGAAATCAAATCTCTTTCTGCAAATATTTACTGGTTAACAAAGTTGAATATTCATGTACTTATAATGAACCTAAGTTGTTAAGAGGCTAAAAAGCTGTAAAGAAGCTGCAAAGCTGTAAAGAAGCTGTAAAGCTGTCAAGTTGTTAAGGGAGATTCATGAATATTCATTACTTAGTGGTTTCGGATTTGCATGTGAAAATCTCAACCAGTTGCTAATGAGCTGTTAACTAACCGCGACTTACTGTTAAGTAGCAATACATTTAAAAAATACAGCAAAATTTCTGCATGGGTTGTCATGATTATATCTATATGCTTGCATGTAATTAAATAGTGATCATGATCATCTCTGATTTATGCTTACAGGTGAGTGATCATCTCTGATTATGCTTACAGGTGAGTGATCATCTCTGATTTATGCTTACAGGTGAGTGGTCATCTCTGATTAAGCTTACAGGTGAGTGGTCATCTCTGATTATGCTTACAGGTGAGTGGTCATCTCTGATTTATGCTTACAGGTGAGTGATCATCTCCCATTTATTTATGTTTACAGGTGAGTGATCATCACTGATTTATGCTTACTGGTGAGGGATCATCTCTGATTTATGCTTACAGGTGAGTGATCATCTCTGAGTATGCTTACAGGTGATTGATCATCTCTGATCATGCATATAGGTGAGTTATCATCTCTGATCATGCATACAGATGGGTGATCATCTTGTTTGATACATACTGGTAAGTGATATCATCTCTGAGTATGCTTACAATGTTTTTTAAGTACCATAAAACTCCTTTAGTTTACCTTCAGATGGTAATTTCTTTATAACAGCTGGATAACATCTTTCCATTGCCAGAGATATTTCTTTTAAAATTCAGAAATTGACTCTGTGGCCTTTTATCATGATAGTCCGTTTCAGCTAAGTTGGCCGATGGGATGTGCAAGAATATCAACCCCAGCCCAATCACTGTCCCTTGGGAGCAATGAATGGCTGATAAGCATCACTCCTCTTATCTTGTGGATATCTGAGTGGTGATGCATGATTCAGAGGGATATAAAAGAGTTCCACTTACAGTCATACAAAATAAGGGTCAATTCTGACATTTTCCCTTCACTTTTGAAATGATTAACATGCTTAAATCAGATCTTCAATCTATAATCATGTGGGTTCCACAAAGTAGTACTGTTCCTGTGAACACTTTTATTGCTGTTAAGTGGGTAATAGATCTACTCTGGAACTGTCCACTAATGAGGGCCATCTGGCAGCTCAAGCCTGCTGGTGGTACAAACAGTGCCTGCTCCAGCACTCACGGGTCATGTTATATAGCATTAACCCTGTTTATAAAAGTCAGCTACACTGTGTAATCGCCCCTTTTACACTATTTTTTTCAACAGAAGGAGTGAAGGAATTCCTGGATTATCTGTAAGCAGATGGATTTCCTCTTTGTTGGAAAAAACAGCCTGTTTATTAAAAAAAAAAGGTCTTCGAGTCATGTTTCATGGCTGGTGTAATACAAAAACTTGACTAAACCATGTTGAAGTACAATTTATATTTAAAATCTCTCAATCAGGTTGATTAAAACTAGGTATTTCTTCAACCTCAGAGTGAGGTCTTCAATCTCAGAGTGTGAGGAGCCTACAGATTAGGAACCACCCCGTCAGAGATCGAGTTATATTTGTATATTTTACGTATGAAATATATATTACATTTGAAATATCTGTGGTCCATCCATTTGGTTCCATCATGTGACCCTCAGTAATCACTGGTGTATAATCCATATTAATATTTTGGTCAATGTAAAATGGATCGAGCTAAGCTGTTTTTTATAGATACTGAAATCTTAAGTAATTGTTAAATATATATTTTTCACTATGACTTAGTGCTGCAATTTATTAATTTTAACTTCATTTTGTGGACTATTTTTTTTTTATCTTAATTTATGCTTATGCCAGGGTGTCAATATAGGGGTGGGTGGGGGTGAGGAGTATATATCCCCTCCACTTTTTGGGAAGGGGGGGGGGATGTCAATGTAATCATCCCCACTATCCAGAGAATTATATTTATATATATTACAAATGAAATATATGAATAAATAGAATATAGACTTTGGTTTCATTTATGTGTTAATTATGGAATATTTTATATTTTTCAAATGGTTTAGAATTAACATGAACTTTATTTATTTTAATCTTATACTTAATTGAAAAATATTTGAAATGTGTCACAAAGACAATAAAAGGTGTATATATATATATATATAATCATATATAATTATATACAATTATATATATAAATATATATATCTGTATTGTCCTTACTCTGATTACCTTCCCACTCCTGTCATCCCCCACCCCCTCCCCCTTGCGAGTCAACCCCCTTCCCCCCCCCCCCCCCACACACACACACCCACACTCAACAATACAACTATATGATAACTGAAGATATACATAACAGGAACAGAGCATTCAAACTTGAAGTATTATATCTGTATTCTAATTCTGTTTGTTTATATTGAATTTCTGTATTATGATATAATATAATTATGTACTAATCATTATTAGAGGAAATAAGGAATCAAACAATCAGTTGATTGTAATACTTTTACAACTAGTCCAGGTGGTCACTCCAGCCCTGGATAGCTACAGTATGGGGAGCATTTCAAAATCCAGTTCTGTTGGAGAACATGTCATTTTTCCATAATCACATAATCATCATTCCATTTATTGCAGTAATATAGTATACTACTTTACTGGCCCCTAACATCAAAATCAGGTTTTTAATGACCTGTAGATAACCCAGTACATGGTGAGTACTGGCATGTTGCCTGTCAGTGTCATTTTGGTAGTATCATTACACTGATTCTGTGCACATGCTGTTTCTCTGACTTGAGTGTTTGAATCATTTAATTTTATTCAGAGATTGTGTCAACTTCATAATTTCTTTTTGCTTTTGATACTTTTTACTCATTTATTTAAATCATTTGTGTGTAAACACAATGATGGAGGAGCAACGTACACCAAAACAAATGCCTGTCACATCCAGAAGAGCTATCATTTCAGGGAAAAAGTATAACTTTTCTCATGGAAAGCCCATCACTAGCCAGGCAAGAGGAATGGTTCTGAGTGTTCGTAACTATTTTTAAGAGGAAAAAGAAGCTGGCCATTTTTAACTTTTTTTAACATATTTAACATCTCGCTGTATTTTGTTACCATTCCTGCATGCTTGTGTTACTAATTAAGCGATAGGACATGTTTGTGGTATACATCTGGTATATATGGCTGATATGAGATGATCCCCCACCCCACTGATTGGGGATGGCCCCATGAGAGGACTGCTGTTATGTCATTTAGGAACTACTTGCATGGGCAAACTTAGCTGAAAGGGACTATAGCTCAGTTGAATTTCATTCAGCTGAGCTATAGTCATAGCTCTTTGTGTTCAGTTGCAGTGTAGCAGTTTGTTAAAACATTACAGGGCACCAGTCATAGATGTTTGCTTACTTATAATTATTATGTACATAATGGAAATAAACTTGCACCAAGTGTGATTAGTGGTTGTAAACATACAGAGAACACACACAGCTCGGCAACAGTACCATGCTACTTCACAATTCAAGATTTTACACACTTTCAACATATTTATTATCATGAAGCCTGAAATTAACTTGGTATTCTTTCTGCATTTGGCTTTAATATAGGACAAAATGGCTTAATTAAGACATTAAGGTATTAGAGGTGTTCAAGGTTGAAGAAATGTGCCTGCACCTTAATTCTGCCAGCATGCAAATCTTGATTCAGGTCAACAAAATTAGTTATTTACAAACCATACAAAAAATGTCAACCTGATTATTTACAGACCATGAAAAAAATAAACAACCAAATAATTTTTACAAATCATACAAAATATACAACTTAATTCGTTATTACAAACCATGCAAGAAATAGGTCTGAGTAAATTTAATTCAGAAGCAAGATGCAGTATATTCATAAAAATTCATTCAAGGATTATCATTGAATGTAATTAAAAATTGTTCTGATCATCTTTGATTATCATTGCATGTGAGTGATCATATCTGATTATGCTTACAGGTGAGAGTGACATCTCTTGTTCAGGGCTTGGGCAAGTAGTGAGGCATCACAAAGCTCTCTGGTGGAAGCGGTGAGGCAGGACAAAGCTCTCTGGTGGAAGCAGTGAGGCAGGACAAACTAGAGCATCACCAATATTTGGTTCAATGAGGGGTGAGGTAGCTTAATTTAATTGCTGGCCTGTTCAAATGCAGGCCTGCAATTCAAATGCACACAATCTAAATCCAATGGAACAGTGAGGCCCATCTAAATAGAACTTGAAAACCTCTATTTGATTAACTGGACTGATAGGGCTTGCTTTGATGGCTCTATAGGGGTATATCATCTCGGTTAATTATGATTCAGGATGATAGGGTGTCCTTTTATCAGCATCATGGGTACATGTTCTCGTTCTAAAAGAGATTTCATTTACTCCAGCTATTGACTTTGGCACTTTTGATTTGATGTAATTAAAAAAGTAATCCAGAAAACCCTTTTAAATATACTAAGAAATGCAGATCGAAAAAAATGAGTGTATATTATCCACATAGGCTTTGGGGCCAGGCAAGGGTGCTTGGCCAGAGGGTGGTCAGTTTGACCTTCCTTTGATAAATGACATAAATTCCTTCAATTTGCATTGAAAATCCTTTGTATTTCTTCGTAGTCTACATGCCTCATATGAAAACAACTGGGACTTCATTTCTTAATTGAATGTGTATAATGTAGGTCAGTATTGTGTGCTTTTTAGAGGTAATTAAGGATATTAAATAAAATGCAATTCAGTGAGATCGGTTTGGAAAATATAGGCCTACTTGTATGCGTAATATTTAAACTGATAACCTTATACAGAGGTCTGCTTTGGAATATAACAAATTTTGCATTGCTCAATGTGTAATTAAATATGACCGAAATCAGATCCAGTTTTCTGTAAAATAATTGATCATGGTAATACACATGATTCTGTAAATTTAATATTTAATATCTGGTAATCTTGTCCGCCAAATGTGGATGCTATGTTTTCAGTCTGATGCCGCCGCTGCATAGGTTTCCAGAGATTCTTTCGTAACCACTGGGCAGAATTTTTGTAAATTCGGGATTATGACCGTGTCACACGTGAACTGCTGCACCTTCATTTCTGGTTGACCTCTGACCTTTCCTCTCTGCCCATCGCCCATTTGTGTGTCTGTTAATTTCCTCACAAAAACCCACATATCTTGGGAACCGTTTGACTGATCAGGCTAAAAATTTTGTACAAATGAAGCCCTTGGATAGCTTTATAACTTACACTAACAAGTGACCCATGGGTCATGACGCTCAGCTGCCATGCATGACCTGTGACATCATGGACTGAGATTCACAACTTCCAGTCAAATTTTGAAGAACCAATTTGCCAATTTGTTGAAAATTTTCTATGACAACAGAAATATATATCACCTATGTCTGGTTAAAACACAGTGAATTGATGGTCTGAGGAAAATGCATGATTGTTAAGCTATCAGGAACTATTCCAACAGCTTGCTTGAAACCTGTCAGTCTCATAAGGAACTTCACAAAGGGCAAATATAAGATCAAAATATATAGCAAAAATCAAGGAAATACATGCCAGAACTAGAATACGGGTAGTCGACAAGCGACTACGTGTATCCGCCTAAATCAGAGTGGAACTGGTGAAGTGAGGCATGGATTAAGTGGCAAGGGGAAATAGAGTGAAGTGTTGCATATTAGCATGGATGTCTGCAGCCCCATTGTGTATGTAGGTTGCGCCACCTACCACAAAATCCAGAAAGCTGTCCAAGTTGTATACATATGCAAAATTTAAGGCAGATAAGTCAAACCACTACATGTATATGAGTGATTTTTGCCCTTGGCAGACAAACAGATGGACGCTGTGCAAAAATGGCTGCAGGTGGTGCCACCAGTTTTGCGTATGATAAAGAGCTATGTGAGAACTATACACATGCAAAACTTTGGCCCAATCGGTCAAACGGTTCCAAAGATATGAGCTTGGATATCTGCTGCATAAATGTAGAATGTAGGTGGCGCCACCTGTCATAAAATCAAGAGAGCTGTCGGGGATGTATAAACCTGCAAAATTTTAGGCAGATATGTCAAACCACTGCAGAGATATGAGTGATTTGATCCCATGGCACACAAATAGACGGGAGCTGTGCAAAAATGGCTGCAGGTGGCGCCACCAGTTTTGCGTATGATACAGAGCTATGTGAGATCTATACACATGCAAAATTTTGGCTCAATCGGTCAAACGGTTCCCCAGATATGAGCTTGGATGTCTGCAGCGTAAACGTTAATGTAGGTGGCGCCACCTGTCATAAAATCAGAAAAGCTGTCTAGGATGTATACGCATGCCGAATTTTAGGTGAATTAGTCAAACCACTGCAGAGATATGAGTGATTTTAACCCCAGGCAGATGAACAAATGGACACTGTGCAAACATGGTTGCAGGTGGCGCCACCTTTTGTTGTATATGTTATAAAGCTATCCCAGGGCTATATTTGTATACGCATGCTGAATTTCAGGTAAATTAGTCAAACCACTGCGGAGATATGAGTGATTTTAACCCAAGGCATACAAACAGATGGACACTGTGCAAACATGGTTGCAGGTGGCGCCACCATTTTTTGTATGTTAAACAGCTCTCCAAGGGCTACATTTGTGCAAAAAAATTTCCTGATCGATCGGTCAAACGGTTCCCGAGATATGTTGGTTTATGTGTGGAAACAGACACACAAACTGACGCAGAGTGCAGAAGAAAGGTCAGAGGTCAAAACAAAATTGGGGTCCAGCAGTTCACATGTGAACTGAACATAATCCCGGGTTTCCTAAAATTCTGCCCAGCGGTTATGGAGGAGTTCTCCGGACACCTACGTGGCGGCAGCGGCGTGCAGCTGAAAACCTAGTATCCGCAAAACTCTGTTTTGGCGGATGCAATTATTGAGAAACAGGTGCTTCTGTATGAATTTTTATTCAATACAAGCCAACTGTATTGCACTTTTATAAATGATGGTAATATTTATTCAGAAATATTTGACCCAATCCTTTACAAGATTACATAAATATACATCCAACTGCATTCACTTTAACTGTTCTTGAGATAATATGATCAAAAGGAATTAAAAGATGGTTGCCTGGTGGCCATATTGGACTATTGACAAGTCTGAAATCAGACAACAAACATTCTCTAAATCGGACCAAACATTAAAGAAAAATTACTGAAACTGCACTGAAGAAATAATTTCTAAGGTGGCTAACTGGCAGACATAATGGATTTCTGACAAGTATGACATTTGATATCCCACATTCTCCAATAAGAGACCAAACTTGGGGCAAATTATCCAGTAATGAATGCCCAAAATAATTCAAAAGGCATGTCCAGGCGCTCATATCAGATTTAAAGATATGCAATTGTAAAAAGTGTAAGTCCAATATTTTTATTAATATCACTCTGCTTTTCAATGGGGTCAGCAGGGTAGGTAAACTGCCAAACCTGAAAGAAAAGAAATGCAGAAAGCATGACTAAGGGTCTTGAAATAAAGCAAAAAGCCATCCTAAATCAAGGTACACATCCACATATTATGAGAACAAACACTTGCTTTTATATGTGGTGATATATATTAAAATATTCAGATATCTAGGAAACTATGTTTATTGCTAGGATTCCATAAAATAAACTGCAAAATGTTCCCATCATCTTATAAATCAGTAGCTAAACCTTAATACTATACTCTCATAGTCTTAATGCCTGGCTGAAGCATTCAGACAACAGTGTTTTTGTTATGAAGTAACGAGGTACTTATCACTGATCCTTATCACTTAATAGGCTGAAACAAAAGGGAGTCATATGTCACCAGTGTCACTCACAATTACAGCCACACAGGGAGATTACCAGCTGGGGTAGGATGGTTATATATACAAGAAAAATAGAGATGGTCTATAAAATAAGTAATTGTGAACATCACTGACCTATAAAATAAGTAATTGTGAACATCACTGACCTATGACTTTGGCCTTTTGCCCACATATCAACTGGATTTTTTCTAAATGATGGGTAACTACTAACTACTTAAATCTGGTGTAATTACTTGGCAACCAATGGGTGAATAACTTTGACCTGCAACCTTTAACCTGCTGACCAGCTAACCCCAAAATCAATAAGTTATTTATTCAAGCAAAAAACCGATAAATATGAAGTTTGAGTCAAACTGAGTGATGCATAGATGTGGCATATGTGAAAGACTGAAGGTTTGGGTTGAACAGTTACACTTGAAATATGCTACCAAGCATTTAGAACAATTAAATATTGTGACCTTGACCTTTGACTTTTTGACCTCAACATCAATAGGCTTCTTCCCTTATTGGTAGGTAAGCCATATATGACAGATGGAAGGTACAGATTGAAAAGTTGCCTGAAAATTACTCCATGCAAGAAGTGGGTGCTGTGAACTTGACCTTTGACCTCAAAATCAACAGGTCTTTTCCCCTGTTGGCAGAGAAGCCATATCAGTGCTGAAAGGTTTGGAATGAAAAGTCTAGCTTGAAATGTGTCCACAACCTTTTCAAAGAAGTGGATCCTGTGACCCTGACCTTTGACCTTGTGACCTCAAAATCTATAGGATTCTTCTCCAACTTAGTAGGTGAGCTATATGTGAAAGATCAAAGAATTGGGATGAAAGGGTTGGCTTAAAATGCATCCACAGGCTTTTCAAAGAAGAGGCTCCTGTGACCTTGACCTTTGACCTTTTGACCTAAAAAAAATTATGGTTCTTCCCCTGTTGGTAGGTGAGCTGTATGTGAAAGATGGAAGGTTTGGGATGAAAATTTTGTCTCAAAGAGTTATTTCTGGGGGGTGCAAACACACCCCATAACTTCGAGAATATAGGTCACAGTGACCTAATTTCAGGTTTGCAAGGAGATCTTTTTATAATCTCTAAGACTGCATAGGGTTCATGGCCCTAGCCCCTACGGTTACGATTTGTGCCCTGCTAACGGCCGGACGGACAGACGGAAGGACGACGGACAAAGACCCATCGCTATAGCCCAGCATGACTGAAAGTCAGCTGAGCTAAAAATGGTGGCACCACCTGCAACCATTTTTGCACAGCCTCCATCTGTTCATCTGCCTTGGGATAAAATCACTCATATCTCTGCATAGGTTGGACTTATCTACCTGAAATTTTGCATGTGTATACATCCTTGATAGCTAGCTTGATTTTATGACAGGTGGCACCACCTATATTCACTTCAGGCTGCAGACATACAGGCTTATAGCTCAAGACTGGTTTGACATATCCTTTTGAAATTTTGCATGTGTATAGATCTCACATAGCTCTTTATTATACGCAAAACTGGTGGTGCCACCTGCAACCATTTTTGCACAGCGTCTGTCTGTTTGTCTGACATGGGATAAAATTAAATCACTCATAACTCGGCAGTGGTTTGACTTATCTGCCTAAAATTTTGCAGGTTTTAACATCTTGGATAGCTTTCTGGATTTTTTGGCAGGTGGTGCCACCTACATTAAGTTAACGCTGCAAACATTCAGGCTTATATCTCAAAACTGGTTTGACATATCCCCCTGAAATTTTGCATGTGCATAGATCTCACATAGCTCTCAATCATACGCAAAATTGGTGGTGCCACCTGCCATCATTTTTGCAGCGCCCTTCTGTTTGTCTGCTGTGGGATAAAATCACTCATATACAAGTAGTGGTTTGACCTATCTGCCTAAAATTTTGCATATATATACAACTTGGATAGCTTTCTGGATTTTGTGGTATGTGGCACCACCTACATACACATTTTGGCTGCAGACATCCATGCTAATATGCAACACACCTCACTTTATATCCCCTTGCCACTCAATCCATGCCTCACTTCACCCGTCCCACTCTGATTTTGGTGGATACACCTAGTCGCTTGTTGACTACCCATATTCTAGTTTTTTTATTGATGCAGCGTGTGAATAAAAGTATGAGAATTGCGTCAAAATACTGCATTGAAAATGTATATTTTATGTTTCGTTTTTTACAAAATTTTTGAAACTGGGTGAGGGGTAGCCGCCGACGGCAAAGCAACAGGTTTCAGGTTTCTGTTGCGTCGCCGGCCCACCAAAGGGCTAACTGGGGTTATAGCACAATACGATATGTTACTCTTAGAAAGGAAATTGAATAAAAATATTTCCTATGGTTTTAACAAATCAATGTTCACATCATGTTGTAAGTCGAAAGACCTGTAATAAAAAAAACCATTAACATCAACAACTGATATTATTCGTCCAGAAAGAATCGAAGCATTAACAGACCCGGTAGACATTTTGCATTTGGTGCCAGTCCAGTATAAGGCTTTAGACCTGTGTACTATTATGTTCATATATTAACTTTCTTGGTGCAAAATAGGTCTGAGAACAGAACAGTAATGTTTCCTAGGGGTCAAATATACAATACACATAGATTTACTGAACATTAATCAATGGATACATGTTAAATCTAACAATTGTGTATGGATTGTTATAATCACAGTTAACTGCAGGTGCAATCTATGGACTCCACATTGCGTCAGTCACTGAAAAAAAGCAATTGAGGAGTTCATTTTTATGGGCTAGGTGAGGGGATATATATATATATCTTCTGTCATTGTGCTTTCAGGATTTAATTTTTAGTATCTTATATTTTCTGCTTAATTTGAGCTTATTTGTTTGGCGAAGTAATACCTAAAATGCTTCAGATCCATACTTAATGGTTCAAAGGTCATTAAAAAGTACTTGTCCCCAGGCCATAATAAAAAAACTGATTATCCTCTTATTTTTATAAACAAGGGTATAGGACTAAAAATTTCAACACTCTTCATGTTTAATAAAATCATTCCTTAAAAACTTCCACAAAATTTTTTACATCCCTCTAATTTTTCCACTTTTATTGCCATTAAATGTGTGTCCCCAGATTTTTTTTCAACCCTGTTATAAAGACGATTTGATCGCTATGGAATGATTTTGATTGATTACTTCTTGTTTAAAACCCACCTATGTTGAAGTAACATCACAGAATGACTCCACAAAACCATCATTATCGGTATGTATTTTGTCATTTTACAACAGGAAATTTCCATAATTGTGTAAAAATGTCTGTATATTTATTGCTTTTCAACACCATTACCTATTTTTTTCCAAAATAATGGAAATATTTCTTCTTTTCTTAGTTGTGGAATCTATATCTCTCACTGTCAACACATTCATATACTGAGTACTAGAAAGGTTGAAGGAGTAATTAAGTTTCTTTAAATAAATATCATATCTTTTTTTCAACACCATTATGCATCAACACTGTTACTTTTCACTTTTAATGGTAATGAATGTTAATGAATGGTGTTGAATTTAGAAAAAGGTGGCAGGATGGATGTAAGATCTAAATTCTACAAACTGGCATTGTTATTTAGGAATTTCATAGTTTTTATAATGATCACTGTGTTATTAATTTTTAAATATTAAACTTTATAAATATTTTATAAGAAGTCTGCTTGCTTTAAGTAATTTTTTTGCCAATGATTACATATATTGAAATTCAGCACCGTTATCCTTCTTCAACACCGTTATATTTTGAAAAAAGACATAATTTCAAGAAAAAATGCCTTGAAAAATATTAGAAAATGCTTTTATCTATTGAATTTTTTATTTACTGAGGTAGATTGCTAAATTTTCCTTCTATTTATTGTATTATACCTTCTGTGGGCTGCGGTTGTATTTTGTTTCAGGATTTAAACTAAACTCATAAAATTAAAAATATGCATTTTACAGGGTTAAAATATATTTTTATAATAAAATACATCGTACAGGTGGGCCTTAATTTTTTTTTTTTCTAAATTAATTATGAAATTGGCATGAAAATATCCAGCTCAATCTTTCAAAATAATTTCCAAGCATTGCTTAAAGTCTGTAACAGTGTTGAAATTGATGATACACATATAGGACATTAAATTAGTGAAAACTTTTCATTAAATAAATATCTCTGCTGAAATTAATTTCATATAGTTTACAATTTTTATTTCCATGCAAAACTCTATAAAATAAATATTATGATAAGTTATTTTTCAGATTTTGTACCTGCTGAAATGGTTTGTTTTTCATAGAATGACCCATATATATATATATATATATATATATAAACCTATGATATATTCATCTATTTTGTACTTCCACAAACAGTGATCTTTATTCCAGCATTGGACCTTTACCTCTTTACCTTAAAAGAGAGAAATCCTGTGTCATTTGTGTTTTCAGGTGAAAGATGCTACCAGATAAAAATATTAAATTTTGCACAGGTTTTTAACAACATGATGACCATAAGTGTACCGGTCAGTTGCACACCTTAACTGTTTTAATGCCATTGACAATAAATATATATACCAACAGTCTGTTTGGCTGAATTGTTTCTTAAACAACTACTTAATAAAAAAAGATAATATTTGAATTAATTTGAAGATCACATTCCGATGGATGAAATACACTCTGGGAAATGCTCTGTGTTTAACAAAAAATGGAGTCATATATGGCAAGCAGCTCATTGTTATTGTAAAATCAGTGGACATGTTTCTATTGTTTTGATCTTGCCATCTTTCCTAAAAAAAAGCCCACCAACCAAAACTATTCCAGGCATTTGATCACTATATACAATCCCTTGCATTCCCTCTGCATAACCAGTTTGGGACTGTTTCCAAATTCTCTGGAGCTGCCCCTGTAATTTCAGTTTTCTCTAAATCTGCAGAATTCTCCATTGATAATGTTACAATGACAAGAATTTTACAATTACCATATTCTGCACTTTACAAAAAACTGACCCCTGAAGCATTTCATAGTCACATTTATTTATTATCATATCATTTTCTTCGTTGACACACTTGCAGTAATCAATTCTCTCTGTATAAATGATCTCCTTTAATTGTTAACTGATCCATGTACTCAGTACTATAATTTTGGCATGACAAAACATTGTAAAGACAATGGGTGGGATAATTGCCTGTTAGGGATTACCTTTTTTTAACACGTTTTTAATCCTGTGCCTACCCCTATTTTATTAGCCTATAAGGGAATATTGCAGTTTGGTACCCACACCTCCTTATATTGGAATAAGTCACATATTGGTTCAAAGTATAAATAGGACTATTGTTTTAAGGCTGATGCCTAGCATTTTTCATGCGTTGAAAACTGAAATACATTTTGTATAAAGCTGCACATTATAACTGATAAAATATATTTAATACAATACAAGAAAATAACAAAAATTGGTAGGGTTCGGGAAAGGTAGGCCTACAGCTGGGGGTGGATGCCGGTACTCCACTGGCACTGCTGCTGTTTACAGGTGAGTGATAATTGATGATTATGTTTACACGTGAGTGATAATCAATGATTATGTTAACAGGTGAGTGATAATCTCTGAATATGTTTAAGGTGAGTGATCCTCTTTGATCATGTATGCATACAGGTGAGTGAAAATCGGTGATTATGTTTACAGGTAAGTGATAATCTCTAAATGTGGTTACAGGTGAGTAATTAGCTCTTTTAGTGCCTTACAAAGAAGAAACACTGGTTGGAAGCTTGGAAAATACTTTTTTGTAAAGCTGCACGATACAGGCAACAAGTTTGTTTGGTACTAATTGTTCCCAATGCAAGTTTATTTCCATTTGTGTACAGGATTATTCAAATGGTGTTACACTGTGCGCCACCAACATGGGTTCGACTCCCTGAGCCCAGAATTTTCCCCTGAGCAATTTGTCTTCGTAACAAATTGAGGCTTGTCCAATGTGACGGTAACTTTGTGGCCCAGGGAATAAGCTCACCAAAGTGTGACTCCTGGGATAATTAGTCTTGTTCTGATAGCAGAACGCTCTGAAGAGGGGGTGTGTTACAGGTGATATAAAAGCGGATTGAACTGTCTCGCTAGTGAAGCTTGCTCTTCTAGCAAAGCAGTTGTAACGCCGTACATGTGCACCACGGACATGGGTTCAAATCCGGGATGAGCCCCCAGCCTCACTAGCAAGACAGTTCAGTCCGCTTTCATGTCACCCCTTAACAAAGGTTTTATAGTAAAATACTGAATGATACAATAAAAATTATATGATGACAACTGGTACTTCTTGTATACTTAACATACCTGGTATGTAAATATAGATACCTTTAATGATAATAATTACTGTGAGTATATCCTTGCAGGAAAAAAACAGGGACCAGCTTTGTGACATCTTGTGTGGTTTCAGTGATGGGCTTCATGGTAGTGGACTGTTGGTACAGAGGATGCAGTGATCTGTTCCATGCAGGTGGTACAGGGGTTACAGTGGTCAGCTCCATGGTGGTGGTACAGGGGTTACAGTGATCAGCTCCATGGTGGTGATAGAGGGGTTACAGTGATCAGCACCATGCTGGTGGTACAGGGGTTACAGTGGTCAGCTCCATGCTGGTGGTACAGGGGTTACAGTGATCAGCTCCATGCTGGTAGGACAGGGGTTACAGTGATCAGCTCCATGCTGGTGGTACAGGGGTTACAGTGGTCAGCTCCATGCTGGTGGTACAGGGGTTACAGTGGTCAGCTCCATGCTGGTGGTACAGGGGTTACAGTGATCAACTCCATGCTGGTAGGACAGGGGTTACAGTGATCAGCTACATGCTGGTGGTACAGGGGTTAGAGTGATCAGCTCCATGGTGGTGGGACAGGGGTGACAGTGATCAGCTCCATGCTGGTGGTACAGGGGTTACAGTGGTCAGCTCCATGCTGGTGGTACACTGGTTACAGTGATGAGCTCTGTGGTGATACAGGGGTTACAGAGATCAGGTCCATGCTGGTGGTACAGGGGTTACAGTGATCAGCTCCATGCAGGTGGTACTGGGGTTACAGTGATCAGCTCCATGGTGGTGGTACAGGGTTTACAGTGATCAGCTCCATGCTTGTGGTACAGGGTTTACAGTGATCAGCTCCATGCTGGTGGTACACTGGTTGCAGTGATCAGCTCCGTGGTGATACAGGGGTTACAGTGATCAGCTCCATGCTGGTGGTACAGGAATTACAGTGATCAGCTCCATGCTGGTGATACTGGGGTACAGGGATCAGCTCCATGCTGGTGGTACAGGGGTTACAGTGATCAGCTCCATGCTGGTGGTACAGGGGTAACAGTGATCAGCTCCATGCTGGTGGTCGTACAGGGGTTACAGTGATCAGCTCCACGGTGGTCTTACAGGGGTTACAGTGATCAGCTCCATGCAGATGGTACAGGGATTACAGTGATCAGCTCCATGCTGGTGATACAGGGGTTACAGTTATCAGCTCCATGCTGGTGGTACAGGGGTTACAGTGATCAACTCCATGGTGGTGGTTCAGGGGTAACAGTGATCAGCTCCATGCTGGTAATACAGGGTTTACAGGGATCAGCTCCATGGTGGTGATACAGGGGTTACAGGGATCAGCTCCATGGTGGTGATACAGGGGTTACAGTGATCAGCTCCATGCTGGTGGTACAGGGGTTACAGTGATCAGCTCCATGCTGGTGATACAGGGGTTACAGTGATCAGCTCCATGCTGGTGGTACAGGGTTTACAGTGATCAGCTCCATGCTGGTGGTACAGGGGTTACAGGGATCAGCTCAATGCTGGTGGTACAGGGGTTACAGTGATCAGCTCCATGCTGGTGGTACAGGGGTTACAGTGATCAGCTCCACTGTGGTCGTACAGGGGTTACAGTGATCAGCTCCATGCAGGTGGCACAGGGATTACAGTGATCAGCTCCATGCTGGTGATACAGGGGTTACAGGGATCAGCTCCATGCTGGTGGTACAGGGGTTACAGTGATCAGCTCCATGCTGGTGGTACAGGGGTTACAGTGATCAGCTCCATACTGGTGGTACATGGGTTACAGTGATCAGCTCCATGCTGGTGGTCGTACAGGGGTTACAGTGATCAGCTCCACGGTGGTCGTACAGGGGTTACAGTGATCAGCTCCATGCAGATGGTACAGGGATTACAGTGATCAGCTCCATGCTGGTGATACTGGGGTACAGGGATCAGCTCCATGCTGGTGGTACAGGGGTTACAGTGATCAGCTCCATGCTGGTGGTACAGGGGTTACAGTCCATGCTGGTGGTACAGGGGTTACAGTCCATGCTGGTGGTACAGGGGTTACAGTGATCAGCACCACAGTGGTGGTACAGGGGTCACAGTGATCAGCTCCACGGTGGTCTTACAGGGGTTACAGTGATCAGCTCCATGCAGATGGTACAGGGATTACAGTGATCAGCTCCATGCTGGTGATACTGGGGTTACAGTAATTAGCTCAATGCTGGTGGTACAGGGGTTACAGTGATCAGCTCCACAGTGGTGGTACAGGGGTTACAGTGATCAGCTCCACGGTGGTCTTACAGGGGTTACAGTGATCAGCTCCATGCAGATGTTACAGGGATTACAGTGATCAGCTCCATGCTCGTGATACAGGGGTTACAGTTATCAGCTCCATGGTGGTGGTTCAGGGGTTTACAGTGATCAGCTCCATGCTGGTAATACAGGGTTTACAGGGATCAGCTCCATGGTGGTGATACAGGGGTTACAGGGATCAGCTCCATGGTGATGATATAGGGGTTACAGTGATCAGCTCCATGCTGGTGGTACAGGGGTTACAGTGATCAGCTCCATGCTGGTAATACAGGGGTTACAGTGATCAGCTCCATGCTGGTGATACAGGGGTTACAGGGATCAGTTCCATGCTGGTGGTACAGGGGTTACAGTAATCAGCTCCATGCTGGTGGTACAGGGGTTACAGTGATCAGCTCCATGCTGGTGGTACAGGGGTTACAGTGATCAGCTCCATGCTGGTGGTACAGGGGTTACAGTGATCAGCTCCATGCTGGTGGTACAGGGGTTACAGTGATCAGCTCCATGCTGGTGGTACAGGGGTTATAGTGATCAGCTCCATGCTGGTGATAGAGAGGTTACATTGATCAGCTCCATGCAGGTGGTACAGGGGTTACAGTGAAAAGCTCCATACAGGTGGTACAGGGGTTACAGTGATCAGCTCCATGCTGGTGATACAGGGTTTACAGTGATCAGCTCCATGCTGGTGATACAGGGTTTACAGTGATCAGCTCCATGTTGGTGATACAGGGGTTACAGTGATCAGCTCCATGCTGGTGGTACAGGGGTTACAGTGATCAGCTAAATGATTTTGGTACAGGGGTCACAGTGATCAGCTCGATGCTGGTGATACAGGGGTTACAGGGATCAGCTCCATGCTGGTGGTACAAGGGTTACAGTGATCAGCTCCATGCTGGTGGTACAGGGGTTACAGTGATCAGTTCCATGCTGGTGGTCGTACAGGGTTTACAGTGATCAGCTCCATGCTGGTGGTCGTACAGGGTTTACAGTGATCAGCTCCACGGTGGTCGTACAGGGATTACAGTGATCAGCTCCATGCAGATGGTACAGGGATTACAGTGATCAGCTCCATGGTGGTGATACAGGGGTTACAGTGATCAGCTCCATGCTGGTGGTACAGGGGTTACAGTGATCAGCTCCATGCTGATGGTACAGGGGTAACAGTGATCAGCTCCATGCTGGTGGTACAGGGGTTACAGTGATCAGCTCCATGCTGGTGGTACATGGGTTACAGTGATCAGCTCCATGCTGGTGGTCGTACAGGGGTTACAGTGATCAGCTCCATGATGGTGGTCGTACAGGGGTTACAGTGATCAGCTCCATGCTGGTGATACAGGGGTTATAGTGATCAGCTCCATGCTGTTGATACAGGGGTTACAGTGATCAGCTCCATGCTGGTGATACAGGGGTTACAGTGATCAGCTCCATGCTGGTGATACAGGGGTTATAGTGATCAGCTCCATGCTGGTGGTACAGGGGTTACAGTGATCTGCTCCATGCTGGTGGTACAGGGGTTACAGTGATCAGCTCCATGCTGGTGGCACAGGGGTTACAGTGATCAGCTCCATGCTGGTGGTACAGGGGTTACAGTGATCAGCTCCATGCTGGTGGTACAGGGGTTACAGTGATCCCCTCCATGCTGTTGGTACAGGGGTTACAGTGATCCCCTCCATGCTGGTGGTACAGGGGTTACAGTGATCAGCTCCATGCTGGTGGTACAGGGGTTACAATGATCAGCTCAATGCTGGTGATACTAACAGGCCAAAATTAAGTCTGTATTTATATATCTATAAATAGAGAAAAAATGTGTAAACTAGAATATGGGTAGCCGACAAGTGACTATGTGTATCCACCAAAATCAGAGTGGAATGGGTGAAGTGAGGCATGGATTGAGTGGCAAGGGTAAAAGGTGAGGTATGTTGCATATTAGCATGAATGTCTGCAGCCTGAATGTGTATGTAGGTTGTGCCACCTACTACAAATCCAGAAAGCTGATCAAGTTGTATACATATGCGAAATTTTAGGCAGAAACGTCAAACCACTACATGTGTATGAGTGATTATAGCCCACGGCAGAGAAACAGACAGACGCTGTGCAAAAATGGTTGCAGGTGGCCCCTCCAGTTTTGTGTATGATAAAGACCTATGTGAGATCTAAACACCTACACAATTTTGGCCCAATCAGTCAAACGGTTCCTGAGATATGAGCTTGGATGTGTGCAGCGTTAACTAGAATTAAGGTGGCGCCATCTGTCATAAAATCAAGAAAGCTGACCAGGATGTATAAACCTGCAAAACTTTAGGCAGTTATGTCAAACCACTACAGAGAAATGAGTGATTTTAGGCCTCAACTGACAAACAGACAGACGCTGTGCAAAAATGATTGCAGGTAGCGCCACCATTTTTTGTGTATGTTATAAAACTATCCAAGGGCTACATTTGTATAAAATTTATTTCCTGATCGGTCAAACGGTTCCTGAGATATGAGCTTGGATGTGTGCAGCATTAACTAAAATGTAGGTGGCGCCACCTGTCATAAAATAAAGAAAGCTGTCCAGGATGTATAAACCTGCAAAATTTTAGGCAGTTATGTCAAACCACTACAGAGAAATGAGTGATTTTAAGCCTCAGCAGACAAACTGACAGACGCTGTGCAAGATGTGCAAAAATGGTTGCAGGTGGCCCCTCCAGTTTTGTGTATGATAAAGACCTGTGTGAGATCTATACACATGCAAAATTTTGGCCCAATCAGTCAAACGGTTCCCGAGATATGAGTTGGATGTCTGCAGCGTAAACTATAGTTTGGGTGGTGCCACCTGTCATAACATCAAGAAAGCTATCCAGGATGTATAAGCATGCCGAATTTCAGGTGAATTAGTCAATTCACTGTGGAGATACGAGTGATTTTAACCCAAGGCAGATGAACAGATGGACACTGTGCAAACATGGTTACAGGTGGCGCCACCAATTTTTGTGTATGTTATAAAACTATCCAAGGGCTACATTTGTATAAATTTTATTTCCTGATCGGTCAAACGGTTCCTGAAATATGAGCTTGGATGTCTGCAGCGTGAACGTGAATATAGGTGGTGCCACCTGTCATAAAATCAAGAAAGCTATCCAGGATGTATAAGCATGCCTAATTTCAGGTGAATTAGTCGATTCACTGCAGAGATATGAGTGATTTTAACCCAAGGCAGATGAACAGATGGACACTGTGCAAACATGGTTACAGGTGGCGCCACCATTTTTTGTGTATGTTATAAAGCTATCCAAGGGCTACATTTGTATAAATTTTATTTCCTGATCAGTCAAACTGTTCCTGAGATATGAGCTTGGATGTCATCAGTGTGAACGTGAATGTAGGTGGCCCTACCTGTCATAAAATCAAGCAAGCTATCCAGGATGTATACGCATGCCGAATTTCAGGTTAATTAGTCGATTCACTGCAGAGATATGAGTGATTTTAACCCAAAGCAGATGAACAGATGGACACTGTGCAAACATGGTTACAAGTGGCGCCACCATTTTTTGTGTATGTTAAAAAACTATCCAAGGGCTACATTTGTATAAATTTTATTTCCTGATCGGTCAAACTGTTCCTGAGATATGAGGGTTTATGTGATGAAACAGACGCACAAATGGACGCTGGGCAGACAGGAAAGGTCAGAGGTCAACGCAAATTGGTTAGGCACCAGTTCACATGTGACCCGATAACTGGTGTAAGTTTCAGAAAAATTGTGTTGTAGTTATTGAGATACTGCAGTTTTTGTATCAAATTTTCCATTATTCAGGGGGGTATTTTGGAGTCATACAGCTTAAAGAATATGGGTAACAGAGACCTTATTTCAGGATTCCATAGAGACTTTTCATGGGTCTCCCTGTGTGTCATGAATGAAGATTCTAGGTCCAGTCTTTATGATTTGTGCCCTGTTAACAGATGTTCATATCTTAAAAGGTCTCAAAAATAGAGAAAAAAATCGTAAAAAACTCGAACAAATAAAGGTCGCACCACCAGTCTGCAGAAACTGATGAAACACTCCATGATCAATCTGTATGCCAAAAATCATGACCATCAGTGATGTTATTGAGATATTGAAGTTTTTGTATGAAATTTTTGACTATTCTTGGGGGTACTTTGGGGCCCCATAGCTCAAAGGATATGGGTAACAGAGACCTAATTTCTGGTTTCCCTGGAGACTTTTCATGGACCTCTCAGTGTGTCAATAACTAAGATTCTAGGTCCAGTCTTTACGATTTGTGCCTTGTTAACAGATGTTCACATTTTTAAAGGTCTCAAAATAGAGAAAACAATTCGTAAAAAATCGAAAATTACAGGTGGCGCCACCAGTCTGCAGGAACTGATGGAACGTCTCATGATCAAGATGTATGCCAAAAATCATGACCATCAGTCAAATAGTTAATGAGATATTGAAGTTTTTGTATGAAATTTTTGACTTTTCTGTGGGGGTTCTTTGTGGACCTCTCAGTGTGTCCAAAATGAAGATTCTAGGTCCTGTCTTTTTGTTTTGTGCCCTGTTAACAGCTGTTCACATTTTTAAAGGTCTCAAAATTGAGAAAACAGTTCGTAAAAAATCGAAAAATACAGGTGGCGCCACCAGTCTGCAGAAACTGATGAAACATCTCATGATCAATATATATGCCAAAAATCATGATCATCAGCAATGTAGTTAATGAGATGTTAAAGTTTTTGTAAGAAATTTTTTACTTTTCTGGGGGGTACTTTGTGGCCCCATAGTTCGAAGGATAAGGGTAACAGAGACCTAATTTATGGTTTCCATGGAGACTTTTTATAGTTCTCTCACAGTGTCAAGAATGAAGATTCTAGGTCCAGTCGTTACTATTTGTGCCACATTAACAGATGACAGCATCCTTAAAGGTCTAAAAAAATAGACAAAAAAATCATAAAAAATTGAACAATACAGGTGGCGCCACCAGTCTGCAGGACCTGATGGAACATCTCATGATCAATATGTATGCCAAAAATCATGACCATCAGTGATGTAGTTATTGAGATATTGAAGTTTTTGTATGAAATTTTTGACTATTCTTGGGGGTACTTTGGGGCCCCATAGCTCGAAGGATATGGGTAACAGAGACCTGATTTCTGGTTTCCAAGGAGATTTTTCATGGACCTCTCAGAATGTAAAGTTACATGATTCTAGGTCAGCGGTTACGATTTGTGCCAGGTTAACGGACAGACGGACAGACAGACGGACAACGGACAAAGAGTGATCGCTATAGCTCAGATGACTTACAGTCAGCTGAGCTAAAAATTAGCTACTTTCAGGTTTATGGTATCCATTTATTTGCCTCATTCACAATTCAAAACTGAAAAAAAATTATTTCAAATTCTGTGAAACAAAAAGTAAGACTTTTGAAAGACCTAGCCTCTTAAATGTAAGAAAAGTAAGACTTTTTATGGCCTTATATTTGCGAATGAAAAGTAAGACTTTGTATGACTGCGCACTTACCCGGTACATGTTTAATTTCTTTCTCAATAATTGTTTGTGTCCTTGATTGGAGATAAATGTACAAAAAACTATTGAAACTGGGCCATTCAAGTTGATCCTCATAAAAACACTTGTGTTGTTCCCAACACAATGGAGTCCTCAAAATACAAGTAATTTTTTCATTGCTTTTATTTTCTCTTTGCCTATCATTTAAAACGCAGTCTATTCAAACATTAAACAGTGTGCTTAGCTAAATTGTGCACCTGCTAGGCCCTTCATATTAATATTTGCACTGCAACATGTCAAATAGAGCATGAATCATTGTCTGGATATTCAGAGATTTAAATACAAGCTCACACAAACAGCAGATTATATAATCGTCTTTCTGTCGGCAAGGATCCTAATTCTACCCTACCAGACACCTTGCTTCTGTTGGCTTCTCTCTTGAGTGGACCTTTGTGTGAATACTAGATTATGTTTTTGTGTGAATGCTGTGTCACAGTCATCACACATGAATGGCTTCTCTCCTATATGTATCCTTGAGTGTTGTATAAGATCTCTCCTTTAAGAGAATGCTTTAAAACAGTCATCACATTTGAATAGCTTCTCTCCTGTATGTATCCTTGAGTGTTGTATAAGATCACTCCTTTGAGAGAATCCCTCATTTAATTGGCTTCTCTCCTGTGTGTATCATTGAATGTTGTATAAGATGACTTCTTTTAGAGAATGCTTTTCCACAGTCATCACATTTGAATGGCTTCTCTCCTGTGTGTATCATTGAGTGTTTTATAAGTTTACTCCTTTCAGAGAATGCTTTACCACAGTCATCACATTTGAATGGCTTCTCTCTTTTGTGTATCCTTGTGTGTTGTGTAAGACTACCTCTTTGTGAGAATGCTTTACCACAGTCATCACATTTGTATGGCTTTTCTCCTGTGTGTATCCTTGTGTGTTGCATAAGATGACCTATTTCTGAGAATGCTTTACCACAGTCATCACATTTGAATGGCTTCTCTCCTGTGTGTATCCTTGTGTGTTGTATAAGATGACCTATTATAGAGAATGCTTTACCACAGTCATCACATGTGAATGGCTTCTCTCCTGTGTGTATCCTTGTGTGTTGCATAAGATGACCTATTATAGAGAATGCTTTACCACAGTCATCACATGTGAATGGCTTCTCTCCTGTGTGTATCCTTGTGTGTTGCATAAGATGACCTATTATAGAGAATGCTTTACCACAGTCATCACATGTGAATGGCTTCTCTCCTGTGTGTATCCTTGTGTGTTGCATAAGATGACCTATTATAGAGAATGCTTTACCACAGTCATCACATGTGAATGGCTTCTCTCCTGTGTGTATCCTTGTGTGTTGTATAAGACTACCTCTTTGTGAGAATGCTTTACCACAGTCATCACATGTGAATGGCTTTTCTCCTGTGTGTATCCTTGTGTGTTGCATAAGATGACCTATTATAGAGAATGCTTTACCACAGTCATCACATGTGAATGGCTTCTCTCCTGTGTGTATCCTTGTGTGTTGTATAAGACTACCTCTTTGTGAGAATGCTTTACCACAGTCATCACATTTGTATGGCTTTTCTCCTGTGTGTATCCTTGTGTGTTGCATAAGATGACCTATTTCTGAGAATGCTTTACCACAGTCATCACATTTGAATGGCTTCTCTCCTGTGTGTATCCTTGTGTGTCTTATAAGACGACTCCTTAGAGAGAATGCTTTACCACAGTCATCACATTTGAATGGCTTCTCTCCTGTGTGTATCCTTGTGTGTTGCATAAGATGACCTATTATAGAGAATGCTTTACCACAGTCATCACATTTGAATGGCTTCTCCCCTGTGTGTATCCTTGAGTGTTGTATATGAAAACTCCTATAGGAGAATGTTTTACCACAGTCATCACATTTGAATGGCTTCTCCCCTGTGTGTATCCTTGAGTGTCGTTTCAGACTATACCTTTGTGAGAACTCTTTTTCACAGTGATCACACTTGAACAGCTTCCCTTCTGTGTTTGTCCTTGTGTGTCCTATAAGATTCATCTTTGCTGTAAAAGTTTTACCACAGTCATCACATTTAAATGGCACCTCCACTTAGTAATTTTGGGCTGCACAAGACTGCTGTAAAAGTTTTACTGCATCCTTATATCCTTAAAGCTTCTCTTTGTGTGTGTGTGTTTTTTTAAGTTGTGTACAAGATATGTGTTCTTAAGAAGACCGCTCAAAAAACTATTGGCTTAAAGTTAAACAACTTTCATATATATTTTTACACAAATTTCTTCTTTTATGCACTAATTCCCCTTTCATGTATATTTTTATTACAGAATAAATAAGATGCATTCCTGGTCTGCGGAGGAGATCCCAAGTTTTGGTTCAAAAACAGACACACATATATTTGCAACGTTTATCCTTCTGGATGTAAATCTATTAACCATCAATAACAAGGTTCAAGACTATGTATTATATGAAAATATACGTGGAGACTGTTGGAGAGGGTTCACAATTCAGTCTGCAGTTTTAGTCCATGCAAAAAGTATTGATGTCTATATCTATATGGTTATGGTGTCTTATCTATTGAACGATGTATGCCACGTGCAGTTGTCTCTGTCTGTTGGCAAACCTGTAATGAGAGAGGCAAATTTTAGTACACATACCGTGCAATTGTGAGCGTCTTCATTGTGTCTCTAACCAGAAATTGTGTGTTAACATGGCCTGAACCCTACCATCTGTGCCATGCAAGACAGGTTCGGAATGAGTGGTGAAGTGGAAATATTTAAACCTACTATTGAATGGAAGTTCAGAGAGAACCAAATGACCTAAAGTGACGATTGTCTGTGCTTGTGAGAATTGGTCAGAGTTGTTAAGGGATGCTTATTTCCACTCCCCCTAGGAGTTACCAATCCCCATGTTAGATGGTACAGATAAGCATTTGTTAGAATAGATATTTACAGCAGCTCTTAAGGATAACAATGATGATTATTTGTGTAAAATAAAAAGTGAATGTTATTGGGCTTACCCTTGAGATGCAAATCTGTCTAAATTCTTATCAGTATAGTGACAATGGTCTTAAAGCACCATGTGTTACATTTATAGTTATAATTTTTCATTTAATCAAAGTTCATGTAATCTTTGGTGTCTATTTTGACACCAAAGTAACATCATTGAAAATGTTGAAGATTAAATGAATGGTATGGTAAATTACTGAAACAACCTACCAGAAGACAGGTGCCAGTCCAGTTAAACTGTCAGGGCTTTACCTAGTATTCTGAGCCAAGAGCTCATAGCATCAGTCTGTATATATGGACACAAAACCAGAGCTCATTAAGGAGGTGCCGACAGTCTACTGATAAGGACTCCCCTCCCAAGGAGTTGAAATAAAGCCTGCCTTTTTTTTATTTATGACAAAATTAATTTTCAAGTCTTGCTATACATCTTCAGTCAGTCAAATCCATGCTCTATATAATATAAAATGTATAATTTTTAATTAATATTTCATCTGATAAAATAAAAGATTCCGATAAGTACTGGTTGACACATTTTAAGGTTTAATCATGGCATTAACACACTTCTGGTCATTAACAATCATGTTTTTATGTTTAGAATTAATGTAACTGTTCTGCAATGTATATCTTAAGTATAAAGCTGTAAATTGTGACCTGTTTTGAGAATTATTAATAACATTAACACATTTTTTGGTCAAATATATCTCTTCATACAACTTTTAGGCACTTAATGTTTCTTTTTACTTATTGCTTTATTAAACAGTTTCAGGCCACAATTTTCATATATTACACATGTATAATATGTACATATCAGATTTATTTAATGCTCATATTTGAAAATGGAAATATGTTGCAATATGTTCAGTCTTATAAATCATATATTAAAACCATGGTAGGAGGTACTTTAAGCTATGATTAAATTGTTTTGAATTTGGATATGGTTAACCTTTTTTCAAAATTATTAAAAACAATAAAACTTTTTTTGTTGGTCAAAAGCTACCCGACATGTATAAACATGCCCAATTTTAGGCTGATGTATCAAATTCCTCAGCAAAAATAAGCAGGTGCATCCACCGCAAAAGTCAATGTCGGTGGCATCACCTGTCTTGTAAATGAGAATTCCATCAAAGATGCAAAGACAGGTCAAAATATCAGGCCAATAAATCAAACTTACCCAGAGTTAGGGGGGAGTTATGTTAGTAAGGCAGTTGCACCTGAGTGAATTATGAAAAATTGCTGCCTCAAGCTACTGCACTTAGTGAACTCTTGACCTGCACCTGGCTAGACTGAGTAAACTTTTGACCTGTACTTGGCTGCACTGAGAAAACTCTTGACCTGTTGCATAATCTGACACACTTGGCAGTCTGCCAAAGCTATAAATAGATCATGGCTGAAATTTGGTGCCAAATCTGATGCAGTGAGCAGTCTGTCAAAGCTATAAATAGAATGCAGCTACTGCACTGAGGGAACTCTTGACCTTTACCTGACGGCACTTCTTCCAATCCTGGCACTGTGCCAAAACTATTTATAGACCTGCATCTTGGCTAAAGACCAAAACCAAGGCACTGGCAACCTGCCAATGGTAAACCAAGTGCTGCCATCTGTACATAAAAGTGGTCCCTACTTGAAATAAATTTGAAATTAATTTTCCCAATACAAAATGCTGACTTTTTATAAAAAAGAAATCAGGAATATATGTAATATTAATACAGATGCATACTGAATGCAAAATTAAAATACAGATAGATCTCACTGATCGCAAATTACTTGAATTAAGTTGAGTAGGGATAACAATTTATAATCCAAGTACAGTTGTCTTTATAAGCCACAGAGAGCAGCTGAATATCCATGATTGAAATATTGCCTGGTATGATGAAAAACTTAAATCATAGATCTAATTTTTTTTAAAGGTTTTAAAAAATTTTCTTGTCAATATTAACCAAAGATAACCTGAAATCTAAATGTCTAGTGGCATGATGTAATAGATGCTGATAAACTGGTGCCAGGCTAGATATTAAAGCATCAAACAGTTAACATATATATTGTAAAATGACTCAATTCAATCTCCATTATTCAGCCAAAAATCATTCATGTGGAACCATTAATGACAACTAAATATTTTTTTAAAAAGGACCCCAAGACAATTAATCCCCCCCCCCCCCCCACCGCCCTTGATATGATGCATCAAACCTGTTAGTTTGGTGACTGTACCAACAATTTTCTTTGGAGTTATTGCCGTAATTTTCACTGATGTGACCTTGAAAAAATGTATCAAGGTCATCCAAGTTCAAATTTGACCTAGCCATTGATAAGATGCATCAAACTTGTGGGTTTGGTGACTGTGCCTAAAATTCTTACAAAGTTATTCCGTTTAAACATCATTTAGCAAAAAACTACATAAGGTGACACCACCTGTCTTCTGCAGAAAACAATGCTGTCAAAGATCTTATGTCAATTTGATTTTTGGACCAATCCATGCATCCCTCAGTGAGATAATAAAGTTAACATCATTTCAGTGTTATAGCCTCTGTGACCTTGAAAAATGCATTAAGGTCATCCATAGTCAAACTTAGCCTAGTCCTCGATAAGATGCATCTAAACTGTAGGTTTGGTGACTGTACCACAAATTCTTTTTGAGTGATTGCCTTAATATCATTTTAGCACAATCGCTGCTGTGACCTTTGAAAATGCATCAAGGTCATCCATATTCGAACTTGACCTAGACGTTAATAAGATGCATCAAATCTGAGGGTTTGGTAGCTGTACCTCAAATTCTTACAAAGTTATTGCGTTAACATAATTTAAACAAGAAAACGACACAAGGTGGTGCCACCTGTCTTCTGCAAAAGACAAAGCTATCCAAGATCTTTGGTCAATAAACCTTTTTCCACCATACTAACTACATATGTTGGCAAAAATTAACACGAATAGTTCGTGTCTGTTATTTCACAAAAAAGAGTCTTTTGAAATATATTAAATGAAACAAGGCCTACAGGCCTACTGCGATCCTGTGCATTGGAAAATACACCAGGTATAATGCTTCAATGCTGGACCATTACGTCTCATGTATATGAAAAATGCAAGTACTAAACAATTTGAATAAGAAACAATTACACAAACATCACTGCTGAAATTCTGGCATGGGTGCATACATCACAAAAATGATTGTGGCTGGCACCACCAGTCTTGTATACAACAAAGCTATCAGAGATATATACATATGCCCAATTTCAGACTGATATATCAAACCCCTCCTGAGAAAATGCAGAAACACAAACTGTGCAAAAGTCATTGTAAGTGGTGACATCTGTCTTGTGAACAAGAAAGCCATCAAAGACACATAGACAGGTCATTATATTAGGCCAAAACATCAAACTTACCTTGAGTCTGATGCATGGGGCTAACCAGGCTTAGGTGAGAAAGGCAGTTGCCCCGAGTGAACTGTGACAAATTGCTTGCTCAAGCTACTGCACTGAGTGAACTCATGACCTGCACCTGGCTTGACTAAGTAAACTTTTGACCTGTACCTGGCTGCACTGAGTGAACTCTTGACCTGTTGCATAATCTGACACAGTTGGCAGTCTGCCAAAGCTATAAATAGATCCAGGCTGAACTTTGGTGCCAATACTGTTGCAGTGGGCAGTCTGCCAAAGCTATAAATAGAATGCAGCTACTGCACTGAGTGAACTCTTGACCTTTATCTGGTGGCACTTCTTCCAATCCTGGCACTGTGCCAAAACTATTTATAGAGCTGACATCATCTGGCATGGGTGCACAACACAAAAATGATTGTAGCTGGCACCACAAGTCTTGTATACAACTAAGATGTCAGAGATATAGGTATACATATGCCCAATTTCAGACTGATATATCAAACCCCTCCTGAAAATAAGCAGGGACACACACTATGCAAAAATTATTGTAGGTGGCACCACCAGTCTTGTATACGACAAAGCTATTCGATATGTATATACTAGTATATGCCAAATTTAAGGCTGATATATCAAATTCCTCTATAGAAATAAGCAGGCACATACACTGTGCAAAAGTCATTGTAGGTGGCAACACCTGTCTTGTGAACGAGAAAGCCATGGGCTAGAGTCTGATGCATGGGGCTGACCAGGCTTAGGTGAGAAAGGCAGTTGCCCCAAGTGAACTGTGACAAATTTGCTGGCTCAGGCAACTGCACTGAGTGAACATGACCTGCACCTGGCTAGACTGAGTGAACTCTTGACCTGTTGCATAAGCTGACACAGTTGGCCGTCTGCCAAAGCTATAAATAGATCAAGGCTGAACTTAAGTGCCAAATCTGATGCAGTGGGCAGTCTGCTAACACTATAAATAGAATGCAGCTACTGCACAGAATGAACTCCTGACCTATATCTGGCTGCACTGAGTGAACTCTTGACCTGTTGCCTAATCTGAAATAGTAGCCACAAAATTGCATAATCTCTCAGATTGGCTCCACATGCAGCCCTGGGGGCATGACACACATGAGGTGATCACATGATACTCATGAGTTGATCACATGCTACCTATGATGTTATCACATGGTGCCCATGAGGTGTTCACATGTCACCCATGAGGTGATCACATGCCTTGTGCTTGGCTGCACTGATTGAACTCTTGACCTATAACTGGCTTCACTGAATGAACTCTTGATCTGTTGCCAAATCTGAAACAGTTGGGAGTTTCTTAACCTATTTAAAGATACAGACACAATCTTGGCCTGTTGGTATATCTGTTAACACATACTGAAAGACTTTGGCTAAAATGCTTTTTCTTCAAGCTGACATATTCATAAATTTGTTATCAAAATATCTCGAATGATAAAAGATGCAGTCCTTTTATTGTTAAAGGTCCAATAATTCTGCCAAAAATCATTCAAGTAAACTTGAACAAAGGCCAACTAAGAATAATTTTTGTGCAATGTTACAGAAGTTATATTGAAACAATAATTTTGTAGAAGAACAGTTTTGCAGTCCTAGTTTGAAACAGACATAATAATGGCCATAAGACCAACTTAAGCTTTTCCGATATGATTGAAAGAACGATGTCCTAGGATAATTCTTTTAAAAAATTGAACGATTCAACTTGACAGTTTCATCATAAACATTTTAAGCTGAAAGAGGCTAAAATTGTGAGGTATTGCCCAGAAAAAATAGGTCGATGTAGGTGGCACCACAAAAATCTGCAACTTCAAATATAAGTCACATGACCAATATTTGCACAATACTTGATAATGCTAGCTTCTGTCACCTTTGAGATTACTTTGTCAGTATGCTTACTTGGCCTAATGACTGTTCAAATTCATGTAACTCCACAAAAATTCATCAAATTCAAACCATTTGAACAAACTTGAGACGACTTGCCTCTGGTATCATTTCTTTAAAATATTGAACAATTTGCCTTGACCATTTACAAGAAGAAGACTTTTTAAAAGTTTTTTCAGCTTTCCCCCTATAAAATCTAAGTAAATGCAGATAGGAAAAAAAAATAAGCTAAATCCCACAACATTTGATATGTGACAGATTATTGCATAAAATCTGGGGATGGAAGCTCCTGCTATTCCTGAGAAATTATAGGTTAATGTACAGATGACCAATGACCCCTGTACAAAAAAAGGTCAATACAGGTGGCACCACAAATACCTGAATTTCATATATTACTCATGTGACCAACACTGGCTTAAAATTTGGTGATGATAGCTCTGGCTGTTTCTGAGACTTTCATTTTAGTGTGCTTTTTTGGACAGATCACTAATTTTAACTTCATGTAACTCGGCTAAATTCACCGAACTTGAACCATTCGAACAAACTTGAGAGAGATGGTATAAAAGATTATTTCTGTGAAATATTGAACAATTTGGCTTGACCATTTTGGAGATGAAGATTTTTAAAGGTTTTAGCTTTTTCTCTATAAAATCTAAGAAAAGCAGAATTTTCAGATGGCTAATTTTTTGCATTAAATTTCATGATGCTAGCTCCAGTTGTTTTTGAAATAGTATGGGAGCTAGTTGTTTTTGAAATAGTATGGGTTAAGGTACAGACGACAGACGCTGCCACACCATCACATTAGCTCACAGGTTTGCTAAAATTTACTACAGATGCATATTGAATGCAAAATTATAATACAGATACATCTCACTGAACGCAAAATCTGAATTAAGTTCGAGTATGTATATATATGATAACATATATCTGAATATAAAAGTTGATTCATAATTCTAAATTGCATCATCATAAATCTCAATCTTGTTAGATAACACCACATCATGCATACAAATGTTTATTTATTTTTTACCACAAAAATATATATATTAAAACAATAAATATCTAAATATAACACTTGATTCAGATTTCACAATTTTAAATTGTGACTTTATTTATCCATAATTTGTTTCATATTTTATAACTTTAAGCATACTGATGGGTTTAATTATATTTGTTAATATCATTTAAAAAAAATTAATTTCTTTAAAAATGCTTCATTAAAACAACATGGCGTCTTCTTGATTACACCTTGAATTACTTTTTCCCAAGGAAAGTTTTTGTATATTGGAGTGGAAACAGCATTACGATTAAGGAGATAGAGTGAAAACAGTAACAACTAGACATTTCTTCGCACCGCAGGTGCCAGGGTATCCCCAGATATAGTAGGGCCCTCCCCTTTAAGAATAGGCCCCCATTTTTACCAGCATATACTGACACTTGGCAAGCAATTATTGTTTCTTCCATCTATCAATCCACAATCTTTTTGAAGATGTCGGTCCTGTGACCTTGACCTTTGAACATCAATAAAAGCAGGAATTATCATCCAGAAACTAATTTTTGGACAGATGGCTCCTGTGGCCATGACCTTTGACCTTGTGACCTCAAAATTGATAGGGGTCTTCCTCTATTGGCAGATGAACTATATGTGCAAGATGAAATGTCTGAGATGAAATGTTTGGCTGAAAATGCATCCACAATCTTTTCAAAGATGTGTCCTGTGACCTTGACCTTTGACCTCATGACCCCAAAATCAATTTGGGTCTTGCTTTTCCAATGGGACATATACAAGTCAAGTTTGAAAACTATACATCAATAAAAGCAGGAATTATCATCCAGAAACTAATTTTTGAACAGATGGCTCCTGTGACCTTAACCTTTGACCTTGTGACCTCAAAATTGAGAGGGTTCTTCCTCTCTTGGCAGGTGAACTATATGTGCAAGATGAAAGATCTGAGATGAAATGTTTGGCTGAAAATGCATCCACATCTTTTCAAAGATGTGTCCTGTGACCTTGACCTTTGACCTAATGACCCCAAAATCAATTTGGGTCTTGCTTTTCCAATGGGACATATACAAGTCAAGTTTGAAATCAATACATCAATAAAAGCAGGAATTATCATTCAGAAACTAATTTTTGGACAGATGGCTCCTGTGACCTTCACCTTTGACCTTGTGGCCTCAATATTGATAGGGGTCTTCCACTCTTGGCAGGTGAACAATATGTGCAAGATGAAAGATCTGAGATGAATTGTTTGTCTGAAAATGCATCCACATCTTTTTAAAGATGTGTCCTGTGACCTTTGACCTCATGACCCCAAAATCAATTCGAGTCTTGCTTTTCCAATGGGTCATATACAAGTCAAGTTTGAAATCCATACATCAATAAAAGCAGGAATTATCATCCAGAAACTAATTTTTGGACAGATGGCTCCTGTGGCCATGACCTTTGACCTTGTGACCTCAAAATTGATAGGGGTCTTCCTCTATTGGCAGATGAACTATATGTGCAAGATGAAATGTCTGAGATGAAATGTTTGGCTGAAAATGCATCCACAATCTTTTCAAAGATGTGTCCTGTGACCTTGACCTTTGACCTCATGACCCCAAAATCAATTGGAGTCTTGCTTTTTCAATGGGACATATATAAGTCAAGTTTGAAATCAATACATCAATAAAAGCAGGAATTATCATCCAGAAACTAATTTTATGACAGAAAGCTCCTGCGGCCTTGACCTTTGACCTTGTGACCCCAAAATTGATATGGATCATCCACTATTGGCAAGTGAGCTATATATTCAAGATGGAAGGCCTGGGATGAAAGTTTTGCTTAAAATGCATCCACAATATCTTTTAAGATGCGAGTCCAGTGACCTTGACCTTTGACCTCATGACCCTAGAACCTATAGGGTTCTTACTTTATAAGATAAGTCACGTTTGAAATCCATATGGCTATCAACACTGGAGATATCATAAGAGGTGTGTGATTTTTACCAAATATGGACACATTAAAGGTCAAGGCCACTCTCATGGTAAAGGTCATGACCCAAATGTAAATAGACCTCATCCCATAACCCATCTCTCTACATGTGCATAATATGAAAGAAATCTGTCCATTAGTTTTCGACTTATAATGCTTACAGTACTGTCAAGTGGCAATTATGGGGGTATTAAAAGGCGCAAAAACAAAAAAAGGATAATAGGTGGCGCCACCAATTTCCAGTATATCTCAAGGCTATCCAAGATCTTCAGTCCCCTTGATTTTTGGACCAGTCCATGCAAGCTTACTTGAGATATTTAAGAATTTGTGTTATTTTCAGCAAAAAAGGACCTATTCAAGGTCAAGGTCACTCTCCTAGCATAGGTCATGACCCCATTTTAAATAGGCTTCGTCCCCTTACCTATATCTATACAAATGTAAGGTTTGAAAAAGATCAGTGAAATATTTTTTGAGTTATCCCGCTCACAAGGTTTTTCTGCGGTGGTGGCGTGACCGTTGTGAAACCATAGTATCCCGACTTTGTCTGGGGATACAATTACTGCATAACACTTGGTGGTTGGGTTTGGGGGGGGGGGGGAGTGGGGGGAGGGGATTGGGATGGTGATATGAGAATAACTATACACCTGTCACAGCTGGGGATCTCCCACAGTGACTGTAACAAATCAGAAACCCTGGCTTAGCCGACTTCCAATGATCTGGAGTGGGACCCTGCATCTGGACAAAGCAATAGCTATACCTTATTTTCAAGCTTTTATATTCAATTTCAGATTTAAACAAATTAAATACTTATGTTTACATTCTGTGAAAATTAAATCAATAATACTAACAGGAAAAAAACCTGCCATGGTCAAAGTTGGGCAAAATTTAAGGTACTGATTTTACTTTTATGTTAATAATCTCACAAATTTACGAAATTCAGATCTAATTTTGGGTAAACAATTGAATATTTATTAAACAAAGTAATATACTTGGGGAAAAAATAGTCTCTAGTTTTAAAATTTTTCATGTTTAGTGAGTAAATATTTTTCCTGATTTTAGGAAGTCCATTAGTACGGGCCCATAACTCAATGAAATTACACTTAAAGGACTTAATTTCTAGCATGTATATAGGAAATATTTAGGAGATGACTTCTGGTAAATATTAAGAAAAAACAGATAATTGTATCCCGAAATCCGCCAAAACAGAGTTTGTGTCCGGAGAACTCCTCCGTAACCGCTAGGCGGAATTTTATGAAACCCGGGATTATGTTCGGGTCACATGTGAACTGCTGCGCCCCGATTTTGTTTTGACCTCTGACCTTTCCTCTGCGCTCTGCTTCCATTTGTGCATCTGTCTCCACACATAAACCCACATATCTCGGGAACCGTTTGACCGATCAGGAAAATTTATTTGCACAAATGTAGCCCTTGGAGAGCTTTATAACATACACAAAAAAAGGTGGTGCCACCTGCAACCATGTTTGCACAGTGTCCATCTGTTCGTCTGCCTTGGGTTAAAATCACTCATATCTCTGCAGTGGTTTGACTAATTCACTTGAAATTCGATATGTGTATACATCCTGGTTAGCTTTTCTGATTTTAGGACAGGTGGCGCCACCTACATTCACGTTTATGCTGCAGACATCAAAGCTCATATCTCGGGAACTGTTTGACCGATTGGGCCAAAATTTGCATGTGTATAGATCTCACATAGCTCTTTATCATATGCAAAACTGGTCGTGCCACCTGCAGCCATTTTTTCACAGCTCCCGTCTGTTTGTCTGCCATGGGATAAAATCACTCATATCTCAGCAGTGGTTTGACATACCTGCCTAAAATTTTGCAGGTTTATACATCCCCAACAGCTCTCTTGATTTTATGACAGGTGGTGCCACCTACATTCTAGTTTATGCAGCAGACATCCAAGCTCAAATCTCAGGAACCGTTTGACCGATTGGGCCAAAGTTTTGCATGTGTATAGTTCTCACATAGCTCTTTATCATAGGCAAAACTGGTGGCGCCACCTGCAACCATTTTTGCACAGCGTCCATCTGTTTGTCTGCCCCGGGCTAAAATCACTCATATTCATGAAGTGGTTTGACTTATCTGCCTTAAATTTTGCATATGTATACAACTTGGATGGCTTTCTGGATTTTGTGGTAGGTGGCGCAACCTACATACACAATTTGGCTGCAGATATTCATGCTACTATGCAACACTTCACTCTATTTCCCCTTGCCACTCAATCCATGTCTCACTTCACCCGTTCCACTCTAATTTAGGCGGATACACGTAGTCGCTTGTCGACTACCCGTATTCTAGATGGTTTTGATAAAAGACAGTCCTGAAGTGAAATAATAGATTTTTAATGGAAATTTGAGGTTTTTCCTAAATATCTGGAAGGAACGAAGTCATACTGACCCAATTTTCGGTGTGGTAGAAGATTTTAGGGACATCTATCAGTATGCTTAATTTCAGATTCGTAGGTCCAATGGTTTAAAAATGTGCGAGGTTCATGTTACTGTGTAGTGTGTACCCTCATCCTGTTCATCAAGGTGTAATTTCTAACAAAGCTCGATTTAAACTGGGCTTATAAAGTTAACATTTAAAAGCCAATTTGGATTTGTATAGTGAATGGAGTTTCAGCAGAGCTTGTTCTGGTGAGTACCAGTATTTGGAACAAAGACAGTCACTGACTATATATATGACATGGCATGCCGGCTTGTGCACAAAGCCACATGCTGTTGTTTATACACATCATGGATGCTAACTGATTGGCTCCTGCTGTGGCTGTGCACCTCCCCACTAAATTTGAACTGGGACTAGCATGGGCAGATATAATTCATTTTCCTGCAGAAACCACATAAATTGACCAAGAAATGATAATTTATTTCAGTTACTTGCAGTACTGGGAACATGTCTGCCAAAATCCAGCTCTAGTAACATCTTCCTTCCCAGCTAATATTCAGATTACAGTCAGAGCCCAAGTGAACAGTTGCAGATATGTTAAACTCCATGTTGCCCAGTAACGCCCCCTGGTATTTATAGTGGCATAAAATTCATAAATATGTAATTTTTTATTTTTTTTCGGTCATTTAACAGTGCGCAAATATGATAAGAATTATAAAGGTGGAGATTTTAAGTGATTTTAATGTGTATTGAAAAGTATCATTGCATATTAAAACTCTCCGAGAATTCTCCATCTCTCCGCGGATTCTCCGCGTATTAGACAGACCCGAAAAGGGTCGGTCTTTTTACCGAGCGCTACCGAGCGCTAGCGCTCGGTAGACTTTTTACCGAGCGCTACCCTGGATTCACACCAGGCATTGCTCTGACCCGCGTGGGGCTACCGAGCGCTTGGTCTCTTTACCGAGCGCTGCCCTTGGTTCACCCCAGGCAATGCTATAACCCACGTTGGGCTACCGAGCGCTAAGGACTTTTTACCTAGCGCTGCCATCGCGCACATGACAAATGCATTCACACATAAAAAATCATGTTCAATTATTTACATTGTATTTGTTTAATTTTATAGACCATGAATAAATCTAGGCTTATATATGTTATCTTTCCCAATCATTCTCTCTCTCTCTCTCTCTCTCTCTCTTTTTTTTTTTTTTTTTTTTACTTTCTCTCTCTTTCTTTCCCTCTCCCTTTTTCTTTATCCCTCTCTTTATCTCTCTTTTCTTTCTTTCTATCTCTCCTATATAGCCTATATCGAATAAATATTACCTAAAGTATAGGTCTTTGTTACTTTTCCCTCTGATTCAGGTTCTTTCTCTGTCTCTCTTTCTCTCTATCTCTCTCTTTCTTTCTTTTTTTCTCCCTCTCCTTTATATATCGGATAAATATTTTAAATAGTATAGCTCTCTCTTTCTATTTCACTTTATCTTCTTTTCTCTGTCACTTTCGCTCTCTCTCACCCCCTCTCTCTCTCTCATATATATATATATATATATATATATATATATATATATATATATATATATATATATATATATATATATATATAAGCGGTATAGCCTTGTTATAGTCTGTAGTTGAATTACCACCTGACGAAGAAGCCTGTGTGCTTCGAAAGCTCGTATGTTAATAAACTAGTTAGTCTAGTTAGTCTATCTAAAAAAGTCACTATTTATCTTTACCTTCGCTATATATATATATATATATATATATATATATATATATATATATATATATATATATATATATATATATATATATATATTAACTCTGCATGATGAAAAACAACACGTTATACCGCTCTGGCCTAGTCTGTAGGCCATAGAGCACTTTACATCGAAGGGTAACACTACCTTCTATATATATATATATATATATATATATATATATATATATATATATATATATATATATATATATATTCTGATATATGTAAATATATAGCATAATATTAAATAATATATATATATATACTGATATATGAATATATGTATTCATGTATATCTCCAATTTATATGTATGTATATCATAACATTAAATAACTTCATATATACATAAATATAATCTTATTTATTTTACATGGATTGTACAAAAAGTTATTATAACTAATCGCGGCACTCTCCATGGCTCCGATGATGGCGTTAGGTAGTCAGCATACATATTTATATATAGGTATATAACCGTCATTTAAAGAAATTTATGCAAAAGGTGTTACACGGTTTGGTGTGAAATCATCCGACATCATCCAAGTTATATGCATCGTTAGTTATTTTGTTTGCTGGACTGAGAATTGTGCTTTATTCTAAATAACAGGAATATGATGTTTTGTGCTGAATACGGTTAGAAAACTAGTTGTCATGTGCGCGATGGTGGCGCTCGGTAAAAAGTCCCTAGCGCTCGGTAGTTCCAAGTATGTAAGAACACTGCCCGTTGTTAGAGCAGGGTAGCGATCGGTTAAAAGACCGAGCGCTCGGTAGCCCTACGCGGGTCAGAGCAATGCCTGGTGTGAATCCAGGGTAGCGCTCGGTAAAAAGTCTACCGAGCGCGCTCGGTAGCGCTCGGTAAAAAGACCGCCCGCCCGAAAATAGTTACAGCTCTGTGATCATTTAGGGGTACTATAGATGTATTGACGGTACGGCTGTTTATCAAACTTACGTCTACCCTGCTGTAATCCGAGATGTTGTTCCTTTTCAGGTCGAACTCCCTTCCGCTGGTGTCTTGAAACGGTAACAAGGTTTACCCGCACTGCCGGGACGGACAGTGATGGTGTCGGCTGGACTGGGTACCGGTCAACCCGTACCAAAGTCATCTCGTAGTCAAGTCATCTCGTATCACCCCAAGTCATCTTTACTCAATCGCGGGTCATCTCGTACCCCCACCAAAGTCATCTCGTAACCAAACATTAGTTGCACAGAAGGCAATCGTTTCTTTTGTAAATATATATAAATATGTAGTCTGTGTCAACAAAAGGCAAAAAAGAAAACCAGTTCCTTCAGAGAGGGAACTTTTTATTCAGTATCTCATGTTCCGCAAAGCCAATAAAGGGATAATTAAATTTATCTGTTGCATTTATACGGTGAATTTAGTATATGTTTATAATATGTATTCAATATACATGCCCAGGGGCGTAGCCAAGTGGGGGCCGCAGGGGGCCATGCCCCCCCCCCCCCCGGTCGCATCCAGTACTCGCCGTCCTTTCGGAATTTCATTTAAGCTAATATATATAAATGTGTGCATTAAATTGCCTTTGCTGTATAAGAGGGGGATGGACGGGCGGACTTTGGGTATACCATAAATATATGTCCCGTCCCACAATAGGCTATAAGAAATAAATCATTTAAGTGTCACCAAATCTTAATCAACTCTGGAGACCCTTCGGATGTACCTGCTACTATCATAAGAAGTATATCCCAGTTAAACATTTTTGAGAAATAGTGTCACACATGTGCATGCAATATAAAATTTTGTATAAAAATTCATAAAAAAAATTCAAAATTCATTCAAGTGTGACCAAAACCTGACGAGTTCTGGAGCCCCATAAGATGCACCCGGTACAATTAGAAGTTGATCTGATTTAAACTTTTTGAGAAATCGCGCCGCATATGAAAGATTAAATTTTGCAAAAATTATAAAAAAAACCAAAACAATCCAACAATCATTTAAGTGTGCCCAAAAGCTTATCAGTATGGAGACACCTAAGATGCACCTACCACAATTAAAATGAGATCCGAGTTAATCTTTTCCAGATATAGATATTCCGTCGCATAACATTGTTCACGGACGGACGAAGTTGATCACCATTTCCTCCGGAGGCGGATTATTGGTTAAAACTTCATTTATTTTACAGAAACCAACAGCCGCCCTCAACGATGAAACGTCCCATGACCGATGATGGGTCGACTGTTTCTTCGCCTCCCAATATATAGAGATAAGTGCATGGTGTTTGGGCACGATACTGTCGTATTTTCTGGAATGAGAGCTATGTTTTCAGGTCTGTGGACATTGTAGCATTGTATAAGTCTCTTATGTAGAACAGAATTTCTATACATATTGGCAACAGGAAATGCTTTTCACTCGAGTTCTTAAATGTTTTCGGCCAAAAGGACACGGGCCATGTTATTAGCAGAGAGAAGTATCTTTATAGCGATGTGGCTGTGTGTACTATTCATAGATTATTAAGGGATTGCATGTATTTAAACTAAGAATAAATATGCGTATTAGCTTACCAAAACTTGACTGGTTCTAAATAAAATTATAAAACACAGGCTAATATTCGTTTTCTCTCTTTTACAGATGCATGTCGTATGGAGCGTAAAATCCCGTATAGGTACAAAGGTATGGTGGTAACTAAATGTACTCTCAAATATATCTTACATTTTAGTCAACCTTGGTGCCTAAGAAACCAAGGTATTGCCATTTATAGTGTTTGGATAATCAAAGTAGTTCTTGGGACAGGATTTCTAGAGTAGATTTTAAAGCTAACCATAAACAATTGAAAACGGTGCATATAAACGTGCTGTATATTATCAGGGGATTCAAGGAATACCAGCTTTCGTAGCTAACTTTCTTTTTCAATTTGAGCAAAATAATAAAACTGTTCTCAAGAAAGTGGGTCGAGTCTCAACTTTGGACGTGTAACGTAACAAATGTCTGGTATATTGCACACGTATTGATCCTCAATGGTATAAGCACATTTTACTTGCCACAAATCATTGGATAATATCAACCCATGTAACACAGTCAGCATTTTCTTGATTAGGATATTTGGCATTTTACCAGCTGCCTATAGTTCTCAGTGCCAGAAAATGACCGTAAATTAAGGCTGCATCGGACACGGTCTTGCATTCATCGGAGTCGGTTTGTTAGAGACATGAATTCTTTCCACTAGGTTTGACAGGTAAGCTCTAGCTATATTATTGTGGCTAAGAGCTTTTAACAATACACACATACAGGTCAAACTCTTTAGCTTATCTGCAAAAGTAAAACTGGCTGCAAGTTTTTTTTTCACCTCCTATCGTTCATCATCACTGTTGTGATATCAGTATTTCTTGAGTATTAGGTGGTGTCGCCACCTATGGGACATATGGGATTTCCTTTGAGGCTTTATAGTATAAGTTAAAGGAAGCACAGAAGAAAGTAAAATCAAATTAAAGATATTGGATTATACTGGTGTTTTTATTAAATACAAAATGCCATAACCACATAAACAATTATTTCGTGTTTGTAAAAAATGACTACCTTAGATATTTAACCAGATGGGGTGTATGGCTAACATCTTGGGGCTTTGTTCACTTCAAGGATCTTCTGGATTACTCCTTGAGTTACTATTCCAAGAAAAATTTAGTATATTGGAGTTTATAAACAGCATTAGGATATACAGTTAAAACAATAACAATAATAATAACTACGTAACAGTAATTGTAAATCAAGCAGTGACAGCAGGAAATCTCCCTTACTGACCCATCACAAAATAGGTATCCTGCCATAGTTAACCTAAAGTGACCAGATGTGGCATTCCTACAGCTTGACGATGCGAATGAATGCAATAGAGCACCCTACCCCCCCCCCTCCAAAAAACATTAAAAATCCTAATTTTAAAGCTATTTATATAAGGCAGATTAAATACTGACATGTACAAGCTGTGGAAAATATATAAACACAGGATGCCATGGTCAACGATGGAAAACATTTCAGGTACTGATTTTATATTAATGCTTATTATTTAATAATTTTACGATTCAATTGATTTTATAAAGTTACATCCTTGATAAAAAAGTCTCTAGCTTTAACAGTTATCATGTCACGTGAGTAATGATCTTCAAAGATAAAAATGCATTATGTTCGACCCCATAACTTTAAGAAGTGACACAATACTGACCTAATTTCTGGGCATGTACATAGGAAACATAATGACAATCGCTATAGCTCAGATGACTTTAAGTTGGCTGAGCTTTAAATGCAACTGCAGGTGCCGCCACCTTTCTGATCTACAACAAAGATATCCAAGACAGATACATGCACAATTTCAGTTTGATACATCTATCCATTCCTGAGAAATGAGCGCTTTTCACCCTAAGCAAACGGACGGATGGATGCCACGCAAAAAAGATAAAAGATGGAACCGCCGGTCCCGAGTATGAGATGGAATTGTTCAGAAGAGAAAACGAACGCGGCATGCGGCGGCATAAAAACACACTTTTAGCGGATAAATTATAGGCCATTTGGTTCCAACAATAACATGACCACAGTAACACTCATACATTTTATGATTATTTAGAAGTTACAAATCAATTGCCTGTATGTTGCTGATTGAATTTACGGAGTGCAGTAGTGTTCAATGATGAAAGTAAGAAGTAACTTGGGTGCAGATGTCCGTAACTTTGATCCTGCACATTCTCATGTCTTGGTCAAAATAAAGACTAGAATTGAGACTAGAAATGAGATTAATATATTTTATGTGTCTGCATATAACTCGGGGAAATCAGAATCAAGTGTTTCATCTGAAAAGGTAGATTTGTCAACCAAAACCGTCCCACCAGTAATAGCTGACTTAATTTAAGGACAAGACTGGACAACCGAGAGGTGGTGCTAGGCGGAAATACAAAAAAGACAGCCAGACATACAGACAATAGACAGGGAAACATCTGGAATTGGTAAAATGAAAACAGAATATTCTGGAGGAAGCAAAAACAAATGTTTACTTAGTTATCCTGACTTTCAAAAATCACAAACGTGCAGAAAGACAGACATACGGAAAACACCAGATTCAGGTCATGTGCTCATGTCATAGATAATGGAAAGCCGAATTAAATAAGCTACATTATATTAATATAAATCTCCGTAATATTTTGAACTTCAACTATCGAATCTTGTTGATACTATTAATTTATGAAAAAAAGGATCTTCCTTGATTGTTACTTAATATATGTTCGTATAAGTAAATAAATTGAATACATACTGACTTTATCGTTTCACAACTGCTTTGCATTTTCCACTGACTAAAGTTAGACAAGGGATTAAACATGAATCAGAATGGCTGGTGAACTGAACATTCAAACCGTAATAAACCTGTAAAATTTGGGTGACAGAATCAGTTTTGTCTCCCTTCGGACCATTCACTATTTAAATATAAAATATCTTGTTCGTTTTTATCAAATATAGCCTTTTTCCATGCACTCGGAAACGCGCGCGAGTGAGTCTTCTTGTAGAGACCAAGGACACCAATGCAGTCTGCTTGTTGCCGCCCCAGCATAAATCATGGTGACAAATCATACTTAATCCTGCTCTGCTTTTCCATTATATATATATATATATATATATATATATATATATATATATATATATATATATATTGTTACGGGTTGACATAAAAGCGGACCGAACTGTCTCGCTAGAGTACGCTCCCGAGGCAGCGGAAATCTTGCGATTCTCACGCTGCCAGCTTTGACCGTTTATGATATATTTAGACACCAGGTGGCGGTTCGTTGTCCACTGAAATAAACGTGCGTATGATGTGACAAGCAGCCAATCAGATGCCAATAAACAAACACTCGACAGGCATCCTGGCTCCGCCCATTGCACCGCTTCAAGCGCCGTTTGATGAGTTTCCGGTCGAATTTAAATTGCTCCATCATCGACCGATTCGATTATGACATTATGACTGTGTTAGCGTAGCCATGTATCTGTTGTCTGCAGAACTGAAACCAGCCAGCGAGGCGTGCACGCAGCCTTTGTTGTTACGTTTCGTTTGAATTACAGCTCATTGGCCAAGCATCCTATGTGCCCAAGGCCCTAAGCAAACCACGTCAGGGGCAATTCTCTATGAGCCTGTGGTCTGTTTAGACGGTTACGCTGGGGGATGAGCTGTCACTCAATAAGAAATGAATATGATTGGCTCCGTGTATTCCTCGCTTGGCTTTCTCTTCCAGCACAAAGTTTCATCTGATTGGACAAAAATACAGTGCTCCCCTCTGGTGTTGCAAAGCAGGATACGAGGTCATAACAAACAGCGCCTTACGATATAGGAAGTAGCCCTATAGGTAAAGCGCTGTGTAAAGAGCGTACGCTAGAGAAGCTTGCTATTCTGTGGAACACCGGACATGTGCGCCACCGACATGGGTTTCGAATCCCGAATCGGCCAAAAACTTTCACCTGAGCAGTTTGTCTTCGTATAATGCCCGTTTTACATGTACGCTTTTCTGCGCGCTTGCATTCATCACGATGAAAAAAACGTCGATTCCTGTACGACTTTTCCGCTCGCTTTCTTGCTCAGTACAGTAGACAGTACCCCGGAATCAGCGAGCGGAAAAGTGCACACTGAAAATATATTCAACGCGGTTGTCAGCTTGTTGATTTCAAGCGCGATGAAATTTCAGCGTACATGGAAAACCGGCTTGGCGAACCTGGAAAACCGGTCTAACAATATATATATATATATATATATATATATATATATATATATATATATATATATATATATATATAAGGTAAAGATAAAGAGTTACGCCTTTTAGATAGACTATTTTTTTAACACACTATCTACTTATTTTATCTAAAAGGCGTCACTCTTTATCTTTACCTTTGCTTCAACTACGGACTAACACGGCTATACCACTTATTATATATATATATATATATATATATATATATATATATATATATATATATATATGTGTGTGTTAAAGGCTCAATTCAGCGCTTTTTTTTTTCAGCGCGCGCGTTTCCGCTCGCATAGAAAATATCTAACAGCACAGAAAAATTGGTCTGCTCGTTTCTCTGAATTTAATATTTGAACATAAATTTCAAAGGCATTGCAAACTTGCCAATGTATACGTTGTACACTCTTGTTCAATGTTTGCCCAGCAGGAAATAATTAAACGTATGTTTAATATATGTCAATAGCAATAAAGACTATACGTTCCTGTAAATATAACGAAAGTTATGAAACGCATGCATGAATACAGCGAACTGTATATAACAGATACATGCTTGACATGTTGCCGGGAACGGTTGAGGATCGGGAATCCCTTGCAAAAGCACGTCATGCCGCGCACATGGAAAAGCTCAATTCAGCGCGAACGCAATTACACCATCCCATAGGGCGTAATACTATTTATGCTCTTTTCAGCTATCTCTTGTTATGATATCAGATGAAAATTTAAAAAGAGCACACTTAAGGGCCCAACTAAAGACTTTTGTTTAAATAATTATCGAAACAATGTTTATCCAATTACAAAATGAGGACACGTTACATTCCAGAGTAATGAACAAATTGAATCATCTAAAGTAGACCGCAACAAGACGAGATCGGGTCGGACCGGCCCGAGAGTCCGCTACAATCTTTCCCGTTCCTATATTCGATCCATTAGGGGTCGCCCATAGAACGGACTAGACAAGATTCATAAATGGATACGCCTTTAAATATTATATATATATATATATATATATATATATATATATATATATTTGTTGTCACGATTACCTGAGACTCGTGCTAATTTAGTCTAGGGGAACACATCCAGACCTCTGACATAAAACATACAAATCAAAAATCGAAACTTGCAATAGAATATACAGAAAATTTGTTCTTCACTCAAAAACGTGACCGGAACATGTGCGTGAAATATAGCTAAAGTGAAATAAAAGATTATATTGAAAGTTTCACTAAACTGAATAGCGCTGACGTTCCTGGGACGGTGCTAGTGAAACAAATTTGCCTTTAACATATATTAATTCTATTTAAGGTGAGAAGGACTACATCTTAAGCTAACTTAAATATTATATAAATATACAAAACATTTAAGGCTGGCTCTTACATTAAATTCATATCTGTCCCAAACAAGGTATTTATAGCCCTTTATATCGGCTCTATTTAGCTCGTCGAAATATAAGAAAACATGGAAGGACGAGTCCACCGGTCAGGGAAACTGAAGAATACTGAAGAAGATTTACTAGTACGGGAAGTTTACTCCTCTCTGACAAAGAGAAAATGAAATGGAGAGGCCAAAGGACCAGAATAACTACAGACGGAGATGACAGAGACTTGGCTTAGGGCCGCTTTACGATACTTATGTTTTTAAACATACGAAACATAGTTTGGCCTTTGGGCAATGAGAATACATAGTTCGGCGTTCTCGGCTCAGAAATAATTGTTTCAGGGCTTAAGGCCTAATGTAAACAGAACTGAAGTCAACCTGCAGGTAGTTATAAATATTATGGCTCAGATAACATTTTTTATTCATCTAGTACGGTGCAAACATAGTAAAAGTATAAAAGTGAGCCAGCTATACCTTATATGATACATGTTTAAGGGTAGCCTACTTAATAAGCCTCCCAGTGAGGCTTACGAGCACTCTATTTAAAATATTGGTGTGCGAGCGAGGACACAGATATTACGATAAATCAGATAATAAGCTTAAAATAAACAAACGTGGGTCTTTACCGGGTCTGTAAACCATTTCTAACAAGTGAAAACGAGAAAAGTTGCAGGTGGCTACTAGCCCCGCTTGGAATCATTGTTTTGCTTGCACTTTCTTTTTTATTCACTAGATGGTACTATTTTAGTGACCAGGCAGTAAATCTTATGCTCGGAATTATATTGGATTTCCATGATGAATGAGCCTGAAACCTAACAGCCAATCAGAGGAAGGACTTTGAAAACTGGCTTCTCCCTGTGTCCTTGGCCCTAAAGCAACATGTCAGGTTTGGTTAGAAACCTGCGAGCATCGCTTCCCAACTCTGCACCTGGATTATAAGTTTCATTTACTTATTTGAGCAAGAAAACAGGTAAGGAGTCGTAGTTAAGGGTATGTTAGCTAGATTATGCTTGGTAATTTGGCCAAAGGAGGGACATTTAGTAATATCAGACAGGGCACCACAAGAATGCATGCAGTGCTCTCCGTCTCTATATTATAGAGACGGACACTCTGTCTAGTTTAAAGGCTATCTAACTAAAGCCCCGGCGCCATACGTAACAATTTTCCCACTCAGTGTGAAGTCGTGTCCCCCCTCCATAAAGGCGGGCAAATGTCTGCTGTTCTTATTCAATGAAATCCCAAACACAATGAGTATTTGCTGAACGAGTCTATTCAAGACGGTGCACTATTTTTTCAAGGTTGCTTGTCCTTTTCTATCACTCAGGTGAACATATTCACACGCGTGATACAGAAATGGAGTGCACAAATAGGAGCCGTCACAATATGCGCTCACAAAGATTGTTGCATCTTTACAAAGATAATGGTAACCTTATCTTGGGTATCATAAATATATCTGGATACCCACAATGTACAAATATATGTATACTTTAATAATAATAATATTATTATTACTAATAATAACTACAATGTGACACCAATCTTCCCGAGTCACCCACGTAATTTCCTTTTCCTGATTCACCATCTTCAAATTTGTACGCCTATCATGTGATTAATGGAGCTGCTCTCATTGGTCAAAGACGAACTCCCGATCCTGCCTAGTCCTAAAACCCCGCAAACAAAGCCGATTCAAATGGACCGGACCTGAATACTTCGGACCAGTCCTGAAATGTAAAAAAGAATAATTGATATGGCCAGGATCGTTCAGGACTGGGTCCGGAACAGGCCCGGAATAGCCACTAAGCGCTGCAAACAGAACGGACCGGACCGGATTCAAGTCAGGTCCGATCTAGTCTCGTCTGCTCTGTTTGCGGCCTACTTCAATTTAAATGCGAGGCAACGATGACCCTTTATAATTGGTTATATACTTGAAATTCAACTCACGATTTAATTTTGAGAAGCTAATTACTTAAATTACTCTTATCTTAGTGCAGTTACTATAAGATGCAGCTTCTCAGCATATGGGAAATTTGTGTTCTCTGGCGCCTCCCCCCCCCCCTCTGAATCCGCCACTGTAAAAGCTTACAGCATTACCAGACTTTGTCCCACTGTTAAGGGAGCCTCCGCAAAGTTTCCTTTGGTATTTATTCAAAATTTCTCATATTATATTAAGTCAAAAATAAACTATGCCTTGATTTTTAAAAGTCCGTGTTATATTTTTGTTTTGTCACTTATTTATTTAATGTTACAGCTAATTTAATGTATTTGTATCAAATATATGCCACCCCAAACCATATTTATCCAAACATTTTAAAGTAAGACTATTTATCGGAGCTTGCTCTACCTAAGAGTTGTCCCGTGTCCTCAACATGCAAGATGAAAATAGTTCCCATCAAATAAAACTTATTGCAAGAAGGGTGGGACATATTATGACTTTGTAAGATTGAAATATCAATATCTAACCTTGGAATCGGAAAAAAATATATCTTGCATAAAAGATACATGATGAGCCTGCGTGATGGATACATGATAAGCCTGCATGACAGATACATGATGAGCCTACATGACAGATACAAGTGTTTGTTTCACGGTTGGGACATAAATGCACATAACTATCGCAATTGGTCCATTCAAGTGGATCCTAATAAACATACTTAATGTTGTATCCAACACAATGGAGTACTCAAAATACATGTAATCTTTGCGTTTCTTTTGTCTGTTGTTTTACGTTTGAAAAGCGGTCTATGCAAAATATTAACAGTGTTTTGAGTTAAATGGCTGCACCTGCAAGGCCTTCCTTATTATATATGCACTGGAATATGTCACGTTAAGCGTTATTCAATGCCGAGATTTTCAGACATTTAATAAGTAGCCCACACGAACAGCAGCTTCTATAATTATCTTTCTTTCAGCTAGGATCCAACTTCTTATATACGGCTTCTCTCCTGCGTGTATCCTTGTGTTCTATAAGACGACAAAAGGGCTTTACCACAGTCATCACATTTGAATGGCTTCTCTCCTGCGTGTATCCTTGTGTTCTATAAGCCGACGAGAGGGCTTTACCACAGTCATTACATTTGAATGGCTTCTCTCCTGCGTGTATCCTTGTGTTCTATAAGCCGACGAGAGGGCTTTACCACAGTCATCACATTTGAATGGCTTCTCTCCTGCGTGTATCCTTGTGTTCTATAAGACGACAAGAGGGCTTTACCACAGTCATTACATTTGAATGGCTTCTCTCAAGTTCCTTTTTTCTGATTCTTAAGTTGGTCTTTTGATGACCTCGTATTAAAATGAAATTATAACAACAACAAACCAATATTTCAGAGATGATTATGTTTATTCATCATACCATCAAATTTTTACCTTATTTTTCTGTAACTTGAGTTCATCAATCACATTTTAATAGATCGTAAATGTTGCTGTGCGTTATCCATCATGTTTTGTCATTCATACGAACCGCACCTGAAATAACAAGATAGGAGTATCTGATTGTATTATCAAAGTTTAAAACTTTGTTTTAAATTCCTGCAAATTGCAATGAAATAATCAAGTAACTGTTAGCAAATAAGACTAATTTATATACATCAGCCACATCAGCCCTTGGTATTCAAAGAAATCAAGATATTAAGAGATTATATAATCATAAACGTACGTATATTTGAAAAAAAATAAAAAATATTACAATTGCATGATTATTATTATATAAGGACTATATATTCTCTGTGTGGTGGCATGGTCCATGTACTTCACACTGTTCACAATTTACGACCTCTTCATGACCTTGTTTTATTAAAAGTGACAAATTTCACGTTATAACTTGAAACAATGTATTGATTTATATATTTATGGGCATAATGGAACAGATCACACACATCCTCCTAGATTTTGAAATTAAACAAAAAACAAGAGTTATGAACGATTATTTTGTTTTTGCAATGATGCATGTGCACCATTCTGAAAACTTCTGAGGTACCCGCTCAAAGTATTCCAAAAATATTCAACAACGAAATCTGGCACCGCAGCATGTTAGACAAAGGTGTTTGGCAAGCGGTGTCTTCAAACTTCCGCACTTATGCAACCAACCACCTTCAGCTGCATGGACTTTCTGTTTGTCAACAATAATGCATGTAGCATGTTTACTAACACCTTGCAGATACCCAAGGCAAGGCACCCGTTACAGAAGTATTGCAAGGGTTACTCTTAGCAAGAATATACTACGTAATCAGGCATTACGTGAAATGACCGAAAATTTCAGGCATTACACGTAATGACTGATTAACTCAGGCATTTCATGAAATGTCTAAAATTCCCCGGCATTACATGTAATGACTGAAATTTAGTGATCATTATTACACAGTTTGCCTGAAGAGTTTAGGCAAATAGTGTACCAACCTATTCTCAATTCCATGTCCTCTATTTTGCACAATAGTCAATTAATACTGATCTGCTCACATCCTCTACAGATTTACTGTTGAGGGTGGGGGTGTAAGAGTAGACCTGAATTTTGTTCATCACTTGTCACTTGCTGATGACAAGTGGACTGCTGTCAGTTGTTCACTCAGTGAAATGGCTTATGGTAATGAACTAGTGATGAAGATTTGTTTGAAAAGTATGCAAAGTGTCAGAAGGGAGGGATGTTTACTATTCAACAATTGAAGTGTTAAAGAATGCCTCCGAGAGCATTTTATCCAAGTCCAAACATGGCTATTACCAAATGAAGAAGTAAGTCAAATATCATATATATTTTATTTTATATGAAGCTTAGTAGTGAGCATTATCACAGTTTGCCTTGTCAAATTCTAAAATGTCTGAGAACAATGTCAAAATCCTGTTATTTATCTATTTTTATTTATTTATTTTTAATTCATAGTACGAAAGTATGAAAATGATTTTTTTTTAATGACGAGCCGTTATCAAGGTGTTGTGAGATGAGGTGCTTACATTAACAACTAAGGGTGACTAACTATTTAACCATGCACAAAATATTTAGCTTTTAATTTTTGGCATGTACATAGGAACTATATAGAGGAATATTTATGGTAAATATAAAGAAAACCAGATGAGTAGTTTTTATATTAAGCAGTCCTGAAAAGTGAAAATAGATGTAAAAAAAATGAGGTTTTTTCTTAATATCTTGAAGGAACTATTGACCCAATTTTCGGCATGGTAGAAGATTTTGGGGACATCTAACCGTATGCCGAATTTCAGATTCGTAGGTCCAATGGTGTCGAAACGTGCAAGTCTTACGGACGGACGGACAGACGGACGACGGACAATGGACAACGACTATATCTCAGATGACTCATAGTCAGCTGAGTTAATTACAGGGTCACATAGTTAATTGTCACCAAAAAATTTGAAAAAAAAGAACAGGTGTTGTCGAATATCCTATATGAACCCAGAAATAAATGTGGACATTGTATTGTATTTGTTGAAAGATAAAGAGTGTTGGTCCGACATAAATTGAAAACACCATTGCTAAACAATTTTATAAAAGCGACTAATATTCATATGCATTTGTTTTTTCTAATTCATTTGTAAGCTAGCAACTAAGATAAATTTACATGAAATACAGTCAATAAATATAGTGATTAATGTCCATAATAATATATATTTACATGGAATAGAAATCATAAATGTTTCATGCATGATATATATGTCAACTTACACTTAACCGTAACGTTATATACTTTTTGACTGTAAAAAATTGAAACATTTGTAAAATAATCTATTAAAACCTCTCTGTAACATTAAAACATATGGTTAATATACCTTCATTGTACAAACTTAATGTTAAGACGTGCACCAGCACCACAGGGAATGATCGCTTCCACATATTTATTATTTATGTCATTATATCATCATATTCTGTGTCACTAAACATGATCACTCAACATATCTAAAATCATATGGTCTGGTGGTCCCCTGCAAAAATCCTTCACACAACCAGAGATCTGGTCTGTTTATTCTTCACACAATATTTATACTGAACAGTTAACTTATTCATCACCTGGCTAAATCAAAATAATTTATGGATATATTACAGATACACAATATGTAAACCACTAGACAGTTAACCCTGGAATTCTTAATGCGTCTTTTATGTGATGCTGGTGTTCTCCTCTTTCTTCATGAACGGCGTCATTATATTCTTACGTTTTTCTTCACATTCATCTCCAACTTTGCATTCATCAATATCTTAAAAGGCTTCACAGCATTGATGCCTTGTAGACAAATATTTACAAATGAGTTTTCTTTAAGAGGATAATACTTTGGCATAAATGTAAATATCATAACTCCATTTTATATGTATTTGTTCTTAAACTCATCGTAAATATTAAACTTTACATATATATCTGCTCTACCTTAGCCGTATCGAGCACTATACTGCAAGCACTGGAACCAACTTAGGTATATATATATATATATATATATATATATATATATATATATATATATATAAATATATATATATATAAGTAATATGTTTCCAGTGTATTTTATTCAAATCCATGTTATGTTCCCATAATATGTTAATAAAAACTAGGTTATAATACATAATATATAATATTTCATAGTAAACTCAGAAATGGAACCAAGGTTTTTAGATATTATTATTAACATATTTCATTTCCAATGTAATAATATTATTCTCTGAATACCAGAAAAGGGAGTTGATTACATTGACCATCTCCCCTTGCTAAGAAAGGGGAGGGGGTATACCCTCACACCACCCCCCAACCCCCCATTGACCCGCCTGGTCTTGCATTGCTAGGGTCAGAACCGTACATTGCCCAACTTATACTTTAATCAACCCTAAATCGTTTCAGTGATATATGTTATTCCATATTTGTTTGCCATTTTTGGTTTATTAAAAGTGTCATATGTTGATTCGCTGTTACCTGACATAAATTGTTGCCCTGAACAGAACATGAGTGTGGCTGTAAATAACGCAGCTGGAAACAACCAGCTGCACGCGGCGGGCTGTTCCTTGTTAACATATCATCTTGTTTGGTGTCCATGGGTTTTATGTAGAAAAAATAAACATTTTCAAGTGGGATACTCTGAATAAAGAAAAGTTTTATACTTATATCTTAAATGTACATATGAACAGTTAATTCATGTATACTGACTTACCATATACTTGTGGTTCGGCAAAATCAAGCTCTGTCAGAATGAACTGGACCATCTTCACCATACAGTTTTTGTCAAAATCTACTTAAACTTCAGTGTGTAGATAATGCCCCACTGACCCAACATGACCTTTCTTTGTTGTTCTGCTTGCAGGCTCTATAGAGATCTGGTCTGTATCAGCATCCGGTATAAAATAATACCCAGATGATGCAGCCTCCATTGGCCTGACAGTATATTTTGTAGGCCAGATCCAAATGCAGTCCAGTGTACTACGAACTGGCCATATAGTACAGATCACAAATGGAATATATATATATATGATATATATATATATATACGCGATATATATACGGGATAAATATATATATATATATATATATATATATATATATATATATATTTAAATATATTGGATAAATTATATATATAAATATGGGATAAATAAATATATATATAAATATGGGATTTATATATATAAATATATATATATATATATAAACTAATGGGATATATATATATATATATGGGAAAAATATATATGGGATATACATATATATATATATATATATATATATATATACGGGATAACTTATATGTATATATAAATGAAAATATGGGATAATATATTTATATATATATATATACTAGTAAAAGGAATTTGGTTTAACCCAATGGATAATGAATGAAAGTAAAGAAAACTGATTGTTGATAATCGGTGATTATTTTTATATTTTTAACTTCTTATAATATAATTTCTATAAAAAAATATATATATATATATATATAATAAAATCTCACTCTAAACAAGAACATTATTTCTATGCATGCAGGAAGCCCAGCTGTCAACAATAAAATGTTCACTTACAATCTGATTTACTCTCCACTGGCTAAAATTGTAGTGTTCCACTTGGGACCCTAATTTATTTGATGGAATAAAATATATGGAATGGCACTTCATATTAACAGGTGATGTGCCAATTAATCGATTATATCAATGACTGGTCGTTTTTTTAAATAATCTATTTAATCGGGTGCATTTTTGCATAATCGATCATATGTGGTTATGTATATACACACATTCAGTTATGTTGTATTATCCCAGTAAAATATAATTAATTAAGAAGACAGGGTACAAAACAACGAATAGAATTAAAACTTAAACTTGCACTATTGATAAAAATTAAAAGCCCGACCATTACTTTGACTTACAGGGGGATGTAGAAGTTTTGACTTAATTTTACTTATATTTTAGGTATAATCGTATAGAGCTTATTCACGATAATATAGATGGAACATAAAATAATCGATTTCTAATCAATCATCAATCCCTTTTATCTTTCAAAATACCACTAGTGTATCAGAAGTGATCACTACAGATTAATGAGCTTTACAAAATACAAATTGCCAATGATATTTTAATCATGCACATAACCCGATCCAATGTGTAAACCCTGTATATGTACATATTTGTTCCCTTACTCCAAATTTTGTCAAGGTTACCTTTTGTCGAAACAAAAGTCGATGACCCTTGTGACTTTATTCAAGTTTAATCGGATTGCTAGTGTTTTTGTAACATGGGATATATGTGGACTGTAAGAGAATCCTATATTTAATAAAGTAGTAAAGTCACATGTGAAAGATGGCAGTTTGTACTTGTCGTCCCATAGTTCATTATTTTTATCTTAACTAAAATATTTAAGTCAAGAGTTTTACCACATTAAAAGGACCTTTAGATACTAAAACTAGTGCGATTTATTCTAAAGATTAAGTTTGCTACCGCGGTACTTAGTAGACAATGATTTGTTCCATAAAATCAAGAAAGCAATGGAAGCATTTAATCCTGGAATGGACACGCATGAGCCCAAAGTAGTATTTTCAGATGAATTTAAACTCCCGGGCAACAAAATCCATCATTAAAGTACATCTATATGTTATGTGTGTAAACTCCGATACTCTCCCATCATGCCACTAGAAAAAAAAGTATAATATATAGAAAATGCCGGAATATTCTTTATTCAAGGATGTCATCAATGTTGTCATCAGTGCTTGCTAGTTGAATTTATAGCAATATGCTTGTAGCCAGCCCAATAGAGAATTTTACGGGCTCAATGAAAACTTCATAATTTATTGTAATATGAAAGTTGAAATTGGAGAGTATTTAGCCTAAGTAAGTAAAATGAAAGTTGAAAACGGGGCGCATTTAGCTCAATTAATGGGCCTATAAATAAAAGTGAAATTGAACTTGCACGGTCTGTCAGACAAATAGCACAAATGTTGTTTCGGTCTAGTACGTTAACCAGAAAATCCATTGTCCGCAGTACATGGCCACAAGTTCAGTTGTACAATGTTTGCATGTGAAATAAAATTAAATTTGTCCTTGGGTACATAAGATCAGTATTTATAGATCCACCACAAGATACCTAAAGGAACACAGACATATCCAGGCAGTCATTAATATAAATATAACACTGATACTCATCCAAGATACGCATCAAGTGAAAAATGTTCGAACTTGTGCAAATATGGGTAAATTTGTCACTTATGTTACTGTTTTTGTTGCTATAGCCGTGTAAGGAATTAAAAATTTGGCTCATCTGTTCTGACGGAGATATAAACAAACACAGATTGAATCAAAATATCATTTCAAATAAACTGTTAGCATTCCATGCACTGTGATGGGTCCCACGCCAATGCTAACAAAATTAATAGACTCTGAAACTTGCCCATGAAACAGATGGGTTTTGCCACGTGGGGCCCATGTGATGAACCCTTGTGGAACCCTCATATTCAATTTTTTTTCTCTTAATGCTCTTAATTTTGTTTGTTTAACGAATCTTTAGTGGAATGTTTAAATATGTTACCAGCAAATTAGTTTCATATTTGTTAAAAACTCACATGTACCAAATATAATGTTCTTTTTCTTACATAGGGTGAGCAAAGGGCCAACTTGGGCAAACCCGTGGGAGTTCCATTATGAATCCTTTCTGGGGCCCATGTGGCAAATTATGGCCCATCAATATCCCACGTAAGCCCATGTGTTCCCATATTGGGCCCAACTGAATCCGACCGGGTCATGCTGTTAGGGCAGTTGAAACTAAAAAAAGAATATTTCTTTCGAAGAAAAGAATATAACGTACCAACAGCATATATAGTAAACAATGGTAATTCTAGAGATATTTATGATTTTGTGTGATTTTCACCATATATGGCACTATTCAAGGTCAAGGCCACTCATATGAAAGGTGATAACTGGATTTAAATATAAAACATCCCATAACCCATGTCTATGTATATGCATAATATGAAAGAAATCTGCCCATTAGTTTTTTACTTATACTGCTCACAGTACTGTCAAGTAGCAATGATTGGGGTATTAAAGGCACAAAAACCAGAAAAGGATAACGGGTGGTGCCACCAGTTTCAGGTAAATGACAACACTATCCAAGATCTTAGGTCAACTTGATTATTGGATCAATCCATACAAGATTTCTTGAGCTATTTAAGAATTTGTGTGATTTTCCCCCAAAATGGACCTATTCAAGGCCAAGGTCACTCCCCTAGTAAAGGTCATGACCCTATTTTAAAAAGGCTTCGTCCTCTAACCCATATCTACTCACATGTCAAGTTTGGTAAAGATCTGTAAAATATTTTTTGAGTTATGTCAACTTATCGCGTCCAAACCAAAACTCTGCGGCGGCGGTGTGGCAGTCCTTTAACCATATTATCCCAGCTTTGTCTGGGGATACAATTTATCATGTAAATGAAGTTAGTGTAAAAGACTTGCCAACCATGCTACATTTTAAATTCACACTGAAAAAATATCCAAAATAAAATGGTTTCTAGTAGCCAGTTTTTGGTAGCCAGAAGCCACTTCTACATCAGTTTGTCTTTACATCCACAAAGCAATCCACTTACAAAATTTTACAGAGAAAGTCCTGAAACAAGGCCTACAGGCCTAATGCGAACCTGTGCATTGGGAAATACACCAGGTATAAGGCTTCAATGCTGGACCATAACTTCTCATGTATATGCACACTGCAAGTACTAAACATTTTGAATAAGAAACAATTACACAAACATCACTGCTGAAATTCTGGCATGGGTGCACAACACAAAAATGATTGAAGCTGGCACCACCAGTCTTGTATACAACTAAGATATCAGAGTTTTAGGTATACATATGCCCAATTTCAGACTGATATATCAAACCCCTCCTGAAAATAAGCAGGGACACACACTTTGCAAAAATTATTGTAGGTGGCACCACCAGTCTTGTATACGACAAAGCTATTCGATATGTATATATATGCCCAATTTCAGGCTGATATATCAAATTCCTGTATAGAAATAAGCAGGCACATACACTGTGCAAAAGTCATTGTAGGTGGCGACACCTGTCTTGTGAACGAGAAAGCCATGGGCCAGAGTCTGATGCATGGGGCTGACCGGGGTTAGGTGAGAAAGGCAGTTGCCCCGAGTGAACTGTGACAAATTTGCTGGCTCAGGCAACTGCACTGAGTGAACATGATCTGCACCTGGCTAGACTGAGTGAACTCTTGACCTGTTGCATAAGCTGACACAGTTGGCAGACTGCCAAAGCTATAAATAGATCAAGGCTGAACTTTGGTGTCACATCTGATGCAGTGGGCAGTCTGCTAACACTATAAATAGAATGCAGCTACTGCTCTGAGTGAACTCCTGACCCATACCTGGCTGCACTGAGTGAACTCTTGACCTGTTGCCTAATCTGATACAGTTGGCAGTCTGCCAAAGCTATGAATAGATCGAGACTGACCTCTAGCCTGTTGCCAAGTCTGAAATAGTAGCCACACCATTGCATAAGCTTATGCAGGGGCCCTGCCCTGAGGGGCATGACACCCATGAGGTGATCACATGGTGCCCATGAGGTGTTCACATGTCGCCCATGAGGTGATCACGTCACCCATGAGGTGATCACATGCCATGTGCTTGGCTGCACTGATTGAACTCTTGACCTAAATCTTGCTGCACTGTAAGAACTCTTGATCTGTTGCCAAATCTGAAACAGCTGGCAGTTTCTCAACCTATTATAGATACAGACACAATCTTGGAGTGTTGGTGAATCTGTTTACACATACTGTAAGACTTTGGTTAAAATGCTTTTATTTTAAAACTGACATATTCATAAACCTTTTATCAAAATATCTAGAATAATAAAACATGCAGTTCTTTCATTGTTAAAGGTCCAATAATTCTGCCAAAAATCATTCAAGTAAACTTGAACAAAGGCCACCTAAGAATATTTTTTGTGCAATGTTACAAAAGTTATAATTGAAACAATAATTTTGTAGAAAAACAGTTTTGCAGTCCTCAGTTTGAAACAGACATAATAATGGCCATAAGACCAACAAAAGCTTTTCTATGATTGAAAGAACCATGTCCTGGGATAATTCTTTTGAAAAATTGAACGATTCAACTTGATAGTTTCATCATAAACATTTTAAGCTGAAAGAGGCTAAAATTATGAGGTTTTTGCCCATAAAAAACCGGTCAATGTAGGTGGCACCACAAAATCTGCTACTTCAAATATGAGTCATGTGACCAACATTTGCACAATACTTGGTAATGCTAGCTTCTGACATTTCTGAGATTACTATGTCAGTATGCTTACTTGGCCAAATGACTGTTCAAATTCATGTAACTCCACTAAAATTCATCAAATGCAAACCATTTGAACAAACTTGAGAGGGCTTTCCTCCGGGATCATTTCTGCAAAAATTGAACAATTTGGCTGGACCGTTTACAAGAAGAAGACTTTTAAAGGTTTTTCAGCCTTTTTCCTATAAAATCTAAGTAAACGCAGATAGCAAAAAAATAATCTGAATCCCACAACATTTGAAATGCGATAGGTTATTGCATAAAATCTGGGGATGGTAGCTCCTGCCATTCCTGAGAAATTATGGGTTTATGTACAGATGACCAATGACCCCCGTATAAAAAAAGGTCAATGCAGGTGGCGCCACCAATACCTGAATTTCATATATGACTCATGTGACCAACACTGGCACAAAATTTGGTGATGATAGCTCCGGCCGTTTCTGAGACTGTCCTTTTAGTATGCTTTTTTGACAGATGACTAATTTCAACTTCCTGTAACTCGGCCAAAATTCACCGAACTTGAACCATTCAAACAAACTTGAGAGAGATGGTATAAAAGATTATTTCTGTGAAATATTGAACAATATGGCTTTACCGTTTCATTGATGGCAAAATCATGAATTAAGTAGAGTATGGATACCTATTATTTATAATCCATATACAGCCGTCTTTATATACCCACAGAGAGCTGTATACCTTTGATTGTAAACATTGCCTGGCATGAGGAATATCTAAAGTCATAAATCTACATTTTTAAAAGCTTTTAAAAAACATTCTTGTCAATATTAACCATAGATAACCTGAAATCTTAATGTCTAGAGGCTAATGAAATGGATGCTGATAAACAGGTGCCAGGCTAGATGTATCTGCTTCACACAGCTTACATACTGGGTGTATCTAAAAGTCGGAGAATCCCCGGAGAATTGAACAATTCCCGGACAATTTCCGGAGAGTTTTTGTATGAAAAGCCCTCCGGGATTTGTTCATTTCTCCGGGGATTCTCCGACTTTAAAATACACCCTTACATACTGTGTTTGCCTTTATATCGGCGGGGCTGAATTTTCGCGGTTTTTATATTTTTTAAAGTTTCACAGGGTTCCTTTTCCGCGTTCTATCATTGGTCTAGTAGTATATTTTATTGTCAAAAATTATTTCATTAACCGGTGATTTCACTTTTATCTAGGTCTACTATTTCTCTGTTCGGATATCGCATGTTCGAACATTCACATACGGCCGAGCCGACGCCTGCGGGAATCATTGACCCCGCTGGCTGTAATAAGTACAGGGCCGAGGCTCATTAAAAACAACTCACCTGTTATTAAGGTGTGTCGAGAAACCAACCTGTAACTACAAAGTTTGTTTAGAGAAAATGTCTTGATGAGGGTATCTTACTCCTGTTAATTAAAAGTCGTAATCACCTGCTCACCCAACAAGGGACGCCTGTAGGGAGCCCCCTTGTTTCAGTACCAAAGGCAGGGATGTGCCCAGATTAATTTGAGTGCCGTTTATGTTGCTAATTACTTCCATATAGGTGGATGAAGGAACCGTATTCAGTTTCTTACAGTTAGAATCTGAAGCAAAACATAATATTCCACTGTTTTACGGCACTTTGGCCACAGAATGAACTGTGACCTTTCAAATATATTCAAAATTCACGTCATCACTAGCCAATCATACATCGTTTGGCGAGTCATGATTTCATAATTAGTCCTTTATACAGTTACAAGGTGGCGCAACCCTAGCGGCTACGTTCACTATTTTAGTGGCAAATTTTATTCATTAACATGACTAAATACGGTATAATGTAAAAGAGTACTTCTACTCAATATTCATTTTAAGCGGCACTGGATGTCATCTAACTTGGCACACATACACGAAATTTTTAAATATTACTGCCCAGCGGGCACTGACACTTTCCAGTCATGTGCCGGGGAACAGGAAAAAACTGCCGGGCGCGTCTGCCAGCGTTAGCACGCCCTTTAAAGGGTCACGGTTTTGGCATCTAAGCCAACCGCTATTATTTAAAATGGGCCCTGTCATTCTCCCTGAATCATTTAACGTATATGCACCAGGCTCGATGAACATCACTACGTAGCTGAAGATAAATCTCAACTCTCGCTAACTATCAGCAGCTTCTGAAATTAATGATCATGGTCTGGTATATATGCATTCAAAACTGCGTGGTTTCAATTTCGCGGTCAGAGAGCGACCGAGAATATCGCAATTGAAACCACCGCAAATAAGAAGACAACCACAGTATATGGTAAAATGACTCAATTCAATCTTTATAATTCAGCCAAAATTCATTCTTTGGAACCATAAAAGACAATTATTATAAGAATTATTCAGGGGATTATTCTTGTAAAATAATAAACAAATTTGCCTCAGTGGCCTCAGTAAAAAAACAAGGGACCGATGGGTCACGGCGCTCAGCTGTTATATATGATAAAAAATATGATTTTGAAATGAGGCACATGCTGGTTTTGTGTGGTAATAAATATGTTGTATTATGAGCTGTTGGTGTTTAGCTTATGTATGACTTTGATAGTTTCTTTGGAGACAGGAAAACGATTGATTTCATTTATTTTATTAACAAATGGAGTGCTATTGTCATACAGATTTTGACTTGGCCATATAACTGATAAGCAACACATATAAGATAATAGTTTAACTATTTATTAAAATTTAATAACAAATATTGTGCCAAATATAATTTTTATTTAAAATAATAAGAGAATCATATGATTTTTTAAAAGTAAAATATAACTGAAATGATTGTTAAAATAATATTATAGAATATATTCATGAATGCATTCATGAATACATTTTGAAAGTATTTGCACTGGTATTCAAATACTTTCATTTTTACATGAATTTCCATTCCTATGCAAGAAATTTTATAATGGAGTACATATTCATATTCGCACCATGTCTGGTATTTATTCAGTTTTAGCCAAACAATGATGTTGAGAATCCAAAATATAAACAAAGGACCCATGGGTCACGGCGCCCAGCTTAAGTTTGAAATTTTTGCAAATGCAAAATATGAAAAATATTCTATTGTAATGTTTTTCATTTATATAAGAATATGAGAAGCTAAGAGGAAAGGGGCCCTCCTACTTGACTATAGTAAAGTTCTAAATATATGATTGCAAACTAATACTCTGACAAGACTGTCATGAAGAAAAACAGTAAAAGTTTTGAGATACTATGATGCATATGAAAAATTTACAGATGGACAGGCAAGTGGACAGAATGGACTAATACCTTTATTTCACTTTCAAGGGAATAAGGCATTAAAGTTTATTTATAAGCCTATTTTTTGGCATATCCACTTTTTTCATTGATAGTTTTTATCTGATTCATTTTTTTTTATTTTCAAGTTTTATAAATTTGTAATAAAAAACTGAAAATATAAGTTAAAATATTCTAAGTTGCAATCATTAAATATCCAGAGTGTAGCTCATATTGGGTCATATTATGCATACACATATATTTTATTATTCTTAAATCAAATGTTTAAACTGGATTTAAAAGAAAATAATGCCACAACATGGCAACTACAAGATTATTCCTTGAATCCCTATTAAAAAGTTTTGAACATTGGAGTTTTCAGTACATGCTTAATTTTATTCACCGAAATAAAATAAAAGATTAAGTAAATTTGATAAAATAAAAACATCTTTTCAAATAAAGTATACACACTGTTGGTTGAATGAGGGACAAACAATATCATTATGCTAATTACAATCTCAGCTATAATTTATTACTGGAATTAATAGTCAATTTCACACCTGGTGAAGTTTTACTCTTTTGAAGTAAAGCTTATCTGATGAACATCCACACTTTCATAGCAATACATCAATTTGTGGACACAATTAAATGTGCACTTTAATCATTGTTACCCTGGTGGTACAATACAAAATCTAAAATGTAGCATAGCCAAGAATAAAATAAAATACAGAAAATTATAACATCCATCTAGTTTATGCACCAGCTGAGGGGGGGGGGGGGGGGAGTGCAGGGCAGAGGGGAAGCCTGCTAGTAGTGGCCAAGCTGAGCCAAGGCAAGATGCCTGGCATGGGTAACATAATGCCAGTGAAGGCTGTACTACTAGGTGGGCTAGATGTAAACAATACTTGACATGGTGTATGAAAACTTGAATAAAAGCTACTGTTTTCAATCAATTCCTTTGATATTATAGATTTTAAAAGATTAAATCCTTATGTATATATGCTGTGAAAATTAAATCAACAGTGCTTACAGGGGGAAAACGTGCCATTGCCAGAGTTGGACAAAATAAGAGGTATTGATTTTTTATTTATGCTAATAACTTGAAAAATTTGCTAAATTCAGATCTAATTTTGGGTAAACAATTGAATCTTGATTAAATAAAGTTATATTCCTGAAAAAAAAGTCTCCAGCTTCAGCAATTCTCATGTTAATTGAGCAAAAATATTTCCTGATTTTTTAAAAATTGCATTATATTTGGGCCCATAACTTCAAAATAATACCCAATACTGAGCAAATTTGTGGTATGTGAACAGAAAATGTATGGAAGAATATGAATACTAAATATGATCAAAAACAGATCAGTGATTTTGATATTAGGCAGCCTTGAAGTGTAACAATGGCTTTTTTATGGAAAACGGAGGTTTTTCCTTAATACCTTGAAGGAACGAAGTCCTAATGACCCAATTTTAGGTATGGTAGGAGATTTTGGAAACAACTAATGGTATGCAGAATTTTGGAATCATAGGTCTAACGGTTTTAAAACGTGCCCTGTTAACGGCCGGACCGCCGGACAGCCGACGGACAAAGGACCACGACTTTAGCTAAAAAACGTTTTACAGGTTTATAACTAATATTGGAAAACAAAGCAAAATGGCTAAGTTAAGCTTCCAATAACTCAGCCAAAAATCACTGAACCATAACCATTTGAACAAACTTGAATTATCAACATCTAAGGATAATTAATGTGTGAGATTTAAGAATTTGGCACTGTGGTTTTTGTTGAGATCTTTGTAGCCACTGAGCTAAAATGGGCTGTTATGGCATATGACTAAATTCAGCTTCCCATAACTCAGCCAAAAGTCACTGAACTGAGACCATTTGAACAAACTTCAGGAAGCACTACCCTAGGATCATTTTTGTGCGATATTAAACAATTTGGCCATATGGTTTCAGAGAAGAAGTTTTTTTTTGTAGATGTCAGTATGATACAGGCACTGATGACCCCCATACAAAAAAGGCCGATGCAGGTGGCGCCACCAATACCTCATTTTCAGATATGACTCATGTGACCAACATTGGCATAAAATTTGGTGATGACAGCCTCAGCCGTTTCTAAGATTGTAATTTTAGTATGCTTTTTTGGACAGATGACCAAGTTCACCTAGCTGTAACTCGGCCAAAAATCACCGAACTTAAACCATTCGAACAAACTTGAGAGAGATTGTTCTAGGGATCATTTCTGTGAAACATTAGACAATTTGGCTGAACAGTTTCGGAGAAGAAGATTTTTAAAGCTTTTTTAGCTTTTTCTCTATAAAATCTAAGAAAATGCAGTTAGCCAAAAAATAAGCAAAATCCGATAGTGTTTTTTAGATGACTAATTTTTTGCAGAAAATATTTTGATGCTAACTCTTGCCGTTTTCAAGAAAGCATGGGTTAACGTACAGACGACGGACGACCATCGCACAAGCTCACAGGTTCGCTAAAAACCCACTCGGCTGGGCTTTATGCTTAAAACCCGGGTCTGGCCAAACCCTGTCTGCCAGACAACAGACACAGGACCACCCAGCCCAGTGGGTTTTACTAGATAAACCCGGGAAAACCCGGGTTTTATGGTTTTTTTGGGCAATATAGTCTCCAATGGCAACTGACCAAAAAACCAAAAGAGGTATACGCTCATTGAGCAGCTACAGGTTGCTGCAGTCAAGACCTCAGCCCTGCGCGCTCCTTAAGCATGTTCTCTGAGCCAACAGTCGCAGAGCCACGCCATGCAAAGCAGGGAGCCGTAGAGGGCACCACTTGTTCATCCCGAGCCGTTGTCCTTTTGGAAAGCTACAGCATCCACAGCCACAAAGCCCGAAGCAACCTACATTCCCCTCACTGATCCCAGCAGCGGAGACCCAGCCATGTCACTCGAGAGCCAAACCTGATCTTTTGAACGACATTACTTTGAGATTCATATCCCTTGTACTTGCGGTTTCGTCCATTTGGACCGTATTAACCGGGTTTCCGGTTATTCAAGTTTTAGCAAGTTTTTTCGTCATCGGCAGAATGGCAACTGACCGAACTCAAAATTTCTTGTACCAGCTTGGGAAACACTGTGACCCTTTAAGATGGAGTATAAACCTACCGTACTTTGTAACTCCCATTATTTCAATCATATTTCTATCTGAATCTATCATTTGTATTATTTGATGATTTTGAAATAATTTCCTTTGTATCAATGAACGATTGAAAGTGGATGGATTACTTATTGGGTGTGTACAAAAACTGGTTAACTGGTTGGCCCAAGATGGTTACTGGCTGCCAAGTGTCAACTGATTGGCAGTACATGTATAGTATACCACACAGGTCCACAGTAACACCTCGGTGCTAGTGTCATATGCATCCAATCTTCTCTGTATGCCAGCCAGTTCTGCTGCTGTAGAACGTGTATTCTCTATCTTTGGCTACATACAAAACAAGATTCTCAATAGACTTGTGACCTGCTATCATGCCTTTTGGACACTCTGAACTGGACTGGTTGCAGTTTGTATACTAGATGTGTCGGAACGACACGAATGCCCCCGCCTGGGGCAAATTAGAAACATTCGTTAAATTTTGTAAAAATTTTTTAAGTTCGTGATGTGTCATATGGACAAAAGTAGGTCAACAAGAGCGAAATGTAAACCTGATCTGTAACGGGTCATTATCAAGCAACACACCAAAAATCAGGCCAGTTTCTGCAGGCATTGTGAAAAAAGTCCATACATGTGCATTTTTCATAAAAATTTCTGTCTTTCATGAAATTTTCTATGTTCAGGATCTCTGTCATATGGTAAAAAATAAGTCAACTGGGATGAAACGCGAACTCGATCTGTAACTAGTCATTATCTGCCCACACAACAAAAACCAGGCCAATATCTGCAGGCATTGCGAAAAAAAGTCCGTACATGTGTATTTGTCATGAACATTTATATTTTTCATGAAATTTTCTAAGTTTAGGAGCCGTAAAACGTACAAAAAAAGGTCAACCGGGACAAAACGCGAACTTGATCTGTAACTGGTCATTATATGCCAACACACCAAAAATCAGGCCAATATCTGTAGGCATTGTGAAAAAAAGTCCGTACATGTGTGTTTGTCATGAAAATTTCTATTTTTCATGAAATTTTCTATGTTCAAGAGCCGTAAAACGGTCAGAAGTAGGTCAACCGGGACGAAACGCGAACTCAATCTGTAACTGGTCAATATCTGCCCACACACCAAAAATCAGGCCAATATCTGCAGGCATTGCGAAAAAAAAGTCCATACATGTGTATTTGTCATGAAAATTTCTATTTTTCATGAAATTTTCTAAGTTAAGGAGCCGTAAAACGGTCAAAAGTAGGTCAATCGGGACGAAACGCGAACTCGACCTGTAACTGGTCATTATCTGCCTACATACCAAAAATCAGGCCAATATCTGCAGGCATTGCCAAAAAAAGTCCGTACATGTGTGTTTGTCAAGTTTAGGAGCCGTAAAACGGTCAAAAATAGGTCAACCGGGACGAAACGCGAACTCGATCTGTAACTGGTCATTATCTGCCCACACACCAAATATCAGCAAATATCTACAGCCATTGCGAAAAAAAAGTCCGTACAACTGTTTGATTTCGGAATGACGGACATGGGTAAAACTATATGCCCCGGCCACTTTGTGGCGGGGGCATAAAAACAGTTTGAACATGATGTATCATTAATGCATTATTTGATTATATGCATTTTATGCAGCGATTCTGAGATTGAAAAGAATGCTTCTAGAAAAGCCCATATCAAATTGCCCATTAAAACCCACACATGGGTTTTAAGGCTTATTGCCCACCCGGATAATAAGGGGTATTACCCGCCCGGGTTTATCCGCCTGGGTATTACCCACCCAACCCTGTCATCACTACAGCCCAGATGACTTCCAGCCAGTGGTATAATATCAGGAAACAAATTTGTGGACAGATGGATGATGAATACTGTAGGACACCTGATTATTCAAGCAGGGTCCAAATAAACATCCTCAGTGTTGTTAAAAAAAGCACCAACCTCTTTAAATTGCAAGTAATCTTTTAATTCCGTCATTTATTAAGCATTCTATGCAAGTCTTTAATATTGTTAACAGTGAAGTGAGCTGCATGATTTTCCACCATGGTGTACCTGATAGGCCCTTCATACTTATATTTGCATGACAAAATGTCAAATATAAATTAAGTGCCTTGATGCATTGGGACTTCTGTACACGGTCACATAAACTGCAAAGGACCATTTTCTTGTCACAAGGTTCCGGCCTCTATACTACCAGATACCTTGCTTCTGGTGGCTTCTCTTCTGTATGTATCCTCGAGTGTCATATAAGATTACCTTTTAGCGTGAAAACTTTACCACAGTCAACAAACTTGAACGGCTTTTCTCCTTTGTGTAATCTTATGTGTTGTTTTAGACTACTGCTTTGAGAGAATGCTTTACCACAGTCATCACACTTGAATGGCTTTTCTCCTGTGTGTATCATTGAGTGTTGTATGAAAATACCTTTTAGTGTGAATACTTTACCACAGTCAACATTTGAATGGCTTCTCACCTGTGTGTACCCTTATGTGTCGTATAAGACCACTCTTGAATGAGAATGTTTTACCACATTCATCACACTTGAACGGCTTTTCTCCTGTGTGTAATCTCGTGTTGTTTTAGAGTACTGCTTTGAACAAATGCTTTACCACAGTCATCACACTTGAACAGCTTTTCTCCTGTGTGTAATCTCATGTGTTGTTTTAAACCATGGCTTTGAGAGAATGCTATACCACAGTCATCACACCTGAACGGCTTTTCTCCTTTGTGTAATCTCATGTGTTGTTTGAGACTACTGCTTTGAGAGAATGCTTTACCACAGTCATCACACTTGAATGGCTTTTCTCCTGTGTGTATCATTGAGTGTTGTATGAAAGTACCTTTTTGTGTGAACACTTTACCACAGTCATCACATTTGAATGGCTTTTCTCCTTTGTGTAATCTTATGTGTTGTTTGAGACTACTGCTTTGAGAGAATGCTTTACCACAGTCATCACACTTGAATGGCTTTTCTCCTTTGTGTAATCTTATGTGTTGTTTGAGACTACTGCTTTGAGAGAATGCTTTACCACAGTCATCACACTTGAATGGCTTTTCTCCTTTGTGTAATCTTATGTGTTGTTTGAGACTACTGCTTTGAGAGAATGCTTTACCACAGTCATCACACTTGAATGGCTTTTCTCCTGTGTGTATCTTTGAGTGTTGTATGAAAGTACCTTTTAGTGTGAATACTTTACCACAGTCATCACATTTGAATGGCTTCTCACCTGTGTGTACCCTTATGTGTCGTATAAGACCACTCTTGAATGAGTATGTTTTACCACAGTCATCACACTTGAATGGCTTTTCTCCTGTGTGTATCTTTGAGTGTTGTATGAAAGTACCTTTTAGTGTGAACACTTCACCACAGTCATCACACTTGAATGGCTTTTCTCCTGTGTGTAATCTCATGTGTTGTTTTAGACTACCGCTTTGAGAGAATGCTTTACCACAGTCATCACACTTGAATGGCTTTTCTCCTGTGTGTAATCTCATGTGTTGTTTTAGACTACCGCTTTGAGAGAATGCTTTACCACAGTCATCACACTTGAATGGCTTTTCTCCTTTGTGTACCCTTATGTGTCGTAAAAGATTACTCTTGAATGAGAATGTTTTACCACATTCATCACACTTGAATGGCTTTTCTCCTGTGTGTAATCTCATGTGTTTTTTTAGAGTACTGCTTTGAACAAATGCTTTACCACAGTCATCACACTTGAACGGCTTTTCTCCTGTGTGTAATCTCATGTGTTGTTTTAAACCATGGCTTTGAGAGAATGCCTTACCACAGTCATCACACTTGAATGGCTTTTCTCCTGTGTGTATCATTGAGTGTTGTATGAAAGTACCTTTTAGTGTGAACACTTTACCACAGTCATCACATTTGAATGGCTTCTCTCCTTTGTGTAATCTTATGTGTTGTTTGAGACTACTGCTTTGAGAGAATGCTTTACCACAGTCATCACACTTGAATGGCTTTTCTCCTGTGTGTATCATTGAGTGTTGTATGAAAGTACCTTTTAGTGTGAATACTTTACCACAGTCATCACATTTGAATGGCTTCTCTCCTTTGTGTAATCTTATGTGTTGTTTGAGACTACTGCTTTGAGAGAATGCTTTACCACAGTCATCACATTTGAATGGCTTCTCTCCTTTGTGTACCCTTAGGTGTCGTATAAGATTACTCTTGAATGAGAATGTTTTACCACAGTCATCACACTTGAACGGCTTTTCTCCTTTGTGTAATCTTATGTGTTGTTTTAGACTACTGCTTTGAGAGAATGCTTTACCACAGTCATCACACTTGAATGGCTTTTCTCCTGTGTGTATCTTTGAGTGTTGTATGAAAGTACCTTTTAGTGTGAACACTTTACCACAGTCATCACATTTGAATGGCGTCTCACCTGTGTGTACCCTTATGTGTCGTATAAGACCACTCTTGAATGAGTATGTTTTACCACAGTCATCACACTTGAATGGCTTTTCTCCTTTTGTGAGTCCTTTTGTGTACTACTAGGTTACTCTTTTGTATGAAGGCTTTACCACATACATCACACTTCAATGGCTTCCCTCCTGTGTGTATCCTTATGTGTTCTTAAAGATCCTCCTTTAATGTAAAAGTTTTACCAAAGTCATTACACTTGAAAGGCCCCTCCCTTGTGTGAGGCATTGTGGGTTTCTTGACGTGACCTTGTTGTAAACTGTTTTCATTCATGTTATAAACATGTTCTCCTCACCTGTGCATTAATTTCTCTCTCCTCTACATTAACTTGTTTATACAAAGAATTTAATATACAACGCTATATTCCTGGTTTGCGAAGGAGATTCAATTAAGAGCTGACCCTCACAGATTGTTGCAACATTGTGTTGAGGCGTATGTTTAATGCACCGAGTACCAGCCTATTTACTGGGTGTTTCACAAGAATACCCCTGGTGATTGTTAGAAATATAGCGCTTGTTTTTGTATGTATTCCATGGTTGCAGGGTCTAATCTGAAACTAACGAAAACGCGCTTTGAAACAATGGATCAGTGCTGAGCAGAACTAAACAGCACTCGATCCGGCCTTGGGCGATATTCAAAGAAGTTTTACATACATCGTGTTCAGATTAGGGAAGTGTTTATGTTTTGACGGTACGGCTGTTTAATTCTCTTACGTCTTACGCAATCCTAGCGTACTTTTCGTATACGGTAATATTCCTTCGTAGGTGTCTTGCAACAGAAAATGGATGATATAGCCTGCGGCATCTATCGGGTTTACTGGTTTAGTCTGGTACTTGTACGTCAAGGAAATTCATAGCGTATTCGACATTCGAGGTTCGAGATTCAGATTCAGAATACTCCCCCATTGCTCCAAAAGCCTCTATCTTTCCGTGCCCTCTAAACGGGGATTCCCAGCCTCATCAAGACGTCAAAGAAATTCATAGCGTATTCGACAGGGTTACCGTGAAACGGAGCAAGCTACCCTTCTTCAGAATTATACAGAGCAGTTATCAGAGCAGCACAAACGGCCGTTTTAGAGCAGCAGCCAACCATATCTTGGTCAAAATCGACGCACATATCTATCGATATTTACGGCCTCTTTTCTGTGACGAATGCCATGTACCGGCAGACTTTATCGTTTTTTTTTTCACCGTCATGTTGGGTATCAAGTCAAAGCCCTCACCCTGGCTCTCCGGCCCAATAATTATTAGAGCGGCACAAAAAGCCGTTTTAGAGCAGCGGCCCGCCATTTTCTCGAAAAGGCCAAAAATATTGGGAATATCGCTAAATTATATACGGCCCCCGACGGGTCACAACCGTCGTTTTTTCAAGGTCGTCTTTCCCACCGATCGACAGCCCGTCCACACCGCCCTCACATCCTATGATAATTAGAGCGGCACAAACGGCCGTTTCAGAGCAGGCCTCCATTTTGATATTCGCCGAAAATAGGGCACAAATCGCTGCTTCGATGGCCCCCAGAGCCCAACTATCGTTTTTCAAGGTCACCTTGCATACCATTCCATACCTCGCCCATCCCGCCTTCCCATCCAATAATAACTAGAGCGGCACAAAGAGCCGTTTCAGAGCAGTGCGCCATTTGGATATATTCGCCAGTCTTCCCATAGAAGCCAGAATAACACACACCTCGCTATTCTGACCGCCGCAGGCCCGCTAACTATCGTTTTTTTCGACACCATGTTGGGTATCACGCCAAAGCCCACACCCCTGACTCTCCGGTCCAATGATTATTAGAGCGGCACAAAAAGCCGTTTTAGAGCAGCGGCCCGCCATTTTCTCAAAAAGGCCAAACATTTTGGGAACATCGCTTATACGGCCCCCACGGGTCACAACCATCGTTTTTTCAAGGTCGTCTTTCCCACCGATCGACAGCCCGTCCACACCGCCCTCACATCCCATGATAATTAGAGTGACACAAACGGCCGTTTCAGAGCAGTCCTCCATTTTGATATTCGCCGAAAATAGGGCAAAAATCGCTGTTTTGACGGCCCCCAGGGCCCAACTATCGTTTTTTCAAGGTCACCTTGCATACTATTCCATACCTCGCCTATCCCGCCTTCCCATCCAATAATAACTAGAGCGGCACAAAGAGCCGTTTCAGAGCAGTGCGCCATTTGGATATTCGCCAGTCTTCCCATAGAAGCCAGAATAACACACACCTCGCTATTCTGACCGCCGCAGGCCCGCTAACTATCGTTTCTTCGACGACATGTTGGGTATCAAGCCAAAGCCCACACCCCTGGCTGTCCGGCCCGATGATTATTAGAGCGGCACAAAAAGCCGTTTTAGAGCAGCGGCCCGCCATTTTCTCAAAAAGGCCAAAAATATTGGGAACATCGCTTATACGGCCCCCACGGGTCACAACCATCGTTTTTTCAAGGTCGTCTTTCCCACCGATCGACAGCCCGTCCACTCCGCCCTCATATCCCATGATAATTAGAGTGGCACAAACGGCCGTTTCTGAGCAAGCCTCCATTTTGATATTCGCCGAAAATAGGGCAAAAAATCGCTGCTTTGACGGCCCCCAGGGCCCATGCAACTATCGTTTTTCCAAGGTCACCTTGCATACCATTCCATACCTCGCCTATCCCGCCTTCCCATCCAATAATAACTAGAGCGTCACAAAGAGACGTTTCAGAGCAGTGCGCCATTTGGATATTCGCCATGCAGTCTTCCCACACACCTCGCTATTCTGACCGCCGCAGGCCCGCTAACTATCGTTTCTTCGACGACATGTTGGGTATCAAGCCAAAGCCCACACCCCTGGCTGTCCGGCCCGATGATTATTAGAGCGGCACAAAACGTCGTTTAAGAGCAGCGGCCCGCCATTATCTCGAAAAGGCCAAAAATATTGGGAACATCGCTTATACGGCCCTCCACGGGTCACAACCATCGATTTTTCAAGGTCGTCTTTCCCACCGATCGACAGCCCGTCCACTCCGCCCTCACATCCCATGATAATTAGAGCGGCACAAACGGCCGTTTCAGAGCAGGCCTCCATTTTGATATTCGCCGAAAATAGGGCACAAATCGCTGCTTTGTATTCTCATCACTGCTCACGACACATAACAAAACGCAAATCACCTTGCACGAGGCACCAATCACACAACAAAACATATTTAGCGAATAATATTTATTAAGAGAAGCCTCATTTCACCAAAATTCAAACACACACCTTTGCAGTTTTTATAATTAATTTAAGTAATAATAAATTGAAAACATAACAACACACTAGCAGCAAGGTTGCCGATGACGAAAAAAAAACTTGTAAAACTTGCATAACCGGGAAACCTGGTTAAACGGTCCAAATGGCCGAAATCGCAAGTAAAAGGGCTTTGGGTCTCGAAGTAAGGTCGTATACAAGGATCGAGTTCGGCTCTCGAATGGCATGGCTGGGTCTCCGCTGCTGGGATCAGTGGAAGGAATGCGGGTTGCTTCTGGCTTTGTGGCTGTGGATGCTGTAGCTTTCTAACAAGGACAACGGCCTAGGAGAGATGATGGCGCCCTCTACGGCTCCCTGCTTGGCTTGGTGTGGCACTGCGACTGTTGGCTCGGAGAACATGCATAAGGAGCGCACAGGGCTGAGGTCTTGACCGCAGCAACCTGTAGCTGCTCGATGAGCGTATACTTCTTTTGGTTGGATCGCTGGGCCAGCAAATACTTGGGTCATGACCCGTATGGACGCGGCATCTAGCGCGATTTCTTTTGCGTGTGCTGTGTATATAACTACATCTACAGCCAAGGGTTCCAAGATCGAGACACATGCGTCAAACAGAGGAAACAGCAGCTCCAGCTAACAACGTGTTTGACTCAGGCTAAATTCTGCAGCATTTGTGGTTAAATGATTTCCTAATTTTATTATTACAGTGCCTGACATGTACGCAGGTATGTCAAATTGTTGTTAGAATTAAAATATTTACATGTAGATCAGTATCGTTTATGTTTAATGATCATTTGCTACACGATATATGTATCGTTAGGCCTAAAATATCTTAAAACGGTAGACGGTAAAACCTTTCTTTGAAAAGAAGGATAATGTAGGAGGGTAGGATAAGCCAATGGGGCCATATGGTAACGAAATATTTAGATAAATTCTTTAAGTAATTATTTACTTTTCAGCTTTATAAACTTCTTTATTGTTATATGTCCATTCTATGATGACTGAAATGGCTTGAAATCATGACTGGTTACCTTTTATATATTTAATAGGATACAGCAACGGCACGAGACATTGAAGCAACAGATGACATGCCCCACCCACATATAGTCATATTAGGTAAGAACATAGTACTTTTGCAGAATGGATTTAATAACATTGCCTGTATTAATATACCAACGCCGTCAGGCCCTTTGATTTAGCTATAAAATGTACCCTTTGACTCATTTTATGTTCCAAATACCATTTAATTACCACTACCAGTAGATATTTTTATTGTATAAAGGTACTAGAACAGGTGTTTAGTAATAATTTAATGTCAGATTTTGTTAAACGACAACTTAGTTTATTGAGATATAATATAAACAGAATACATTTTACATTTCAGTTTCAGAGTAAAGTTAGCTAGTTTCAAAGTAACTCTCACTTTTAATTTAATTGAATAATTAATCCTCGTTTTTTGCAGTAGACCATCCCTTCAGTGAAAACTGCTTTGTTGTGGTAGAGGGACACCTCCTGGCTGCTGAAGAGGACTTCAGGAAGGCCGTGGCGGTGATGTTTGCTGCCTACTACTGTTTTAACCTGACTACCCAGAAAAGATGGGAGCCTCCTTGGAGTTCATGCAAAGGTAAACTACATTATTATTTATGTATTCCAACCAATACTTTTGAATATTCTCATGCAATATACTGAAACAAACTTTTATAGGATGGCAAATGCTGATACAGTCAAGAATGTGATCTGCAGTATATATGCATCTGGTATATATGTAATTAGGTCTGCATGCTTAGCTGATGTGGGTTGGATTGCTGGTAGGTGTTGGTGTAAATGTTTTATCTGAAAAGATGTGTAAACTCAGGTCTGATGTGGTGTATATATATATATATATATATATATATATATATATATATATATATATAAACCTTCAGTATGAATGTCTCATCTTGTAAAATCATAAATACTACTGCCCCTTAGGAAAAGGTTTTGAAATAATTGTATCTACAGGTTGAAAGGTCAGAGCTGGAGGATACCAGTATATAAACATTTTAGCTCTTTCCTGTTGGTTATATCTGATTTATACCCGGGACAAGCTGGGGACAAAGCGCTGTCACTGACGCCAGTTTTCTGACCACGTTGATACTCTTGATATGTATAATTATTTTAACATATATTTTCAGGCTGTTTGTGGGGATAAATCCTGGAAGAGGAAGCAAAATTGAAAAAGGGGAAAAAAAGTATTCCTGCCATGAACAAAAAGGTGCAGCAAGCATGGAACCATTTGAAAGATTACAAGAATAAATGGCAAGTTTAAATGGACCCAGAAGGATCTCCCTGGACTCAACATATATCTACAAGGCCAACATTGTGCTGACCTGTGTGAAATTAAATCATATAAATTCTGTAAATTGAATTTATGATTATTTTGCATACAAGTATATACTAATTTGCTTTATTGGTTTAATTGATATATTATGGGTTTTTTTTCTGATAAATCGAAAAGTAAATTAAAATATTTCATTCGGGTTCCAGAATTTGATTAAGTATTAAATTATGTTCTTACGAAGTCATGGGTTAAATTACTTTGACATGTTCCAGTATTTTCTTAAAGGCTTAAAGCCTGACTATATTTAACAAAGTGTAATTGAAACATTGATTGAATGAATATTTCTTAAATGAAATAAATTGTTTTTATTTTACATTGGTTTTTTTCTTGTTTTCACGCTTAATCAACTTTCCCCGCAGCTTCACAGCTTTCCAGCATCAACATCAACAAGAAAATATATGCCATTTAATGGAAGATTGCAGTAATAATCTCCAACTGACCCTCCCTGTCCATATTTAAACATTCTTGTTGAAATACAGTATATTATCTGTAATTTCACATTACTAATATGTGAAATTATTTGTCATGAATGAATACAACACTGTATGTCAACATGCAAAAAAAACGATGCATTTAAAATTATACATCATTGTATGTTAAACTACACAACAATGTATATAAAATAACACAACATTTCACATTAATTTACACAACAATGCATATTAAATGACACAACATAGTACATTCATTTACACAACAATGCATATAAAATAACACAACATTGCTCATTGATAAACACGACAATGCATATAAAATTACACAACATTGCACAATAATTTTCACAACATTGCGATATATATTACACAACATTGCGAATTATATTACACAACATTGCACATTAATTTACACAACAATGCATATACAATTACACAACATTGCAAATTACATGCCACTGTAATTTTACAGAACATTGTACTGGCACCCGTGCTGCCATAACATTGTTGTGTAAAATTACAGTCAATTTATAACGGTGTACCTAAAGGCACATGTCTGGCCTGATGTATATTGACCTTGATTGTTCTACAATTTAATATTTTTTTTCATTTATCAAATCATATCAGGCAATATACTGGTATTTTGCATAGATTATATTTGCTAATTTTGTCATGTCACAAGATTTCCCTTGTGATGTTATTGTCTCATCTTGTCATGCCATATTTCTGTCATTTTGGATATTTCCTGCGAATATCAGGGCATATGAATGGGTTACTTTTATCGAGTGAAATCATGCTTGGATGTTTCTGGTGCCTGGCATTTATCATTCACGTACTCATATGTTTCTCCGGTTTTAATCATGGCCAAAAAAATCAAGCACTCCCTCAAGAGGACAAAATCAACATGCTTGTGCGGCCATCCTGAAAAGAAAATATATAGATAGATAGAAACAATTATTTGCCAGTATATATATATCTGTATGTATTTTTAAACTATGCAAGTTTACTGCACTGTTACTATTTTTTGTTTCCTGAATGGGTTGTATAAATTGTTATCGTCATTATGAAAATAAAAAAAACGTGTACAATCGTGTGTTAATTTGTAAATTAATTCAACATTGCTGTAACTGTTATAACACAATAGACCACATTGTAATGAACTATTTCAGTTTCGTTTTACATGCAGCCCCTTGTAGATATTAGTCCATATAGATTTCCGGAAATATTGTGTTAATAACTGTAAATGTATCTGTATATATGGTTGTTATGCAACTTAAACAGGTTTACCTACCCGTGCTTCTCGAATATCTGTAGCAGTTCTAGTTGAGTACATCCTTTTACAGTGGATCTCGGTGCCCTGAAAATCCTGGAATGAATGTTGATAAAACCCATATAGTTATAATGTTTGCATATATATATATATATATATATATGTGTGTGTGTTTGTGAAAGAATAATAACACATTATTATAACACAATAATAACACATTAATAACACATTATTATTGAAACTTTCCCATCCCCGATTGAAACTCGTTGTTGATTGCACCCTATTTTTACCGACTTATCTACAACATTAAAAATTGTGGTATCGCCTGGTAACTTGTAATGTCTTCGGTGCTAAATGTGAATTGTGCTATATCTTGGGTTTCCTATACATAATGGGAAACCAAAATGTATTATATATGGATAGTTTATGTGCTGTGGAGGTGCACCAATAACATTTTGTGATCATTAATCCATGCATGCATTGGGTTCTCGTATTTGACATAAACAGTTGCAAAATCGATATAATAGATTAATTGTCAATGCCCTAATAAAAATAAGTTATATAAATTATCATTTAATATCCATATTTTTACCTTATTTTATATGAAATATGTCAAAGGATCACAAAGTAAACCCAATTATGAGAATGCTTAGTATTTACAAGCGTCATCATAATGTTCATTGTTCTACACAAACCGAGCGCTGACTGTACGTTTGACTTCCCTCCAATTTATCAACCATGAACACTTAGCTACATTGAAATATGTTTTGCTATTTGACAATAGGCCTTGTTACACAAGCCTAAAATGACATTTGAACAGGTGGTGAAAATGCCTTACAAAACAGATCATCGCGCCGCAGCTGTTGCCATCTTCTTGTTGAATGTAAGAAGTAAGCGGCCTGGTCCAAGAATTGTCCAGAACGATTGCGTCCGAGGGATGTTAAGTATTCCTTGTCCTCATGAAATCCCTAAGATTTAAATGAAAGAAAAACGTTTGTTTAACTAATATTGGAGACATAGAGCAATAAAAAAAATTCATATCCAAATTTTACATGACAAATGTTTACACCTCGGCAACCACCAATAGAAGTGGTTGAAAACTCTGGGATGATACATCTCGAAAACGTTCAGTAAGCAAGCGAGAATACGCAACTTTACTATGACAGGGGCGGATTTATGATTTCGAAAATAATTGGTTCAACCCGAAAATAATAACCTAAAAAATTTCCCGCGTGCACATGTGATGGACACCAACGACACAAAATTAAAATGAGGTTGCAGCGATTGAAAAAATTCTCCGACCCCCTCCCCGATTCCGACCCCCCCACACACACACATATAATCCACTCATAACCGATGACAATCACAGAGCAAAAACCTCTGTCCTGCTAATCTTTGTCATGTTCGGAGAGATTTGAATCTACAAAGTTTACACCTTAGTAATGCATTATGTAATGTATTGTATTAATATCCTTACAATATCGTCATGTTACAAAATCATATGTGAAATATGCCATAGTAAGAGAAAATGTGAATACAATAGCACCATGTAAAATGTTGTATGTAATCGATATATGCGCATAAATAACAATTTATGTACAATTTAAATCGACCGTAAATTGCCATAGAAAACGTATACGGTGCTTATGATGTCATATAGAGGGAATCTTGTGCAAGATGTAAGGCCTTGCAAACTTCAGCTATTGCACATATATTCCTCCTTTTTCTATTTGACAATAAGCTGTGAAAAACGAACGAATCAAATATTACCTTGTTCTCTGTTCAATCCATCTTGGCACTGTGGTGCATTCGGTCGAAGGGTCAAGGTACCACATTCCCTTGCTTTTCAGGTCAAGAATCTGTTCCAAAATCGAACGGTAAATGTCAATAATTTTGTTATTCTCTCTCTCTCTCTTTGTATATATATATATATATATATATATATATATATATATATATATATATAGTAATATATATATATTTATATATTTATATATTTATATATATTTGCAGTTTCAAACAGCCTATGTCTGGAATATTCGTGTTTTATAAATAAGCAAACGACGTAATGTCAAACATTTGTTGCTGGTATAGTACGGTATTGTACTATTTTGAGCCATAAGCAAATTAAGATTTTCTGTCATATTGAAATATATAAATATATATTGTCGCTCAAAAAGAATATGCGTTAAAGAAAAGTGTATATATGAAAAGTGTTAAGGTGATTCATAAAGTGATATTTGTATTCTTACCAGGATTGTCCAGTGTTCATTACCCTCGTTGACTGGAATAAAAAATCTTGTTGGCTTTGGAGAATTTCATCTATAAAAGAAACAATATCCACGCATAGACAGAATTGTATATTAAACATTTCACGTGAAACTGGAGGTATGAATAATGCAGCACCTCTACCGATAGAATGCCTAAGCGAGCGATATATATGAAAAAGGTAAATATTAGGTAGTATCAACATGGTCATTAAGTTGTGCTTTATATGATAAAAATCAACACCAAATTACCCCAAAAGACATTATTCACATTGAGACAAGGAGAAATAGGGGTTATTCCCGTATATAATGTTACACATAAGTGTTGGAAGCTAGGGAAACTGGTTATACCCCGGTTGATGACGAATGACGACAGGTTTAGGACTGCCCGATTCGTCTGTAATTAAGATACACACACACATATATATATATATATATAATATGTTTGAGTAAGAACGTTCGTTATTTAAGAAGAATTAGTCTACAAAACATAAAATTACTGTTACAAATAAATATAGTGTTCTGTTCACGAAATTATAATTATGATATTCCTAGGCATACACACACCCGTGTTTATATATATATAATATATATATATATATATATAGTATGTAAAATATGTTTAAATATGTTTTATAAGTACACAAGCATTACCTGTTACAATCATTTGCATGCGACAGCGCATTAATTCAATGACTGAGGCAAGAGACCCGTGTACTGGTTGACGGGTACTAAAAAAATAGACTGAATGAAATGTTTACCTGTTCCATTAATGTGTCCAAGAAACTGTTTATGATCTAAAAAAAGAAAATTTACGGAATGAATACTATACAAGGCAAAAATAGACATACGCCAAAACATTACTCTTTTTATTTTAATAAATACTGATTTTATTTAATGCTCGTGTGTACTATTTTAATGCTAACGTGGTCCCACATTTAATGTCAATTAATTACCCGTATACTTGTCTTAAAATTATTGAGGATGTTATAATTGACAGTGTAATATTGAGTACCATAAATTTATCTGGTAGTAACTTTTGTTGGTATTTCAAAACAATTAAAACAGGGACAATGAGGTGAAAAATATGTCAGCGCGTAGATGACATTACTTGTTGATAAAAATGCTAATTGGGCGTTCAAGCTCTCACGTGACCGTAACAGAATGATATCATGATAAAAATGTTATCTGAGTATATGCTGTTGGTAAATGGTAAGGGTGGACAAAGTGTGTAGACTTATGAAAGACACGTCTCCACCCTGATTGTGGCGAAGGCTTACACATTTGATGCCACACTTACAACATCATTGAACCATACTCGTTTGAACGAACCGGGGGCCTCATTCAAAATTCCAATCATTTCTTCGTCCAGTGAGACGTTCAGCCGATGTATGTCGATGCCTCTCATCACTTGACCGTTAACGACGCAAACTTGATGTTCGTCGGGCTGGACACTCGCAAATAGTGTTCGTCCCTGATATCGAAGAAAAATAAATTTGTGAGTGTACAGCTTTTCAGCATACTAATGCTTAAAATTAACACGCCTTATGCTTCATTGTAGTTAAATTTTGGTCGCGTTTCTCTATTTTTACCCCTTATTATTGGTATATATAAGCACATATCACCTGATGAAGACTCTTAAATGACAGGAATGAAAATATTTTACCTATGTACTCCTAAGTCATAAAACGGTTATACTTCTATTTCAGGAAATGGAATTATGAATAATTCTTGGTGAACGTACCCAGTCTTTCACTTCCTGTGGTTGATTCAGGATCATTTCAGTTGTCGGCATTACCTGACCAAGTATACATGAAAATAATAACAAATGCACGCTAATTAAATTAAAAAAAGGCATATAATGAATATACATGTACTATAACAAAAATTATTAGTAGTCCATGTCTTAGAAATTTGGCAAATATAACCAGGCTTGAGGTAGCAGGTGTAATAAATCATATACACACTAATAAAGCTGGCTATTGGCAGATTTGGGATTTGTTTGATACTCAATAAGTATAATGCATTTGGTGATGAATAATACCTGCTATGAAAAAGAAGATATCCCGCATAATCAAATGTTGCTATTATTCTGATTATCATGTACACATTTTTTCTGACATTTCGGTGCATGATCCTGTCGTCTAAAGTATAAGCGTCTTTTCGTTTGTCTCACTAGCAAGTTCAACTAGTGCCAATGTCGTATGTCATCGTGTTTGAGCAGTATCCCAGCAGAAGATCATACTTCTTTGTGGTTGAAAAGAATTTCCGTAAACCAATACACGACAATAAGTTTGTTACCTTAAATATGTAATAACTTTCAATCCTGCACTAGAGTTTCTGAACAGCGTGGCATGTGTTTTTTCGATAAACATATGAAAAAAATCCAGATTAAAAAAAAATATAACGATTTTGTCTCCTGTTGCTGATAACATCGAATGACAGCAGTTGAGTCATTTTTCTCGACTGTCATCTCATTTTAGATTCTGAAACTTTGTATGTTTATTGATAATGACTAGTTCCTGCCGTTCCTGAACACTGTTGGCGCAATCTATATTATTTCAATGTTTAAGAGTTTTGTACTTTATTTTGAGACTTATGCAATAGCGCGTAAGTAAAACAATACTATCACTTTGCACGTGTGTTTTAACGAAGTGTCCTGAAACCTTGTGCATTATTTTGGCCGCGCTTGCGTAAGAGGTAGCCCTATAGAAATAACCTCTGTCTGTCTGTTAGTATGTATGTCTGGTTTTCTGTCTGTCTGTCCACCTGTTCGTCTCTCTGTATGTCCATCAATTTGTTTCTTGATGATAAATCCAGTGTGGATGGATAAGTGGATTGCAAACTCGACCTGTATTTTACCAAGTAACTCAAGAACTCTACTCATTTATGAAACAAAATGTCAATGTTCAAGGACACTTACCAATTATTTAGAGATATTGGGTATGCATTATAAGCCAAAATTCTTAGCTAAAACTGTCCATCTTGCAAATACAAGAGCGCCTGCCAATCGGAAAAGTTTCTGATATATATAGTGCGTCGCAATATTAAAGGTTAATGTCACAGGGGCCATCTGTCCGCATATTTGTTTTGGATGATATGTATAGTTTGGATTGACTAATTGGTTTCAAACTATGCACTTATATAGCCGACCGACACACTATGAAACCTGTAGACTTTCTGGTCATGAGTTCAAATGTCACGTTTACTTGACCCATTCACTGTTGATGCATTTCTTACCAAAAATCTGCTCAAAAGCCTTTCGTCTAATACCTATAAGCGACCTATATGGTAGATCCAGGGTCAAAGGCACAGAGGGTCATGGGTCAAGTTCAAAGTGGTCATCTGTCCACATATCTGTACTTGAGTTAGCACTTTGGATTACAGATATTGTTCACAAGCTTGATTTATACATGGCAAATCAATAAATTATTAACCCTTTTTATTTTGGTTTCATGAGGTCAAAGGTCAAGGTCACAAGTTGGTTGTCTTTATTCATTTAAATCATGATTTTGTGTGGGTCACATGGTCAAATTCGCGATTGCTGATTGCTTTTGATGTTATAAAAATATTATCATAATCAATTTAATTTTATCGCAGAGACATCCATTTCCCTTTTTTACAAGTTGAAATGAAATACGAGAAGCGTCTCCGCAATTCATATTCATATATTTTTATGTAGATTCATACCTACTGGTTGTTCAGATTGTGGTACACCTTCCAAATGGACCTCACTGGCACCTTCTACTGGCTCCTGAAAAGGTAAATTATAAAATTCCGACTCTAACGCATAGGAAAACCTTAAAGCCCAGGTAGCTATGCATGTTGCAATCTTATCTATCTGCTAATGGTCACAGAACTCTATACACGACGAAACACAGCTGAAAAGCATAATCCATCCCTTTTTAATTATTTGACATTATGTGCATTAATCTTAACATTTTATATAATTGTTATATATTGGAAATGTTATAATAATTTTATTATCTATAGTCCGTTCCACCAACCGTGACACTAGTTTTTTTTGGGTTTTCTTCTCATCCTGGATTTATAATGTGTGTTCATAGCGGTACGGCGAATGCTGAGAAAACGACCTAATTTTGTGTGAAGTTAGCGAAAATTGATGAAAAACAACTTACATCACGACGCCGAGTTGTTGTTTTTCTTTATGTGAGAACTGCAATGCCAACTCAGCGCTATATGTGAAAAATTTGCCGTCATAATGGAATGACGTAACCTTGACGTCACGGTCGTCGCGTGAAATTTTCTGAATACACGTTATGAAGAAGCCAGCAGGTGGCACAGTGGTCAGCAGCCAAAGTTGAGCTCTTCTATTTTATAATACTGTATATGGCCGATTTTTAAATTGATAGTGTACGGTACACAGAGCCCTGGTCATGGCTATGCCCGAAGCTTCATTCGTGTAACTGGTGGTATATGCGTGAAAAATCGCTTTGCTAGGCCCGTCAGCGCGTTTAGTTCTAGACTACAAGTTTTCTAGCGACAGCCGGTGCGAATCTATTCACATTTTATAAAAATTGCGAATTTTAATTCCCGTCAAATTAACGAATAGAACGTTAACAAAAAAATGCAAAAAGTTTACAAAATTCCATGCGAATCTACGTATTTCAGGACCCCGAGACACCGGCACTGGCATCTTGTCATCCCTATTTAAAATGAACTGGTCAGAATATTCGCCTAACTTTTTACCGCTTTGTGCGCACTTGCCTTGCAATATGGGCGATCCCATTTCAAGGTTGGGACGACCCCGCACACTTTAGATTATTTTATATACTAAAGATTTATCCTAGTCCGTACGCGCAGGTTTGGACTAAATTTTTGCTCAAAATTAACATTTTACACAAATTGTTTTTTTGTCATAATCACTGGATATGTGTCCCATAAAAAAAGGTAGTGCATGGTAATGAATATATATGTTTCTGGGATCGCCAATAAATGCAGATTTGGCCTAAACACATTAATTTAAATCCATTTCCAAGGAAAATCGTCCAAAAATCAACGCAAGGCAGGCTTGGTACCATGTTAATCAAATACTGTGCTTGCGACAGTTGTTATTAGTATTGATTTAAACTTTGCCAGAAAATGTAATTTACATATATATAAATGACTGTATGAGGGCGAACATAGTTCACTGAAAAAAATGCCCGAGCTTGAAATTGACACGAATGGATTGCGCGACCCCCGCTCAGAGAGCCACCGGTGATACATTGTAAAAGAAAATCGCTGGTGCTGCATGCCCGGTACACGTGCCTGGGGGAAATCTAGGGCACACAGGCACAAGTTTCTGGCGTTTTATTATTATTGTTATTGCATCGCCTTTGACCAAAAGGATATTACCCTTTTATCTATATCTAAAATGGGGGGGGGGGGGGGGGGGGGGGGGGGGGGACACTTTATTTAGAAATCGCGTTCTTTTATGAGGAATACGACACTTTTTAGCCGAGATATCAAAATAATTTTATTGTTAATTTAAAAAGAAATTAAGTGTCTTGTATTCTCAAACTTAAAAAGGATCTCCTCTGACTCTGAAACAATGTACAGTCGTGTAACACGTGCTATATACATGTAACTAATGACAGTGATGTACTGCTGCATTTTATTATTGATTGACCACTCCACATAGCCAAACAGCTGGAACCTCCCACCTGCAAAATGGAACACCGCTTATGACGTCACGCGCGTGCGAGGCAGAATCAAATCAGTTGACCAGGCACAAAATGTCGTAAACGCCTGCAGAGTTTCTCCTGGATTTTGATTTTTGTTCATTACAGGCTATTCATCTCGGGTATGTGGCATTTTTCCTGTCAGAAAATTAGGTCGCGTTCTAATTTAACTCCTCACCAAAAATCTTTTTGTTTTGATTCTGATTCAAAATATCGCGAAAAAACCTAGTGTCACGATTGGTGGAACGGAGTATAGTTTTTTTTCTTAAGAGAAAGCCTATCTGGCAACAGAAATGATCGTCTGGTTCCAACTATCCTCCAGTACACTGAAACACATACCTAAATTAATAAATCAATTATTACTGACATAAATGTAAGATTATACCTGCACATTGAATGTAAAGGCCATATCTTTCAAAACAATTGCATACTCTCACAATATATATATATATATATATATATATATATATATATATATATATATATATATTGTTACGAGGATAATATTTGTCGATCATGGATTCGAACGCATGTCCGGCGTTAAAACAGCTTCACTAGCATAGCAAGATTCACTTATATGAGATAGTTCGTTCCGTTTTGTATGTCGCTATATAAGTATAACATACCGGTTCTTCCCCTTGTGTTTCGCTCTCCACATCCACGTTCTGTGTTTCAGCCGCCGTCGACTTAAAAAGCAAATGACCCGACTTTATAAATTAATCAATCTTTACCTTCGTGGGTGAAGGTACCCACATTATATAATGTCTACTATTCTGTAATTTCAATAATCATAGCTTTAACATATCGACCGGTTTCTGGCATGCATGCCATGGTGTTACAATAAGCTTACAATTGACACACCTCTGGATAATACTATATGTTGGAAACCCCGAGAAATTGTGTATATATCTATTTTTATATCGCGGCGTTACATTAAAGAGAAATACATAATCCTTAAATAGTGCTAGTTTAAATTATTACAAGCATATAATTAAGGTGTCAACTTAAATAAATTGTTTCGGTTAAAACAAAGTTATGTGTATCGGAATCATGTAAACATACCGGATGTTCAGGTGTGGGGTCACTGCCAATATGGACTCCCTGGTCTTCGCTTGCCAAATCCTTTCAAACAAAAGAGGGACATTTATAATATTTCTTTACTTAAAACCTAAAACCATAAGATACGAAATGTCCGTATCCATGATTTATCTTCTCTCTCTCTCTCTCTCTCTCTCTCTCTCTCTCTCTATATATATATATATATATAAGTATAAGTATGTTATATACTTTGTTTTTCAATAGGCTTAATATAAAATTTCAATAACTGAAAAAATGACTGGTATACAGTAACCTGTAAATTTCATTAGTTGTTTTCAAAAATATGTTATAATTATCAGATATACACATGAATACAGAGATTGATCATTATAATATGCATGTCGCATGGCCCACGTGGATCACGTGGCACATATGCTTTCATATTCTCGGACGGGACGTGTTATATTGTTTGGACACCGTTCATACGTCCAGTAGCTGTTGCTCTGAAATGTTGGCAGATTAAATACTATTAAAATCGATATCGGTATAACGGTGAAATGGTGGTTTACCCATAGTTGGATTCGATGAATAATTGATCTTCCTATTTTGTAGTAAAGATATTTTATTTTTATTATAGCGTTTTGCGAAAATTAAGCACAACTTAACATTAGGAAATATAATACCCATATCTGTTTCACAAGCATAACGCATTTTCCTTTGGCTCTTACTCAGTATTCTCGAAAACATATATATCTATAGGTGTGTGTGTTTGTTTATGGATGTGAGCCAACCTTACCTCTGGTATAGTTTCTTCAATCTTCTTGTATAAGAAGATGATTGATTCGGTCCACAAGGTTGATTGTGTATGCATGAGGTACAATTAATGTATACGTCATAGAAAAAAATATTTTTATCCTAATAACCTTAGTTTTTTTATATGGAGCTCGAGGCCCCCCCCCCCCCTGTGTGAGCTGTATTATATATATATCCTTGTATCTATCTCATTTAGCGGTTATTCATTTATTATGTGCAAAGTTATTATATTTATCTACAGTTAATCACCTTCTTATTCATACATATAAGATATTATAAAAAGCTATGTGTATAAGATCGCAACTTTTCTTTACTGAAGCGGGAAGTCATTAAATGATGAAACTTTACTTGGTAATGTCACCGCCTCCGTCCCCCCCCCCCCCTCTATAAAAATGTATTTGCGTGTGATTGAGGCAAAGCTTTACCTTTATCACCCCTATCAACCTTTACCATCCCCGTTGCTTCTCTAAATAACTTGCAATCATGTTGTTCATGATTAATAATCACACACACACATACAAATATATATATTACCATGCATTCATTGTATACCCAGTAACAGCGTCCCATGTTATCGAAAATATGGATCCGCCAATGAAAAGCGAGATTGTTGCATTCTATCTCAATTAACAACTTAAACGTTTATTATGTTGTTGTCTTTTTATGAAATGAATATATGAGGTTACAAGTTTGATCTTGCGAGATTTTATAGAATGAAATAAAACCGTGAGCACAAACTTAAGTAAATTATTTAGATCAATTTTGCTATCAGATAAAATTTGTTCCGTGTTTATGTTTTAGTACCTGCGTAATCAATGATCCTAGTAGACTCTGATCGTGCTCCTCAACCCTTTCATCATCGGCCAATATTGACCTGCCATCTTCCGTTATTCTGTTCTATAAACTTAAAAAAAGAAATAAAAAAAAATAAAAATAGTCTTATGACACACTGTGGTTGGCTTTATATTTACGGGGCTCAATTTTCGCGCTCAGGCAATTTTTCATAGTTTCACGGGGATTCCCTTTTCGCAATGGGGCATATATCAATATTTTACTAAACAATTATTGGTATGAAGTCTCTATTGCACAAAGGTGTTTTGCTCAAACAAAAAAAAATGACTGTCAATGCCGGAACCTGGCGATGCCGCTTCAAAGGGGCATTGGATTCACAGATTGGCCATTATATATATATATATATATATATATATATATATATATATATATATATATATATATATATATATATAGGGCCTCTTCTTTTTCCTGATCATATCATGTTCAGATTACGTACCAGAAACATCGTTCCATGGATATAACATTATGGTTACGGAAGCGGCCATATCTCTGAAGCGGCCACGCACGGAAGGTCTGCCTGATACCCGCGAGTTAGTCCGCCACGTACGGACTCCATTTATCTGTGATATGGAGTCCGACCGTCTGGCGGTGAGAGTTCACCCTGCCGTTCATGGAAGGACCTGTAACATGAATTACCACTGCTTGTTGTGCGATAGAGAAACAATCTTGTATTTATATATAGAAATAAACTTTTTATGTATCGAATTAAATCGATATATCACCTTTATGTGCGCCTGTAAATGTTTTTTTTTTTATCCTTTGAACTGCCGGGGTTCAGATGTTGCAAGCCAACTGGATACCACCGGAAAAGGAATCCCATGCAAATTAGGCGGGCAATCTATGCAAAAGATGGATTCAGGGGGGCTTTTCCCAGGAATGCCAGTGCCGTGCACTAGGATAGACCATATTTTCATAAGCATCCTTCCCATCATACATCGCTTGTTGTCAATGATGCTAAATTCCTATTGGTTGTTCCCACCGGAAAGCGCCATCGGCGAGACGGAGACGATGCAATATCTGACTTCATCCAGAGTAAGTGCCCATACTTTATTAATGCTGATCATCCAGCAAAAGTTTTGGTCCCAACGGAGTCTAAGCATCTGTAACAATTATAATATGTGGGGTTTGTTTGGTGTCCTCACGCTTCACAAGGCATACACGTGTCTGAGGGTCTGTACGGATCCGTACAAACTTAGATAGTATAGACTCTCCCCGCCAGAGGCTGCAGCGCTTGTATTGTTTACTATATATGTCAGCGCTGCAAGACTGCAGGTCACGTGGTCCTATTTGTTTACATGACCTGGGGTCACCAAGCCCTGAACCTGAAGGAGAGTAGTAAATGGTCTGGCTTTCTCTGGTTGGCTCTAGCCATCATGTGCTGGAGCATCAAAAACACCCCATTGTTTGATTTTTAAGTATGTTAAGCATAATTCCCAATAAAATTGACAGTATTGGTCAATTTGTTTTAAATCTATGGCCAATCAAAGAGATGTTGTCCAAATGCTTGTTTGGGACTGCTTGGTGGGGTATTTTGGGCTTCACTGCATTCGGGCCAGGATGGTTAAAAAGGAGATACACAAGCCCCCTTTTTCTTGGTCAAGTTTGACTGAAGAAACAACAAATTCTCAGGTAAAAAAAAGTTTTATATCAGAATTTATTTTGAAAATTATTTAAAAGAGGCCCAAACCTCAGGTGTTTTATAGATGTTATATAGGGAAAATAAATACAACCACGTGTCCTGCAGCAACCCGCGAGTGTGAATGTGAAGAAAGAGCAGAGTATCTCTAAGCGGCGAATGATCAGATCGACCGCCAGCCGACAAAGCGTAAGCGGGGAGAGTTCGAGCACTTCGACCAAGACAATTGGCTTGCGATCCCAATTAAATAAATAAAATTATTCGTGCAGAACTGCTGGTGAGAATCAAGCATTTTTTTACATAAAACTAGATCGTGGATATGTTGCACGCCGCGATAAACATGATCGTTATTTGGATTATGTTTATTTTCAACAAATGCCCGTAACTGCCACCTGGTATAAACGTTTTGATGAAATATATATTTGAAGCGGTAAGTATCGCTGTGCAATTACTGATCATCGTATAACCTTCAATTGACATTTTCCGTTTCAATTTTATACATTTAGCAATATACGCGTTTTTAACACTTCTGTAATACGTATAAACACAATAATTAGATGAACACACAATTGTTTTAATTAGAAGTTATTAGTGTAAATCACACACACATAATATGTACTGCTTTGCATTGATACCTACAGTGTCCGCTGTCCAGATACATCTCGTGGTGGCACTGAAATATGTAATGAAAACAGTCATATTTCTTTACATTTACTGGCCAGGTTTTCATTAAATGATCGAGCGATATCGAGTGGGAGTATGGCAGAGAGAAAAAAGTCATTTTTACCAGATTTACATATACGGAGAATATGAATATATCGCCTCCCGGTTAAATAGCGAACATCGAAATGATATAATATACTTGTAAGAACTGGGACATAAAGCTGTCTATTATTCCGTACAGGCACTGTAACATGTTCCAGGTTTTACCCTTAATACTGGGTAAATGTTGTTTCCCGTGTGAATCTAACATAAATTTAACATTTAAATTTAAATCATCACTTCATGATCGTTTCACATCGTTGCAAGTGCCTCCCATACCAACGCACACACAAATGGTATTTCTGTAACATGCTTCAGACACGTTATAAAAAATGTTATTTTTTGCTGTCTTACAATTAAGGTTATTAAGAAACAAGTTGAAGTGTGAATAGATTTTTATTGACGTTATTACGTGTAAGCCCCAGAGCTCAGTTGTCCTCATCTGTATTAACCACAAGTATAATTATTGAATAAATAAAGAGTTTGATATGTTGTCAGAGGTTGCCTGTATCGCTGATATTTGTAAAAAAGATTTCATTTAAACATGCCTAACAGAGATTCATGGTTAAAACAAATGCAATTAACCCTTTCAATTTAAAAAAATTGTAGCTTTTCCTGTATGTAAACGTCATATCTAACCCAGCTATAATAAAATATGACCGTTACTCTATTTGCTGTACTTGATTTATACATGTAACCATTAAAGATAAATGCCAAAAGTTACCATAATTGCTCGCAGCTGATACTTGCATTGCACCGATCCTGCCGAATCAGCGAAAACGTATTGCCCCAAGTCTAGATCCCTGCAATAAATTTAGAAATATATATATAAACTTTTAATATGTGTATTTCTTCATGCCTAAACATATAATGAACACGACATGATGGCATACTTTCTTCGTACACAGATCTTTTTCAAATTAGTCAACCCGTCGAAATAGAAAAATGATGTATAGGATCGAAAAAGTGGTTTAAATATATAAAAAATATATGTTTATGAAAACATTTATGCACATTCTGTATACATTAAGAAATTATTTTGTCAATGGGGTGGTGTGATCGCCATTATTCACGTTTTGGCCTTTTAACCATTGTGAAAACAGGGCTTTACATTAACAGATAATTAAAAAAAGTGTGATAGGCTTTTACCATAACCATGCCAAAAAAAAAAAACAAAAAAAAAAAAAAAACAGAAGGGTCCAAATAATGTAATATAGTTCTTCATCACATGGCACGAATACAAGTACCTTTGAACGGTTGTTTTGACACATTTTTTCCGACATTGACCTCTTTCATCATTATACATTTTCAAAATCTGGATGGTTAGAATGTCTGGTGCAGAACGCACAAAGAACTGTTTTGCATGGGTCTGTTTTCTGTTACATGCTTCGCAGAATCTGTAGTCAAATCATAGGACATGGGAATTAGTTAAAAAATGTTTGGTAATATAATAACATGATTTGTAATAGTAATCGACACAGTATTCATTTTTTTAGATTAATCCTCAATGTATGATATTGTTTTTATAAGATAAAACCTCGAAAATGAAACCCAATGCAGTGAGTAAGAGCTAGCATGTGTACATGGTCCAACATTATACCACTATTTGTCTATAATGTATAGTTCGTACGTGGTGTTTACATCTGCATCATGGTAAACTGCTGCTCTGGTATATACAAAAATGCAAGTCGCATATAATGATAATTTTTCCCGAAAATATTACGTTAAACGCACATTGTGGACATAAATCTCATATCGAATTGACATTGTTTGTAGCACAAGTGTTTATGTTTTTAAATTGCATATTATCAAGGTGTTATCGATTAACAGATATATGCAACACCTCAAACAAAGAAAAGTGTATATATAATGTGCACTTACATTTCATTCGGAAAGGTCAAAACCTCCTCTTTGAAAAATTCGGCCACATTACCTCCCACGCTTTGGGACATGTATGCAACTTCACACGGCAGCAAGCTTTCTGTATGACCAGACTCTGTCGTCTACAATATGGATATTTTAGACATGTACAGCTGAAGCTTCGAATAATTTGTATATATGCAGGAAATGACCAAGGATTGCTTCTTGAAGCATGGATAATTTGTACTGAAGCGGAAATTCCCATCCTCTAAACTTATATCTTTTACTTAAGGTGTTTTATATAAAAGTAATATAAGCAATAGGCAATCAATAACAAGAAAGTATATAATTATTTGTATTGTAATGTTGATGGTGATATTATATAGTCACATGGATGATTTTCAAAAATGATAACCTTGTTACAAGTCATGCACTGTCGTCGGTCACAGAGACGTAACGTTGTGGTCTGTCCAGGTTTTGAGAGCGTTTGCAGCATAAATCGCACAAATGAGCCTGGATCCATCTGCGCTCCTCGGGAATAGTCAGGTAAAGGACACGTCGTGTCAAATGTTCTCTGAAAAAAAAAGGAATAGGCATAGCATTTAACATCAATCTTTATTGTGTTAAGTACCTTTACTATCATGTTATGAAATGCGAACGTCCAGTGACGAGTGTGTGTGTGTATCGATCCGTTTTAAGTATGTTAAATAATTAATATTGAAACTAATTTTGGTTCAAATAAATTATATCCCCTAGCACACGCAGCTTCCCTTTGCATGACATTGATATGATTTTTTTTTGTTCGTTTCCATATTTATTAATTATACCTGGGATTATCTTTTCCGAAAAAAAGAAACACCAGAAGTGGAATCGGGTCTAAGACTGAAGATTCTGTTTCATCTCTCAGTAGACGCAGCATGTCCAATGCTATAGATACTCCTGTATTTTCGTCCCTGAAAATATGTCCGTATTCATATGAGTACAATAAATTACATCGCTAAATTTTATAAAGTTAATACCTGTAATATGCGCTTAAAGTAAATAATTCATGTCAAACATGATGTGTCAATATTCCGTAAATTAGTACAAATGTAGATTATTATGAAATATAAAATAATTGCACCATGTAAAATTTTCGCAATATGTTAAAACTAGATTTGCAAATGTTATCATTCAACACAGTGTGCGATGGGTGTGGTTTGGCTATAGGACAAAATTACGGTCACGTGCTTGAAGCTAACATGTGTTTCTGTACTCACCTGCTGGCAAAAGGAATGTATAAGCGCCTGCAGTGAGGAATTCATCCAGCAGTTCTGTTCATTGTTGAGAATTCCTGGGCCACATGGTTGTATACTCATTCTGGGTGGGAATGTGCCGTGTATGAACTTTGTTCTTCGGGTTGCGTGCGTCGCCTGTCCGTCGTCTGTCGTGTCTGGTTTACGTTTTGCGGTGCGAGATGTTTGTGTTGTGTGTGTATATTTGTCCTCACTCTCTTCCGTTGATGAAAGTGTGGTCTTACCTGTGGGCATTGTTTTGCCTGTTGGCAATGTCTTACCTGTTACACTTGTACGTGTTGTGTCTGTTTTTTGTTTGCCACCTGATCCCTTTTTTTTGTTGTTCCGGTTTCTTTTTTGGTTTCTTTAGAGGTATCTTTGGTGGTACGGAATGATATTTTCCGGCTCTTTTCTCACTCTTTCCTCTTTTTGGAGTCCAGCCCTCAACGAGGTGTACTGAATCTTCATCAATGCCCTCCTCTCTCGCCTTTTTCTGTTTTCTTTTTGGTGTTTTCTTTTCTGTCTCCTCTTCATAGCGTATCAACCTACCTGGTAAATTTGAGTAAAGCAACTGGATGAATGTCCCTACAGGTATTTTTAATTTACTTTGTAGGGTGTCAGTCTTTACTGCAAGAAACCAGTTTTCTACCTCGGCGTTTGACAGCCGTGGTGCAGGTTGGGATTCTTCTGTTCTTCTAATCAGTAGGGCCGTGAAAAATGGCACCAGATGCATGTAACCATGATGGGACGTACATATGAAATCCGTGTGGAATTCGTTATCGTCCAGTGACTCATCCGTGCTACTTAGGCTGGCGGTGTCCATTACATCGTCAAAAATTGCAGTGAACGGGCTCTGATCTCTAAAAGTCTGCCCAGTTTCTTCACAGTGATGCAAGTGTGATTCTTCACTCGACTCTTCTTCCTCCGACACTTCAGTGTGCGATGGGTGTGGTTTGGCTATAGGACAATATTACGGTTACGTGCTTGAAGCTAACTTGTGTTCTGTACTCACCTGCTGGCAAAAGGAATGTAAGCGCCTGCAGTGAGGAATTCATCCAGCAGTTCTGTTCATTGTTGAAAATTCCTGGGCCACATGGTTGTATACTCATTCTGGGTGGGAAGGTGTCGTGTATGAACTTTGTTCTTCGGGTTGCGTGCGTCGCCTGTCCGTCGTCTGATGTGTCTGGTTTACGTTTAGCGGTGCGAGATGTTTGTGTTGTGTGTGTATGTTTGTCCTCGCTCTCTTCCGTTGATGAAAGTGTGGTCTTACCTGTTTGCATTGTTTTGCCTGTTGGCAATGTCTTACCTGTTACACTTGTACGTGTTGTGTCTGTTTTTTGTTTGCCACCTGGGGCCTGTTGCAATAACATTTTACTGGACTTAAGCCCAGTTGGGGGCCTAAATACCATGATTACAATTGTGACGTCATAATGGTGACCATGGTGACACACAGATGCCCCTGGGCTTAAGTCACCTACATGACTTAAGTCACCTTATTGCAACACACCCCTGATCCCTTTTCTTGTTGTTCCGGTTTCTTTTTTGGTTTCTTTAGAGGTATCTTTGGGTGGTACGGAATGATATTTTCCGGCTCTTTTCTCACTCTTTCCTCTTTTTGGAGTCCAGCCCTCAACGGGGTGTACTGAATCTTCATCAATGCCCTCCTCTCTCGACTTTTTCTGTTTTCTTTTTGGTGTTTTCTTTTCTGTCTCCTCTTCATAGCGTATCAACCTACCTGGTAAATTTGAGTAAAGCAACTGGATGAATGTCCCTACAGGTATTTTTAATTTACTTTGTAGGGTGTCAGTCTTTACTGCACGTAACCAGTTTTCTACCTCAGCGTTTGACAGGAGTGGTGCAGGTTGGGATTCTTCTGTTCTTCTAATCAGTAGGGCCGTGAAAAATGGCACCAGATGCATGTAACCATGATGGGACGTACATATGAAATCCGTGTGGAATTCGTTATCGTCCAGTGACTCATCCGTGCTACTTAGGCTGGCGGTGTCCATTACATCGTCAAAAATTGCAGTGAACGGGCTCTGATCTCTAAAAGTCTGCCCAGTTTCTTCACAGTGATGCAAGTGTGATTCTTCACTCGACTCTTCTTCCTCCGACACTTCGTCGTCCACACCTCTCTGTATTACTTCGTCCATGTATTCAATGGCTTCTTCTACTTGGATGTTTTTCTTTGTGCTATTGAATATGGTGCACATTTTACCATATAAGACTTTAATCTGGTTCAAAGTTGAACAAGACAGTAGTCTGGCAAAACAGGTGAGAAAATATTTCCTCAAATCAGCATCTTCAATAACGCGCGCAGCTCGATTTTGAATCAGTTTTGTCATATGGTTCACGCACACGTGGACTGTGGAGAGGTCTGGGTCGGTTGATGATCCCTGGTCTGTCAGGTGCTTGAACACTGCTTTTAGGTTTTCGCCTACACTCATGCCATTGAATATTCGCAAAATAGACATCATAAGCGCCCATGAAAAGTCTGTCACGAAAGTGTAGTTTCTGGTTTGTCCTCTGGTTCCGAGTATTTAAAGACCAAAATACAAATTGTCTAACCATTTGGTGATTGCAGGTACGTCCTGCTGCTTGCTTATCATCTCCAGTAATGGAATGCAGGGCTCTCCTTTTATATCATGCTTGACAACTGCAGCACAATATAAGAAGCGGTTGTTACAAACCACTCCTGGCAGATTTTGTACTTTCTGTAGAACATATCCTGTGGCATCGACATGTAGAGTCACTCTTGAATGTCACGTTTTCTTAAGGAGTATGCGTAGTTGTTTCTCCATGAAAAGATGTATCGCGAATGGCAATATTGAAATGAACTGTACGTATCCAGGGTATTGAGTAGACGTTTTGTCCATGCGTCTCATGAAACTTTCCAAAATCTGCAGTTCTACTAAAGGATTTTGGTGTAATGCCTCAGCCTTCTTCACATCTGAGGCCACTTTTCACAATACCTGGGGGGTCTGACAGCTTGTGATGTTGCCAGCAGTGCACACATCATCAGGGAATTTCCCTAGTTCGGAATAATATACATTTGAAATTCCTTCTGCTTGTAGTCGTTTACCTAACTGCATCCTTTTTTCCCCTTTGACTTGTGCCTTTATCCGGGTTCCTTTGGGATGTTTTATTTCGCCACGTCGGGTAACATTCACTACTGCTTGCGCTGTGGGTTGTTCCGGCTTTTCGTTTACCCTAAAAACATACTTCGCTCAACCGTCTGCTTTGCATCGCGCGGTGCCGTACCAGGAAGGGGCATTTCTTTTCCTCGGGTCTGATTTCTTTAATCTGTTTCCTGTAATAATCAAAACACAGTATCCATTTGTTTTTGCAAACTGATCCCTCATTACGTCATCCAACTGTCCGACAAGTTACCCTTTGTCGGTATCTTCTGGGCAAATTTCAAGCCAATCCTCAGCCGGTATTGTGAAATTCCACTCTGATGGGACTTCAAAAGACGTTACATCGCCTTCTTCATTATCACTTGAACTGGTATTGTTCTTTTCAGTTTGTTGTTCCGATTTTTGTGCATGTTCGTGTTCAAGTGCATGTGTTTTTCCTGATTTGGAGTATTATTTCCAAAATTATCGTCTTGCTCAGTTTGTCCATGGAAGCTGTCGTCGCTTCAATGGGTACTGGGCGTTTCTGACGAAGCAAGTGTCACTGTAGCATGTGCTATTGGGGAAGGGATACTAGCATAACCTTCCTCTCCCACATCGAAGTCTGTCGTTTGTGGCCGTGTATCGGGCGTTGCACATGGAGATGGGTCCTCTTTACTAAATTTGTTTAACCTACGCGTATGGTCTACTCCTCCTAAGATTAAACGACCTTTTCCACTGCAGGGCTGTATCCCGCATACGAAATCAATCTCCTCTTCGTGGTACATATTTATTTGTAAATCCTCAAGGTGTAGACACTCAGGATGGTACCACTCAGCGCAATCTTGGCATTCTACCATGAACCTATCATCTTCAGTTGTTCGGCATATACAATAGCGCTTTGCTTTGATGGCTCTTCTTGGTTTGACAGTGACATATTGGCTGTACCTTTTCCGTTTCAGTATCCGTCCTCTAGAACTGTTCTGAGGTTCTTCTGTTCTGTCATCTGAAGTGTCAGGGTGCCTACTCGTGTATGCTGTTCGAGTTTTTTTGTTTCCTTATCAACCTCTGTCTGTTTAGATTGTTGTTTCCTTTGAGCAGCAGATTGTCCTTAATTTGATAGGAGAGCCTCAGTGGGAACAGCAGATGGATGTGTTTTTTTTCGCTATCCAAACATCTGACATTTCATTACTTTTTTGTTGAATGGTGCTTTCCGTTAGTAAATCATCGTTGCCTTGCTCCTCTGTTGCTTCGTTTTGGTCATCAGTTTGAGTTTCCATGGTACCCTTTGTCTTCGAAGTAACATCTGCAGCATAACTTACCTTTTGCCTTTCAGTCGTTACCTCCTCTGTTAATTGCTGTTGGTCACTAGTTTGAGTGGCCATGGTTCGCATTGTTCTGGTGTTGTCGTCGGAACAAGCACCTACACTGTGTATCATCAAAGACGGTTTGCTCATCAATCGGTTCATTTTGGTCGTTGGTTTGACTTGGCATGGATGGCATTGTACTCGAAGTGTCATCTGCATTCGAACTTACCTTTGAGCTTTCCATTAGGGTATCAGCTTCTGTTCGCTCCTCAATCGGTTCATCTTGGTCCTTTGTTTGACATGTCACTGGCGTTTCCTCTATACAAGAACCTACTGCAGCTGTGTCCTCCCTCCCTTCTCCTGTTTCCATTTCCGAAGTAACTCTCCTTTGTCCTCTCAGGTTATTTGCCTTTTTCTCGTATATTGTTTCTTTTATAACAACCAGATCATTGCCATATGCTTTCTGTTTTTTTAGATTGTTTGTCCATCCCATACTCAAGCACATTTGGCCCCACACTCCATTTGCCGGGCAAAATTGATTGGAAATCCCAGACAATCGTTCAGGATAATTAACCTATTCACGTGCGGTCTTCTCATAGTCAATGGTCTTGTCTTCTTTCTTCTTTGGCCCCATCCTGCAATAAAAAGTCGCGTTTTATACACTGTAAGAAATAAATACGTGAAATAAATGTGTGAACGTTTGATTCGACACCAGCCTTATCATCCCTATGACAACAAAAATTAATACAGATTTCTACACGTACTAACATATAGTAGAAAGTGTTATTGAACACATACATTTATAATCATGGTTATGTGTCAGCACGTAATTCAGTGGATGGCAATATAAGCAATATGCCATTTAGAGTCCGAAAATAAAAATGAAAATGTGCCTGTGCTGGTAGTGACAAGCAAAACAGTCCTCAGTCTATTTTATATGCAAATTGAGCATTACACCTTCACCCGATTAAGAATTTAACACCTCTTCTTTGAACACTTGAAAAAAAAATAATTTGATACAGTAATGTCAAGTGCTACAGATTTCCGCGATTGGTATGTAAGTGTGTCCATTTATAATACCGAGCTACATTTTCACAACCATTTCAAACCATGAAACTATCCACTTCAGCGACCTGACTTCACAAACATGGTTTGTCAAGGTATCATTACATAAATGTAAAAATTATGTAATCAATATTATTTTTATTTGTAACATGGTAATATCGTAAAATTTCTTATGGTTTAGTCATGTATTAACAATAAAAGGTGAGTCGAAAAACTGCAAATTTTAATACCTAAGTAGAAATTTTTCTAATATGCCCATGTGGTGTATTGATTTTTATTTACATTTCATTTGTTAAATGGACGCAATATATCAAGTAATACACGTAATAATATATATAGTAATATTATACATAATATATCAAGTAATTACCTTTCTATATAAAGAGACCTTATTTTTTCTATAAATCAGCATAAAAAAGTATTTGGAAATGACCGCTTTTTATATATATATGCAAGCCAGCCTGGCGATATAATAACATATATTATTAGTAATCATTTAGTTAAATTTTTATGTAGATAGAACTAGCGTAATAATAATACACATGTTAAATTTCAAACTGCTTTTATGTATATACAGCAATACGTTTAAGGTCGCATGAGGCCTGGTATTGTGAAGTATCAATTAATAGATATTATAAATATTAAGACTGAGAACATAAAGCGTTATAAAAATTAAAATTTTTCAAAAGAAATAAACGAATAAAACCAAATAATTTGTTATCGGCTTCTTAAATACTGATTCGGTATATACCGGTTATTGTTACTTCAGGTGAACAGTTGGCGGTTTGAATTCAACAAGAAGCCCGTGCGACTCTTAAAAAATGTACACTAAATATCTAAATATTATTCAAACTGTTTCACCTATTGTTTCACACCTCGGACAGAAATAAGTAATTTTAAATAATGATTTCCAAAGAAAAATTATACAAAATATTGAGTGATGTTATTTGGAATGTATGTAGGTCCACGATGATTGTTCAGCGTGAATATAGGCCTCTTATGCATACTATTAAAAATGCATATACTTTCAGATTAGCAATATTTATTTTTTTCAGTATCTGCATCCATAAAATTGCATCCAGTTTGTTCATAACAACTACAAATAAGTGCTCCATTAATTCCATAAACATTCAATTACAATCATGCATGGAATAATGAGATCTTTTATAAAATAGTAAGTCCAATCAGAGCGAGCTATCTTTGTCGCGGTCACTGAAATAAAAATCCGAGATCATTATACATTTGTTTATATATTAAACCTTTTGACAGATGTGGTATCTTAAATTCGCTACTATGAACAAATATAAATTAAAGTCTGCATAACTTGTTTAATTTGATTTATATTTGATTTTCAAACCTGCCAGTATGATGTATAAGAGTCTGCCCAAAGCTTTGAAACTTCTGTTTATATGCAAATGTTTAACTAAAAATAATACTTTTGTAATAATAAAAATTACACGTGAGAAAAGTTATTGTTTCATGATTATTTTCCTAAATTTAACGCGGGACATTTTATTTTCGGTGGAATGAACACAAAGTCCTGGATAATGTAGCTTATTTGTTGACATATCGCTGATATACAGCAGACTTATATTCAGGGGCGTCAATATAGAGGGGGTGGGGCTGGGGGGGGGGGGGGTGATCTATGTGATATATTGCACATAGCGTGACCAAGCGGCTATTGAAATCCCCTTTTATTAAAATATGATTTTCCCCCGAGTAAATATACAGTTTATAAATAGAAGTCTGATTTTAATGGAAAAATCATTGGAGCTAAAAAAGGTTATTATAGTATCTGTTTAAATCAAATAAATTTGATTGAAATAAAAATATTTTTATATTTTTCTTTTATGACGTGACTTTGGAACAGTGGACAGGTAAACAACATTTCTTTTTTGTCGATATTATATATCAAATAGGTAACGTACTAATGAACCAGTCTGGTTATAAATTTTCAAGCTCTTTTGTGTTGTAGGTGAAAAGAAGCCATTCTTGTCCGATGCGAACGTTGCATCGTTCGGAATAGGTGTGTATGCAACAACATAAAATAAAGGATTTTTTTATTCGTTCGTTCAGCAAACGTTTGTTTAGACGTACAATTCTTTCGGATGCATCCGGTGTGACACCGCCTTAATGCATTTATATACCACCACTAATAAATATATATGGCCGTCTCGCCTAAAAATTTCGTAGCGCAAGATTTTCCGATATATGGTAGCGTTATTTACAATGTATTATATTTAAGGCAAATAAGTGTGCTTTCTGTATAAATATATTTAGTTTAATTATTTAAAATTCTTTATTATTATTAATAATATTATAATATTATTATTTTCATCATCGTCTGTAGTACTTATATAGCGCGAGAAGAAAACGTGCGCTATATAGGGCTTGATAGTTAAACGCGTAAAAGCTACAGTAAAACTTAAAATAATACGACATGTAATACTGGTAAAAAAATTGTACATGTATAAGAGTTTCTATAGAGTTTTTTTATTTAAATTAATGCGTTTTGAACGCTATTTAGAAGCAACTAGAGAATCAGCATTTTTTACAATGTCAGGTAAAATTTTAACAGAGACGGGACAATGATCATATAAAATATTCACACAATTGTAGCAGTCTTTGCCGTCTGTGTTGCCACCAACTGCTTTTTCTCAAAACGCGGGGACCTTGATGCACGGAACATATTTAACATATTTATGTTTACCGTGGCAAGAGAAATATTTAAAATCAAAGTTCTTTGGTCCTATATGTATACCAATAACTTGGCATTTTTGAGAATTCCGGAATGTGGTTTAACAAAGAGAAGTAAAAATGGTGCGCCACATTGCAATTACAGCTCGCGATACCACATCGCACAAAGCTGTTTTCAATGAGAATTGGATGCCTCATCAAGTAAAACCTCTGAAAACAACCTTATCAGGAACCTTATGTGTGGCGGATTTTGAAACTGGCCCATCCCTGAGCCGTACTCACATGCAGGCTATGATACATATTGACTGTGATACAAGTCAAAATTTAATGACTGAACCAGCCATTAATAAGATGTTGTAGGATTGTTTAAAAATGACCTTTTTAAACCGTCTTTAAGTGTACATTTTTAGAACTGCATATAACTTGCACATCACATTATAAAAATTTTATGTAATTAATATATGAAGGTAATTGTGCTGTTTTCAACAAATAAACATTATATTTCAGGGTTTTGTTCTTTGTCACTCACAAATCCTATAACGTGAAATACATCCAATTATTTTAAAATTGATATGTCTAAATATTAACAGATCTTTGTTTTTGATTAAATGCACTCAGGTTACCTCATTGTATGACTGATTATTTAAAATACAATATCGAGAAGAGCATAAAAGAAAGGATTTAATGATGGCGTTATTAATAAATGCACGTCTTACCTTGCTATTCAAAGTTCCTGAAATAATTCATTCACTTGAGTCTAAAACTTCCATGTATATATAGGTGCCTCATCATTTACATTTTCAAGAAATGTCCTCTTTTCTGACGCTGTTTGAACATCCTGTTGCACCCAGTGTAATGTCTTCTCCACTTAGTTTAAATCAGCAAACCTGATTTGGTTTAAATGAAATTGGTTCTAAAAAGAACCTTTTTGGATTTCTATCTGGATAGAAACGACAACGAACATTGTCAAGAGGAAATTATTAATATCAATTTGTAGTTTTGAAAATAATAGCAGACCTTAGCATGTGATGTAATGACAAAGCATGCATGGGCTACGATGAACGGTAAGTGCGGACGTGGAAATATATATACACACGCCGAAGAACTTGCATTCCACCTATTTAAAGTATGACAAATCTGATTGGCTAATCTCATTATTTTATTATGACCGATCTAAATACGTTATCAGTATGATAATGTGGAAGTCACAACAGCCTATACTTCGTCGCACCAGAGTCAATCTGTGCCATCTGTTGCATCCTTGAGCCGAAACTCAGTCGTAAAGGGGTGCAACATGTGGAGAATCGTTTCCCTGTTGTGGCACATTGTTGATTCGTAAACTAAGAATTTACACTTAAAGTACCTAAAGATAATACGGTCTTCTCATCTTTATACATAATTGACCCGATATATATTCCCCAGATCCCCAGATGGTAATGCTAATAATAAAGGTTAAAATGCAAGACACGTTCAGAAAGTGTTACATAACGCAGTCTTTTTGGGTGTTCAGTGTTGTTGCCGATCAACAAAATAAAGATAACAAATTATTATAACATAGTTCATAATGATTATCGTTCCTAAATATTTATGACAAATCTAATATTTAAATCATTACTTGCTAGTAAACTGAACAACTTAATTATTATTTTTTATATTTAGAATGCTGAAATGAATATTAGATATAGTTGATATTGGCATAGTGAAAGTTATTTTTTTTTATTATCATGTGACTCTAAATAAGTCCATTGGGGTATATTTATGCAGACTAGTCAATTTTCCTTTGTGATTCTTTGGTAATGTTTTATACACGGCTGCCTGAGAAAGTGAATTTGAATTAGAAGAGTCATAAAAAGCGACCGATCACTTGTAAATGCCAGTCAGGTATTTTCCAAATGTTTAAATGTTAAATAGCGATATGTTTTGTGATAAAATATTTTTATATATTTTGTTAGCGTAACTTTAAAATTGTGGAAATACAATGTTTTTCTCTGGTGAATATTATAAATTTGGAAAACCGAGTTGATACGTTAAAGTAAATCGGTGCTATGACATTAGCCATTACGTAACAATAAAAATCTTAAGAATATAATTGTCACAACAGCTTTTATTTTAACAGAATACTACAAGTAATTCCAAAATTTGCACCTGTCTCATTTTGAATCGTCACGAAGCTATTATATAATAAGTTTATGACAATTGTACATTATGATGTTTTTATAAAAACAGGCTCGTGATCATATGAAACAATGTGACTATACGTAAACCAAGCCCTCCCCCCCCCCCCCCCTACCCAAAAAAAAAAAATTATGAACACTGCTTTAACAGAAAAAGTTCACTTAGATAATCCGAGAAAAAAAACAAAGTATTACACATGCAGAAATACTTTACAATCGTTAACACCGCAAATACACCACGACTGTTAATATTTAAAAACTTATTCAAGATTAAAATTTATATAAACAGATATAAAATGTTTAGCAATTTTATTGCTCAAACCCTAAAACTGCAGACCGGGAGATCCCCCCCCCCCCCCACCCGGCATGTAAAATATTAAAATAAGATATTATAATTGTGTTCCCCAAGTTCTTATAAATATCACTCTTTCCATTTTCAAAATTATTTGACATTCCTTTATATACTTAATATATATATATATATATATATATATATATATATATATATTATTTTATGTTATAATTATAATTTTATAGACCACTCTTTGAAAGTGTGATAATATATAAATATCATATACATATAATATATACTAATTAATTCCGAATAATTAATATTTCATGTACAATTTTGTCATTAGACTATGAAAAACAAAAAATTGATGCTAATCATCAAAATGATATAATTGTTATGTTATGGCTGAGGTTGTACTATATATATATATATATATATATATATATATATATTGTAACTATTGATGGAGACATCAAAATATATTCAGCTGGTATTGATAAAATATCACGTCGTCATTTAGTGAGTTTTTTTGGTGTTGTTAAGTATTACAGTCACTTTAAGCTGCATATAAAAATTATTAATTATATATATATATGTAAACCAAGCCCTCCCCCCCCCCCCCAAAAAAAAAAAATTATGAACACTGCTTTAACAGAAAAAGTTCACTTAGATAATCCGAGAAAAAAAAAACAAAGTATTACACATGTAGAAATGTTTTACAATCGTTAACACCGCAAATACACCACGACTGTTAATATTTAAAAACTTATTCAAGAACAATATATAAACAGATATAAAATGTTTAGCAATTTTATTGCTCAAACCCTAAAACTGCAGACCGGGAGATCCCCCCCCCCACCCGGCATGTAAAATATTAAAATATGATATTATTATTGTGTTCCCCAAGTTCTTATAAATATCACTCTTTCCATTTTCAAAATTATTTTGACATTCCTTTATATACTTAATATATATATATATATATATATATATATATATATATATATATGTATATTATTTTATGTTATAATTATAATTTTATAGACCACTCTTTGAAAGTGTGATAATATATAAATATCATAAACATATAATATATACTAATTAATTCCGAATAATAAATATTTCGTGTACAATTTTGTCATTAGACTATGCAAAACAAAAAATTGATGCTAATCATCAAAATGATATAATTGTAATGTTATGGCTGAGGTTGTACTATATATATATATATATATATATATATATATATATATATATATATTGTAACTATTGATGGAGACATCAAAATATATTCAGCTGGTATTGATAAAATATCACGTCGTCATTTAGTGAGTTTTTTTGGTGTTGTTAAGTATTACAGTCACTTTAAGCTGCATATAAAAATTATTAATTATATATATATATATATATATATATATATATATATATATACTTTAATACACATATATCCAAGCTTATATATACAACAAATGTTCGCATGTATATGCTTAGATCTTAGGATAGGGGAATGTTATATACATTTTAAAGTGGGAATAGTAGTATTAAAAAAAAATAAGAACAACATTATAAAAGTAATTTAATTTATAATCTAGTCAAGGTTTGGCATTTGTCGAACTCTGCGCTTTTATGGATGGGGTATTGTCCGGTGGTATTTTGTTTGGTGCATGGGCTCTTGTGTGGATGCGCTATGCAGTGTGAGTGCTGTTCACTTTAATATTGAATGTTTTCTCAAGAATGCGCTTGTCTAAGTCATCTGACTGGTCTGTCATTGTAATTTAGACAGAAAATATGTAGATAAAGGTACAGTATCACGCATACAGAGGTATATGTTTATAACAGTCATTGCGAGTCCTTCCAGCTTACCGTCTATGTCATGCCGATGGAAAGCTTTATATTTTACCCACCATAAATATATGGGTAATATGATAGGGGTACGGACAAAAGCAACGACGGAGAACGTTGTGTATGGCAATGTGTTATACTTCAGTCTAAAGCCTTTTGTTACATTGAATTACATGTACTCTCAAGTTATACTCGCTGTTAATAATATTATTAATAGAATATAACACTGTGCTCCATTAACTTGCATAATTAATTGATGGTTGACTTGAATTTGACTTTGTTTTGTTAAATTTCCCCGGAAAACAGTTTTTTTTCGTTTATGGAATTAGATAGACCAAAGGCGAAAATCATATATAATTGTTCCAGATTCTCCATGCAAGGAATATAAAATAGGTTGTTTCTAGATAAGTCACATGGACAACTAATTTCAGATAGAATTAAAATTGATGCAAAACGTGTTGAAACATGTGGGCAAGAATCTGAAAATACAGAGACAGTTACGAGTGAGATGCAATCGAACTGGACGACTTCTGTATGGATGACTTCCGCCGGGACGACATTCCGAATAGAAGACATTTTGAATGGACGACAAATTACCCGAATTCTTAATAAGGAGTTACAGTGTAGGTGATTGTGGGCCAACTACCGATAAGTGAAACTGTTTCGTATTTTTTACGACATTCAAGTTATTTTCAAACACGTTTGTGTATGATTATGGTGGGCCTGAGCCTGCTTTTGACCAGACTGATGGCCGCGGTGGATGGCGGAAGAATATAAATTGTACCAATAAATATTCTATTACAATTGTATATGTGTGTTTTTTAAAAGTGTTTACGTGTTAAAACTGCCAATTGGTGCGTTGTGCTTAATAGTTAAAGGCGTCAAAACTTCATTTCTGGACGACACATTTACTTTAACTTGGTTTATTTTAAAAAGGAATGTATACCGAAAAAAAATAGTTACGGTATACACTTTAAATATTTAAGTCCTTGATTTCATGCATAGTTTGTTTGATAATTTAATTCCTGGTTGCGGTAGACATTTTCCTGAAATCAAATGTTATAAAGTGAAATACAAATGAACCATTATACCAATGTTCATATGTGTTCAGAGGGACAATATGTACCGTTCAAATTTAATCTTTTATATTAATTAATATAAAACAATTGAAATCACTGGAACTGTCACTGTTCACTTTGGTTTGTGATGAAAGACTAATTGCCTTCTTTTCAAAGTGAATGATTTATCGGAATGAAAAGAAAATTACATTATATATGAATAAAGAAAATGCGATTTTATATATTCGAATGGTTGTGTTTTATTTCACTGGACATATTGGAACAACTTTTCTAGATATACCGTTGACAGATTATCTATGAACTAATAAATATGCATTAAATGCATATTGCGGAATAAAACAGGGCCTTGAATGCTCATTATAATTCTCAAAATTAACTTTCAGTCCATGCAGAGTAAAAATGTTATTTTTTGGAAATGGAATTAAACAAACTTTTCTTGAAGTTCTCATTAAGGGACAATAAATAATATTAATACAAATAAATTTCAATTGGATTCCTTACATTAACATTGACTAATTAAACAACATATACCGTTTGAAATGTAACAATCAAAAGTTATTGTTATGTTACCGGGATTAAGTACTTGGTGATCCATAGCGTTTAGATGCTAAAACAAATAAGATGCATCAATTGAGTAGACATGGAGTAGAAAACTTTTTCATTAACTGAGTACCTACAGATGAGAATAGACACAACTAACATTTAATGTCGTAATAACACTGAACTAACAAACACACAGTCATATTATTGAATCGTTTCGTTTTCCAAAATATTTAAAATACGCACACGGAGCGTCTATCTGAACAGCATCTATTTCCAAGGGGCATCTCCCCCCTCTCTCTTTCTTTCTCTCTCTCTCTCTCTCTCTCTCTCTCTCTCTCGCATCATCGGCAATCGGAAGTGATCCGACTTTTCTGTGTATCATGTCCAATTTTCTATTCAATGACAGAGACAGAGAGAGAGAAGTGAGAGACGCTTTGTGGAACACTTTTTATCGTAGCGATATAGTTCATCTGGAATTACCCCGTTCAACTGAAAGCAAACATTCCAAAAAAGTCTTTCCATTTATGTGAATATTAACTTGTTCAACTTTTATTTTGATTTGTTTTTTTAAATAAATAATTAATTAATTTCTTTGATGTTGACTAATTAATCCACCAATACGTGTAACCTGATAATACTTGCCCACACATAATGTGTAACATGATGAGATTCTTCTGCAAAATTTACTGACCAAGACTAGTTAATGAATCTACAAACAGGTCCATGCTTTATCTGGTTAGTTAGCAAATATGAAGCCAGTGCCGGGTCCTGATAGTTGCCGAAAGTACCGAAAAGTACTGAAATGTATACTGAAAAGTACTGAATAGTTTACTGAAAAAAAATATTTTTGGACACTTCCTGGTATACTTTTAATTAATTTTCGGTACATTTCTTTTGTAGTTTTTACATAGATTTTTGAATGAAAAGAGTATAGCAAATAAATACAGAAAAGTTTTCAAAATAATTTACCAAAAATTAATGAAAAAGGTACCTTAAAGTACCAAATATTTTGACTTGGGCTACTTTCTGGTATACTTGTATGGAATTATCAGTACATTTTTTTTATGTTTTCACATTAATTCAATGAAATGAACGTGACTTTCTGCACTATTTAATGTCCAACTGTATTATTCAGAACATGTACTGAAAAAAAAGGTTTAAAAAAATACAAAAAAATGTACTGAAAATCACTTAGAAGTATACCAGAAAGCCTGCCAAATATAGTTCCGGGTACTTTTCAGTACAATTTTCAGAAATTTTCGGTATTTATTAAAACCCGCCAGTGCCTGATGCCCCGTGCCCGCTGTGATTAGTTTATGCTGTACGCATAAACTAATCACACCAAAAATTTAGTCTCATCCTCTTTTTTATTAATATAATAACATAAACTCCCCATCCTCAACAGACTTTAGTCATGGGTTGAAATATTCGAATTAAAAGCTTATATTCTAATAATTTGGGTCCTATCACTATAATCAAGGCAACAATTTCTTGCCTATTACCAATACTATTACTTTGAGAACCTGTAATTTTCTATTACTATCACAATAACATATATATATTTATTACCTCATCCCTGATATATATATATATATATATATATATATATATATATATACTCAAATATAAAAAGAAATTATAACATTCCATTTAATTATGCACAATCTGCGCATGTAGGGACGGGTAGCAGGTTGGAGCTCAGGTCAACATATCGATTGGAACTCTCTTTAATCTACTTTTAACTTCACCAAAAAAAACCATGTATGGATAAGATATAGGAACATCGCAAAAGCTCAAATTATTAATGGTCAGCTAACGTGATAAGCACATTTTTTTCCCATACGAGACAGTCCTACAGTGTCTCGGGGGTTTCCTTATTTTATGAACGAAACGAGGTCACAGTTATTCAAATGTGGTTATAGTAGGAGAATTTTTTTTACATTTAACTGATGTTGAATCTGATTTTGGTAGGCCTTATACGACTTAAAAAACATGCCAGTCTATGCGATGGGTGAGCTCAAAACGGATTGGTCTTTCAGTTGTTCTATATGAGATAAACTGCTCCCCTCCTGTCAGTAACATAGACCATAAGTCTATATATATATATATATATATATATATATATATATATATATATATATAACTGACTATATCTGCATGCCTTACATACGTGTCTGTATTGGCTAAACATCTTCTAATATATTTCCTGTAAATCGCTGTTTTCCCAGTTCGATTTAACAGCTTATGTTCGATGACAAGATAACCCCTAGAGGTACCGAGCAGCCAGGCCATCTACAATATCATAGCCAAGCATGCTAGGTAAATTTGGGCGTGTTTTAACCAAGGACAGTCTGAATCAAATGCACAGCACTGTCATTTATTTTTTTTTCGTCTCCGTCGATGAACGAACTGCCTATGAAATGAGTATTTGTATTACCCGTTGCTTTGTGATTCCATGGACATAACACTAGTTGGACACTAACCTAAGGTGAAGATATAATCTTATTGCACTGTTGGTTGGAATTATGTTTCACTATGTAAATACTTATACACAAGCCATTTTTCCTGCGGATATTTAATATATTTGCCAGCGTGAGATACGCTCATAATATACACCTCAGTTACTAAAACTGGCCTTCAAGTTTGAACTGGCTAATAAAATTATTCATAAATCATTTTGATGAAATCACAGTTGTGATATCCGACCATTCTACAGCATATAATAGGTTATGCAGCATCACAATTGCATAATACCGACAGATTAAAACAGATATTAAATTTATGGGGCGACATACATACTACTTTGAAGTTATTTACAATAAATTGTAAGCATATTCAGAAATTTTTAGTTCGGAGTATTTGTTTCACTCTTTTATATATATCCGGTTCGCATTGTCCTTATCTTTTACATTACACACAGATTATAAGAACATGAGAATACACATGCATGTTGATAAGAATAATATGATTGTATGTATGCACGTCGGATTTTTTTTGTCAGTTTACATTATATATATATATATATATATATAAGACAAAGGACATGCATTAATTTGAAATAAACAGAGAGTTTTAGTGACTCCCGCAAAGATAAAACGTGTGATATGGACTAAAACACAGATGTTGAATGGCGAATGCCAGGTCATGCCTACCTGAACGTCAAATTGTGATGCCAGACTTTAATTAAATTTAGTACTCTTAGGCTACAATTACAGTACATAACAACATTATGATTCTGTTACATTTGGGGATGATACATATCAATACTGGATGTACGATAATCATAAACTTTGTGAGGGTCCAGTTCATTTTTTTTTTTTTATTCTGATCGATTTGCCGTGTCATTTCTATTGAACATGATGTCATCGTATGTGAACCTGGAGATGGTGAGATCGTATATGAAAACTTAAATCCCCATAAGGAATGTTCAAGCTTGCATGTGTCAGTCAAAACTAGTTAATTCCCATATTGGGCTCTGTGTGGTGCCAGCCACATAAACACTCACCGCTTTATATATATATATATATATATATATATATATATATATATATATATATATATATATATATAGAGAGAGAGAGAGAGAGAGAGAGAGAGATATTAACCATGCAATAAAATAAAAATCCGGCAATGTGTTGTTCACACAAAAGCTACGAGCTGTTTAGCCAACGATTTTTTTTTTGGAGATACAATATAACATTATGCCTTAGCGCCCGAGATTCTTTATATTACAATGATTAATCACAACAAAGGTCGTGTTTTCAATTACCGTTTGTGCCGCTCTAATTATCATGGGATGTGAGGGCGGAGTGGACGAGCTGTCGATCGGTGGGAAAGACGACCTTGAAAAAACGATGGTTGTGACCCGTGAGGGGCCGTATAAGCGATGTTCCCAATATTTTGGGCCTTTTCGAGATAATGGCGGGCCGCTGCTCTAAAACGGCTTTTTGTGCCGCTCTAATAATTATTGGGCCGGAGAGCCAGGGGAGTGGGCTTTGGCTTGATACCCAACATGGCGTTGTAAAAACAATAGAGAGCGGGCCTGCGGCGGTCAGAATAGCGAGGTATGTGTTATTCTGGCTTCTATGGGAAGACTGCATGGCGAATATCCAAATGGCGCACTGCTCTGAAACGTCTCTTTGTGCCGCTCTAGTTATTATTGGAAGTGAAGGCGGGATGGGCGAGGTATGGAATGGTATGCAAGGTGACCTTGAAAAAACCATATTTTGGCTCTGGGTGCCGTCAAAGCAGCGACTTGTGCCCTATTTTCGGCAAATATCAAACTGGAGGCCTGCTCTGAAACGGCCGTTTTATGCGCTCTAATTATCATGGGATGTGAGGGCGGAGTAGACGGGCTGTCGATCGGTAGGAAAGACGACCTTGAAAAATCGATGGTTGTGACCCGTGGGGGCTTTGACTTGATACCCAACTTGACGTCTTGATGAGGCTGGGAATCCCCGGCCGTTTAGAGGGCACGGAAAGATAGAGGCTTTTGGAGCAATGTGGGAGTATTTTTAATCTGAATCTCGAACCTCGAATTTCGAATACGCTACGAATTTCCTTGACGTTGTACGTGTCACTGGGTTGTGTGTAAAACTCGGCAATGGAAAGCCGGAAGTCGAAACAGCTGTCTAAAAGGCGGAGAATCCACGGAGATCCGGAGAATTCACGGAAAAATTTTGGAAAGATTTTCATGGCTTTTTTTTTAAACTAATCGTTGTACATAAACATTAAAATCGCCTGAAAACCTTTTCAATATTATTCTTTCCACTGTAAGAAGGCGAAATTAATCAATTATCTTGCGTATTCAGAGCTTATTTAAAAAAAAGTGTGGTCTCACCAGCAAGTGAATGTTTTAGATCAAATGTTAATTGAATCTTCGTCACCAGTTTATTTTTTTAATTTTTCTGGGAATAATAATAATAATAATAATAATAATAATAATAATAATAATATAATAATTATAATAATAATATAATAATTATAATAATAATAATAATAATAATATTATTTTTATTATTATTATTATTATTATTATTATCATTATTATTATTATTATTATTATTATTATTATTGTATTATATATTATTTTTAAATAAAAAATTAATATATCATACTATCTTTTTGTTATAATATTTAATGATAATATAATTTTTCTTTGTAAAACAAGATAAGTAATCATTCATCAAAATTTAATTTTAAGATTTTAGAAACATGAAAGCAATTGAATGATTTGATGATATTTCATACACGTTAAAAAAGTGCCCCAGAGGAACGTATCCTGAAAATACCAGAGACATAAAAGAAAATTTGATAGAAATATAAAACGTTGAGGAAATGTTTCTGAAAGTTTTTTTCAATGAAATGTTTAATTTTTCGTGTTTAAACTGACTATACCTTTTCATGTTCTATTGACCAAGCAGTTTCAGCAGAATTATATATCCCCCACGGAATCTATTGTGTAATATATTTGTTGCCAAATTATATTTTACTTTTCATGATAAGAGTACACAAATCGATCGATTTAATTTTTGTAAAACCAATTGTGATATTTTACCCGATACTTTTATCATGTAAAATGACACCGCTTTCAATTCATGTTTTAAACTATTGCAAAAATAGACGGTAAAATAAATATTATTTTTTACAAGGAAGTATTTGATAATGATTTTTTATCAGAATGTTTTCTAAAACATCAACCCCCCCCCCCCAAAAAAAAAAAACAGATTCACGAGGCTTTGACAGAAAGAAATACACATAGCATGTGTACACATATATGATACGCGTGTATGTATCATTTTACGATCACATAAAATAAATTAATATATAGGGAAACATTGAATTTATATATTTGTTCAGCGTATCAAAAACATATCAAAACTGTTTTAGTATTTTAGTATATTTGCAACTGAATTAATAAATGTATTTATTAATGCCGTGTTCGAGTTTATTGTATCGTAAATTAGCATATATTATGTTTTGTATTAAATATTTATTACAAAACCAATCAAAACAATTTAAATATTTGCAACTGATATGATAATATATACGGCCTGGAAATACGTCCCTCTGACCTAAATACTTGCCCAGGGACTATCTAAAACTCGGAGAATTCCCGGAGAGCCGGCGAGTTGCTTCATTTAACCTCGTACCAGAGTCATGTCGCCTTGAGGTCAAGCAAACGAATTCCAAATCTCATTATATTATCATTAAACATAATTGGTTATGGAAAAATATTAATATAGATTTTACATAAATTGAGACAATTTCCTAGAGGAAAACATTTTTTCTATATATTTGTCCTTGAAAAACATGAGGTTGTGTGATTTGTTCCAAAACTATTGGCATCTCTATGAGTAATGTCAACTCGACAGTGACGTCACACATTGGGAAATCCCATGTGACTAAAACTTCTTGATCTCAGTAAAAGCGCAGTATTTCTGCCTCTGTCCTAAAATTTCTGCAGAGAATAAAAACAACATGCATTACTAGATCTGAGTTGTTGATAAAATTCAGTCCATGATGTCACATCTGTACCAGCCAATCAAATCGGAGCAAAGTCTGGTATCTGGATGAAATCCTCCATTCACCCAACAAACGCACGTAGAATAGGTTTACTTAACCTTGATATATTATATCGTACCAAATCAGGTAATATATAAATTTAAAAATTTAAATATTCACTTTAAACTAATTGACTTTATATAACCATATCATTAAACAGGTTTTAAAATTAGATCTCAAATATGAGACTTTCAGTCTACATAATTTTACACCTGATACCCCATGGCCTTGAAATAAACCCTCAATTTATCTCCGACTTCAGAGGTTCGTACAGGATTTCCGAAGGCGGTGTGCGGGGGCTCGGGTGGTTGTAGGAATATCTGCATGGTAGACGGTTCACACGTATTTATGTGTTGGTATTTGTGTAGGTGTATTTGTTTATAAAAATACATGTTTGTATGAGGGAGTACAGATGGAAATTAACGTAGAACAGGATAAACAGTTACCAGAGCATTAGTGAAAATAAGTAATTGGTGGAAATGAGTTATAATTAATTAGTTTTGGATGCATATGGTTCCTCTCTCCAGTTTATTAATTATCTCAGATAGATTCATTAATAAAGTCCCCTTGATATATCTCTGAGTATACTTAGTTGCACATACAGTAACTAAAATTGACTGATATTTTCATGTTTTTTTTAAATTATTTTCATGCAATAACTTTTGCAGCGTCTGGCAAGTTTAACCTCGATGTGGCCCGCTGCGGTACCCCACTGAAAACACCCCTGGGCTTCCTGGCTTTAGTCCATAACAGCGACAAATGGATGTCAGTATGAATTTGATAAAGTTTTATTTTTGTTTGTTTTGGCGAAGATGAAGGGGGGGGGGGGGATTAAAAATACTTGCAGTTCAATCACTACCAATTTCCTCAAAAGTGTATAGCTAATGTACAGACCGGCCATTTGGTGTGTTTGCATGTATCGGGAGGTTATAGAAATAATTTCCCTCAGGGTCTCACCCCATTCCCAGCCGTTAGCCCGGATGATAGCTAGGTTTGAGTAACAATTAATTGAACATATTCAACGTTAAGGGATAAGATGGCAGGTGTAAACACCTTTTATTATCATTAATATGTAAATAATAAAGTAAAGCATTTGAAAAATAAAATTTTGAGTTTGTTCTTCTTAAACATAGAAGAAAAATTTTGAAAGGAGTGTGTTAATGAACGGTTTAAAATGTAATTTTTATTCCTCGACGAAAATGTCAAATATATACTAGATAAAGTTTGTTTTTGCGACTGCCTATGTGCACAATCCCCATATTTGAGGGAAAATATTTGGACTACTTCAAACGTTGTGGGGTTCACCAAAATTCTTAGAAGTCTAGCTGTATATCTTGCCATGAAAATGAAGGTCAAATCTCGAGCCAATTTTCGAACACATCTAAAATTGATGGAAACTATACATGAAAAAAATATCACGAAAAGATATTGGGTGGGTCCTGAGTTATGTAAAAGGCTAAGTAACCAGTTTCAATCCTGTTCGAGAACTTGGTTGAAACAACTTGTGTATCACATTTTAGAAAAGAAAATGCAAAACTAAAAACGTTATGGGGTTTACATTTATATTATTTCAGCTTATCACGTTTAGAAGAATTGACGCAAACGAAAAACTACGGATAACGCCGACGACAGACCAAACACTATATCCCTCCCACCCCCGTGCCTCATGGGAGAGGAGACATCATATGCATATATGTTTCTGATAATTTGGATTTCAAAACGATCGTCCGGTTTTTCATAAGATGAGTAACATATTTAAACTGTATGATTATTTTTGTTTCCTGCATAACGGAAAGAAATACCATTCTAAATCTAATATTTGTTGTCAGGAGTTCTTGAAAGTCACATTTAAAAACAATACCTTAATAGCAACAGTCAGTTAAACCCCTTTCACACATACACGTTCTAGCCACTACGATCACCACGTTCTCGGGAAACGTGGTGGTCGCGGTGTTGAACGTACAATGGTCTCCAGAAGTCGTCGCAGAGTCGCCATGATCGCCAACCCTCTACGACAAAGTTTTCCTGTAAAACTTGTGCGCGGTCGATCGCGGCAAACGTGCCGAAACGTACTTCAGAACGTATGCAACGTACAAAAAACGTAGTGGACGTACAAAGGACGTGCGAAGGACGTACATAGAACGCGGGTGGTCGCCATCATTTCTTGACTGAGTCAATTGTACGTCCATACTACGTTCATTGTGCGCTCTTATTACGTCATCATACGTTCTCTTTACGTCCAAGAAGTCCCAATTAGGTTCTCTTCACGTTCTGTGAACGTCCATGGCGTCTGTTGTACGTTTTCAGCACGTTCTTACCACGTCATCTCGACGTTCTCAGTGCGTCATTTTTTTAAATAAATCTAATTTTGTATTACAAAAAATTAAGTCCAAATATCGAAGCATAACAAAATGAATCATAAACTTGGTCCCAATTCCTTATTCCACAATACCCAGAAATTTTATAGTTTATTGTAGTTTAAAATAATTAAAATAAAATAATAAATAGTTTAAAATAATAAATATTAATATACTATTTTCTTTCTTTTTTTTTATCAGATGGTTACACACTGTATAACACTCTTCACTTGTGTGACAGTTGCCAGATATAGGCAAGACCCTCTCATTTAAAATAACATTAAGGATGTAAGCATAACATGGGGAACATGAATAACTAAGATTAATTGGCATGTGTATATCAAATAACTGTGAGAAATTACATTTCGTATTATAAGGGCGGTAGCAAATGTATTATTTTCTATTTTACCAATAAGGTATTCTAATCCTGTACTAACTGTTGAACTATTGGGTGTAAGTAGAAATAAATGTGTAATTTTTATATTTTATATTTACTTTTTTCAGACTACATTTTTAGACTATGGGACAAGGCATATAATTAAGTAATAATTTCTATTGAAAAGGTAAATGCACAATCAATCAATTTTTAATAATAATATATCACAAAATTATAAACATTTGTAACAACTTCAAATTTTTTGCATTCATTGCAATTTTACAAAACCACGTTTCAACATACTAACAATTATTATTGCTTAGTGTCTCTTGTTATGCACTGAAATGTAGCTTTAAAAAATGTTATCGTTCTGGGAAAACACTTGCAGCCTGCCATGGCACAGCTCTTACAGGATGCGAGTAATACCTTGATAAATAATCCCTCACATTTTTTGCTACATTTGTTGCACTGTTGCCACGGCCTGGTTGAAAATTCACATTTAAGTTTTGTCCTTGACGTCAGTCACCAGGTATACCCTGCAGGTCCTCGCTGCGTAAGAGAGCATTTTGCATAGCAGGATAGCATCTCCGCATTATATTGTGCAGGCAAACACAAGCCAGAGTCACGCTTTCCACATTCCTTGGAGACAGTTTCAGAGTAGGCAACAAACAGGCAAATCGTTGCACTAGTATTCCAAAGGCGTTTTCAACCACTCTTCTGGCTCTTAAAGGCCTGTAATTAAATATCCGCTCTTCATCTGTGAGATTTCGACAGTAGGGTTTCATAATCCCAGGTCCTCAAGAGGAAAGCATCATCTCCGATAATAAAATCGTGTAGATCCTAGTTATCTCCTGGTAGTGGTGTGGGTGGAGGGAAAACAATAGTACCATCCTCTGTTGTAGTCTTGAGTTCGCAGGTCCCGAATATCTGACTGTCCGAACATGATTCATTGGCACCAACATCAACCCAATTGAATATTAGTCCGCATCTTCAAGGGCCATCAAAATAATGGAATTGACGCCCTTATAGTTGTAATATGTTGATCTGCATCTCGAAGGACACCAATGTTTGCCGTCTATAGCTCCAAGGCAGTAGTGAAAATTACATCTGGAGAAAAGTTCAGCAAAGTCCAGCCAACCCTGGATGGTGGTAGGTATGGCGAGGACTTCATCAGCATATTCCGAAATAATTGCCTCCGATATGAACCGAGCAAGGGTGTTGTGCGCCACTCGGAAGTTGTACATCAGAGACTTGTATGTACAGCCAGTGGCCAAGAACCTGAGGGTGCAGGCTAGCTTCATGCAAAGCCTCGAGGCAGTGCTTTCCTCCAGAAGATGTCTTGACGTTGAATGCGAAGACCAACTCTTTCCAGCAGTTCATAGAACATTTGCGGTTCGAGGCGAAGAAAGTTCTTGAAGCTGGCATTGTCCGTCATTTTCAACTCCGTCATCAGCTGCTCGTACTGGCCGAAGAGAATTCTGGTTTGCAGCCAAGGCCTCACCCATCTCTCGCGCCGTTTCCCCATCGTCCCGCATCTCCTCCGCCAAAACAGCCAAGGCGCTTTCTTTTGCAGCAATCAAATCATTCAGAATGGCAACATATATAGCCACCAACATGTGTCTTGCAATAGCTGGTATGATGTTCACTCATCGGAAGTCAGACTGGAAATGAAAGCTACTCAAAACAACCGGGGTTTATATATACTTGGTACTCGAGTCGTACAAAAGACGCAAACAACGCTCACTGAGCGTCCTAAGATCGCGAAACACGTAGTACACACGTAAATCGATCGTAAGGTTGACGTGATACAGCGTAAAATGGTCGCAGTAAGCGTATTAACAACGTAAGAATATCGTACAGGGGGCGTTGTGGACGTACTAAAAGCGTACGGGGATCGCACGTTTTATTTCGCGATCCAGTCGTAAGTCGAACGTACTGGACGAAATGACAACGTACAATGGACGAACAATGAGCGTACGTCGGCGGCGACCATTTCCAACCTCCACGACCACCCACGCTCTCCGAGAACGTTGCGAAACGTGACAAAACGTACGATCAAACGTGAATGTGTGAAAGGGGCATTATGCAGAGCCTCCGAGGGATCTTTTCCATTCAACGAGGTTTCCAGACGCTCTCCCCGTATTTTCAATATTGTACCCAATCAGTACTGATTTAATTAACTCTGTGCCCGTTTTAAGTCGGAAGCTCTCTGCTCTATAATTATTAAAGAGGTACTAAGGATTTGACTGTAAGAGTTGGATGCACTGAAACGCTTTATTGTTTTTCAGCATGTATGTCATGCATATTATCATGCATACATTCTTTAACTATAAGATAAACCGAACAAACGTGATATATGCATGGAGGTCTCATGAATACCTGAGATTGGATGAAACGTTTCGTTTATGAAAGGGATGAGAACTAAATTTAATAATGATATAATTTTGTACTTTAGTCACATTACAGACGTTGACCAAACCTTAACCCAGATGACAATTCAGGCCAAATTGTTAATAAAAATAGAAAACAGCTTAATTGTGATAAAACAAAATCAAACATTCATCCCTATAATTCGTCCCAATTAAGGGGAGCAACGTAATTGATGCTATCAATTACCAACAACTATAGTTTCACAGTAACGACAAAAAAAAAATCAACCAGTTGAAAGTTGGAGCGATGACTACAATAATTCTGTGAAAATCTCGTCCCCTTTTTGATAAACAATACATCATGGTTTACATACATCATGCATGTTCCACCAAAAAGAACAGAAAACCGACGTTGTTTTGTTTGATTTCTAAGGACATTTGCCATGAGTGATAAAAACGTTAAATGATAAATACGACCAGGTCTATATTTGCTCGTTTGAATTCGAATATTTGATGTTTGACATCTGTACATATACCCGGGTTGGCACAATAACAAGAAACTATGCGTTCGCGAAAAGTTGATACACATGCACAAACATACAAATGCACACAGATGAATTACATAAAAAATGTTCAAGACGCCTCTCGATTCAAACGTTTTACATTCAGCGTTTAGCAGTGAATAAATGTAATCCCCTTAATAATTCTAATCACGAACACAATAAGTTAACTAGAATATCAGCAGAAGCTGACAAAAGCCCTCAGACAAAAGAACAGTGTTTAGAGATGGTAACAGTAACAAGTACTAAATATCTGTTCTCACATGGATGTATATCTGTACATGTCTCAGTTATAAATTTAAAATGGAGAGGTATGTACCATGATTCATTACAATCCACCCATCTTCGAATTTGACCGAGATTTTGTCAATATACATCTTCACCGAAAAAATAAAATTCCTACGGTGAATCCTTTTAGAGATATCCCGCTCACAAGCCCAAAGTTGAAAAATCCGATAAAAATTTATTAAAAATCAGAAATTGTAGGTGGCGCCACCAAACTTGTGTAGTAGGTACAGACTATCAGTCCTAATAATCATAGTAAGTTCTGATTAAAAACGCCATATGTTGGTTTCGCAACTGATGAAGAGACTGTTCGTGCATTTTTTTGTACCCGATCGGAAACTCTTGCCGACCCAGGCCTTCTCAAGCTGTCCTAGTTGAAATTTATATCAGCTGAAGTAAAACTATATAACATTTACAAACATGTGATTGGCCTCTAGGAAATCCTTTGTCGGCCCTGGCTGACCCCCCCCCCCCCCCCCCATGGGTATGCAATTATGTTATCAACCAGTCCCTGCATGGTCACAATAAACTACTGTGTAACGAACGCTGTCACTATCTGGGTAGGACATCGACTGATGTTCCCATTACGACTAGAGGGGGGGGGGGGGGGGGGATAATCCCGATCCCCCCAGTATTGAAGTCCCTGCACTGCGCAGTTCATAAACCGTGTTAGTGACATAGACACTAAGCTTTAAAGCAATATTAAAGGTATGCTTTACTGAACAGGTACCAAAATTATCTGTCATAGAAGTTTATGAAAATTCAGTTTTTATTTTTTAACAAAAAATTAAACTTAATGGTGCGGTGTAATAAAAAAATATTAAACACTATCCTTTCCTTGAATTGGAGTCGATTTACTTATGTGCATAAAAGGTGAAATGTCTAGATGAAGAATTTCGAAAATTGAATATAGTGTCACTTTATCAACATTTCTTTAAATTATTTCGGTCGTTACCTAAAATTGGAGGTCACACGTTCATTTTTACTGCCATCATAAAATTAAAATGCGTAATAATATGTTCTTTAAAAAAGTCACCCCTATGATACCTGGACCCAATCTCATTTCTAGAATATTCCTAAACCGCTTTTTTATCATTCATGGGCTGTTAAATGAAATTGCTGTACAAATGAAAAACACTGCATTTCATGTATGATGTAAGTTAGGCTTCGATGCAGGCATTCGAGAACTGTTGATTCAAGCACTAACATGAGATATTAACCTGGAGCGAAAAAAAAAACGGCTCCTTTGGCTCCGGGGTAGAGCTCAGAACTCTAAGCCGGGATCGTGAGTTAAAATCTCAGCGGCGGAGTAGTATGATCTGAGAGCGAGCGCTCTGCAGGCTTAATGGGTAGGCTGTACCCCACAGCCGTGTATCATTCATAAACGAGTGCGTCTTGGGGAGATTCCTCGGTGTTAAAAGCAAGCAACGGGATCATTAAACATCCAGGACCTGCAGGTGCGCTAGACAACGGCCTTGGGTGACACCAGGATATATAAAAAATAAAATTTTCTATCACGTGGTTCAATATCAAAATGATACTCTGTAAATGTAAATACTAAGATCTTACATAAGTCGGCATTAAAATAAAGAGGCGATACCTCCAAAAAAAACCTGGAACAAACTGTCTTGTCAGGTGTCTGTCCTTCCTGGTCTCTCACCTTGGTGATCCCACTTCTATGCCGCGGCATGTTCTTAAAACTGTTAAATAGAGCATTACGTAAAAACAAATAAATATTTCATTAAATTGTGATCCCTAATATCAGTTAGAGAGAGGTATTGTTTTACCCTTGACTTTTTGGTCTGAATGTGTGCAATTTTACGTAAACAGTTATAATTCTTTCGATCAGTTCGAAAAAGATTTCGAAGAACTGTTATAAAAGGTAAAGAAAGCACCCAGTATTAATTCATGATTTTTTAAAGGTAATCTGAATTGCCATAATATGTTTTTTAGCAGTCAAAGGTATCTTTCTACCATTATTTGATGATATAGAGCTATTTATCTTGGAGGTGACTGGCCTGGGATGGGGTTGGTAAACAGTGACACACATTTCATGTGTTGCTGTTTAGTTTAATCAGGATGCAGGTGGAGGTCGTGGTCTCTGACTACTCTCTTGTTAATTTCTATGATTATCATCTTAAAGGTGCCCATACACCTACCTTTTGAAATAGAATTTATGTGAATTCTGGCTTCCTCTGTGTTTATATTAATGATCTAAGGGTAATTTTGGTTTTGAAATGTTCTTATAAGGTCTAAGTGAAGAATGTATGAACTTGTTTATAAACAACCTGTTTGTAAACACAGTAATATTGACAGAAGGAATAAACATGTAACCTAAGGTGGAAGGTTACATATATGTGGAAGTAAAGGGATCACTTGTTGCAAAACGCCATTTGCAAAGCTCTGGCTAATCTAACTTGCTTCCAGATGCCCTTGTTGAATTTGTCTTCTTTTTTTTGGCGGGCCCTCACATATTATAAACACGTAGATATATACAAAACAAACAGCCTGTGTGCGATGATACCCACAATTTCTGTCCTATATAAAAGCAACAAGAGTTTTTATCCTTAGTTTATAAAGGTTAGATAGATGATTGGGCCCCTTTTAAAGATATATCAGTTTTCACGCTTTCTGCTGTATATCAATCCGAGTTACCCTTAATGTATCCTCAGGTTAACAATCTGTATGCTTGCAATACAAATAAATATTAAAATCCCATAATTTGTATTATGTAAGAATAAATCATTTTCTTCGTTTTGTATGTTCAGCTTTATTAGGTAATATTCGATTTTAACATAAACAGGTGCCTTATATTATGTTCCTCTTGCATGTCAGTAGGTAACTACATTCATTTCGCTGAAGCTTATAAGGTCAGCTTCCACGTTCATACATATAGAACATGACTGCTAAATTTATTTAAAGAGTTCCTAGTTGTTCTAGCTTTAAATGAAGATATATGTACAGAAATATTCGCAATAAATGAGAGCTATCATAATATTGACTAAAAACCGGTATAAATGAAGCTACAACATAAAATATTTCCTTTATACATCTGTCCCTGCTACTGACAATTTGTGCCCATCCCCTGTGCGTGATTATCAAATATTCTGTATTCCTCAAGTAGTCTTTGAAGATTTCGTCTTAATGTATTATGTATTCTCTCTACTAAACCTAAAATATATAATGCAGCCAGTATGCTTTTGAAAAAAAACAGCGTGTTTTTATGGTGTATGCATTCTCTTTTTTTTTGCATGTTTTTATATCTTTGGTGCATTTGCTAAAACCTAGTGTTAAAAGAATGTCAGGTCTATATATACACCACTGTTATATTTATATAAAAAAATGTACCATAGGTTTACAGTCGCCTAGTGACCAAATACGGAAGGCTTCCATAGTGACGAACTTAAAAATAAGTTCAAGGTCACAACGAAAAACTAGGTGTTAATCTGTCTTCGAATTGAAAAAAATGGACAATTATCACAAGCACGGAAAGAAGCACCAAAATAAAATCTGGACCAAAGTTCTAATATAGAACTTCTCAACACCAATAAGTCTTCCTTCACTCTGCTGTTACTTTAACAAACACTCTTTTTTTTCCAAGCACCACGGACGCTTGATTATTTCAAATTTAATCGGTTCACTTTCACACTTAATTAATATGGTAATTATGAATCATATTTTTCCAGTTATTTTCTTGTACATTTTTCTAATTATAATGGTTATTAATCTTCAAAGGTGTGTATATATTTATATATAGAGATCTATAATATTTAAAGTTTATTTCCCTAACCTCCACACAGTTTCATTTAACTCTATACATAACTTTTTGAGTAATATTGATAACAGACAAAAACAAAAAAAGGGTCCAACAAGGACGATAACCTTATTATACCTCCTTGCAGAGCTATTTTAAAGCATGAACATTTAACGTTTAATGACAAACCTTGCAAAGTTTATAAACGGAATTGAAGAAACCTAGGGTGGAACATTCAGCATAAACAAAATCATTATTATGGTTCATTATTAAAGATAATTTTGTGTGACGATTCTTCGATAAATGTTCAAACTTGTATCAAATATAAATTAGAAATCTGCATTCTAAGGAATGCAGTCCTCCGCCATGTGGGATGCAGACACCCGCTCACTTCAGAACTGAGAGTACAAGTATCGATATCGCTCTGTGATCATTGAAATCTCGGTGCTGAAGTTCATATTACCGGTGTGTACAAGCCGCATTGCAGAGAATTACTGGACACCCTCACTCCAAGGTATACTTGGCGCTCGATCGTGACCTGAACAGGGCGGCAGTCGCATTTGCAGTCACTTATTTAGCCCATATTCACAGGTTCAATCGTGAATATGTGACTGCACATTGGTGTGTATTCCTGGAAGTTCTGCTTTGATCCAGAAAATGAGCCTGACCTTCAACATAACAAAAGAAGGAAAAAATGACACGCGAGCGCCGAAGTTGAGGATGTCAGATATACCCCCGCAATAGGCGCTGCTCTAGGAACAATAAACATGATAGATGAGTGAATGTTTAACTCTTAGGCCCAAATATTAGGAGAAATTTAGAGGAGATAGAGATGAAAAGCCAAGGTCTATAAATACTTCTTAAGGCATAATCCGGCTCGCTTAACAGGTCTGCTAGTAGATATAAAGTTAGTCTCGTTCTACATAGGATTTGGTAGGATTATGTCTAGAGGAGAAACGAATTATTTTTGGCTATTGTATGCTGATGTTCATTTGTTAATATTTGGAATGAGATTATGTGTTTAACTTGTTATAAGTGTCAACGGATTGTTCGATCATGTAATCTTAACAGTCGGTGTGTTCGTGCGTGCTCCTATAGTTCTGATATTTTAATGAACCCACTAATTCTTTAGACTGCTGTGAGGTCTCTTTCGTTCTGATATTTTAATGAACCCACTAATTCTTTAGGATGCTGTGAGGTCTCTTTCTTTTGTTGCACTTCTGGTTTAAAAAAACTTAGTTGCACCTAAGAAAGCTATGGATCCATATATGCCTATAAGGCGGATTCTTTGTCAACATAGGTGTGTAGCTACCTCTAGTTTAGGTCCGTCATTCTTATAGTACACAGGTTTTAGAGCATGAATCATACTCATCATTCAGTGACTAAAATGACTGAATATGCAAATATATGAGGGCGCCAAGTGGAACACTCTGGATCTTTTAAATACTCACCTAATAGTTTAAAGGTTTCAAAATAGTTTGGTTTGTCGGCCCTACAAAACAAAACAGTTTGTTTTTAGTTGGATTTACTTTAAGTGCTGCACCAGTTGCTTATGTGTTCGAGCTGCACTTGGATCGAGTGGGACGAATAGTAAACCTTGGAACCAGTGGCCCGGATAACTATGTCGTCAGCGTCTTAGGAAGGTTGTTAACACACAGGATATGGAGTTAAGACTTTAAACCATTAAGCTTAAGCATGAGGGCTTTTTTTTGTGGTTGCATTTTGTTTCAAATTCGAGGGTTTCGAATTCGCGAAAATTCGCGAAAGGGAATTTATCGCGAAAATAAAACCTTTGTGAATAAAAGTTCAAATCGTCGATCGGAAGTTGGGAACAAAAAGACTGATATTATAAATAAAACTGGACCTTGTATTTTAAACTTTTTTGACGGAATAATGTCCTCTCAACTGATTTTTCTATCCAGTGCTTACGATTTTGTCAACTGATTAGATAATGGGTTAGTCTTGGCTGGTAACCGACTGGTTTGATTTAACCCCGGGAATATGAAACCAACCACAGCATCGGTCAGGAATGAGAAGACTAATCCCCTCCGGGCTTATACCCCCCCCCCCCCCTCCCCCCCCCCCCCCCCCATATGGGACTGTTGACAGAAAACCACCGAAAATCGACCAAAAGCACTGAAAATAAACTAAGTTGTTTGACATTGTAAGTGATAACTAACATAAAATGACAACGTTAATATGAAAATACATATATATGTGGTGTCTTGGTTTCAGACCATTCTTTGAATATATGCTGAATTCCCGGTCAGATGTTGACCTCCCGCACCCTGAGGGAAAGCCTGATTGATCCCTTAAACAAAAATGGGCCAAACAGCTCAGTAATATTACTAGTAATATCATAGTAATTCGGTTATTAATATTTTCCCCAATTTCTTGCCCAAGCAGGGCAGCAGCCCAAAAGCCTGAAATTTGTTGATTTGTCAGTTGTCTTGCCAGGTTTTGGGATCACTCTATATATGCTCATGAAATGCACATCGTGTATATATTTACCATTCTCCCCAGACAGGAGCCTGGGAATTGCTTAAGTATCTTGTAAGTAAATTTGTTCAGTCCAGGGCTTGTTTGCCATGGGATTTAGCAAAGGACCGCTTACTACAAAGTCTAACAGATTCTTGAATGGCCCTTTCCCGAGGTGCCCTGGATACTTTTTCCTACCCTGTGCCTTTAGTATTTTGCATATTTTAAGCTTATTAATATAAGAACAATTTTCGGATTTTGTGCCAAAAAGTCGGGAAAAAAAGGAATTATTCCGCTCTTTAATCAGCCGATACATGTCCTATCATCAAACTCTCCGCTGAAACATTCACGCTTGGACGATGTCATCGGAGTACTTTCGTGTTGCATCCCCGCGCCCTTATCGAATCCTGATTGTTTTATTTTCCCAGTTATTCAACATGGCTGCTCTGGGGCCATTTTCCATTTAGACTAAAACCAAGATGTCGCAAGCCGAGAGTCCAATATAACACTTATGCAAGCACGGGTACCTAACCAGTAGTTTAAACATATTTTTCATGAGTTTCTCTGGTTGAGAAAAAGAAAAGAACGAAAAATACTTTAAGCAGTATATTTTATTTGTAAGTTTGTTGTATTAAAGCCTATGCCACAAATAATGCCGTACAAATCAGGCCGATGTATCTGCATTTATTCCCCAAAATCTCTTTCTTGAATGAATTGAAATTGCCTAAACTTCAATCTGGGAGAGTTGTGGTTCTGCTGAAATATTTACAGAATTTGCAAAATTACCATATACAACCGAGGAAAGAGCATTAATCGTTCTGTTGCAGTTTGTCTGGGTTGCACCATCAATAAATGATAAACACTGCAGTTTGTCTCGATTTCGGGACTAACCACGAAGCAGACCTGCACGTTATTCCTTCTGGGTTACTACTGTTTATCTCTAAAAATTTCTGACAGGAGAGAGATTTCTAAATTAAATGGCACTTTCTATGACTTTAATTACTAGATGCTTCATTAAAGGGACATAATCAGGAGCTAAATTATGGGTTTTCTTTAACACTATCAGTTCAGTTTTGCTTTATACAAATATTTCCTAGCACACGGTCTCATTTCCTCGCATACGGCTGTTTAACACCATGTTATGGCTCTGCGTGTTGGTAAACACAGTCTGTTTACCATAACAAGGCAGCGTGACCGGAGGTCCGATAAAGAGGGGCAACACGCGGTGTTTCAGCAAGCAGAAACATGTATTACATTTTTTGGGTCAAGTCAGACCGGGCATCTCCTGATTGACATGTGTTTTGGCTCAGCGATGCACAAGGTCCCACGCGCTGTGTTTACGTTGACACCTTTCATCGCGCCCGGTCCACTGTTTTAACAGTTGTTTACAAGAGAAAGCAAGCGGTTTCAGGGCAATATTTTGGCAGGTACATATACATTTCAAAGGGAAAAAAAGCCATTTTTCGTGTTAACTTAATATGCTTTAAAGGTGATTGGGCCCCTTTAAGCAACCAGAGATGATTGGTTTAACATGAATATATATCAGTTTGCTTTAATGTCAGTAAGTGCAGAGACCGTTCCTGTTCCAGTAAGACCTGTCCATGTTAAAACTTAACTCTAGTATGGAAAACATTAAAGTGCCAGTGATAAGGCCAATAAAAAAATTGGTTGATGAACGAATCTTATTTAATAAATGCCTGCAAAATAAACCCTTGCAATCCAGTGTCAACTAACAAATGCCAAACTGAAAGACGTACTTTGTTCAACCTGTATTTTTTACATACACTAAATGGTGCTATTGAGCTCCTTTCTAGTTTTCTTGTAAATCTTTAAAATACAATTTTTCTTCTAAATTGTCAAAGAAACACGTTACCTTGAGATTAAGAGAATCTATCTATACAAAAAGTGTAAACATCCTAGGATAGTAAACATAAATTATGTCATCTGTAGGTTACATACTCGTACAGGTCACATGATCAATATTTGGTAAAGCACATTACAAATTGCAAGCAAACCCAAATATCAATACATCAAAAAGCGAAATTTAATAGTTCCATAAAAATATCATTTTGAAGATGAATCATTGAAATCGGTACTCATATTTAAGTCTAATTGCTTTAAGGAATAGCTATCCATCACATAAGAGCTAAATTATTTTTTTATATTTCCTGACTTTAACAGGAAGAACTGAAAACGATAATTTTGACTCACTCAAAGTTAGTTACAAAGCTTGCAGCTTAACTGACATACCAGTCACGGGATTATTATGCTGGATACATAGCATGAATGGAAACACTTGCAATTTTTCTCCATAAAATAATCAATTATACGAGAGGAAAAAGGCATGCTTTTGCTGTTTTTTTTTTCTTCAGCTGCCCTATCAGATAAGACAGGAACATTTTCAGTTGTTGATTGTTGATGTAATTAGTTCCTACATTTGTTGAAACATATATGGAGATTACAGAGTATAAAGATGAGAAATACAGAGTGTAGGATGATGCAGAAAATGCAGATGATAAAAGACGCACACTTGTGAAGTTCTCTGAAGATGCAGGTATTTTCCCCCGAATAACAGTAGAAGTAATCTATATGGAATTGACCTATATCCACCCTAGCCAATTGCTCCGCCCTTTAACCTGATTATTATAATGAGCCACCAACACGATCCTACACAGAATATCTTTTATGCCCATGGTAGCGAGAGCTGCTTACAATATAATAATGACGTCACAAATGTCGATGACGCATGCCGTCGTATTGATTGGCGTCAGCAACTGGTATCGCTGTCCAGTATTGTTTAATATATGTCAGTCATTGTGAACTGTCTTGCAATATATTTGATTATTTGTCTTATACGAATGACTTACCAGGTAAGACATTATTATTTATTCGGTAGTCGGAGGAATGGCTCCTGCAAGCTTAAGCCTAGAACTTTTTATACTGTCACCTTTGTATAAAATAAATATAAAAAAACATGCCGACATTGGTACTGGTACAGACTACACGTGTTCTGTTTGACAGAGCCGGATAATTGACGCTGAACAATGTTTACGGTCACCTGATTGGTTGCTCGTTAGTCTAGTGCATATGATTATTCATTGAATGAATATGCGATTTAGGTCACATAGAGATCATGGATTGGTCAAATTCTTAAGTGTGTTGGTACAGAGCGTATAACGTCAGCTACATACACCTGTTGATCATAAATGATACATTATTGAAAAGCTGATGTTACAAGCTATTATGCAAGACCACATTAACCATTGTATGAAGTATATAATCACTCATTTGTAGTTAAGAGGTGAAACTATAGGAATGTTTTACTTAAGCAGCATACACCTAATAACCACAAACAGTATGTCGTTCTAAAGCTTATAGTTTAGGCTATCATTTGATACCAACTTTGACTGAATACGTTTAGCATATAAAGCATGTTTAATTCATTATACTGACTACATACAGGGATGAACATTACATCTCGTTCAGATTATTGTAATATTTTTTTCTGTTTCCCGGTCTTTAAATGGAGTATTATACAGACATGTCTTCAGGTCTAACTTTGTGTTCTTTGCGGGAGACTCAGCAACAGTAAGTCTCAATACATAACGTTTGTTTACACCTCGTGTTTACTCATTCACAAATGGCTCTTTTCTCAGATAAGATTTCTTGTTTCTTATAGGAATATAAGTAAGTAAATGTATTCCTTTAGTGCGGACTAAATGAAAGATGAGAGGTAAAGCCACGCAGTCTCTCAACTTCGAGTAAACCAAGACGGTCAAAGCTGATCTTCTTTCCGGTACTACTCCATGAACAAGAGCTGGTGTAAGGTCCTTGTGTTCCTGATATCCAGAACCCGGGGTACGTGGTATCTGAATAAGGCGCTGCAATATCATTACACCTTGTTAGCATAAACACATTACTTGACCAAATATCAGTTGTTGCAGACTATTTTCAGCTTTGGATACATGAACTGGCCTCTTTGGGTAAGATGGGTTCGATGTTGTCCTTTATATACCCACATTACTTTCCAACGAATACCTCGATAACATAAGACTTTTGGTTCGCTAATAGGCTGGCGTTTTGATTACGCTATTGGGCAAATATCTACAGGGGCATGGGCGGATAGATGGTCGTAGTAAAAGGTGGGTAGTGGGTGGGTCAGTCAACCCACTTTTACAAGTAAAGAAGTGTGTCAAATCCAATCTAAACATGCAAATTTAAAGAATTTAAGTCCCTCGCTTCCGCCTTAAGTCCGGTATGGTTTTAAAATCAATGGTAACTTAGTGTAAATAGTTTTAACCACACTCAACAGATGGTATCATCTGGCAGTGACTGCTAAAAACTCAAGTAATTTGTGCACCGCTAGCGATACCTGTTGGTGATTTGCAAAACTAAATGTGCTGATTCATCATATCTCAAATGAAATATCCTATTTTATCATCTTGTGAGACAAACACTTCAAATATATATATATATATATATATATATATATATATATATATATATATATATATATATGAAAAAAGTGTGTCGGGAATGCACCCAAACGTTACATGACTCTTGCATGCAGAAGCTTAGGGAAGGAAACAGCCCAAGACGCATAATCCGGGTTTTGTTATCAAATTTATATTTTATATTAGATTTTTGGTAAAAAAGTGGGGGGGGGGGGGGAGGGGGGGGGGATGGCGTGAACCTGCTCCTAGGAGTTTATTTTAAAATGGTGTTTATTTGTAAGAACGTTGTCTTTAACATGTTTACCTTAACTGGGTATTCAAGCATTTCTGGTAGTGGTTTTACCCGGCCTCCTGCGCATCAATATTACATTGAAACATTTCTTGCATTACCTGTTATGTTTAAGGAAAAACAAACATTTTTCCAACTTAAATAAGGAGGCTGATTTCACCTTTCACAACAAGACCTGGGTTGTTATTTATAATGGCTTTAAGATGTTTGGCCTCCTCACGTGTTTCCAAACTAATTAGTTTTGCGTCGACTTTTTCACGAAGACCTTACCATTGTCGAAACTGTTTCGGTACGAACTGGTAACAACTTGTGTTGTGAAAAACCTCTTTGGTGAACAAATAGCCGAATGGCTCAACACAGGTGAAACCTTAAAAAGTAATTATAAAACTTGTTGTCAAAATTAGCCTTCAATTGCATAGACAGGTTAGCTGTGAACTAAAATATAACAGATTCATATTGTAGTAAGAGCTATTATTTGAAAATTAGTAAAGAATCTAAGAAAACAAGGAAACTATCTGGCGTGTTGGAGTTATATTTGGAGAGAATATTTGGATTAGACTACTATACATGCTTGACAAACTCAAAACATAACGTGCTGACATAATTTATAATACTGTGACAGCTATATATATATATATATATATATATATATATATATATATATATATATATATATATATATATATATACTTTTTGATGAACAGCCGGATATAACACACAGGGAGGAGTGTGAAAAGATTATCTTCAATCCACTTTAAATGATGAGTTGTAATACTTACGACAATTATTTACTATTCCCGATGACCCCTTATGTCAGATTACGGTTATATCCATGTCTAATAGATGCCGGGATTCCTCACATTCGACACCATATCATATAAACTTGCTTTCTGATGACCAATCTCTCGCAATTCTCTTCTTTTGATTGTTCCACTGACTAAATGAAAATTCTTGGTTCATGTTTTCCATATTAAAAAAAATTAAAGATTACAATAAAAGACGTATAGGACAATTGGATTTAAAATATTCAATATTGGCTAGAAAAACTGAAACAAAAATAATGAAAGATAAAATGAAGATTACTAACCGAAAACATACATAAGGAAAACGGCAAACAGGTTCATTGTCCCGATTACATAATAGCAAGACTAGGAGTGAATCCCTCAGGAATATGTTTGTCGTTAAGTTTATTTTTGGATTTGCTCCAACATATTTGTAGCGCAAAAATAAGCACTTTACTCTTGGATCTGATTGATAATTTCGCTGTAACGTATATCATTCATTGTCAATCAAAACTACTTTTAAAACACGTCTTATACCCATTAACTATACGGATGAGTAGAGCCATACGCCAAATTCCTCCGAATGAAACTAATTGTTTGTACATTAAAATGTCAGATACCCGAAACAATCTTGACATATTTCCATTTAAAACCAAAGTCATTTCCCCAAAAGAACGATGAATATTGTCTTCCTCATAGGCTATCTTAATCAGGTATTTAATACAATTTTTTTTTCAATATAAATACAAGGTTATATTCTTATATATTTTTATTTACTTTTGTTGTCAAATTTTCGAACATGGCGAACCAAGAAACTACAAACTATTAGCAAAGGCTTCATCCAAAATAAATATACACACATAAAACGATCAGATGTATCATCTGATTAGAAAGAATGATATTTGGTACTGATCCTATATATTTCTAGTTATTCCACGAAATTCCCTTATTTCTCAAATAGTGTTTTTTCAAAATAAAATATTTTAGTAGAAAAACATTTATGTAGAACATTATATATTCAAAAAGAATGAAAGTCATTATTTTAATTGTATCGCAGAATCTAAACATATTACTAAAACAAATAAAAATGTAAAAGGGGCCCAATCACCTATTAAACATGTTGTGTTAACACGAAAAATACGTTCTCCCCTTTAAAATAAATCTGTACCTGCCAAAATATTGCCTTGAAACCGTTTGCTTACTCCTGTAAACAAGTGTTAAAACAATGAACCAGGCGCGATCGCAGGTGGCAACATAAACACAGGGCGTCGGGCCTTGTGCTGCGCAAAGCCACAGCACGTGCCAATCAGGGGATGCCCTGTCTGACTTGGCCCAAAAAGTGTAAAATATGTTCCCGCTGGCTCAAACACCGCGTGTTGCCCCTCTTAATCGGACCTCCGATCACACGGCCTTGTCATTGTAAACAGACTGTGTATACAAACACGCAGGGCTATAGCAAGGTGTTAAACAGTCGTATGTGAGGAAATGAAACTGTGTGCTGAAATGGTTTTTCTGGGAAACTTTTGTATAAATCAGAACTGAACTGATAGTGTGAAAGAATGGGAATAATATTGCTCCTGATTATGTCCCTTTAAACATGAACAACTGATATTGTAGTTGTTACATTGTTTAATATAATTATTTCGAATAAGTAACTACCTTACAAATCACATCCTTCTTCTTCAGTGATCTTCTTCTGTAAATTTGCTTCACCACTAAATGAAAAAAATCAATTCGATGTTATCGTGTCTTGAACTTAAGAGAGTTTTAAAAACATGTAAGGGAGTATCCTGGAAGATAAATTGTTTTCGACACATTCCTTATATTAATATATTAAATACGTTAAGATAATTACAGACAATATTAGTTTATTCTCTTGATATTCAACCTGTATTTCGTAATTATGTTGAACACTGTCACATGATTTCTATCAAATGACCGTCTAATAATTTGATGTCGATTGAATATTGGAAGTCACCTCTTTTTATATTGTATATGTGTAACATTTCCTGCTTGAGGGCAAGATAGTAAAATAATAACCACATTTTTTAAGATCCGTATATGCATTGAACGAAACAGTCCATTTTTGCTCTGAAGTATAAACGCATTTTATTCGAATACTAAAATATAAAATACTAGAATACTAGAATATAGATATTGTGTATATGAAAATACACTCAACAGGTTCATAGTTCATTATTTTTCATAATGCAAAGTGTGCACATTTGGAGCGTGTTAAATTTATAAGCTTACATTATAGCTATCTAAAGTCCAAGTGTTATTCATTTCTGAAAATCCAGCCAATAAGATTTAGTTGGTATTCTTTCATTCATATTGGAAACAGTGGAAGAGCCAAAAGCCTGGATCTGTCAACCAAGCAGTCAGCCATCCCCTGTCAAAATGCTTTTAACATGAAGCGAATTGTTTTTAATAAGTTCTTTTTTGTGTCGGGAAAAGAACGCTTTTTAGCCAGCTTTTGTCCTGGTGCATAAGAAAACATTTAAAGGTGCCCATTCACCTACCTTTTGAAAAAGAACTTCTGTGATTTCGGCTTCCTCTGTGTATATATTAGTGATCAGATGCCCTTGTTGAATTCATTTTATTTTAGCGGGCCCCCACATATTACAAACATATTGATATAGACAAATTAAGCAGCCTATGTGCAGTGATATCCACGTTTTCTGGGCGAATTTTATTAAAGCTCTTAGGGATTGCCTTTAGTCTATTTAGAGAAAATATTGTTTGAGAAATGTCTAACATACCCACTTACTGAAAAGAAGAAAGGGTATTGTGGTATGATTTATTTGTCTAAAATGAAACGCATGTTCGGAGCCATTTGTCTTCTTGCTCACTGAAGATGTCTGTCACAACGCCATTTGCGACGTAATCCTACCGGCAGCAAGGAGCAATTCTAAGAAAGGAGAGTCAATTTGTGAAAGCTAAGATTCGAAACTTGTCAGCATTTAAACATGGAAGGAGCTGCAATATCTGAAGCATATTATAAAAAAGACTCCTGTCTTATTAAAAAGGTGACAATTTTTAATAAAACGCTATGCTTGCAGGCAGGGGGCGGTAAGAGATATACGAATGTGTTTCCGCCTCCCGAGTAGCTAGAGGATACCTATTACTTAAAATAAAATATAAGTATACGATCTTTGTCAAACAGATAGAAATGGAATGTCTATTGTAACACGTATTTTAAAAATTGATACCTCCACTTGCGTCATGTAGCGTTTAGTGAAACACTTACTTTAAAATATCCGCTATTCATAACGTCATGGAAAGTTTACAAATACATTAGCTTTAAAACATATGTCAACTAATACGTTGTCACATTTGCTTGTACAGAATCCAACATTTTTTGCCACCATAAAGTAATAGCCCCCTTACATATAAATGGTGATTCAGTGGGCCAGTTTACAGTTAAATGTTAAAGAGAAAACATCACTTCTGACGTGTATTCAAGCTTTACAAAAGGTATCCTGAAACAACCGCGATGTAGACATAAGGACACACAACTCAAAACAAAGTCACTAAACCAATATGCGACCGATGGAATTAACCGGGAACAATTATCATACAACAAAAATGTTGAATACTTGCCAAAATATCTAAAGCTATTACTTTTGGTATATTAACATATTCGGATATGTTCAGTCCTTATTCTTCATACTGGACAACGGTGACGTCATGAATACTTGGATATGGAGTGGTACTGGATAGAAGATGGATTTTCATCATCCTAGAACAACAAAACCCTTGAACCTATATAACTTTCAGGATCGTCTTTCGTTTGCGCCTTTTAGATATGCTTTGTGGACTACCATTCTCTCGTACAAGAAGCTGTGTGTAATATGCGAGAAATCGTCTCCTTGTAAATGAATTGATCTTTTTGGTCAAACATATTAAAGACTCACTCAGATTTTAAAATGTATCAAATGAGGAACTACATATATTGTATCAGTATTTCTCAGGTTCCATTTTCTTAGAAATCTTTCTGTTTCCCCAAGGTACAGTTACATTTCTTGCCAGTAAATTAATGAAACCGATCCAATGCTTTTCTGAAAAAAAAATTTGCATATAACCGATACTATTATTGCTCACCTTCTCCTTTCATGATACACCAAAATGCAGTGCGTACATTTGACAATTAAGACAACGTTGCGAAAATACCAGAAAAAAAATTGATATTAAACTCATTGATATTAAAGTTGATATTAAACTGCTTCAACCAACTCGAACACGTCTTACGTCGTACGTCATACGTTAATTGAATATTATATAGATGTTACATGTAAGTAATTATATAAAAATCATGCGAACATAACCTAAAGTCTATTTTAATGATGTCGTTATTTGTTTTTGTGGCATATAACTTATATTCAAGTACATAATTAATAATACGATTTCCTCGTTTGAATGTGATGGTTATTTATTTGACCATAGACCATAAAGTATAGTCTTATTTTAGGAGTGTCTCGTATTTCTTTATGACAATAAGTGTTTTATGACAATTAGACTGATCAAGGGGCAATTGATTTAGTTGTATATTGTGTTTATTTGGAATTTAAGTGGTCATTTTCTCCTTGTGAATTTTGGTCCGATCCCTTATCTCGGTTAAAAAAGGGGACGTCTATTTTAACTATGTTTAGAACTTGTCCCTTTCACAACTGTTTCTGAAGTAACAATTGTTATATTTATCTATAAAATTATAACAAACCTCAAATATTCAGGGGACACAACATATGTCTTCGCCAAAAGCACTTGGTAGGTGAGACAATATTTCAACATAACAGTATTCTGAGCATTAATAACTAACAGAGTAAAACTTGGAAAAAAAATAAGCAAATTAATGATAAGCTTTAAGACAAGCACTCACTCTCACGGTTTGCCAGACGACAAAGTGTATCCTGAATACTTTGGTACATATGGCAATTAGCCACACATCATCATAATTCAATTCGCTGCGCGGACGGCTGCAATACTGGTGTCCAGTGCAATCCTGAAAGAACTTTTGACCTGGAGAGACTTATGTATGTGTATGTGTAGAGCTAAGGAAATTACGGGCCTGATTTGTACCGACTTGCAACCAAAGCCTTCACAATGTCTGTCTGTCGCGCTTAAAGGCGAAACAATATATTGATGAGAGTTAACCAAATCATCTGTAAAATCATTTGGTCTCCAATATATATAAAATTGTTTTTTTTTCTAAGGTGAGTGAATGTGCAACTTTGCTTGCACAGACACACCTACACACACAGCCTAGTGTCAAAGGTTATTCAGCCCCATAGGCACACACAGGCCAGCACTGGACATCCGTGAGTTCTGCTAGGGTAATTTTGAGTTGTGATGAAGAAGCACAACTTGTTTTGGCGAAGATTAATATATTCCTTGTTGCATCTGACTTGCAAACGACACAAAACAAAATTCTCACAAAACAATATTATGACAAAAATGACCCAAAGGATGATTAAGAAGGTCTACATTGGTAGTGGCCATTTTATTACAAACTGGATTGGTAAGAATATTCTTTAGTGTATATATATTATTTCGTGATATGATATTTCGTGATAAGTGTAACTGAACCGTTGTCATGTGGTGAAAGGAAAATACAATCTTGTTTAACATTTATTTAGTGGAAAGACGCAGTCATGCAGAAGCAGACACTCCGCTCTTATTAATTCGATTACAATTCTTGGCCCGTTGACAGGCCTGGTTGAGAAACATATTATTGCTCTGTGCTTGTTTGATAGTGAGTAATAGTGGCTGATTGCTTCAGCCGAAAATAATGACAAGGCCTTTGAGAGCAGACATTGAAGTTTCACAGTCAAGCCGTAAATATACTTGATATCCCGCAAGAAATGTGAACATTAACTGCCCAGTGGGTTTATACTTAACAAACTATTGGACCATCAAGAACCATGGAAAGAGAACGGATCTGTTTAAACACAGGGGAGATATGAAAAACTTTAGCAGATAGCGGGGAGGAGGAACATTTCAGTGTGTAGTATGACAAATTAGTTGCAAATGTGTTCTTGTATGGGAACAACATTTAATAAATTATATATATATGAATATATATATATATATATATATATATATATATATAAAACTCTGAAGAAAAACAACACTGTTAATTCACAACAGACTGTTTCACGGGATGCGACCCGATCATCAGGTGAATGTGGTTAGAATATATATATATATATAAACGTGAATATATAATTACTAATTTTATAGTAAATACATCCTTGACCCTCACTGTTTACACAGTTGGTGTTATAAACTGTTTATATGCACTGTTTAGTGCGTGACACTATATAATTCAAAACTTTTACGTACCAGACGGATTTCGCCTTTCATTTGCCCCGGATACGTGGCTTTTACGTATGCAAGAACCACAGGCGGCAGAGCGTACTGTACACCTTTGGGACCAACCTCGTCACGCTTGAGTAAAAAGCAAAACAACGTGTCAGTTATATACATGAGACTAACTGTCCCCAAATTATCAACTGTTACTGGACCAATTCGTTACGCTGAAATAAACAGCTACAACATAAATTCTATATACGAAACTGATCCCAAATTATCAACTATTGGCAACATCTCTTGTATCGCTCACAGCTCATGATAAAATCATATGATATTGAATAACGTGACACTCAGTCTCTTGTAAATACTCACATTCAGGTCTCTTGCCCAGTGAAATTAAAAGCCGAATCTGATCTGCTCTGCTTGTGGCTTTTCCCTTTTCATTTTATTGCATCACTCTTCATGACAATGCTGTTACAAAGGTCTGCCCATCGCATCTGGAATACAAATGTAGCAAGAATCCATAGTCAACCATGAAAGTAAAAAGCAACATTACCATTTGTATATGAAGCATATAAGGTCAACTGCTCACCCAAAACTTCGAAAGCTTGTAATAGATTTTTCCTAGCGCTCTCCAGTTCATCTGTTTGCATACTGCTTCGTCGAGGCACCATAGACCATATTTGGTACCATAGACCATATCATATGGTGAAGGGATTCATTATGATTTTGAGTACTAGCTCCGACATCTCCTTGCATTAACGAGTCTTTCGTCAGGTCCGAGAAAACCGGTTCCAACAGATCTGTGATGGCTTTCGGCTGGGTATTAACCGTTCGCTGAGCGTTCTGCGTCCCATCAGCCAAGTCACGCTGCCACGAGCAGAAACTATCGGAACCTGACGGACAGAGGTGTGATCGCCTGGTTCTCTATAATGTTTCATAATCGCCCACTTCTGTCGTGCCATGGCGGCTGATTCATGCGGATTGTCCCGAATCGCCTTCCCGTAGAGTTTTTGGAAAAAGTCAACCCGTGCAAGTGTGAGACGTCCCCGACCACGTAGTGACTTCCAATCATTGATTGATTGTATGACGTGATAAACCAAAGATAATCAGACTAATACATTATATTCTGATGGTGAAAAAATAATTTATTTCTCTTTCTTACAATTTTAAATTATTTATTCTCGACATTGTCTCTGGTTCATTTTAGTGACTGCGCGTGTAATGTTTAACACGATGTTAAATATAAAGCAAGTTACAATTATTTCAGATTAAGTATTTATTGACTGCACTCAATAACCCCTTCACTTAACCGCAGCTTGATATTGCAGGATATACTGGGTTTCGCAACCACACTTTTCCCAAAGGACCTAGAATTCTAGGCCAATGACGATGAGTTGCATACGATAACCTTGTGTAATTTGTGTGTACATCTTTGACCTTGTGTTTCGACATGTACTTATGTTTGTGAATTGATTGGATCACTGTTATATTATTCGCAAGTATCCTTAGAAATTAGTTGTAAAACTGTAAGGAAGACAAACAAACATAATGTGAAAACCTTGTGAATGAGTAAAAGTTAAATGGATAACTGCTGCCATATGTTTTGTACTGTTTTATTTTAATTCCCCGTTAATTGTTCACATGTGGACCTAATACGATAGCCCTACAGGATTCAATAGTCAATCGTAATCCAAAAAAGATGTAAAAAATTCGGTTTTTATTTTGCCTGCAAAGTCTTAATGTGTTATCGATTGTAAAATGCTTTCCTCAGTATAATCTTCCATAATATTATTACTACACGAAAGAGCGTCTCTATTGTAAGGTAACAACTTCACGGTAAAGCACCACAACCTGAAAGTCGGGGAAACTATAATAAAATTCCTTGTGAGCGAGCTAACTAATACAAACCTACACGGATCTTTATCAAACGTGACATGAAACAGATATGGGTGAGGTGACGACGATTATTTAAAATGGGGTGTTCAACTTTACTTGGAGACTAACCTTGACTTTGAACAGTTTATTTTTTGTGAAATTCGAACACAATCTTACATTATTTCAAGGAAGGCTGCATGGATTTGTAAAAAAAAAATCTGGTTAACCGATGATCTTGGAGTTTTATTTTTTCCTGAAGACTGGTTGCGCCACTTTCAGTCTTTTCCCTGTTTTGCGACTTTTAATACAACCACCATTGCCATTTGACAATAATGTGAGCATTATAATTAATTAACTGATGACAAATTCCTTTCATATCATCCACATGCACGGGTATGGCAAAATATGACCCTTACTATAAGAGCGGCCCTGACCTTGAATATTTCCATATTTCATGAAAGAGACATATTTCTCAGACCAACCGGCTTCTGTGGCTCAGAGCTGTAGCACAGAACGCAAGGCCGTGAGATCCTGAATTCGAATATCAGCCGAGGCGGGGAGATTTTTCACGGTCGGGCCTCACCCAAGATGTGCGTTCTGCAGGCTTAATGGGGAGACTTTGCCCAACAGTTGGTGTGTCACTCACCAACGAGTGCGCCTTTCGGGGGTTGCTCGGTGTTATGGCCCGGCAATTGGGTTGACACACACCGAAGACCCGCAGGAGTGGTACACCGAGCATGGGTAACACCAGAACACCGAATGTCACGTAGTCCGAAACCAGAATGGGAATCTACAGATGGACAAAAATAGAAGCGGTTACCTAAACCAAAAATCTTTTACAACAGGCAGATTAGTTTACAAATCTGACCTTGACCTTGATCTTCAGTGCCAAATCAGTACCGAAACTAGAACCCCATAACGCTTGAGGCACTGTTTATTTTAATTTTCACTTTTACATAAATTGTTTTCACTAAGATCTTGAACACGCTGGAAAACTGGCGGTGTGACGGTGACCTTTGCTTTCAAGTATAAATCTTTGGACAAATATGGTTTTTGTGACCGCCATATCTTTTAAAGTTCTGTATAAGTCTTCTTCAAATTTGACACCCAAATTGTTTTTAACCAGATCTCTAGAATGTTAAAAAAAATAATTTTTCCCCAATTTGACACACAGAATTTTTCCAGGACCTCGGACATGTTTGACAAATGGTGAAATTGGACATGGTCTTTAAGGTCAAATCTGCGGAAACAGATTATTTTTTGAGAACCACATGAAGTACTGCACATTTTCCCATCAAATTTGACACACCAATTGTCTCGATCAAGATTAGGGACGTATGAAATTTGGTGACCTTGACCCTGGTGACTTTGACATATCAATGAAGAAGGGAGCCTACTTTTAAGAGCCTGAGAAACTATGGCACCTCCGAAATGTATAGCTTTAGACGCACTGCAATTGCATGTAGCTCCAATATTTGATATTTACCAATATATGGTAAATTGCAATGTAGAAAAATAATATACAACTGCTATTCAACAAAGCCTTTCATGGACCCAACTACTCTTTAAACCGATTCATGATATTTGCCTGGAACCTGTAACAACCAAACTATGGTTATACAGTAATATTTTTGCTATGGTTAACATACATTTTCAGGATCTGATTTAAATTCATAGATTACCTTTTTTTCAAACAGATGATAGGTCGAACAGTGGATAATGATATTGTTCCAGATTTTATATGTTTGTCCGGGAATCTGAAATCTTAGTTTAAAAATAAGTTTATATGTTGATAAAGTTTATGCGAATCTGAATACCCTCATTATTTAAACTTAATTTTGACACAAGAGAAGGCGCTGTAAATAAACCCATTTACTTTTGCAGCCTACCTCAAACACACTTTGGTTATATTTTTTTTTAAATCTGTCAAAAAATGAACCATTAATTTCGAAAAAATGTTGACAGTCAGTTTAAATTGACCTCTCCGACATATACAAATCTTTGACATCGTATGGGGAGGTCTTCAGACACATTAAAGAATATACAAAGCACAATGAAATATTAAGAATAAGTATTAATATGTGACAGTTAATGGCATACACGGCATAAACTAATCCTCGTTCTGAGCAAATTAACCGAGACAAATACAACAGGAATAGGTCCATATCAATATACATGTCAAAAACGGAAACAGGAAATCTGATGCTAACTTGTAACTTTTTCTGTTTTTAGGTAAATATTAGTTTTGCTTGTTGGTTGGATCTTGTGCATTTTTCTCAATTTCATCTCGTTAAATATCTTCAAACGGACCACCATTGTAAAACATTTCTTCTAGGGCTATATTTATTGTATACAATTAAAGTGTGGCAGTTTTATTGGAAGTTTATCAAAAAATGAATATTTGAAACCTAAACAACGATTTCTTCTTTAGTTTGTGGGGCATTCCAGTACAGTGTAATGAGATTAAAGCGTCATATGAATACTAATTATGAATGCTTTATTGCCAGGTGTAAAGGTTTAAAGGATCTTTCCTTTACAGATATCGCACTAATCTGCAATAAAGGGAGATGCCGTAAATAAAAATGATTATAACATCCGTCGTTAAAAGAACAGGGTGTATTAAGCAGTAGTAGTGCGATACCCATAATTTTGACATTATGACCGCCCATTAGTGGTTTCGTTAAACTGGGAGATATAAACTGGTCATGGTTCTATAAGGGCATGAGCCTGCGATACACAAGTACTTCGAGGACAGCAACCAGGAGATAATCTGTTTGAGCAATCGGACATATTGCTCTAATATTTAACTTTCACTCATCCTGTTTAATAGGTAATGTATTATCTATATACCTGTAGAATGTGTATCAATAATACAAAAATACAACCTGGTACTTTCTTTACCACATTCTTTATCATCACCTATAAGGTCATACTTGTGTTGACTCGTTCGGCTACCTGCTTATCACATATGCTTTTCCTAACAGGGGTTGTTATCAGTAAGTACAGAAAGCCAACATCAGTTTTCACAATGGAAAATATTTTTGTGAAAAAGCTGGGGCAAAACTGGTCAGTATGGAAACACGCCAGGATGTTAAACATCTTAAAGACATTATTAATAAATATCCAAGTCTTGTAAGGTCAGTCTATCGCCTCTTTATTTACGAGGCACACTTTTGGATTTTCATATGCATTGGAACATGATTTGAAACGGACGGAGTGTTGTTATATTGAGCACAAGAGGAGAGAAAAAAATTCTGCTTTATCCACTCCCTCATGTATTTAAATATATGTAAAGACAGCGCATCTTACAACATCACCTGAGGGTGGATTAAATTTAGAGGGGACGGCGTGAGCGGCGGCCTACATTTGTTTCGACCAATAAGCTGGAAATTTAAACAATAACTTTTATAATACTGAGAGGAAGCGCCGGATTTCTTGAGGCAGCTTTTTCTCAAATACTCATACAACGCTGGGAATTTCGATTAGAATTTCTCTGAATATGTAACAATATAGGTATTAGTGTGGGAAATATCATGCCTTAAAATAAGATGATAAATTGATCCTTTGTTTTGTATAGCCAGTTTCGTACCACAAGGCGTAGGGCAATTCAGGCAGTTTTATCTGAGGAGTGTCACCACAGGTTCTGTGATAAAAAGAACTTAGTTTGGTCCAGTCTCTATTACTATATATATATATATATATATATATATATATATAGTGATAATTTACGAAAATGTTCAGTTACACATAAACACGTGTTTTCATGTATTGGCAATCTTCAGATGTGATCTGTCAACGGTTGGTGCGGTTATGTAATCATGTGTTGATGGACTCAGCCATGGTCAGGTGGAAATGTTCGGGGATCAGGATTATGCCTGCATTTTCGAAATGATTTCTGATCTTTTGTTCATCCTTTGAGACTTCGGGAATGTTATTATTTGTACCTTTTCTTCGAGGCAGAGATTATATATATATAAATATAACTCTGAAGAAAAACAACACTGTATATTCACAGTCTGTTTCACGGGATGCGACCCGATCATCAGGTGAATGTGGTTAGTTATGTATACTACTGATATGTTCACTGCTTCCAGGACCCTATTGCAAATCAGTTTAATATGCTAATTGAGCATCCTGGTAATATATCTTTGTATTATAAATAAACAATAAAACAACAACAAACCTCTTTGCCCTGTTATGTTCCAGTATCGCACGTGTACCCCGACCAATCCTATTGTGCCCCCGAGGACAACAGGATCAGTGTCAATCTTTCACATGCCCCCCCCCCAAATCGCACTAAGCATAATCTCGTAAAGTCTCGGCTTTTCAAACCATGCCGTCAGCTTCATTCTAACCACATGATTCACCTTATGATCGTGTCGCATCTCGTGAAAAAGACCTCTTGTGAATTTACAGTGTTGTTATACCGCTCTGGCCTCGTCTGCAGGCCATAGAGCACTTTACAATGGAGGGTAACTCTACCTTCTATATATAAATAAATTAATATATGTTTGTGTGTATATCACAGGTTCAAGGACTTCGATCGTGCATAGGAAATCTGTCAAGAATGTTTCATTTTACAATGGTACCATTAGTATAAAATAAACATTTTTGTCTAGAAGGCGTAAACGTGTAATATTCCAAATAACACTTAATGGGTACACCATTAAAATATTCAAACTTGCTTTCTTGAGTGACAGTGAATGATATACATTAAACCCTTCGACTTCCATTAGACAAAAACAGGCGCTGTCTGCATTTTGTTCCGAAATCGATATTTGGGAACAAAACACAAACGGAATAAACTTCAAAGCATACTTATTCCTATAACGTTCATTTCTAGTTTTTCCAAGACGTTACCAGGACAATGAAGACTTTCACTTTTATTCTGGTTTATGTTTCTGGTGGGTTATCTGTTGCCTCTCATGTGTGTCTATCTTACCATTCCAGTTTCTACCTTCAGAACAGTTATAATAAATATTTATTTCGGTTGGTAATCGTCTGCTTTTCCGGCGTGGCCTTCTTACCGTATCCAGATTCCATCTCCCGGCATATTTTAAAGGAAGCCAAATGTGCGTATTTTACCGGAAGTACTATAATCGTAAATTATTATGAAGATATGGGAAACATAAATCATGTTTTATTAATTAGTCAGCGGATCATTCAAAAGGAGCGGGATGAGGGTGCTAGGTCAACAGAAAGCTAGGTTTGTATGCCATGGTATTGATTGTGAATTATCCAAGGATCTCTTATTCATGGACATAGCTCCAGCCTGCAATAAGGGATCAGCAAATACGGGAATCAAATGTCGTAAGTCAATGCGATTTAACATTAAAAATGATTTTTTATAAACTTTATGATATTTCCATCTATTTACCCGGGACGAATCTATATATAATTTACAAAGACCGTTTTAGGCAATATCTGTTTTGCAAGTTTATCTATTTTTTTTAAACAATTGTCGTAGTAATAGGTAGTGTCAATTCGTTTTTACACTCTGAGTGTGATAAGCATGTTCAGTGCTTGCAACCATATATTGAACTTACAATAACTTTCTCTTGTTTGTCTTTTCTATACATTTCATAGAAATTATAGAGTTTACTGTAAGAATCTGTAATATTTAGGGTCACAACTTTATAAAACACACAAAAAAAATATCCTTTCAGGTTACACGTGTGTTGAGCCATTCGGCTACCTGTTTACCAAAGATGCTTACCAGAAAATGAGTTGCTATCAGTTCTTCCCGAAAGCCTACAGCAGTTTCCACAAAGGGCAATCCTTATGTGAAAACTCTCAAGCAAAACTTGTCAGCATGGAGACAAAGGAGGAGCTCGACCATATTAGACAAGTCATTGACAAAAACTCAAGCCTTACTGTGAAAGGTTAAGCAACTTTTTCCATCTTTTTATTATCGTAGTTTTATTGCAATATATTCTTTTATTTGATACCTAATAATACAGCTTTTGGTGTGGAATTACATCGCACCTGTATGTGGAATCTGGTATGCGAAGAATTCTTGGTGCATAAGAGGGCGGAACATGAGAACAACTTATTTTTCCAGTGTTCCCAACGGTTTTTAGTCCAAGAGGGCCTTTAGAACAATAGACAACAAGGATACTGTTAAACCAGAAATGTCGCAAGGGTGTCTCGATTAGCAGAAGATACATTCTCGCATATTTTTTATATATGATGTACAAGAAGGTGTGACACACAAAGGGATAAACAAAGAGGTCCATTCAGACAATTTTCTTTTGATTGACAAACATTTTATTCAGCAAACATGAATTAACATTAGGACCTTTTTAACATTAAGGTGTGTCTTGAGAAACATGACAAGCCGGTAATTTGTTTCACTCTCTAAGTACTTAATCGCGAGAGCATAGTTTAAACACTTAGTAAACTGTTTGTGCAATTCAGTGCATTACAAGCTTGGTCATTCATCCGTTACAAGTCATGCATTAATTTTCTATAAGAGCACAGAGGTAGTTGTTGATTACCTGAGATTCTGTCAGGCGCTATGCATACCGCATAAAAATGTTAGAGTACCCAAATAAACCATGGTTCAGATATAAATTGATTGACAGAGACATGGCTTATCGAAGTGGTGACTTAAACCAATTTAAAAAAGCTAAATATGAAGTTAGACGTGCCATCAAATTCACTAGAATTAAAAATACTGAAAAGCTGGAATCGGATATACGAACAACGGATGATTCCAGGCAGCTGTGGCATCGCATAAAGGCAATTTTACCGTACAAAAGTAAAAAGAGTACCAACCCTATCTCAGACGATCCGAATCTTCCTGATGAACTAAAAAAATTATGCTCGCTTTGATCGGCCTGAAACCCTATCTGAGGAAACATCCTGTGACGGTCCGCCTACATTTGTCATAGAAACTTCAGATACCAAGAGAATTCTTGCCTGCTTAAACATACGCAAAGCGGCTGGTGCTGACGGTATCCTGACGGAATGTCAGGAACTTGTGCCGATAAAATATCTGGTGTTCTCACTCTTCTTTTTTACTGGTCCTAGCGGTCGTGTTCTTTCCAGAGCTCTTTAAACGATCAGTGATTATCCCTGTCCCGAAAAAAAATCTCATGCATCATGTTTGAATGGCTATCGCCAAGTTGCATTAACTTCTGTAATTGCCAAGAGTTTTGAGCGACTTGTGTTAAATTATCTCAAATGCTGTATTTCAGAAACCCTTGATCCTCTTCAGCTCGCTTATCGTTGTAACCGCTTAAAAGATGACGCTGTATCATTCACACTTTACCGTATTTTAAAACATCTCGACTTACAAGAATCGACCTGTCCAAGGGTTTTATTCATTGATTTCAGCTCAGCCTTTAACACAATCCTTCACCATAAATTACGCGAAAAACTATCAGAACTGGGTCTTAATATTAACATGGGTAACTGGATCTTAGACTTAGAAAAATTGGCCTCAAGTAGTTAAGATTGGTAACATTTTCTCCGAAGAACTGGTCTTAAACACTGGAGCACCGCAAGGTTGTGTTCTTCCACCAAAACAGTACTTTCTATTCACCTATGACTGTGTCTCTACTTTTGATGATTGCCTCATTGTATAAATTTGCAGATGACACAAACATTTTCTTGGCTGATCTGGGGAAATAACGAAACCGTCATGAAATTAAAACCTTAACTTCTTCGTGCTCTGAAAAAAACCTGGAGTTAAATGTAAAGAAAACCAAGGAGATGATAATTGTTTTTTGACGGAAGAAAAGTGAAATATTACCCTTAGTAATTGACGGATCCGAAGTTGAAATCGTTGACTGTTTTAAATTTTTAGGAATTTTTATTTCCTCTGATTTGAAGTGGGCCGAAAATGTTAATTACTGCGAAAAGAAGGCACAACAACGTTTATTCTTTCTCATGAACCTAAACGATTTCGGCTCAGTCAACCGATTCTATTGAAATTTTATAGGACGGTAATTCAGGGTGTACTGACGTTGTCAATTACTGTACGGGGAGGCAGTATAAGTTTCGAGAAAGGCATCGTCTTTCGAGGGTAGTTAGAACAGCTGAGAGGATCACTGAGGTTCCTTTACCCACAGTTTACTCCATATATCAATCAGGATTGATGAAGAAAGCAAACGATATTATAGAAGACTATAGTCATCCGGCGCACTATAAGTTTAAAAAAAAATGAGATCGGGGGTTTGCTATAGGTCGCTATCAGCCAATTCCAAAAGAACTCAAACTAGCACATATGCGTTAGCCATTCGGCAATTAAATATACCACTTGCGGCCCAATAACCAAGTGAAACATTTTTAGTCATACGTTTTTTTCATACACAATTTTACTTAATTGCAATATTGAATAATAATTTAATCTTGTTTAATGTGTTTTTTTAAACAAGCCAGTCAAGCCAAATTCTATTGTATGTGATGATTTTATTACATATATATAGCAATACATTATATCTTATATATCTTTATCTTATAAATTGCATTTATTTATTAAATTCCCTGGTGATTCGCAAAAATAACGTGCTCTCGAAATGTCGATCTATATCAATTCGCGAAATTTTAGTTTCGGGGAAAAAATATTATATATATGTTCTACATTTTTAACTAGCCAGACGTTCTATTCAATAGAAGTTAGCGCTTGTTGGTACATGGGCATATTTATGACAAAACCGCCTTAACTTACCCCAAAGGATCATCAACTCATATGTGATATAGTTAATTTGATTTTACATCTTGTTTTTTTTTCTGCTAATGATGTGTATCGAAATTGCAGTTCCCAATACAGCTAAGTCTTACCCCGGGTACTGGACGTCGGGAACACGTGAACCTTTCTCCTTCACATGGATATGGAGAACTACCGGAGAGGAAATCGATTTTAAGCGTCTTAACGTAATTGAACCGGATTTCCTATATGGCTTTCGGGATTTTCTATCATTTAAGACAAAACAAGTTTATTTAGCTCGCATGCTTCCCATGAAAGAACAAGGAATTATATGTGAGAAGAGAGCCCTCTGCTCTTGAATTGGTGAACAATCATTGTAGTGATAGTATCTTCAAGTGCCTGTAGGCAACAGACGTACGCCAGAGACCGAACAACCAGTCTTATAAATATGAATACTTAGATATACCTTTTGACAAATTCCTGATCTGGGTAAGTTCAAACATCTGGAGTTTTCATCGGGCTATATCGAGACAGGACCAGACATCATATGGTGACCGTGCAGTTGATTTCTCTGTTACACATTATATTTATTTCACGTTCTAGCTCTCCTTTTTTAATTTTACAAAGGAATTATGCACATATGTGGATATTATGAGGCATTGTTGATATTATGACAAATGTTCTGTCAGAATTTAGGTATAGGGTCAGAAAAGGTGCTTGTTCCAGCCAGTTCCATGGTAAACTGCTAAATTATTTTCCTCTTAATCAAATTCTCTTTAAATGAACCTGGAGGACACGGAGTGTTTATTTTGTTTCGAAACTGTTGTATCCATACAACATCTTTTCTATGAGGGAAGTAGAGCCACTTCTCTTTAAAATAGAATTTTAAAATATTTTTCTGACAGTAGAATAACATTATCTGAATAGGATCTTTATTTTGCATTGTTAGGTTATGTACACGCTTATACAATAATTTGTTAGTAAATCACATTTTGTAGACTGGCCCAGTCGTTGCAATGGTTAAAACAGAATTCCTCCCACTGACAGGACCATCAAACAAACTCTTCCTATGTCGCAACGCTTAGAACAGGTGTGACCACCGCGCGGCAAATTATATAAGAATTTATAACAGAATATGTACTGTTGCGTCGCCGTCGACGTCGGCGGCTAACGTTACCTGTGGGACCGCTGTTGGCGTTCTCATAGCAACCACGCTATTCACATGGGGAGTGACGGCCAGATATGCAAATACGAGGGTTCACAATGTTCTCAAGGGGCCTTGTGACGCCCTAGTATGTAAATATCAGGGAATTCACCATACGGACTTTATAGGGCTTTCGTGATAAGAGCTGGCACTGAATCAAGTATATCGGTACATAGAATCACGCGTTATTTTAGGCATTTTAGTAATACATAGATACTAAAGCCCAGGCAGGACTACACATTTTGCTTTTAATTAGAATAATATTGAATAAAATGAATCAATCGATGGACATTAAGAAAGAACAACTGAATAACTGCTCTTTATTTTTTTTATAATACTTGAGATAATATATATATATATATATATATATATATATATATATATATATATAAGACATATATTCAACTATATCATGAAAAATAGAAACCTATTATAAATCATTTATGACATAATGTCAGTATGTTATTTTTTTCTGATGAGAAATATGAGAAGTTCAATGTACAAACAGTCTATTTTCTTGACATATGTAGTGGAAAGTGACTATGTATTTCATGTGTATTTTCCATATGTATTTTTGTAAACTTGTAATATGTAATAATGGTAAAAATGTATGTATCGGGTTATCGAATAAATATATGTCAAAAAGAAGGATATGTTCAGTCCTCTCTTTTCATTATGTATTATATTTATAGTGTCCTATTAGTGGAAACTTTGACAGAGAGTCAAGACAGGGATCATGTGTAATGTTGGGGCCTCATTAGACAGGCACATGCAATAAAAACAACAGTGTTGTTAAACCTTTCATACTACAAAAACAATAATCTCGTAGGGTTTGTGCATTCTAATACCATTTATATGATGCTGACACAAGTCTAAAACATGTAAAGTAAGTCTGACGGATGCAGATTGACACCGAAACCCAATTATTATTATTATCATTATTATTATTATTATTATTATTATTATTATTCACAACCTTTTTTTTCTTGTTATTTCTTTTTTGCTTCTTGTTGCATATTTCTGCTACTTTTCAACCGATTTCATTGATTCTGATCCAAGATGTACCTTACTTTGGTCTAATTACTTTAAATTAGTGTCAGTGGCCTAAATTTTCAGATCACAGGGCTAAAATTAATGAAATTCGTCTGATTTGCAATGTTGATTCTCTCCTTCTATAAATTCATACTTAAATATAGTATAACGTATGACGTGTATTAGTTAATAATTATTGTTGCATGTTTTTTGTATAGGTCAATGGCTGCTAGATGTCATTTTCTGTCCATTGAGGACAAATTTTAGGAATGATATGTCATTATTTAGCCCTCTTGCTTTCAGGTTTTTTATGCACGGTGCAAGGAATATTCCAAACATCATTATCCATCTTTTAATCGTCAAAAATCTCTACAACTACACACGATGTCAGTGATCGAGTTAAAGATTACTCAAAAGGGATCCAAATGTTTTTTTTACCATTTTTTACCAGTCGGCTAGTAGAGCTAATGTTGATTAGTGGTGGTATATCATACGAACACCAACAATGAATACACGAACCTTTGATCGTTTTCCTTAGGTTTATTTTTAACAGAAACTTTTCTGATCAAGGTATTGTCAAGTCAATAGAATTTGTAACCATTTTCTTTATGTTCGTATGTAAATCATACGAAGAGCAATAATGAATACGCGGACCTTTAATCGTTTACCTTAGGTTTATTATTAACAGAAACTTTTCTGAACAAGGCAAATGTCAATTCAATAGAATTTGTAATTATTTTCTATATTTTCTATTTTCTATACACACAAGGCGTTTGTTAAATATATCCCATCTTCTTTGGTAATTTTCCTCATACACACTTTGGTTATACTTTTTAATCTGAGTAAACCCTTAATGTTGAAAAAGGATAGTGGTAACGAGACCATACAAAACCTTGACAACATTTTGGAAAGTTTTCAGTCACTTTAGAGGATATAAAATGCACCATGAAAATATGAAGAAAAAAAACTTGAATTGGCCCATATAAACGTTACCAAGGGATTAAGATATAACATGTCATTAACGGACGCGGGAAATATGAAGCTTATTCTAGGTATTTCCTTCTTTAAGTAATTGATAAAATGTTGGTCCGTTATTTCAACAAAAATAGAGAAAATTTGTTGTATCTAAAATGATAGAACCAAAAGAATCCTGTCTTATAATTGAAGGTGGGGTCCTATCCTACTCTGTGGCATGTATCTGCTTTCATTTAACAAGACCGCAATGATGGCTCAGAGGACTCGAACCAAGCAGACGACCGTTACGTGCAGTGCGCTATACAATTAAGCGGGACCGACTGTATATAAATGCAAGTACAGATCAATACGTGACACGATTCAACAACTAGATGGTTGCCTCACAGTAAGCTGTGCAGCCAGAACATAACACGGTCCCTAGTATCCGTAAACGACGATAGTCTAGCTCACGACGGTATAAACAAATCTTCCCCTCTCCAAATGGTAAAGTATCCTTATATATATTTATGCAATTTGTTGATGATATAATTTAGACCATTATTTGTATTTAACATTCACAATCAAACATGCCTTTTACTCTAAGTTGCTTTATCCAGTTATAATCTGCGTAAAATTTGATCCATATATTCCTTAAAGTAGGTTAATGAGTCTGATTAATGTTATTATTTGTATAATATCTTCAAACGTGCGTTATTGGCATATTAGATGGTCTGTTATATGAGGTCTTTTCTCATCGAAATCATTCATTAGTCTTATTTACATAAGTTTAGCATACTCTTAATCCACCTATTTTTGTTTTGAAGGTACATTGTTTTCTAAATATATGTATACAATAGTCTTTAGTATTGCTTCGGTTCTATTGCCGTTAAGCTGACTTTACTTGTAGTCCGTTTATTACTGTCTCCCCGAGCTGTTCAGTAATTCATCAAACCATCACCAGATGACTTCTTTAAGTACACTAAAATCTTGAATTTTCATGATAACCATACTCACTCACAGAGGATTATATTCACCGTAGTCTCAAATTCTACAAAAAGTATGAAACAAGTTAACGCTTAAATAAATTAATTTCTAGCACTTTGCCCATTTCAGGTAGAGAGAAGAGAGTAACTGTTCCGCTATACATCATAGGTGTCGTTTTAACTATGACGTTGTGGTGTGACGTCATACATGATGAGCGTGTTCTCTGCGTTTGATTTTTTTTCACATTGCAGTTGGCATAGTCCAATGACAACGTGTTTTTTCTTCCCATTTGCTTCGTGTCCTTTGTCCTGTGAATTTTGTCTTGACGTCACTCATATTAGGTATTTTGTGTCCTGTGAAGTTTTGTTGTGACGTCACATGTGTGAGGTGTCTATTGTCCTTTGACCTTTTGCTTGACGTCACACATGTGAAGTGTCTTTCGTCCTGTGAAGTTACTCTCGCCGTCACATATAATATGTGTCTTTTGTCACGTGGCGTTATGAATAGGCGTCTTGAATTTAGTGATTTTTTAATTTAATTTCACACTTAATTTGTTTTACTTTTTTTATGACGTCATGGGTTGACGCTACTTTTGATTTGTAATTCTGCGACGTTATGACTTGATGTCACTCATGTTTTTGTTTGTCCTGTATTGTTATCAGTTAACATTCCGAATGAAAACTGAATTTTGCCTGTGACATCAGGCCTTAACATCACATGTTGTGGGTGTCTTTTGTCTTGTGATGTTATGGCATGACATCACACATGGTGGGTGTCCTTTGTCTTTTGACGTTATGGCTTGACATCACACATAGTGGGTTTCTTTTGTCCTATGACGTTATTGCTTGACATCACACATTGTGGGTGTCTTTTATCCTGTGTCATCTAGCTTTGACATCACACATGGTGGGTTTCGTTTGTCCTTTGGCATAATGGTTTGACATCACACATGATTGGGTTCTTTTGTCCTGTGATATCAGGCCTTGACATGCCCCCCTGGTGGGATTCTTTTGTCTTATGACGTAATTGCTTGGCATTACACAATGTGGGTGTCTTTTGTCCTATGTCAATAGGCTTTGACATCACACGTGAGGTTTTTTTTTGTCCAGTGACGTTATGGCTTGACATCGCACATGACTGGTGTCTTTTGTCCTGAGACACAAGGACATCTCACTTGGTGGGTTTCTTTTGTCCAGTGACCTTATGGTTTGACATGACACATGATGGGTGTCTTTTGTCCTGTGACGTCATACCTTGACATCACACATGATTGGTGTCTTTTGTCCTGTGACCTCAGGCCTTGACATCACACATGATTGGTGTATTTTGGCCTGTGGCGTTGTGGTTGGACACCATACATGATGGGTGTCTTTTGTCCAGTGACATCAGACCTTGACATCACACTTGGTGGATGTATTTTGTTCTGTGACGTTATGGCTTGACATAACACAGGTGACTTTTGTCCTGTGCCATTATGGCTTGACATCACATATGATGGGTGTCTTTTTCCTTTACCTTTATGCTTGACGACACATATGACGTGTATTTCTTTTTTCCTTTGACACTAAGGTTTGACATCATGCATTATTTGTTATTGTGTCTTTCGTCATGTGACGATATTATAGCTTGATCTCACATGTGCAAGATGTCCCTAGCCAAGTGACATCAGCCCTCTGCGTTACATTTACAAACCACGTGCACTTTGCAGCTCTAAAACTCTGAGGTCCCTGATGAAAGAGCTTTATATAAATGAGATAGAAAAATGATATAGAACAGTTTTAGCGATTTGTGAACAATAATCACTCTTTTACTCAGGCATTATACATATAAATTGATAGGGCATTATACATATAAATTGATAGATACAATTTCCGTTTCAGATAACTCGTTTACATGCTGTTGTCAAAACAGAAATACCCAATTAGACCCTTCTAATTAACACAACCACACGGAATACATAATGAATAAGATGACACATGGATCAAATCAACATAAACTGTTCACAAGATAACCTTGTAAGTATATCAGTTATGCTTGTACTTGCAGTCATCATGATGATGGAACCGTGGCACCACCTCGTGGACGATTCTTAAACTATCGGCATTATTTTTTCAGTCTGCAAGACGAGAAAGGGCACTGACAAATTTAAAAGAAGGTAATTTAGTCATAAAACGTTACACGTTGCACCATTAATTGAACAGACTAACGCACATTCCTTGGTGGGACATTTTTGTGAAGTACATGTATTGCTGTATATACGTATACAACCATGACATACCCTATAAACCTTCTATACCGCTGACAAGGGAAATAGCTAAGATGCATCATTCATGAAAAAGATGAATTAGTTTTGGCTATAGGTGACCGAGATCAGAGGTCAGAGATAACACTAGCACTTTCGGGTAAAAAGAATAAAATTAGAAAGGTATTTCAAGACCACATATACACCTTCCTCCAGCTTTTGGCATATTACTTTTTGGGGTATTATTTCAAAACAGGCCCAGAAGAATATGCACCAAGGTTCGTCAACTCCATGGTAAATGAATACAATTCCAATCTTGTCGAAGACACTAGCTTGTAATGTATAGGCCCTACGCACTGGTTTGTTAGGACACAGGTGTGCTTCCAATGGATACTCGGCCTAGACATACAGGAGACAATATACAACGGTGATTACTCTTTTTGTAAGAAAATCGCATTTCCCCATTTTTACAGTCATTTTCTCAAAGCCCCTAAACAATATTCTTTACCGGTTTCTCTGATTTGCAGTTGGGCTTGGAACCATGGATATTATAAAGAATATTTGTTTTAGTAGAGTCCTTTGATATTTTTTTTATAATCCGAATAATCTATAAACCAATGCAGTGGCCTACTCATTTGATATGATGTGATAAGACAGAGTTTATGACAGAGTTTATTTGTAAAGCTTAATATAATTACACATGATTTTCCTTAACCCAAAGTATCATAAACGGAGTCTAAAAAGTACGCTTAAATGAGCCAGGGTATGTACATGGTATGCTAGTGATGGCAAAATAGAAAAAATCCCAGGAGATGGCAGCGTTCCTGATTAAATGTCCGTAAACATATAGAGCGAGGTACACATAATGTCCTGGAAGCATCTGCATTGAGAGTACATGTATTCCACAAACAGCTGAGGCAAGTACAGTGGACAAAGGTTGTCATTTAGTTTCAGCCACGTTATTATTTATGCTGAAACTTGTTTATGTGCCTGTTCACAGATGGCGCTGTTATCATGCAACCCCCCCGGGGGGGGGGGGGGGGGGGTGATGTCTGAAGTGGAAACCCTTATATGTTATGTTGACTGTCCCCCGGATTTCATTTTTATCATGTTGGGAACAAATGAACAAACTTACAGAAAGCGGATCCATCTAAATTTTGTTTTGTTAAGACACAAAAGGATGTTTCAGGTAATTCTACACGAGATTTTACAACACAGCGACATATTACTTCACAACGAGGTTTTATTACACAACGAGAACGAGAAAATATATGCTGTACCCCTAATCTTCTGTCTAAGAAATAATGCACATGGACATGTATAAAGCGTCCTCATATACAAACACCTTATAGGCTTCTTCCCTGGGACTTATATTAGCTCACATTTAATATGTACATTAATATGTATGCAGAGTAGGCCAATAATCAAAAGTCTAAAGAAAAGACAGGCGAATAGCTGGCTTTAAAGTCTACTGGAAACATAGGTACAACACATTTCAAATTATATCCACAGCGGGAGGTGTGCGCCGGTTATAGTTATAGTTTTTCCTATTATTTTCGTCTACCATGTTGCTTTCACCAATCCACAGAGGTACAAGCAGAAGGAACCCCCACCCTTTATGACAATGTGGATTATACCCTAATACCTAGAATATCTACTTTTTTTATCTCCACCCAATATTTAAGGAATATATATATATATTTATATTAATTACGAAAGTAATTAATAATTACATGTTTCTTTGGACCTTCTATGACACTTTATGGTCTCATATTTATGGTGAATGAATAAGAAAAATGAAGTCATCCTAATATCCTGAAAATTCTTATTATGGGATGCTTAATTGGAAGATTATTGATGTTAATATGAAGAAACTAAACGCTGGATGACGGAATCAATATGTCCTACATTATTGCGTTTTATTCCCCTAAAAAGTGATGGGGACAAAAGATACTTTGTCCCCCATCATTTATAAAAGGTAGAGGCCTTGCACCCCCCGCCCCCCCCCCCCCCCCCCCCATCCCCCAACCCAAGCCGAAACAAGTTACATGGTTTAACTCTTCAGTTTAACTACTATAAAATGTGAATTCTGATGAGACGTAAGTACTCGGCAAAATGCGGAAACTTGAATTTCCAAAATCTTTTTCCGAAAATTCGTTTTTCTTAATTTAAAATTAAGACCTAAATTTTACCCCTATTGACCGAAAGCAGAAGAAATACAAAATACGGAAAATATCCTTTTTTTCTCAAATTACCGAATGTGACTCCGAGGAAAACTGGATGAGTGTCATTCACTCATCCATGAAGAAAAAAAAAACAAAGGCTCGATGCAGACAAAGGAGCAGCGCGTCTAATGAAGCTGATCGGGTTTTCAGAGCTAGTCACAGAAAATTCAAGAATGTATTTTCGTCATTTTGACAATACCACATGGCTTAAAACTATGTTTTCGTAAACATATATAAGACCAACTGTTCAATATATTTGCGTAGTTTCTAACTACAGCTACCACAAAAAAATCATTGTATCTCAGCAAATCTTTCTTCATGATCTTTGAACTTCTGACCACATTTAAGCATGTATTTCACGGAATATGTAATTGACAGCTATGATGTGAGAAGCACAGGCAATGACGGTTACCAATACCATATATACAGATAGTTTTGACGCTTCAGCTTGTACATTCACCTGTTTTCTTTTGCCTCAGCTGTGGGTACTGGAATGTAATTATATTAACTGCATATATGCGTTGGTAGGTATCCAGGAAAACAGCGGAGAGCAACATAATGTGACAATAAACCACGGGACTAGGGTTGCAGTTTTCATTTTGACTGGTGTTATGACTCGATGTAGGCCATATCGGTCCGAAATCAAACCCGCTCAGTCGGGTCATCATCGCTACATGCCGGTACATGCGTACACATGGCACTGATGTTCCCTGTTAAGTGTATGTCACTTAATGTCTTGAAGCATGTAACATTGCATCTCTCATTGGTGTCAGGGAAAGGAAAAAAATGAGAGCAGAAGATGACAGTCATTTCACTGATACGGACGGCGGTCACAAAGATAAAGATCACCATAATCAGATAAAAATGATTCCCCGGAGGACAGTCAGGCTCATAAAGGCCCGCTATTAGTCTCATTTGATCTGGGGTCATCTGGTCAGGGACGGGATATGGTAACAGCTGTGCACCACGAGGACCCGAAAAGACAAGGCTTATGCCAATGGACAAATTTAATGAGATACTCAATGTAATAAATCGCGATAATTTTACTAGCTCTCTGCTGTCGCCAAAACTGATTTGGATTTTCTTGTGTCCATGGATGCTTTGTTGCAGCAAAATCAGCTCTCTGCTGTCGCTTTACGGTTCTTATGGTATATATATATATATATATATATATATATATATATATATATATTTACCTTCGCTAACCAGGATCGTCAATACAGGGGGAATAGGGGTTTTATCCCCGCCCCCTTTTTATAGCAAGGGGGGGGGGTATGGTCAATGTAATCATCCCCCCCCCCCTGCTGTCCGTAGAATGAAATTTATATATTGAAAATGAAATATATTAAAAATTAAAATTATAGACTTTGGTTCCATTTCTGAGATAACTATCAACTTTTATAAATCTAAACATGGTTTAGAATTATCCTAAACTGAAAACATATTACCTTATTTTTTAAAACCTATACTTAATTGTAATATATAAGAAATGTGTCACACAGACAATAAAAGGTCGTGTGTATATAAATGTATTTAATATATATGGTTGTGTGTATATGTATGTGTAGTTGTCCTAACTTTGAATACCCTACCATGCCTTCGAGTCATCCCCACGCTTGAAGATAAATTGACGCTACTGTTGCTAACCCAGTCCTTAAAACGTCAGGAGGAAATGTCCCCCTGTCCCCTTGAAATAATGCCCGATAGATATTATACTGACCTCTTTTATACAAGAGGAATATTTTCTAATATGGTATGTGTTTTCAACCATTCACAATTTTAGACATGTATCTCAGACAATGCGAACGGAGAGAGAGAGAGAGAGAGAGAGAGAGAGAGAGAGAGAGTGAGCTGCCATCATGCACCCATGGACATATTTATCATCACAGACATAACTTTTATTTCAAATATATTATCTAATACTCAGTCATCAAGATAAAACAGAAAAAAAATCAAACATCGTATTAAGGTGGAGCTGTTTTCAGTCGCAGAATGAAAATCCTCTAATGTATTATGGGAAAGGTTTAAAATATTGCACACCGGAAATCGTCTAGTTAAGTGTCAAAACCATCCGTTATAATTCATATTTATATACCAGTAGATTATTTAATTTGCGAGAGGGAATGGCACCCATAATTCTAATGACTTAATCTGGTCACACTGGGCAGAATCGGAATCTCCGTCGCCTGTTCTGGTTAAGGTTTGTGGGCATAAAATGTCACAATGTCACAGGTTACAATGTGACAACAAAGTGTCACAATGCAACGAAGAGGGCAATGATGCCCGTGCTTGTATGTTGGATAAGAATCTTTTTCAGGGCAAAGAACACAAACATGGTTGTTTTGGTGGTAAAGACTTCTCGGTATAAGTATATGAAATGTAAGCAGAAGGGGTTTACTTGAAATGTAACAAATTTTGATTTTGAAGAATCAGAAGAGGTTCGTTTTTAAGTTTAAACGACCTCTGGCGGAAGGGTCTCAGTCTAATGTTTACTATGGATTTCCTTGGAGGTCAGATATCGTTGGCACGGTTTCAGTAGGCTCTAAACCCAGTGACGTGATAATAAATCAAAGCATAATGTGGATATGATTACGAAAGCAACAGGCGGACTCTGTGCTACTGACGCCTTGCATTAAAACGACCGTTTATTCATGATGTGACGAAATGGGCCCAAAGCTGGTTCCCATTCGAATAATGTCGTTCATGATATCTCAACTCGATCATGTTAATTTCTAACGTGTCATCGGTAAAATTCGACTTTTATCTAAATATTGTTACAGTCCCTACATCATTACACTTTTTTTACACCTTTTTGCCATATATGCTTGGGTTCAAATATAAATGCATTTGAAAATATCACATATGCATTTAAATGCACAACTGAACATTTGAAGTCTGGACCTTAGATCATAAAATGCAAATATATTTACAAAAATGTACATTGTTCCTTCAGGATAATAATCACCAAAATCCTTTCATTGAGAATCTTGTAATAATATTTCAATAATTTATTCTCTTATGACTGCTTTAGCCCCAAAGTTCTTCCTTTCATGTACACCCATATCTGGATTTAAGATGGAACAATTCAAGTGCAAAAATTTCCTTTGCCTTTTCAGGCCGATCAAATGCCAGAATATGAACGAACCAGAAACATATCCTGAGACTACACATTTACCTCCCCAGGTGCTCCACTAAATAATGTGTCAGACTTTCCTCACCCCATGGCTGGATCACACGCAAGCTCTAGAACAAAGCTGGTCACTAATACCGGTAAATGACTCTTGCCTTCGGCGGGAAAAAAATTGTCACAAGGGTAATGGATCCTGAAACACGTTTTGGTGATCAAAATTACTTCCAACGTATAACGGTTGTTCATTTGGTGTTACTTTCTACAAAACGTACAAGAAAGCCATTCAAAACTTCGTATTAGAGTGGTTATTAGACAATTTAAATAACCGACCAAAATGTGAAAATAAAAACATGGCTACCTGGCGGGAGTAAAATAACCATATTGAACTTCACGTTGCCCTCCTTGTTTTCTGAGCCTGTGCATTCTTAATTTTTTTTCAGGGGAATGTACAATCCAAGTAGCGATAAAAGGGCCTAGTAGTTTATTCATTTTTATTTGACTGCTGCCGGTGACCAGTACCAATTAAACTTGGGCGGGGAATGCGCATGCTTCCGTTTAGACAATACTTGGAAAAGGAGTCCTCATTGAAAAGGACGCGAACCCACAACCTAGTGGTCACAGGTCCAGCGCCCGAACCATTAAAGGGGTCTGATCCTATATCTGACCTCTTAGATAACCCCTATGACCTTCATGAAAATGCTTATCCATAATACACTGGATGCCCGTTTGTTTATATTCACGTCTTTATAACAAGTGGGGGCACGACAAAATGGCCTCCGGTCATTTCCCAATGTTTGTGCAAAAAGAATATCAAGGGGGAAATCAGATAAACCAGACTTTTGCAAACGACAAAAGATTTTTCATGTGTACATTCTCACCTCCAACAAAGAGTGACCGGTTACAAGCCTTTCCTGTTTGTCAACATGGGGTTTTAAGAACCTTTCCGAATAGGATTTACTCACAGTTCATTGATATGTACACAGAGAAAGCCAGTACAAATAAGGCAGGTAAATAGGTGTCCCACGCGCTACCACGCTTCACTTCTCCCACTGAACTGGTCCATTGCGCATCTTATCTACACTGATGTTAATGCTGTCCTTTTAAGAGTTTACTCTTACGAAGCATGACTTCAGGGCATTGGCGATCCTGAACCCTATCCTAGGGAACTTCGGATAAATCACCCAACTTCTCTGTTCCAGAGATAATTAGACATTAGTACACATAAACAAACTGACAAGTCTATCCACCACGGGCACATCTTGTCTCAGGTTGTCTTTATTTATTACTGACAATAAAGTTAAAGTCCGATGAGTTTCAGGTTTCAAAGTGCTGCCTAGAAGCATTAATGAATGACATTACCTCTTGGACTATTTCCTCAGCGAAAATCAATTTATTTTGTTGTTTTCTGCTCACATTTAAATCATTAATGACCTTCGACTGTCTGACATAATCTAGTTTTAAAGGTATATTTATGAGATATATCACAATCCACAAACACGTGGGTTTGTTTAATATACAGATGCCTGGGTTAAATAGCTGGGTTCTTCATAAGTTATTGATGTATATAAATATAATAACATTGTGTACAAAGATGACATTAAGCCCTTTTAGGGAAAGACCTACCATGAGCTTGAAATAGAAATAAGAAATGGGGGCTTTAGAGGGGTCTAGTATTATGAAAAATGCTACTTTTTTATGTTACAAGGTTTGTACACAAATAGTGATAATAACTAATAGTAGGCGCTTTCCCTGGATGGATGGCCAAGGACAGAAGGGGGGGGGGGGAGGGGGGGAATACAACCCCCTCACACCCCATAGCAATCCTTGTAAACAAGTTATATGGACATGCACTAAAGCAGACCTTGGGAAAAACTACATACAAAAAAGGGCCAAAATGTTATCTGTTTCAATGCTGTATAATTCATAATCATTTATTTAATTATTTGTAACGTTTTTACTTCAGAACTGAGTATCGGCTAATTGGTCTACCACAGAATTTGGACACTGGCTGATATGTCCGTACAAAACAATATTCTTTAAAATACAATATTTTATATTACTATCATGCCTTGTAACAGGGACATTGAGCGTCTTGTGACGTGTTTTTAGTTCTTCTGTGTCGAGTTACATGGACATCCGGGGGAATAAGCTTGCCCCCCGGCGCCGGGAAGTCCATCATGACCTTTATGGCTTATATTTCCCGTGTAAAGAGTTTCTTTTTGTCCATTCATTATACGGAATGACCCACCACAAATTGCAAACGAAATTATTTTGTCACCTTTCCTTTCGGTAGTGCGTCTGAATGTACATATTCAAAGTCTTGCTAAATATTATGAGTGGAACAATGCTTAATTTGCATAAATCCATTATGCCCTCAGGCGCAGTTTCTGACTCGTATTAGCTGCCTTTAGCTGTCCTTTATTAGGTCCTGGTCAAATTTCCTGGACAACCACAGAATTAGGTCACCATGCCCAACATTGTTCGAGCTAAATGGTAAAAAAAAACATGATTTTGTACACCCTGAAAGCCAGCTGCTTTTGAGTGTACGAAAATGCTGAACAAATATTGTATCCTGATTTATAAAATTAAAATAATGTGCCCAATTTACACCTTTATGACAGTTAGCATGCAAAGTTTGAACGGAGTTTAAACTGAATTCTCCTAACATACACACCACAAACATTAAGACGTTCGTCAGTAAAAATAGAAATATAATGGCAAATTACTCATTTAAGTCACCAGCCGACATTTATACACAATAAACTGTTTGTGGCGCCACTTCTGTTGACCTATATAATGCAATCCAAATTGATTGCTTCAGGTCAGCTTTATTGTCATAACTAGTTAAATCTCTTGTTAACCTACAGTTATCAGGTCTGCCCATTTTTTCTTTGGTTAATACCGCCAGACTGGCTGTCCATACTGGCTGTAATTATCTTTTTTTTTTATCAGAGGGCCAGCTGCTATAACATGATGTGTACTATAATTCTTCAAACCGAAAAACTGCAATGTGATAGCTTGCAGCGAGATTCCTTATGCATATTGTTACAAAGACAAATTGTTGAGGGGAAAAATCCTGGGCCGATCCGGGAGTCGAACCCAGGTCGGTGGCGCACAAGTCCGGCGAACCAACCGCTTCGCAGTTCGGTCCGCTTTTATGTCACCCCGTAACACACCCCCTCTAAAGAGCGTTCTGCTATCAGAACAAGACTAATTATCCCAGGAGTCACACTTGGTGAACTTATTCCCTGGGCCACACAATTTACCGTCACGTAGGACGAGCCCCCACTTTGTTACGAAGACAAATTGCTAATGGGGAAAACATTGGGCCGATCCCGGATTCGAACCCAGGTCGGTGGCGCACAAGCCCGGCGAACTAACCGCTTCGCTAGCAAAGCAAGCTTCACTAACGAGACAATTCGGTCCGCTTTTATATCACCCCGTAACAATATAATACATCAAGATTTACTGGTTAACATTTCTATGATGCTAGGTATGTGTGAGAACATGTGTACTATTGAATATATTGTCCAAAAATATTTAAGTAAATTATTCTGGCCGTCGGTCCCGACAAAGAAATCGCCTTTTCTCACAATGTTACAAAATCCTTAAAATTTATAATATATCTTGGTGATCCAGATTATCTGCAACATTTAAAAGATTATTCCTTGATGAAGAAAGTGGATAAAGATTTTAGCCGGCAGTCTCAGCGAGAATAGATATCTGACCAAAACTCGAACCCACAATCTTGCGGTTAAAAGTCCGGCGTCCTTATCATTGCGCCGTCAAGCTCTATGATCCTCCCTTTTTAAGATCCTGCGTATTCATATAGCTTTTCTCGGGGAAGCATATAATCCAAATATCCATGAAAGGCCCTGGTAGGTTCTACATTGACTTCCCCCGTGACTTTAACCCATTTACTCCACTGGGGGCATTCTTTTTGTAGAAGGAAGTCTTATAATAGAACCAGATACACAGGTCGAGCACCCGAATAATTTAAGGGCCTATTCCAACATTTTATGACTATGACTATTACAGGTGCTTTTTACGAACTTTTCTAAGCAGGAATTGCACCGAGCTCATTACTATATATATATACATATATATGCAGAATAAAGATGAAATCACATGATCTCTACAAATTATAAAGGCAGGTGAATATCTTTCTTTATTACACCACGCTCCACCCCTGTCACTGTGACTGACACAGCATCTGATCTACACCTGTTTTAATTATTTCTTTTAATGAGTTTACTCTGATAAGCAGAGTTCAGGCCCATGGCGATCCTTACCCCTCTCCTAGAGATCTTCGGTTAAATCACCCAAATTCTCTTTTCTAGAAATAATAAGACATTTGTACACATAAAAAAATAACAAGTCTATCCTCCACGGGTACATCCTGTCTCAGGTTGTCTTTTTTTATTACTGACAATAAAGTGCAATGAGTTTCAGGTTTCAAAGTGCTGCCTAGAAGTATAAATGATTAACATTACCTCTCGGTTTATCTCCTCAGCGACATGCATTTTACAAGTATTGTTGTTTTTCGTTTACATTTAAAACATAAATGCTCATAAATGCTACTTTTACGACCTACCAATCAAATTCTTTTGAACGGTCAGAAAGTCAAGGGGGGGAGGGGGTTACAGAAGGGGGGGGGGCGCTGACAAGTTTCATGATAAGGACACTTTAATTTTGTCTTTTGAAAAATGTTGATATAAATTGTTAAAAACTAAAACCAGACACTCATCCAGGTAAAGCAGTCAAGGCGGGGGGGGGGGGGGGGGGGGGCAGACAGACAGATAATCAAAGAAGGGGGGAGGGGCCTGACAAGTTTCATGATGATGACACTTTAAATTGTTTATTTTAAAAGGTTGGAACAAATAATGATTATAACTAATACCTGGCAGGATGGATTACCAACGATTTTTTTTTTGGAGTGGGGGGGGGGGGAACTAGAACGACTTCCGTCGCCAGGAGAACTGAGTTTGTTAGCACTAAACTGTCCATACCACAAGTACTATATCAACCGTACATAATTGGCTATCGTTGTAGCCATATTGTGTCCCAATCATATTTTAAAAAGTATTATTATTCGTGAAGCATTATATTTTCAGGCCTTGTAAACAAAAAAATGGATATCCACTAAAGCAGAGCTCGGGGAAATAGACACAATACAAAAAGGGCCAAAATGTTACCCGTTTTCATTTTGTATAATTTATAAGCATTCATTAATTTATTAATTGTTTTTACTTTAGAAATGACTATCGGCTACGGGGTCCTCGAAGGGGTTTGGACACTGCCTGATATGTTCGTACAAAACAATGCTCTTAAAAATACAAGCATTTAGATTACTACCATGCCTTGTAACAGGGACATTAAGCGTCTTGTGATGTGTTTTGGGTTCTTCGGTGTCGAGTTACATGGACTTCCGGGGGGCATTAACTCACCCGCTGGCGCCGGGAAGTCCATCATTACCTTTATGGCTTTCTGTTCCCGTGTAAAACGTCTCTTTGGGGGTTCCGTTATCTCGTATCGCTCGCTGCAGGAACATCCCTCTGAAGTGAATTTTTGATTTACACATACCATCGGAGTAATGAGCTCATAATTAATTACTCTCATTAGGGAATTAATTATCAAGCCAATCTATTAATCATACCAATAATACGTATCTGGTTTCATATAAGTTTAGGATGGATGTATGTATGGTTTTGCCCTAACTCTTCAATTGCTATCATAGCAGAAGCATCTGTGCGCATGAGTGATTTAATTTTAAATGAAGCGAAACTGAATTGTATGATTTATAAACATAATAAATCATAAAGTTTAGGAAACGCTAAAATAATCACTCTGAATAAATCAAGATATCGGAAAAAGTTAATGTAACAATGTCAATTGGTACAGTTATAATCTACATCTGTGTGATATTTTCATTATGATTAATTTGAGTTTGGGGAGCAGTTTCTTCCCCCACAAGCCCAAGCCCGGGTCAACACTGTGGTCACTAATTAGTCAAAGGCTTTTGATTTAAGAGCACCAACAAACTAATCTATTTAATTTCATGGTGGAGCATTTGGCTTGGGACGGCTATTTGGCCATACGGGACAACGAGTTAATACGATATTGTCGTAATTAAGGATACATCAAGCGGGCTGGACATCGGCCAGCCATCAGAAAATTAAAATATAAAAGGTTGTTTCCCTGTCGGGTGGTGCCAGCGTGGCTGGACCGCACAGTCATCTTAAATGAATGTAACCTAGGAGAGCATTCATGTTTTATCCCGTGGCACTAGTGTCAACAGTTACATTGTATTTCAGGTTTATACTACCACTAATGTCCCCGCGAGCATTGTCACAGGTTTCATGTCTCTCTAAATAAAATAAAATTACTGTCAGACCGAGACTAAGAGAATCCACGTTCTGCCGTTATTTTTTAAAGTGCAGCTATATCTCACCACACATGAATTAACTAAACATGATTTATTAACTGGATTATTTTATTTATACTTTACTCTGCAAAATTAAATCGTATCCGGAAAAGGCAATAAAATAAAAGGTTTACTATAAAATAGTATAACATAACTTTAAAAATATGCAATATAATATCTTAAATATATTATAATTATTAAAAATTATAAATACGTTTCTTTTACATACTTGAATAGTGAAAACTATAAACCATGGTATAATTGATGTTTATCTATTTTTAAGGCACCCAATATCCTTTAACGAGAGGTTGTAAAACAGTTGTGAGTTACCAGTATATAATTTGTCCGATGTATTAGTTACCGCATTTAAAGCCAGCTATTCACTACCATTCCTGTAGACTGTATTTGATTTCTGGCTTACACAGCGTTGATATTATTGAACTGTAGGTAATTTTAGTTCAGAGGGACAATTATAGGGTGCATATATGCTGAAGTTGAAAGGTCACTAGTTCCGAAGCACCCTTTGACTAGTCACCGGGTGTCCTTGTTGAATGTGCATGGATTATGTTTGCGCCCCCTCACCCCACATATTATAACACTTGCTAATAAACAGCACAATACCTGTGTGCCGTCGGTTCGTCGTTTTGCCCTATAATTTATATAAAATGTTCAACGGAATTATCTTTAGTTAATAAACGTCAGATCTCGGAATATTCCCCTTAAGTTTAAGAGAAGAAGACATTCGTGTTAATCTTCCTTTTCTTGATCATGTAGTAGATGTAGTACAGCTTTCCCTGTATCACATTTTCGTCCTATACTGTTTCAAAGGTATAAAATGTATTTTCTTTGTGCGTTTTATATATTTACTTACCTATCGTTCCTATTGCTAAGTATAACATTATTCTCTATGATTTAATGACGCACAGGTCATTAGGTAGAATAGCCCCTTTATGATCAAAGAAGATTGTGAACAGTTGTGTTTGTGCATATAAATGACTGATCATTTTCTTTCAATTTCTTTAACATATTTAAGTTCAAAGAGTACCACTAGTAAACAACGTTTTATAGCAGTCAGTATAATGACTCACAAAAACCAGATATTTTCTCAATCTCTTTATTGAGTTAAGTGATAATTCAATTAATTTTCTATATAAGATTAAAGTGATATTTTAGCACAGTTAACGACTGATGCTTGGTGCTCAACTTGAAATTTGTAAAACAGACTAAATCATGCATGGTTCAAACTTGAAATTCCGAAATTTTGAAATACAAAATACATCCTGCGCAAAACTGTGGATACTGCATATTGTTTATCTAGAGAAAAATATCATATTTGTAGTGAATCGTTTTAAATTATGTACTGAGAGATCGGTACCCTAACTGTACCCGATGACGTATCCCTGGTTGTGTTGGTTGACCATTCTTCTCAGATGTCCGTTCGGGCAGGGAGTGTCCGTACACTCGGGAGGTACTCGGTTCATTCCGTCTATACAGCGGTGACTGCATGCAGCAGATAAGACCAGTAAACCCCAGAGGTAAAATCAATATGACTACGAAAGAGCCATACAAATCACTTCTGATCGGCATATAAGCAAGAAAATCTCATGAAGTATTGATACAGAATTCCTGTATCTGTGCGCGGAGAGTAAGCTAAACTGAGCGCAGATATAAAGAAAGATTTAACTTGTCTCAACGGACAAACATATTGTGACCCTATACCTAACCCAGGCTTCAGACTGTTCAGCGTTGATTAGGATGCAATTTTTATCAGTCAGTTTGCTTTTTACATCGTTAAAAAATTGTTATTCAGATTAATGGACTTTAAAGAGTATTATACCATCGGGGCTGGTGTTCCTTTAACCGGAATACTTACAAAAGCCACATGTATGTATTAAAAATAGAAGACCGGGTAATAAAGCAAACACACAAACAAACACATGTATTTATATGTGTGTATATACATAAGGGTGGACGTTTTTCGTTGATAACAACGGATGACACTGCGAACTAAGTGAGCTGATTTGTATGATCTATGGAGCTCTTTGAGGGGTCCACAGTGGCCAGGAAAGCAATCCAATTTGTGGGGAGCTTTTTCATGAAGTCCTTCTATTAGAGCTCTTTCATAAAACGGATTGACGTGAATGGAGTGAGGGCGGTTTCCTCCCCTGGTCTCCCAATAGCTGGCCAGTCACCGCCGTCTGGGAGCGGCTCGCTTTAATCATACACGGTCACAAGATGGACTAAGTTGTATCTCTATTGAACCGCGTTTGATCACAATCCGATTATTAATTTGATAACTGTCCGCAAATATGTAATAATCACAGCATACAGCAGCGTTGATATTCTAAACCACACCAGAAAAGTCATGAAATTAGATTTCTCTGGAAAATCGAATTTCTGTCGATGTCACTGAATTACTTTATCGGGAGTTTAACGCGTGCATACTGTTAACTGTCCCAGCTTTCGTTAGTTTCCGGAAATATTCCTGAAGTAATGTGTAATTTGGTGAATTCTGACGTTTTGTCCCGGCGGTTGATTAATGAGTGCTTTGACTGTGAGAGTGATAGTTTTAGCCGCCAAGTGTAGCTGTCAAGATGGGTTCATTCCCGTACGTTCTCAGGATTTTAACCTCTCAAGTTTAATTTTTGTTTGGTCGTGGGCGGCATTATGTGGGTGTCGAGTACAACTGATCCATTTAGCGGTATTAATTTTTCTTTTCATAGTTAGGGATTTTTTGTTGTATCAGACACGGTGTGTTGAGATCATTGCTTTTACATTCAGTTGGCTGAACTCTCCACGATACTCATTATAATAATTATAATATTTAAATAAAAAAAAAAAAAAATAATAATAATCATAATCACAAACATAAACGCAGATTAAACTTAGCAATCTTGCAGACAGTAATTACGAAAAGGACATCATTGCAATCGAACATGATAACGGATCTGGTCATATACCTTAAACCTGTCATGCGTGGTGTTTTAAAGGGTTGCAGGTTATGTCAGGTTCGGAAAATCCTCCCCGCAAAGACCGCTGGCAAAAGTGTTCAGCACAAGCGCGCACCCTTTCTACCAAGGAGTGAATGGGTAATGGTCGTAGGTAGGAGACAATGTAGAACAAATAACTTTCAGGCGAGTATCATGGCGCCCCTCATCGGGCTAAAGAAAGCCTTTACGAATGAACAGGCCGGAAATACCATGAAGAAAGCCAAAGAAGTGTAATCTCCCATCTAGTTCTATTTGGCGAAGCACATATTGTTACAGGTGCTCTTTTTATTGTGTGATACGGGCGTAACTCGTCTTGTGACACCCTCGCTGGGCCGTTTGTTACATTCTTAGTTTAATCCGCACTGGTTGAAATCTCGTTGTTATGCTAGCCTTGGGCTTTCTCGTCTGGTCGTGAGTCACGCAGCGATGTTCTTCTAGATGATTCCTGTAGCGCGTGTTTACTGTGTTGTGAAAGATCTTTTAGACTGTTCGAGAAGTGGAAAATCCTCGGCTTGGAGTGAAGAGTATATAAAGGATCTATGTTTTAGAGCCGAGAGAGAGAGCAGCTGAGATTTCCAGCGGACGCAGAAGCGTGTGTGTCAGTTTCTGGGACATTATCCGACGAGTGCGGCAATTATAGACTTTCTCCTGGATTTTGTGCATTTTGACTTCAGTTTACTTTCAGGATTGTTACACAAGAGCGTAATACTGGACTGTCATTCTCCGAGAGTATACATTTAAAGAAATTATCGTTGCGACGGTGGTGGTATCCAGGTACTGTGCACTTTGTGTATTTTACTGTGTGATTGTATTGATTTGTTGTTATATCGCTGTTTTACTGTATAATTGTATTGATTTAGTGTATTGTAATGTAAGGGTTGTTTTAAGAATAAATTATGGTTATTTGTTAACAAAAAACCCACTGACTTCTTTATTCATTCCCTTAGACATTTCACTCTTCATATTGTTACAGTATCTGTTTTTCTTATCTCCATTACAAAATTTGTGTACATCACGCATACGTGATCTGTTTATATTAGGTTCCGTAACAATATATCAAACAGAACTGATATAAGAAATACATGAGTGCAAGTATTTTTGTGTGAAACATAGGCATGTATAAGATATTTCAAAATCAAAGTTCGAAGGATTACACGCATATAAACAATTGTAATGATATGTGTATCCTCTCGCGCTATTAGTTCATTTTAGAGGAATGCCAAAGTGTCCCTTCAAAATCACCCCCACCACACAGACCTTTTATCTCTAGTTCATTTTATTGTAAGGATTGTTATGGTTCTGCGTGAGTGAGAAAACACAGCCCATGCGTGTCTGTTTACAGTATCAGGACCGCTAGACCTGAGGTTCGACAGTGCGCATGCGCGACAACCCCTAAAAAAAAACAAAGAACAAACATCAGTTGGAAGCTTGACTAATCAGGAGTTGTAAAGTTGTGCGGTACGGTCACCAGGTGGCGAGCCCGGTATGTTTTGATCGCATCCGGACCAAGCTTATTTCCATTTGTGTACAGAAGTCAACCAACCTTTTAACAACGAAAAAATTGACAAAAATATATACTAATATCTTAAGGAGAAAACACTATATTTTATTCAATTTAACATAACTGGTATGTGAATAGGTCCCTTTAAGTTGTTAAACACCAGAGATACAGTCTGGTTGTTGAGAATAACTTACCGTGTGTATCGTGTACCCTGACTTTGCCTTGGGCGTTATAAATTGTGTACGGCTTGTGTAAACTTCAGGCTCGTATAAACAATTACCATGGTACACTAAAAGGTGCTAAGTGTCCCGAGGTTAAACTAACCAACTGTGTAAACCTGTCAGAGTGGTGCTTTATCACACTAAATCTTACTGAGATACATTAAGTCAGAAAAAAATCGGAGTCTCCAGTAATGCTTGTTAAGTGCAGTCATTATTAAGCCTTTCATTTAACATAATTTTACATGGTTCATATATACCACCCTTGGCGCAACGGACTCATTATAATACGAATAAGTATTGCTATAAAGATACTTTGCGCATATACTTCATACCAGAATCATTGTCGATGGATATGTGTTGTCCGGTTCATAACTTAGTTTACAGATTTTCCAGGTTAACAATTTTATAGTCATGCATTCAAGTGCTTCCATCCTCATTTTCTAATGCTAGCTTAACTCTAAGAATATGTAAGTCTGCGAAATTCCAAATGAATGTCAGCGATTGGTTAGTGAGACTGCTAAATCTGGTTACCATAACACTTTTAGTTATATGAAAAATAAATATTTCAAATAAATAATCTCCAGAGAGCACACGAACCGCCCTATCATAAAAAAAATCCTAAAAAAGGGTTCTTCTCTTTCCTAGGGATTTACTAATAATATTTTCTTCAGTTTTTTTTTTATTTACAACACTGACACAAGAAAAATTACAAGAGCTGCAATCTGCCAAATAGAGACCTCCGTTAAAACGTGTAGAAACACATGTACGTTTATACAGAGGAATGGTAGAATGTTTAAACAATACTATGAGAAATTACTTTTTAGCAGAGTTTTCCCTGTGATGAAGGTTAAACCATTCCCTTGACGTTTTAGGATATTAATTCCCTGGGTCTTTGGTATAATCCTCTCTCTTCCAACATCCTGGATCCGCCCCTATTTTTTAAAATGTACATCTATTTCTAAAACTGTAGCCACTGTTGTTGGTAACTGTTACGTTTTGTTATTGTCTGTTCATAGGAAAGAGATGACAAAATCAACATATACGTAAGTGACATATGCAAGGTTTTTATCTATAGAATATAAACTGAACAAACAACAGACACCAATAGATTTTTTAATGTGTTATATATATACTATATCCGTATTCATATGGGGTAATTGATAAGATACTGTTGTATGATAAGCGGCTTTCTATACTTTCAATGCGTGGTGGTAGCCTAAACTGGTACCCCCGCGCTTTTCTGCACCCGCTTCTCTCAGCCAGTCATAGAGACGGGTACACAACGCCATCTTCAGTACTCCCAGATGCAACTACTGACATTCCGGTAGACTGGCTCCAACTTTAATATGTATATATTTGAGAAAAATAAACCTTGTGTTTGCTCGAGGAAGTTACCAAAAGTTGACTTTACATTTCATGTGACATTTATAATTAGATTAATAGACATTAATGATAAATCAATGCCACCTACAGTGGAATGTCAAATTTATTCAGCATATCGTATTATATATACATCTAGCATTATATTATTGAGCAATGACTCCCTCTTGAATATTTTAAACTAGCAGTGACAAAAGAAAGTTATCTTACAAGAACCCACCACGGGTAATCAATCAGGATCGCGTGAGCGTCCATGACAACCGGCCTTAGCGTGCATATTGAAGTTGAAACCAGTCTACCGGAAGACCAGGAGTTGCAACTGGGAGTGCTGAAGGCTGCGTTGTGCCCCCGTCTCTATGATTAACTGAGAACAGCGGGGCCATAATAGCGCAGGGTACCAGTCTCATTACAAGCAGGTATCAGTAAATTGAAGGACCAAACTCATAAGACAAACTGTACCCTAGCCTCCAGTTTGGGTATAAACCAATATCAAATTTTAAATATTTAGCCAACCAAAAATAAAACGCCTTCTTGTTAATTTATGCGAATGTTACAAATTAGCGGCTTTGCATGTGTTTTCCCTGAGAAGAATCCGGCAAATCCAGCACTGAGCATTTTTACATAGTCATTGTGCTCAACTGAATCAACCTATCATCAGACTGACCTTATCACAAGCAGGCAGCCATTTATGTGATCTGCCCAGATGAGCTGGACATAATGGCATCAATAAACATAAACTCCGCGGGATTGTGACCGCATCTCGGAGGATCTCCCAGCAATTAACGTGACCAATCAAAGTGATTGGATTTTATACATAAACCTCGCGGGAGCCAATCTCCATAGATATTTTCCTAATGTGTCTCTGCCCCGGGAATATAACGATTCAATTAAGACTGACCTTGTTCGGTTATTAATTCTACCGATGGACTTTACAAAAGCTGTGAATTATTAACTTGTCTACAGCTTAATGGGCCAATTACCGGTCATTTTTTGGTCAATATGTTATTACCTGAAATTCGACTAATTTAATATTTTGCGTATCTGTTCCTTTACAAAAGAACACTCTAGACGCCAAAATACATGAAAGATGACTTTTCTTATAAAACTATTTGCATATATATATATATATATATATATATATATATATATATATATATATATATATATAAAAGAAAACAATAAATTAAATCATTTCTTTGAAAGAATAACACTTTTTAGCATTGTTCGGTGCTATATAACACACGAATGACAGTGTACTACTTAATCTAACTGATATCTTTGATGTAATGCTTGGTCTAAATTATTTTTATGACACTTTATATGTTTGTGTGTATATGTATGGGTCTGTGTGCTGACTGGATACGTTCGAGAACTAAGGTCAGCAAATATTTTTATTCAGAGTGCATATTAAAATATCATGTAGACATACGTTTCTACCTTATACTCATGAAACACGACGTTCCCTTTTGTTATTAATTGTCCGGACTGAGGAGAGTGGTTTAATCTAGTAATTAATCTATAGCTTAGATACATGACTTTTTTTAAATAAACTAATGCGACCAAGTTCAACCTGGTCATGACATCAGTCATATTTGAATTTCTGATTTAAATGTCACTTCAAACAATATTCTTGAGATTTTTTTTCATTCAAAACATAATAAAAAAGTCTTCTCAGAAAAATAAAATATTTACTATTTACCGAGTCAGATGGCGTCAAATACCTCCTGTTCTCAATAAAATTGCTTTCATGCAAAAAGCGTCAGTATCTCATGAGTTGCTGTTTTCACATTAGCCGATATAACTCATACAATTATTAATAGGATCTAATGAAATTTTCAGGGATTTTCGGGAAAGGACCAATGAAGAATCGATTAAATTTGGGTGGGGATCCAAGAAAGTCATCAAGGAATATTCACAAATGTAATGTCTTGTATACACGAATGAACCTGGGAATATGGGCGGAATAAGTGAATGGCGGAGGCTTGCATTCGTTGGAATGCAGATTACTTGTTTATTTATTTGTTTTGTTTAATAAAATACGTGCCTTTTCAGGGATAAAGACGGAAGGAGAGTTAAAGATCACTTCCAAATACGTTATGTACGAAGGGTTATGTGTACACGGTATTACGATGAACGTTCATTTTAACTGCGTTTTGGCAAACAACAAAAATTGGCTTAATGTTGGCTCAGACCTATACTGTACTGAACGACCCCGTTACGTTAATGCGTTAAGGGGGAAGAAAAATGGATATGATAGACGGCATAGATCAAATCTTCATTAAACAGCGTGTGGATATATTTTGATATAAAATTAAGATAAGAAAGATGAAAGAAACCGGCGAGAAAGCGAAACCGCTTTATCTCTGTAACTCAGCAATTAAAAATAATGCATACAAAATGGAGCAAGGAAAATATAAAGACGCAAAACCCATGCACTGCAGATGTTTCTTTATTTAACTTCTCTAGATAATCCAGTCTTTTCAACAACGGCTGCGGCAATGAAAGCGTTCTGAGCTTTTTGCATACCTTTTTCAGCGTGAGGGTAAGTGACACCTTTTGAGCCCCTGTCAACACAGTTTAATTTTGTTTGTACAGGAAGCCCCTTCTCTGGTTCTCCAGCACTCTGGTAAACCATGCCAATCACAAAGCGCCACAAAGCGCGCTTTTCCTGTCTTTCCGAGGCTTACTGACACTTTTAGCTCGATTGATCGATTCAGCCACTAGATGACCTGTGTAGAACTCTTTATTTTACTGTGCTTGCGATTTTCAATAGGACTTCAATAACACCAACAAACAAGGCACTGTTAACATTATTGAGACTTGGAGGGACGATGCAACATGACGAATCTGCACCCGTTATCCCTACACGGGTAGTTGGGACTTTGACAAATTCCCGAACTTGGAAATTCATGGTTATAGATTTGAGCTTATTTTCTTTATTTCACCTTATTGAACCTCCTCCCCGTTATAAAGCCGGGACGATACTCCACGTAATGTGTCTTTGACCAGAAAACCAGACGCTTCTGTAATAGCCAGCATCAAGACCATGCAACTCTCACATGTAGCAGTTACATCCATTAAAAATTTATAAAACGTTTGTATCCAAGGTGCTTGTCTCTACTTCCGCCAATTTGTGTGGCGATACAGGACTGCTGGAAAAGCAGTCCCATTTATGCGACGACACTCGGCTATTGACAGTTGAGTACCATTCGTGTGGTGACATATATAGCTGTAGACAGTTTAGAACCATTCGTTTGGTGTGACACAGCTGTAGAAAGGTCAGTGCTGTTCGTGTGGTGACACAGCTGAAGACATTTCAGTCCTATTCTTTTGGTGTAACACAGCTGTACACAGATCAGTCCTATTCGTGTGGTGAAATAGCTGTAGACAGTTCAGTGCTATTCTTGTGGTGACACAGCTGTAGATAGTTCAGTCCTTTTCGTTTGATGACACAGCTGTAGACAAATCAGTCCTATTTGTTATGTGACACAGTTGTAGACAGTGCAGTTCTATTCTTTTGTTGAAACAACTGTTCTAAGATCAATCCTTTTCTTGTGGCGACACAGCTGTAGACAGATCAGTCCTATTTATTTTTGTGACACAGGTGTAGACAGTTCAGTCCTATTTTTGTTGACTTAGCTGTACACAGATCAGTCCAATTCGTGTGGAGACACAGCTGTAGACAGTTCAGTCCTATTCTTTTGGTGACACAGCCTCTGGGTTGTTCAGTTCTGTTCTTGTGGTGACACAGCTGTACACGGATCAGTCCTAATCGTGTTGGGACACAGATGTAGACAGTTCAGTCCTATTCTTTTGGTGACACAGCTGTAGGCTTATCAGTTCTATTCTTGTGGTGACACAACTGTACGCAGATAAGTCCTATTCAAGTGGTGACACAGCTGTAGACAGTTAAGGTCTATTCTTGTGGTGACACAGCTGTACACATGTCAGTCCTATTCGTGTGGTGACACAGCTGTAGGCAGTTCAGTTCCATTTTTCGTTGAGTTAGCTGTACACAGATCAGTCCTATTCGTGTGGTGACACAGCTGTAAACAGTTCAGTCCTATTCGTGTGGTGACACAGCTGTAGACAGATCAGTCCTATTTTCTTGTTGACTTAGCTGTACACAGATCAGTCCAATTCGTGTGGTGACACCGCTGTAAACAGTTCAGTCCTATTCGTGTGGTGACACAGCTGTAGACAGATCAGTCCTATTTTTTGTTGTTGACACAGCTGTAGACAGATCAGTCCTATTCGTTTGGTGACACAGCTGTAGACGCTTCAGTTCTATTCTTGTGGTGACAAAGCTGTACACAGTTCAGTCCTATTCTTGTGATGACACAACTGTAGACAGATCAGTCCTGTTCGTGTGGTGACATAGCTATACAAAATTCAGTACCATTCATATGGTAACACATGTTTATGTACGCCTAGCTGCAGACTGTTCAATACTATCCGTCTGACGACACAGCTGTGGACAGTCCAGTAGAATTCGTAGTCTATCCTTAAACAACAGAAGGCATATGTTTCTCTATCAATTGTTAACCTGTAATCATCAGTTTAAATCCAGTACTGGTATCCTATTGAAGTTTAAGCTGAAGATAGTTCAGTCCTTTTCGTTTGATGACACAGCTGTAGACAAATCAGTCCTATTTGTTATGTGACACAGTTGTAGACAGTGCAGTTCTATTCTTTTGTTGAAACAACTGTTCTAAGATCAATCCTTTTCTTGTGGCGACACAGCTGTAGACAGATCAGTCCTATTTATTTTTGTGACACAGGTGTAGACAGTTCAGTCCTATTTTTGTTGACTTAGCTGTACACAGATCAGTCCAATTCGTGTGGAGACACAGCTGTAGACAGTTCAGTCCTATTCTTTTGGTGACACAGCCTCTGGGTTGTTCAGTTCTGTTCTTGTGGTGACACAGCTGTACACGGATCAGTCCTAATCGTGTTGGGACACAGATGTAGACAGTTCTTTTTTTGGTGACACAGCTGTAGGCTTATCAGTTCTATTCTTGTGGTGACACAACTGTACGCAGATAAGTCCTATTCAAGTGGTGACACAGCTGTAGACAGTTAAGGTCTATTCTTGTGGTGACACAGCTGTACACATGTCAGTCCTATTCGTGAGGTGACACAGCTGTAGGCAGTTCAGTTCCATTTTTCGTTGAGTTAGCTGTACACAGATCAGTCCTATTCGTGTGGTGACACAGCTGTAAACAGTTTAGTCCTATTCGTGTGGTGACACAGCTGTAGACAGATCAGTCCTATTTTCTTGTTGACTTAGCTGTACACAGATCAGTCCAATTCGTGTGGTGACACAGCTGTAAACAGTTCAGTCCTATTCGTGTGGTGACACAGCTGTAGACAGATCAGTCCTATTTTTTGTTGTTGACACAGCTGTAGACAGATCAGTCCTATTCGTTTGGTGACACAGCTGTAGACGCTTCAGTTCTATTCTTGTGGTGACAAAGCTGTACACAGTTCAGTCCTATTCTTGTGATGACACAACTGTAGACAGATCAGTCCTGTTCGTGTGGTGACATAGCTATACAAAATTCAGTACCATTCATATGGTAACACATGTTTATGTACGCCTAGCTGCAGACTGTTCAATACTATCCGTCTGACGACACAGCTGTGGACAGTCCAGTAGAATTCGTAGTCTATCCTTAAACAACAGAAGGCATATGTTTCTCTATCAATTGTTAACCTGTAATCATCAGTTTAAATCCAGTACTGGTATCCTATTGAAGTTTAAGCTGAAGTTTCAGCTGCGTTATTACATATATCCCATAATTTCAAATAAATTGATACGATAAATGACAACTTGTTTACCAGTGAAAAAACATTCTGTTTTTATTATAATATCGCGGCAAGATAATTGGGTATCTTGCATCGGTTTCGGGAATACTGGGTTCTAAATAAATATGTATACAGTACATTGTATGTCTGAAAGACCTCGGCAATACCAGTGTGGATAAGTTGGCGTGTGATGTCATCTATATGGAGGAAGATACAACAGTGAACGCCAAGGTCGCGATACATCGGGTGTATATATGTGGAGGACTTTATGGGGCTCCTGGGGGCCTTAAATTCCTCATCTCTCCCTGTAGATGTACACCGGAGCATATTTAAAAGGCAGGGGATCCGGACCAACTCTTTAACATCTTCTGGGCTTGCTACTGCATGAATATAAAGGCTGAAAATTCTAGTCTTATATCAAGGTTCCTGCCGAGGCGCGCTCATATTCGCCCACCAGTAACCTCACATTCAATGACAGCATGTCTAAAGATTATTCATGAAGAGTTATTTGAACACAAGAAGAGTATTTATAATACTAACACCACTTTGTAACCCCTCATGCTAAACAACACCAAAATGTATTAATGGTTTACATACTGGTAAAAAGATTTAATCTCACATAGTTTGCTGCACTACTACCTAGAAATATTTGTACTCATGCAATTAAAAGGACGATACGGAAGTAATGGAATTACATTTTCCTTTGCTGTTGAAAGGCACAGAACAGAATTTTACATACACTTACACATTAAATCAAGGCATGTTGGCCGATGTTCTATAATAAAATATTGTACAAAACATAAATTCTTTTCGCAACAAACTTCGACCTGGTATTCAACTGAAATGCTAATACATAAATGTCTCTTTAAATCATACTTTGCCTTTTACAAACACAAATTGTTTCATTTTTTCATCCTTTAATGTGATAATAAAATTTGACTCTCTGTTAACTTGGTGATAGAAAACACGGCAGAAGATGGCCGAGTTCAAAGCAGCTTCAGAGTAAAAAGGCAAAACGGGGTGAAACCAAGTACTCAGAGGATTATGTAGATGCATGTTGCTTGGTACTCGGGGGGAACAAAGAACAAGTAAAATCAAGTGAAGGGACGATCTCATATTCGACTCCTATGGCATACTAATATAGCGCCCAACCAATAGTGTAACCTCCGACTTTAAATGCATCCCGTAAGCTCCCCCCCCCCCCCCCCCCCCCCCGAGTATTCTAACCTCACTTACCTCAGGTCCCAGGTTAATTATCCAAGGAGTCACATATTGGTGAACTAGGTAAGGGTTATTAAGCTAAACCACCTTTCTCTGCCACACAGTCGGTTCAATTTTGCATTATACAAAAGTTTCCCAGCAAAACCACCCCAACACAATCTCAGTTTCTCGCATACGGCTGTTTAACACCATGTTAAGGGTCTTGCATTGGTCTGTGCCATAAAAAGGCATCCTGACCGGAAGTCCGATCGTGAGTCGAAACATGTGATGTTTCAGCCAGAGGGAATTTTTATTACATTTTTTGGACCAAGTCAGTCAGGGCATCATATGATTGGTAGGTGTTTTGAATCAGCCATGCACAGTGTCCCACGCGCTATGTTTATGTTGACACCTGAGATCGCGCCCGGTCCACTGTTTTAACACTCGTTTACTGGAGTAAGAAAACGGTTTCAGGGCAATATTTTTGCAGGTATAAATCTATTTTAAAGGGAAGAATTAAGCTATTTGTGTTGTTAATTCAACATGCTTTATAAGTGATTGGGCCCTTTAAGGTAAATTAATAATTAACACTACAGAAACTATCAATGATTCTGAGGTCCGTTTGAGCTAGCACAATATTGCAGGTATAGTCGTCTCAACCTGGGAGAGCCAATCCTGTTTAATACCCATTGGAACGCCCCCCCCCCCCCGTTCCATCGGCGAGAACAGCAGTGCTATTAACATAGATTGAAAGCTCAATCCCCTGACGGCAAGACCATCCCCGTGCCCGATACCAGAAAACAAGGCTACTTGATAATCTCCACATATATATATATATATAAAGAGTCTGTGTGATAGTCCAGCACAGGCCGACAGCTACCACGGTCGGCTTCCACCCACAACTCCCAGCGTGCCGGATCAGCAGTGAGACAGTAACCATGCTCTCCACTACCAAGACCCAAGGGAGGATACAGGAGTAGAGAATAGTGAGAAAAAAGGAGGGGGGGGGGGGCGGGGTTGGGGGGGGGGGGAGGGATGTAAGGGAGGCTGTTTGCCCCTTCAATAGTGTAGATAAACATTTGGAAAGGTTGCAAGGGTGTGGTAGTTCAAAATGCATAATGGGTGCGAAATCTCTGTTTCTTTTTCGGTTTACACGCGTATTGTTCTATTTTCCAATTTGTCGAAAAAAGGGGCGCGCTCCCCCAAATCTACCTCAAAGACTGGTACCGATGAAGACCATTAAAGATGAATGGGACGCAGTTGCATCCGTTTATATTACATAACAATGAAATAGATAGCCATGAGTACCAAAGTTTTTTTTACCTCGGTCGAGTCTCCTTTGGTAAATACATCTCGGCTGTTTTCAGGAAAGTCGTGCAAGACGTGCGGAAGAAATTTATGCCTCTCAGAAAATGTTATATTTCTTCACCGTATCTCCAATAAGACTAGGCATGGTAAATATACCAAGAAAAATAAGGAGAGTCTATGGCTTAAAAGAATGATCCCCATAAAATATCGTATATAAGAAAACCTAGACTGCAAGGTTGTATTTTATTTTATATTCAGACACGTTTACTGTATTTTGACTCAGTGGGCCTCCTGTATGACTCTTCGAGAATAGCTTAAATTATCTGAATCTTTCAATATATGCATGTTATAATGTACGGTGGCTGATTTAGGACACAGAAAAAAAAATATTTATCTCGAGATCTCGAGATAACTCTTGACATAAAATTTCGCAAAAGAAAAATTAAGGAAGCAAATAAATATATCTCGCAAAAAAAAAATTAGGAAGCAAAAAAAATATATATATGCAAAAAAATTAGGAAGCAAAAAAATATAAATCTTGCAAAAAATAAAGATTTTAGGAAGCAATATATATATATATATATATATATATATCGAGATTTCATCATTTTCCTTCGGCAAAATGCTCTGCTTTGGTCTTAAAGTCACTATTCACCTGCCTTATTTATAGAATTTTTGTGATACCGGCTAAATCTGCATATACATATTGAAGAAGTGAAGGTAATCCTTGCTGGTAATGGTTCTTATAACGCCACCTTATCGAATAAATATTTTATCTACAGGCTACTTGTTCACAAGGTACTAGAGCCAGTGTTACTGCACAGATAAAAACATGTAACCGAGTCATAGAAAGTTCCCTACTTGACGTTCGTTAGAGCATGTGAAGCAATGCAATATTTGTCATTTACAGAACTCTGTACTCTCTGAACTGAAGCCAGATGTTTCTGCCGGAAGTCTTTCTATTACGGTCCGTGGCCAATTTTGCACCCCCCCCCCCCCCCACACACACACACACACCCCGACCCATGTTATAAACACGTGGATATAGACAAAGACACCGCTTTTACCCCATGGGATTGGCTCATTTTTATGAAAGGTTTAATAGATTATGTTAATTTGACTGACGTCAGATATAAATGTCGGTCCCTTTAACTGTGTTTTGCTTTCGTCAATTAAGCATCGAATGGTTCTTACAACGCCCACGTATTTTTTTTTCATTGAATTTTTTTTTTCTGCAGCATTTTTTTTGGTGAAAGTGTATGTCGAGATCTCGAGATGTTAAGAAATATTTTTCTTTTGTGTCCTAAATCAGCCACCGTAATAATAACATTCTGGAAGTCTCGGAATGTTTTTAGTTCTGAAAGAGTTATGTTAATTTGACAGACGTCAGATATAAATGTCGGTCCCTTTAACTGTGTTTTTCTTTCGTCAATTAAGCATCGAATGGTTCTTACAACGCCCACGTGGACTTATTTATTTTTTATTTCATTAAATTTTTTTTCTGCAGCAAATTTTTTTTTGTGAAAGTGTATGTCGAGATCTCGAGATGTTAAGTCGAGATCTCGAGATACTATCTCGAGATCTGGAGATAAATATTTTTCTTTTGTGTCCTAAATTAGCCACCGTAATAATAACATTCTGGAATTCTCGGAATGTTTTTAGTTCTGGAAGAGTTATTTTTTTTTATTTTCGTATGTTTATTACATTTTGCGTTATGTAAACTTGTTATGCGTATTTTTTATTCCGCCGTTGGTTGGTTAGTATTCTATTCAGTTTGTCCGTAAGCAACTTTAATCTAAAACTTTTTTTTATCTAATTTTTGTGGAGGTAAACGTCTCCTTATTTTTAAATGCTAACTTACCTTTACAAATTATACGACAAATGCTTAAATCCTTTCAGTTTAGGACGAGTTGATCTTGCGGTAACAGGTGCTTCCTTTCATTTCATTTGATGCTGTTAACTAGGCCTGGTTATTACTGAAGCTGATTCCCCCATGCTGGATCATACCATCGAGGAAAGAACCACTCGTTTGTTAGTGAAACACGGCTGTGGGGCTCAGCCTTCCGGGGGGGGGGGACTGGATCTATACAATCCTTAGCTGGGATTCGAACTCACGATCTACCCCTAGACCTAAAGGCCGATATCTTAAAGTCAAGTTAAGAGATACATGATGACATATTGTGGAGGGTTATGGTAACATCTGGGGAACAATCCTAAATTTCGAAAATAGCCTGAAACACCATGGTAATTTTGGTAAGGACTCTTTACCATTGCGAGACAACTTGTAAAACCCTGGGCTGAGGGCGAGACCCTTCTTACTTTTTATTAAGGACCACCTCTGATCCGGCGGGTTGAGAAGACCGGCGATGGAACCATAGAATTGGCGAATGGTGTTACACGTCTGTCGGCTTGCAAATAGTCCCTGTGCTTACATACACTAAAATTTGATTAAACCCCTATAATATTCCGGGTGTAGTGATCCAGAAGATCTGATCGAAAATAGTTTTTAACACATTGGCCTATACTAAGTCCCAATATATCAGTAATCTGTACTTCCATATACTAAATATCTCATAGACATTGCGAAACCATTTATCTATTGGGTGAACCTAGTCATTAAGTTTCCCAGGATCTCAGGTACAGGATGTATATGGAGAGTATAAGTAAATACCTCGAAATATGTTTACACGTGATGGGATAAACTAAATCGCAGAGGTCAGACAGTCAGGTGACGGGAGTCACAAGGGTAAACCTAAAAGAATCGTCTCAACAAGGCTACACTGGGGCTTATTGCAGAGCGCCAGACTTGAGTAAACGTGCACATATGGCCATAGACGCCTCGTGTCGGGGCTAATTGGGCTCCTGCAGAACTTATCAGTGCTCATTCAGGGCTGGCCACAATCATGGGCAGAATATTATTAGTTATTCTACAAGTCATGCCGGAAACAGTAAAGCGGTTTTATATTACAACTGTTCATTATCCTGTCTGCCCCCGTCCACCACGCAGATTTACAAAACATTAATACTGTACTTGTTACCCCCATCGGTGTATGGGATAATTACCTGATCTGCTCTTGATTTAGTATACACCGTTACGGTTATGTAGTTAGATAAGCTTGTGTCTTCAGCCGGTCTGCAGGTTTCGATCAATAGGTTTGAGACCCAGGTACAGTACCCCCTCCCTTGATCACACACAGGATCTAAGAGTTTAGCGGATGTTAGGAATAGATAACAAAAAAAGTAAGGATTCATGCGAAACAACGATATAAATAATGCAAATTGATATACATTGTGGAAAAACAGTCAAATATTACAACTTTAAAGTCAGATATTCACCTTTCTTATGTGTTAAATGTATGTGATTATTAGCTGATTTTGCGTACATATTTTAATGCAAAGAAGTAGTCTCTATTAAGAAAAGTTCTTTCACGCCTCTCTGGCGGATGCACGAGTTTATTTATTGTTACGAAGACGAATTGTTTAGAGGAAAAATCCCGGGCCGATCCAGAATTCGAACCCATAACGGTGGCGCACAAGTCCGACGTACCAACCGCTTCGCTAGAAAGGCAAGCTTCACTAGCGAGACAGTTCGGTCCGCTTTTATGTCACCCCGTAACATAATGTACATAATGTTAGTAATCACCATACATGCGCTAAAGTTGACAAGAAGAAAAAGCAGTCAACTTAAGGTGGTTGGTTGCATATGTGTGACGGTTGAAATGTCACTAATTACATGTCACTGGCGGGCAACGCATGTTATGAACACATGATTAGAACGAATAGCCTACTTTTGTGAAAGGTTCAAGGGGTTATCTTTTGTTAGATGACGTCATACACCAGACTATGCCTCTTTGACACTGTATTTTTTACAACCTTTCTTCTCTTTCGAATTTATGACACTCTTAATTACTTTCAACTCAGTCGTTAAGCTATTTTGTTGCAGCCAAGGCTACCCTTAAATTTAATCCTCATTGTAAAATAATCTGTTTAAAAGAATAAATACTCTTTAACTTTACTGATATAAATATAACGGTGATAGTATACGAATAAACTACACGAAGCCTAACTTTGTAATTGAAATAAATATGCAATCTAAAGTACCAGCAGAATATCCATAATTTCGACATGCGACCTGAGACATACGATATTTAGTGTGTATACAAAATAAGAGTTTTTGAAAATGGGAGAACTAAATCTGTCAGTGTTAGATAAGGGCACGTGGATGCGACACGAACGTACTCCGAAGGCAGAATCCAGGCAGAACTAACTGCGGAAAGAGTTTGGTGGATGTGTATCGGCAAAAGTTTATTGAGGAATATATCACACGCAAATCCACAACTTATCGTAGGATTAAAAAAGGCATTTTTCGATAAAAACACTAGATGCTATATAGGGAAGGATTTAATTTGTTCTTGCTGCAAAGCATATCATCTTAAAGAGTGATGCGTGGTTAGTATACCACCACATCAACTAATTTAGATTCATGAAGACAATGGGGTGGTAGTTTAAGTTATATATTTCCCATCAGTTTTAAGAAATAAAGATGTCGATTGATTGTCTCGACAATCAACGATACTGTAATTCCTTGCATGTAACCAATAAAAATCACCACACGTTTATTTATAGCTAGATTTTGTTACAGGTGCACTTTTTAAAGTGTGACACGGGCGTAACTCGTGTTGTAGCGCCCGTGTCTGGCCGCGTATTGCATTCTCAGTTTAATCCGTACTGGTTGAAGTCTCGTTGTCATGCTAGCTTTGGGCTTTCTCGCTTGGGCGAGCTCACATGTGAACCCTAATATGTAGAGGCACAGCGATGTTTTTCTAGATGATTCATGTAACGCGAGTTTACTGTGTGTTGTGTTGGATTCTTTAGACTGTTCGAGAAGTGGAAAATTCTCGGCTTGGGGTGAGAAGTTATAAATAGGGGGCTGTGTTTTAAACCGAGAGAGGGGAGAGAATATTCCAGCGGACACAGACGCGTGTATGTCAGTTTGTGGGACCTGTCCGATTATACAGTAATTTCAGGGATTCTACTATTACTAACTCTATACAATTTAATGCTGCCTGCCTGAAGTTTACTTTCTGGATTGTTACAAGAGCTTTACATTGGACTGTTGTTCTGCGAGAGGACTTGTGTGGACTTTTCATCCGGCTTATACATTTAAAAGGACTTATCGCTGTGACGGTCGTGGTATCCAGGTACAGTGCACTTTGTTTATTTTATTGTGTGATTGTATTGATTTGTTGTTATACCGCTGTTATACTGTTTAATTGTATTGATTTAGTGTATTGTACTGTTAGGGTTGTTTTAAGAATAAATTAAAGTTATTTGTTGACAAAAATCCACTGACTTCTTTATTCATTCCCCTAGACATTTCACGCCGCCTAGTGTTACAGAATCTGATTTTTTTTTATCTCCTATACGTGATGTGTTGATATAAGGTTCCGTAACAACTTGCATTTGCAAATGCATATTAACATTTTTTTATATTTATATAGAATTTTTATAAAAATAATAAAATAATAAACTTTATTAAAGTCATATAATACAATTAAAAGTCCTTATCACGACTTCACAAGTACGTTAATATTTCTAAAAATGTCCGGGAAAGTGATGTGTGCGTAATGTTGATTTATTAGTATATATAAGTAACCTATTAGGTAGTACTTTGTAATTTATAATCTTATGTAGTTGGAATGCTATGCCTGGTTCAAGTACTGAGGAAAATATACCTAGTCAAGACATTTCGGATAATAAATGCTTATACCTAGAATCATATATGGATATAAAGTGCTTGCTTTTATAAAGTTACATATTTACACAAGTATCGAAAGAGAGAATGTTTCAATTTCACATGATATAAATTTAATATATGCATTGGAACCTCGTGGCCTGAGAGTGTGCCTGCGATACAGTATATATCTCCAGTCAGGAGATGTTTCCTGGAACAGCACATCATGCAACTCGAGGACTGTGACATTCAATGCAGTACGGGTGAAATATAGATCGTTCTCTACCAAGTAGTTAAGCGAACTGAATAACAGACACCAGTCCAGCGAGGATGATTCTGGTTTCCGATTCGTCGGCCTCCAGGGGGTAACCCAGACCCTTAAACCTACTTTACCCCATCAGAGACTAATACGACACACCTGTATGCGGGGGAGGATTTCTGCTCGTAAGCGGTGGGAAAACAGGCTTTATCTTATCAGCTTAATCTGATCCATGCTAAGAAAGATTTATGTTTCTCTTTCCCTTTGGCGCATACGCAGCAAAGGAACCTACTTGAACATGATGATAAAACATTTTATATATTTTGTGTTATACAGGATTTAATGAGTCAGATTGGCAAAAACGCTGACTGTGTATTATGAACATACATTCTTTTATCTGAGATAAATACACAAGAATATCACTGTGTAGGCGTTTTTTTTGTCAATCTGAACCATTAAATATTGATAATATTTATAATTTATCTCTTTGTTGTAAAAAAACATACATGTTTATCGGAGGTAAATACACCAGAATATCCCAAAGCAATCCTTTAAACGGACAATTTTGTTTTTTATTAAATGTAGATATTTCGTTCTCGAATAATTAAATTTGTGACAGAAATGCTAAATTTATTTAAATTGATTATTATCTATAGCAATTATATAGGACATCAATTTATTAATGATTTCTACTATATAAATACATCGAATATCGCTTATTCGGGCACAGCAAAGGAAAGTGTCACCAAAGGATTAATGACGCCCCATATATGCGGTAAGGCCCACGCATCTTCTCCTTCATGAGTGTGCAACAGATCATCAGGAAATAATAATCAATATTACCCGATTAATTAATGAAAATAAAAATAACAGTAAAGGTGTGCTGAATTAATGAAAAATCGTCTCTCTCTGACAGATATGTACATTTGTAAATTATACATAGTGAAAACTCAAAATTACGAGCACCAACGGGACCTCGATAAAGCGAGGATATAAGCGAGGACTAATTCAAAGAGCAAAAAAGAATATGGACTGTGATAAACTGGTGGTGGCTTTATTCAGGTGATCGTTAAGGGAGGTTTTACTGTACTCGTTAGTGAAGCGAAGCGGAGCTCAGGTTCAGAAATCTTAAGTACGATTTCTACGTTTGATTTACTCGAATTAAAAAGATCACTGTCATCCATTATTTTCATATATTCGAAATCTCCACATCTGATTTTCGGATAAGCACTTTTTGTGGTACTGTGTCTGGTTTAGGCCCACGCGCCATCTTATTTATTAGTGTGCCACTAGCTCTACTTCCGGAAATAGTCATCAGTCCTTTCTGAACAGATAACAGTAAAGGTGTGCGAAACTAATAAAGAACTATTTATGTTTGTCATGGATATCTGATCAAACCATATGTAATATGCAACAGCAAAATATTGGCTTTTCTGTAATGAAGCATCGCTTAAGCTGTTTGATTGCTCACATAATACGCACACACAAACATACGTACATAACTCTGCCATTACCGAGCCATTACCGTACTGACACGGGCTGTAAACTCTGTTTTATTAACTGCTGCAATCGAACAAGCTGGCTTTATTGAAGAAAGAAAGCCAGAATAAGCTGTGGATGCTGCCACAGTAGAGCTAGCAGCCAAGAGCATCAGTCAGGCCCGTCTCGATCCTGGACCTGCGTAATTAAACTTGCAACAAAACAGAAGTCAACAAGAGCGGCCTATCAGGTGCAACCAGCCCCATTTAATGGTTTATGTCGTGTGCGCATGCGCTGGATTGAGACGTTTACACTTCATATGAATTTACAAGGACTAACTATTAGACGGCCGTTTGATTACTTCGCAGTAACGGCTACTTTTCTATCCAAAATCCATGTTGGCCGCATCGGATTTAATCTTGTAGACTATAGAAGACGCCATGATAATTGATTCGTTCGGTAAATGCGACACATTAATAATCGGGGCATTAATCAGCAATGTTCAACAAGTATCACCTATCCATACACAGACAGCAATGGTATATCTGCCGTGAAAATCTACCTAGGATATACACTGATATGCGTCATAGCACGGAGAAATAGCCTGGCAACGGGCGGTTGAATTATCTGATACGACACTGTCAGGTAAGTTTTTTGTTTAATATGCCCCTTTTGTATCACTGCCTCGATGATGTAATAGCTCAACTATGCCGTAGAGATGTATGTAATTGTTTGAGTATAGAATATTGTCTATATTATACAGCAATAGCGCTGTACACCTGGTAGGGGGAAATAATAAATTGGACTAGATATTACAGTACAGCCAGATACGTCTGACGGTCAAATGGCTGTATTTCACGAGAAAATATACACTGATGCGAATAAATAAAATTTGATATTATTAATGTATTTTTTAAATATGTTTATGCCACATACGACCATATTTACAAATGATTTATTTTTTCTGCTGTTGTCCCCATCAAACCGACAAAACCTATAATATAATTATACATATAAATAATTAATAATATACATACATACATAAAGACATTTATGGGATGAGTTGAAAAAAAGCATGTTCTTGTGATAAAAAGTCAAGTGTTTTAAGGCCCCTTTTAGTGGATTATAACATGCATTTTATTATTATTATTATTATTATTATTATTATTATTATTATTATTATTATTAATTTATATACTTGTACTGTCAGTGTGTTTGTTTCTGTATATTATTCACTTTACAATATTGGTTGTATAATAACTGACATCAGCCAAATCTCTTCATCATAGAGAAGCACACAGGTATATTTACAGAACAAGTATTTATTAAGAGCAGACTTCTCTGAGCTGCGCCACAGGCAGATAACACGAAATCCTGGGGGAACAAGCTCTGTCCAACCGTTTAACCTTTTCACGGAAGATGAAGTTTTTTGTCGCAGCTACTCCGGCACGTCTCTGTCTGAGTCACAGCGGGGGCCTCTCATCTGTGGGGCGAAGGTCATGGACCCACAATCCTGTCCAAGCTTTTCAGGTTAAGAAGGAAAAAGCCAGTAAGGAGGATCTTTGAAGGCAGGTGTCGGCCAAATATATCCGCCATCTTTCGCGATTCATCTTCCGCTGCTCATCATGGACGCTGTAAAAAAGTTAATTCACTCTAGCTCCAACTTTCCCAATTCGCCACTTGGAGTCTGAGTGTGTTTAGCGGGTCTTCCCCATCAATGCGGTCTATATGAATCCCCTCTCTCTCTCCGCTATCGGTATTAACGTCACCTTTCTGCACTTCATCAAAGCGCTTGAGACCTTTGCCGCGGACCTAACAGAAAAGCTTCTAAGCCAGACGTCTATACATTCCCAAACGGATGAGATTTTTTCATCTTTACGAAAAAAGTGTTTGAACAATGGAAAGTATTAGCTAAACCAACTGTCCAGTGTTCATATTGTCAATAATCTTCATTGAACCATTAGGGATATCAATATTACAGCAAATGTTCAATATATAGTTACGTCATGTACATAAAACATTTATAAACATGAAATCGCTGAGACTACATCAATAGACGTTTAACCCACCTCACATTGGAGTCAAACAGACCAGAGAGTCTTAATATATTTTCTACGGAATTCTTTCCAGTTGTCAGGGGTCTGCCGTAAAAAACATGAAATTTCCATAACTGCAGTGCCTGGTATTTAGTTGAAATCAAACGTTAATTTATGAGGTGCAGTATTTTATAATAGTGTTTCATTGGTCATTTATATCTTCAACTTTGGCACATTCACCAACGGTAACAAATTATGTCGAATTTTGAGAAGGCTTGTTTCTATATAATATGGATCGGGTCTTCGGGTATTAAGTTTTTGTTATTGACTCTGTGTGCAATATTTTCTTATGCATTAGCCACAACAACGGCTGGTCCGCTATGGTCACTTATTGTTTGTACAGGTAACATGAAGTTGAACATTTATCTGTATTTTAGTGCAATAGATCAAAGTAAAATAAACTATATCCGATCAAATTTGAATAGGATTCGCTCAGTACCAGATCTGTAATACAGTCGACCTGTGGATTATTCTTGCCTCGAAACGCATTGGGATTTATCAAATGTCCTGTCTGGATTACAAATGACAGCACACACTTTAGGAACTATTTGAAATCGGTCCGTATGCAACCACGTAGCATAAATCAATCACTCTAAAGGCCTACAACGTGGCTGTCTGCGATGAGTGGGCCCAATAATGCAAAAGACACGCCGAGAGAAGAATTAGTGTGCAGCCTCTGAACTCTCGTGATCCGTAATTGCCCGCCTATGTTTCCTAATTATACAAATTAAGAGAGATAATCACCTACCTGTTGGTCTTAATAAACTTGCCGGTCTCACGACTTCTCCCGTTGACATGGGTGCCGTGTGTTTCGGTACATTCAACAGCAATAAACTACTTCCTACACATTGTACTATTTACCCTTTAAACGATATTAAACAATTATTTTCTACCGAAAGTATGGTCACTTGCACAAATCCGATATCGTTAAATAAATTATCAGGAATAAACAAGTATAGTTAACGGGTCCAATTTATCCATAGACATAACGCGAGCAAACCCACGGAATGCTAAAACAATCAAACAGATTGTTTTATAACAGTAGTGTCTCGTTATTCGGTAACCTATTCAATCGGGAAATTGTCCGTCATGAATGTCGAAGTCTCCTTGTTTTGTCTACTTAATTTTTTTCTTGGTATTTATGTAGCTTTGTTATTTTAATTTGACCATCCGTAAAATATTTGCGTCATATTGACCTTCTGACATTACGACCAGATTACTGGCCTGCCAGAGTGTCTTTACGTCTAGGTCTGGGGAACGCATTATAAGGCCCCATGAGGATCCAAATATTTTCGTCATTTTTTACAACACCTCATGGCTTACAGATACAGGTACAGATAAAGACCCGTTACCATAGTGACGGGGTGTCAGTTTGGGTTGTGAGTTCACATGTATTCTCTTGTGTTGAATAATCACCCGTAGCATAATGTTGGATTATGGGTGGTTTTACCACAATATGAATGCAACATGATGGAAACCACTGGGATGTACTTGTATCCCGACTGAAATAGGCTTACCAGCCCGATAATCATTGCCTACTGAGTCGGGTAAGCACGGCTAATAATATATCAGACATTGACTCACCCGCTCTAATTAAAGGATTAACTGTTATGAAATCTATGGTACATTAATGAGCATTCCGGCTTTATTTAACTTTGTTTGTCACTAGTTTTCAGGTGAATATACCGATCGCCTATCGTCATTAATTGCAAATGCCTTGGCGAGTGAATGAGGGTATACTGTATTTTGTCTCCATCGCCAGGGGCTTGTGGCTGGCGCTTCAGTGCCTGATCGGTTTAAATTGTCGGTCCCTGGACATTCACTAGTGATGATAATCTCAGAGTATAATCCAGGCTTTCATACATTAAATTATTCAAAACAATGTAGCACTACTTGTTTCAGCATAATATATGGGCATTATATTTGATTTCTCTTGAGGTCGCGGTTGCAGGTATCTGATTCATGTATTCTAGTATGTTCATGTACCGATATTGTACATCGATGCAGCACAAACCCTGAAAGACAGGACAGCATTTCCCGGGGTAGAATTTGTGACGTTTAGAACCCGATCAAGTGTCATGAAGAATACAACTTCACATTTGAGTGATTTACATTTCATGATGAAATCATGTACTCCCTCCAAAAATAGTTACATTTTTTTTCAGCAACTGATCATTTAAGCTCTGTGATATTCTAGTAAATTGTATTCAAAACACGTTTATGTCGGGACTTATGATTATATTTTACATCAGGTGCCAATGGCACTATTATTAATCGTTAAGTGGGCAGTCCCTTCCGGATTGACGCCAACGGTTCTTGTGCAGGAAACAATATCATTCATGGGGCTGAGAATACTAGCTACCAACTGATACCTAGTTCGGTATAAAATCGACTATTGTGTGGCTACGTGGTTTATTTTTCGGTAGTACAGATATAAAAGATGATAACAGAAATCCTGACGTCAGCAAAAGAATGCGATGCTAGTTGATTTTTTTGTTGTTTCACCATAGGATGATCACGTGCCTCTTTTTGCAAGACAAACATTCTCAGTATGAATTCAACCTTTTCAAACCGGAATATAATTCTAAGCACACAGGCGGAGTATGAGAAATAATAACAAGCCAAGCAAAGCGGAATTCATTGCAGAGATTATGATATATGACAGGTAGCCACCGAAACTCACCTGTTGGACGCGTAGGGAAACAAAATCAGATTCTTATGACAGGTAAGATGAGGAATTAATTAGGCGGCATCAGAGGTTGGGGAAGAGCTATTATCTTGTGCCAGACAAGGCTAGTCAGGGAGGGCCACGCGGCGTCAGCCGTTCTCGCGGCTCTCTATGAAGATGACAGCTCTATTTCTCCCTTCAGATCAAGGGCTTGGTGGCTTCTTATGATAACCTAGCCATCCGACACACCTGTACGTCATATAATGTATATTTAATTACGATTTATCTCATTAGTTTGGCACACAATAGCGGTTATACGGAACACTGCACAATTAATCTCAGTTTAAATCGATGCTTCAATAATGCACGATACCTATATTACTAGGATGTGTTTTGGACAGTATTTTTATCGTCACTTACGCAGGCCTTTTCTTCATGTAGCCTGGACGTCTGTATTTTCACAAATGCGTTTTAATGCAGTTATTCATTATAAAAAATGTCAGGGAACGATGTCTCGATATGGAACATGACCTCCTGCTCTTTAAGAATGTTCTTGGTTAAATCATTATTTTTTCTAATTATACTCGGACAAAAATATAAATGTGTGATAAAACACAACTGGATTAATTTTTAAATTTGTGGTGCAGGTTGCACCGTTCTTGATCGTAAAACATCATATACATTTATTACTGCATGTATTCCAACGATACGTAAAACATTAAAGTTCGAGTTATGGGGGCAAAAGAAAGCAATGGTTATCACACGTTGCAGGTTTCAGCCGACAGGTTGCCTGTTGAAAACTGTACTTCTAAATTACTCCCAGCCCTGTGGGTAGAAACGCTTCTAACAGGAAGGCTTCTCAATAAAATATTATGCATTGTCATGCAGTGACCTGAATATTCCTTCAGTATGCGGTACTGGCTGGAGACTAATGAAAATTATATATGTAGAAGCATATTTAATATGTATGAATAGTATGAAGGTGGATTTAATAGAGATATTATCTATTGCAGCTGTTAACTTTGCCAAGACAAACGACGTTAATAACATGATTGGTGGTATAAAACGATACAATGTGATATATTGTAAAAAAAAGATTAAGGACGATGTATTTCCAAATGTACAATTTTCTCATTTCAACAAAACCACTCTATCTAAATTATTTCATAAAATAATTAGCCTTTTAATATATGTCATTAAAAAACCATATCGCTAAAGACAGCAGGCGTTTTCCAGGAGAATTAATAGTTATGTAAAGTATGTTTGATCTTTCTATAATATTTAAATTCAATTAATCATCGTCAAAGCACAGCATGGTCAAAAAGCTGTTTAAGTGATTACGAAATGAAATTAGAAACAACTTAGAACTGCCATCAAGTAAATCTGTATCCTCTTAAAAATTCAATTGAAACTCAAATGCACTGTGCTCATATGATATAGTGTACAAGCTTTCAAAAAAGACCCTTCGGTACAAAACTGAATCAAATAGTGTACGTCTGCTGCAAATCTGAATGAAATCCATCCCTATCTTCCTGAAATATCTTGAATGCAAACACAAACAAATACACATATAATACAGAGTAAAACAGGCATATATGGTAAAATACATAAACGCAGTCCAGTTTGATTGTCGGAGGCAGAAAGACCCGACGACTATGTTTAAACGGCACGTGTGGTGTAATATATATGACGTTGGCGCAAGCTGCTTGTTGAACAGACCTGTTACGTACTGTATACATAACACCTAGTTAATGGAAGATGTAACATGCTCAGGATGAATAATGTATGCCACCTATTAGCGATGTCTTGTCTTAGCATTAAGCAGCTGTTAAAAAAACTGCTAGTAATCACACATACGGCCTTATAATGAAGATATATGTGTAGCAGTCTGGTTTGATTCACTCGGTCCGGCACTACCTCAGATTTACTCTGGACAGAATGATATAGTGTTTTGGTGTAAATATTCTATAAATAGTCTTGTATAGGTCTTCCTGGCTGTCTGGTAGGTGCGCGTCATGCCGCCACCTGTGGGGTATACCGAGCTGGCAGGCATCTGTTCCGGAGGCACCCTGTTCCCGGTGGGAGAGAAAACCACTTGTAGAGCTGTTGAACGTAAAACGGAGCTGCTCTCTGTTTACTTGTATTAACCAGTGTACAGGCAGACCTTCGTTGCGTGTGGCTGTCGGGGGTTTGATGTATTCCAACTGGCATGCCCAGGATAGGTTATGGTGATTTGTCACTTCTATCAGAAAGGGACATCAAAGAATGGCTCTGGGATCTTCATTTATCATTCAGGCGACATGCAGTATTAATATGTAGGTCTAAACGAACCTGGTTTTCATTTCTCTGACATACCTTCAGCCTTATTACTTTTGTTATCTTCCCCGGCAGGTCGCCTGTATATTCCGCTATTATAGTTCAAAAGCAAGACACCTCTCGCTGTGTCTCACCTCAGTGTATATTAAATGATATAGACACTCACCGAAACCACTTCTCCCCGACTGGCGTCTTGGAATTATAGTTTTTTTATAGCATATAGGTACATTGTTCGTAGGTGGCACTGTCTATTATATGAAGATGAAGGTCAATTAACGATAACAATTGGATATCATCAGAAAGCCATCTGGTTTTAAATATGTGATTCAGGGAATGTATTAAATTGTCGTTAAGGCATTAGACCGAATATCTGAGGTACAATGGAGACTGTCCCAATTTTTCTTTGAGACTCTAGTGTGGTTCGACACGGGGACTCTCCCCTCTGAATCCGCAGCCTTAACCAACAGGATCCTAATGATTAATTGTACCAAGAGAGTTTGAGGACCCATTACGGATCCATTACGACCAAGTAGTGAAATAAGTAAAATTAACCTTTTAATCCCTTGTGATTTTCCTTAAGTTTTATGCACCATTAAGGGAACCAACTTATAGAAATCTATTGTAAGGATATATCCGCTGAGTATTTTTTTTACGATGAGATGAATATATACTGCATTTTAGTAGGTTAATGAAAGGAGATTTGAGCCGAAGGCAAAGGGTTTTGTGTCCGAATACCTTAAGACACAGAAATTGAATACGAGTATGATGGATACGACAGGAATAATGATTTCGATTTGTATAGATGTATAACTGACATAGGTGATAACATAGTATAAATGTAGCGTATTGGGAAGTGTATTAAACAAGCTGCGACTACAATAGCATATAAACTGAGAGCCATATAAACATCTCTATTCAAACCTGGCTCATAGTTATGGGTTAGGTGTCAGTTTTAACCGACTGCCTACATCGCTAGGCAGTTACCTCATTCCAAAGCGGTCAGTCAATCTCAGCAAAGAGTATTATATGTTGGCTCATGATGTTGGCTGGAAACTCAGTATAATCCTGTATGATTCTGTACATGAAATGCACTTGTGTATATTATAATTGATATGTTATCATTATTCTTATTTCAGGTGTTTTTGTAACTTCAAACTCTTATCCTTAAGGTGCTTCTTTACTATGTTTATATACTTTAGTTTAATTGCAATCAGTTTGCAATAACCTGGTGCTTGACCTAATGTAACTAATTGTAACTATTCCGCAGATCAAAAAAATGTATATGCACATTTTAACGCAAGCGATAATGGCAATTTCACCGTGTGACTCTTATTGCACATCCGTCTATGACGGGACGTTTTATGGTTTACCCACCGTCCGTCGGGCCGTATGTCCATCCGTTAAAGTTTAGTGTCGCCTCGATAACTTACAAGGGCTGTGGTGGATTTTCACGAAACTCACCTACCTACTTACCAACAGATTATCTCACCCGAGTTAGATTATAGGCAAAATCAACACCTATTTAATGAGGTCAGAGGTCACGAGGCTTCTTTATTGTGTCGCTGCGATAACTTATCAGGAATATGATGGATTTTGATGAAACTCAACAGAAATATTAACCAATATAATATCTCGCTTTATTTGGATTCACGGCAAAATCCATGCAAATTTAATGAGGTCTAAGGTCGCCAGACTTTGGTGACGCCGCGATAACTTAACTAAAATCTGTCGGATATATTCATGAAACTCAGTATAAATATTGGTCAACACAGTTTCTCACCTGAATTTCATTCTCAACAAAATTCACACATATTAAATTAGTCAGAGGTCAAAAGACATATGAAGGGTGTTTTTGCACGTTTGTGGTGCTCTTTTTTATATTGTTACGGAACCTAATATAAACAGATCACGTATGCGTGATGAAAACAAATTTTGTAATGGAGATAAAAAAAAATCAGATTCTGTAACACTAGGCAGCGTAAAAATGTCTAAGGGAATGAATAAAGAAGTCAGTGGTTTTTTTGTTAACAAATAACCATAATTTATTCTTAAAACAACCCTAACATTACAATACACTAAATCAATACAATTATACAGTGAAACAGCGGTAAAACAACAAATCAATAAAATCACACAGTAAAATACACTAAGTGCACAGTTCCGAGATACCACCTCCGTCACAACGATAAGTTCTTTAAATGTATACTCTCGGAGAATGACAGTCCAGTGTAAAGCTCTTGTAACAATCCAGAAAGTAAACTGAAGTCCAAATGCACAAAATCCAGGAGAAATCAAAAATCTATAATTTCCGCACTCGTCAGATAAGGTCCCAGAGACTGACACACACGCTTCTGCGTCCGCTGGAAATCTTCTCTGCTGCTCTCCCTCGGCTCTAAAACACAGCCCCTTTATATACTCTTTACCCCAAGCCGAGGATTTACCACTTCTCGAACAGTCTAATGCTCTTACACAACACAGTAAACACGCATTACAGGAATCATATAGAAGAACATCGCTGTGTATGTCTCTACATACCAGGGTCCACACGTGACTCACGACCAGGCGAGAAAGCCCAAGGCTAGCATGAAAACGAGAGTTCAACCAGTACGGATTAAACTGTGAATGTAACAAACGGCCCGGCGAGGGTGTCACAACACGAGTTACGCCCGTGTCACACAATAAAAAGAGCACCTGTAACAATATATCTGATGATGTGGCCACTGATATGGCAGCGGAATATGAATTTTTACTTACTACGATGCTGTTGGTTTCATGGGCTTGTGAATTGTTAAGGGGTCTATTATTGGCTTTTTATGCTGCTTGATTTTATTAGGTGTCTGAGTATCTACGTGGAGAAGTTATTTTTAAATCTTCTCGTCAGTTACTGTTTAACACAAGGCGATGTTTGGTTAAATAACAGGTGTTACTTCATCATGCATAATATTTAAGCGGGCAGAGGTATCATCTAAAAATGACAAAGGTACGAAAATGACAGTAAATGCAATAATCGAAATTAATTGATTAATGCGTATTCGATCCAATTATTGAATAATGCGCAGCTATTAAATGCGTCAAGTATTCAAATCTTTCAATTTTTTACCGCCTTAATAATATTTCCTTTATCATGTATAGTGCACTCATGAATATGAATATTGACTGATTCTCATATTTTCCCCATATACAAAGGTGCCCATCTGCTTGTCTTTTGACCACTCTAATTACAAACTCCACATCAAACATGTGTAAATTTTTACGGAACCTAATATAAAAAGATTACGTATGTGTGATGAACACAAATTCTGTAACGTAGATAAAAAAATCAGATTCTGTAACACTAGGCAGCGTGAAATGTCTAGGGGAATGAATAAAGAAGTCAGTGTTTTTTTGTTAACAAATAACTATAATTTATTCTCAAAACAACCCTTACATTACAATACACTAAATCAATACAATTATACAGTAAAACAGCGGTATAACAACAAATCAATACAATCACACAGAAAATTAATGTGCGCAGTACCTGGATACCAACACCGTCACAACGATAAGTTCTTTAAATGTATACTCTCAGAGAATGACAGTCCAGTGTAAAGCTCTTGTAACAATCCAGAAAGTAAACTGAAGTCCAAAAAAAGCTTTAATTGCCGCACACGTTGGATAAGGTCCCAGAAACTGACACACGCTTCTGCGTCCGCTGGAAATCTTCTCTGCTCTCTGCCCTCGGTTCTAAAACACAGCCCCATAATATACTCTTCAGCCGAGAATTTTCCACTTCTTGAACATTCGAAGAATAATACATTATACATGGTAAGCACGCGTCACAGGAATTCTCTAGAAAAACATCACTGTGTGTATCTCTACATACCAGGGTCATCACGTGACCTCGGCCAGGCGTGTAAACCCCCAGCCAGCATGACAACGAGAGTTCAATCAGTACGGATTAAACATAAAGTGCAACAACAACACGAGTTACGCCCGTGTCACACAATAAAAGGAGCACCTATAACAAAATGTATTTATGCAGTAAAACAATCAGTGAACAAAACTCATGCCATCCTTGTTTACAACCATCACGTGTCAGAACAAGAATTGGGTGCATTGACGGCTCGTTTTCATCATGCATAATGCATAATTAATTGTAAAGATGTAACCTGCGGTCATAGAACTTTTGCCCATGAACACACTGACCCGGCGGACATCGATAGGGTCAATAAACCACTACCCATGGGCCGGACCATTGTTCGCTGACATGACGTGGTGTAAAATAGGAAACCTCCCGGCAACGCTGATTTCCATAATAAGTGGTTTGGACATTAAGATATGCAAAGCTCGGCCTTGACGCACGCATGTTTTCTTAATCCAGGGGGGATCCAGCCCCCCCCCCCCCCCCTTATTACTGGGAAAACCTTCTTGCAGTGTTTTTCCTACGGAAATTTGAAGTTAATTTCTCCTTGGCTTTCCGGTTGCATAGGCAGTTTTATTCCAAACGGTAATCCCCTCCCTGATCAAAGTCCTGGACCCACCAAGGTAATTAAGTGAACAGTTGGTAAGGTGAGTGATCTGACAAACCAGATTTCCAAAAATACACTGATAATGAAGTCTGCTTATATTTTATCTCTATGAGCTTATGACCATTATGAATCACAGCTTGAAGTATCGAGAAACAAAATCAGTCAAACTATGTTTTATTATAGCCCCGCCAGGAGGTTTAATGTCTTTATCGTCGCTGGTTGATTACGTGGGTGACTGTTTTACTGTTAGTAAAAAACTCAAAAGGTTGTGAACATATTTAAATAGAATTTGCGGAGGATTAGGGTTACACCCAAGGAGCATTCTGATTCATATGTATATGCTTTTTTTCAAATTATTCATTAACATCACAAGTTCTGTTTATTTTTCTATAATTTACGTACAGTGGAAAATGATTGATTTAGTGGAGAAAATATACAATTTGAGAACAGTGTGTATGTATGGATATTTATTTATTCTATATGCATGTATGTACGTATGCATGTATATATGTATATATATGTATATTTGTAAGTGTGCGTGCATGTATCTGTATGTGTATTTTCTCATGCATTTTTCCATGAAAACATATATGCAGTCACATACACAAAACTATTTAAAATAATAACATTTTACGTTAATATAGGGGCTAAAACGCGTTCCGTCCCTCTGTCCGTCCATAATACTTAAACCATGTTAGTTATAATGTCATCACATAGACGTTTAGTAGGTAGACGCCCCTCATAGTGATGACATATCGACATGATAGATGGCCTATGTGGTATGGCTGTGACACATTAAACAATCCCATAGTAAACACTCCATCTGTCACCCACAACTACCTCGATTCAGATTTCAGATGGATGGGGGGCCCTAGGCACACAACTGGCCCGGTAATGGAAGAGATTTATCTATAGGAAATCTGGCAAAATAATTATAACACGCTTACTTTACAATATTTATCTTTCTTCATGTAAGCGTAATTAAGTCTTTGTCTGTTTGCTAATGGCCCTTTTTTTACTTGCAGCTTAACTGCATCGGTAATTGCACTCGACATGATAAAACATAATCTCTATTTTACTGAGTCTTTTGTATATAGTTTATGGGTTATGGTTGTCTGGGCATGGGCTGCAGGATTCATCTGGCATGCCAATGCATAGGTCAAATACATTTCAGCCAGGGACTCTGAATGCCAAATCATGTCAATTTCATTGTGACACGTGCATATTCTATGTCAGTTACATCATGTTGATTTCACTTTTTCTAACAGCCTATGCACACAAACACAACACGTAATTTATAACTACGAACTCATATGGACCTTAATTAATTTTTATTTCATTGACATGAATTCAACCGACCAGGCTTTTCGTGTTATTTGTCAACGTATGTAAAACTAAGTATGTTTAATTTCGGCTACAAACGTGCACGAAAAAACAAATTCATGTTTAGAGTAAATTAAATGAGTCAGATAGACAGAATTTTATTGTATAAACAGTATGAAAAAAAGGATTAAGCTGTTTTAGAATGTCATATTTCTTTGCCATGTGTTACATTAAATGCTAATAGTTATCAATAACCAATGCTGTGACGTGAGGATATTTTCGATCAATTTCCAGGTCTTGTAAATTTAGCTATTTAGACAAAATAAAAAAAAAAAACTATTAAATAAACCATGTAAAAGCATATCCCTCAGTTCAGCAAATTGCATAAATCTATCCATGAAGATTTTTCTTTTCAAAACCATATGGTGATTAAGGAAGAATCAAGTGTTAGAGTTCTATTATAATATTATCCTTTATAAAACCAGAAAGTGGTGCCATTGTATTTTGCATAGGCAGCTTGTATTTGCGACCAAAATTAGGAACTGCAGCTTATTTATGTGGCACTGGTTGACTAAGATAAATTAATATCGGAAACTGGGGTTGCGAATGGGCCTAACCTTGATGACTGTTGTTATAAAAAAACAAGGCCTACAGGCCTAATGCGAATCTGTGCAAAGTTTAATAGTATGAATGGAGGTTTATTTTTAAAATTTAATATTGATCCTCCTAAGTCCTGCATATCTACCTTAGTCATTATGGTTTCAGCAAAATGGACGTTTCTGACCTGCAAGTTTCGGACTAGGACATTTTAAAACCAGAATATGGGTAGTCGACAAGCCACTATGTGTATCCGCAGAAATCAAAGTGGGACGGGTGAAGTGAGGCATGGATTAAGTTGCAAGGGGAATAGAGCGTGGTGTGTTGCATATTAGCATGGATGTCTGCAGCTTAAACGTGAATGTAGGTGGTGCCACCTGTCATAAAATCGAGAACATTGTCCAGGATGTATAAACCTGCAAAATTTCAGGTGGATAAGTCAAACCACTGCTGAGATATGAGTGATTTTATCCAAAGGCAGATGAACAGATGGACGCTGTGCATAAGTGATTGCAGGTGGCACCACCAGTTTTGCCTATGATGAAGAGGTATGTAAGATCTATACACATGCAAAATTTTGGCCCAATCGGTCAAACGGTTCCCGAGATATGAGCTTGGATGTCTACAGAGTAAATGTGAATGTAGGTGGCGCCACCTGTCATAAAATGGAGAAAGCTGTCCAGGATGTATAAACCTGCAAAATTTCAGGTGGATAAGTCAAACCACTGCTGAGATATGAGTAATATTATCCCAAGGCAGATGAACAGATGTGTATGTTATAAAACTATCAAAGGGCTACATTTGTGCAAAATTTTTAGCCTGATCGGTCAAACGGTTCCTGAGATATGTGGGTTTATGTGTGGAAACAGACGCACAAATGGAACCTGGGCAGCAAGGAAAGGTCAGAGGTCAACCAAAAATGAAGGCGCTGCAGTTCACATGTGACCTGTTTGTACTGAGTGACCTCTTGACTTGGCTGCATGAAGTCAAATATGTTTTCAAATACAGAAAGCCTTTTTCAATTGGCTGCAATGCTTTTTGTTAAAACTGTATTTACCCAATCTATTCTATAAAACATGCAGAACCCTACCATAGAATCATTCTTGTAAAGTTTAAACCAATCAGCTGAACAGTTTCATCATAAATCAGTGTATAAGCTAGAAGAGTTTAAAATTACATTTTCGCTTGTAAAAAAACACATCAATGTAGATGGCGCCACCAATACCTCAAAATCAGATATGACATATGTGACGAACATTGGTATAAAATTTGGTTATTATAGCTCAAGCCGTTTCTGATATTTTAATTTTAGTGTGCTTTTTTGGACAGATGACTAAGTTCAACCTCCTGTAACTCGGCCAAAAATCTCCGAACTGGAACCATTCGAACAAACTTGAGAGAGATTGTTCCAGGGATCATTTCTGTGAAATATTGGACAATTTGGCTGGACAGTTTCAGAGAAGAAGATTTTTAAAGGTTTTTAAGCTTTTTCTCTATAAAATCTAAATTAATGCAGATACCCAATAATAAGCTCCAGGGCACCAAGTTTCACATGTGACGAATTCTTACATGTAATTTGGAGCTGCTAGCTCCGACAGTTTCTGACTTACAGCCATGGACGGCGGAAAGCCAGCCCTGGACGGCGGACGGCTGACGGCTGACGACGGACGGACGACGCTTCGCCATCGCATAAGCTCACAGGTTCGCTAAAAATCTTGGAATTTTAGCTGGAAACTTTCACTCAAATATCCTGGGTCTATCTACACCTACCGAGCTTCTTTATTGCTTGATCCTGGTGGTTGATTGGTGACATATCACACGCTTCTTTAAATCACATTATGTACAAACAGGAGAACTGCTGTTGTGTGCACTGTAACGTGAGGGTAATCAGGCAACGAAAAGCCAACATTTAAACATTAAATTAAACATAAGACGGTTGTATGTAAGACCCTCAGTTGTCCATCAAGAAAGGTACTCCTAAGGCCAAAGTAGTTAGTTTCTTAGTCACCGCGTGTCCCCCCCCCCTTAAAAAATGATTTTGATTTTCAGTTGAAACTTTTTTTATATAAGCACCAGTTGCTCGGAGATTTCTTTCAATAAAACATAAAAAATTAAATTTCGATATAATTTCGTTTTGTTGTGATACGATTTCATCTGTTTAAAATGGCAATTCTGTTCTTATCATGCCGTCCCCTGATCCTATGAAATTATTACGGAAACTGTTTAATGAATTTGGTAATAAAATACCCCCCATGCCCCTCTGATTTCTAAAAAAAAGTCAGAACCAAACCTGTTCTTGGCCTTATTTGTATGTGATTTAAATGTGTTTTAAGTGTTCCCTCATGTATTAATTTTTACTACCAAGAAATATCTATAACAAATGACCCAGTGGTTGATGGATGTAATATTTACACAGAGAGGCACCTTTATTTCACAAGCGAATGCACTGTTTGATGATGAGACGCTCTCTGTCAGGGAGTGCAGGAACACAGTTTGACTTATTACTTGTCCCAGTTTTGCGACACATTAATTCTTACCCAAAATGCACTGCGGCCTGGCCCGCCATAATGCCATTGTAAACATATCACTCTTTACTTAATTTCCTCGTGCAATTATCAAAACAACTATATTTTCCACGGCACTTTTATTAGCATCAGATGTTGACTTATAGATAGGAACCCCAACCGGGTCTTGGGGGGAGACCGCTATATAAGAGAACAAGTTCTTGGTTAAACATGTTAAGCACGCATTGTAAAGCAATTATTTGACGATACGCATTATTATTTAGTTCGTGGCATAAAACATTGAAGTTTGATTCGACCAATTACTCTTTCAAATATATTTCGCAGACTTATCTAAGGGATTGTGTTATAGGTGATATGTAAGTAACATTCACGTATGTAAACGATCTGTGTACGGTTGTCACGACAGGTGGCGCTGCTGTATCGATCAGTTGGTTGACTCCCTAGAGATAGTTTCAGATACGAAAATGAAAACATGAAGTTTTCTAAATAAATACGCATCGTTGATTTACTTAACACAATCTATGTGTAATCTAGATTCATTTATGTTAAGAGTATATATTGGTCTCTTCTTCACGCAGCTAAAATACATGTCGGTTATAAATTGGAAACACCTGTTAAAATTGTTAGTTGAAGCAACAGCTGCATATGTTAATTGCTCCATATTATGTTTTGTGAGAGCGTCTGATTAATTTCTTCTTCTTTCCACGGGGCGAACATTCTGAAACCGAAATTCATGTATACCTGGCGTCACTGAATATGTCATTGGAAGAAATAAAAGCAGGTTGAAAAGTCAGGGATTGATTTAGGTAGTCATATCTACAATTAGAATATCAATCTTGCCTTTAGGGTATTTTTAACCTACAGAACAACCCAATCACCCAACTGACCTTTATAAACTAAAGGTAATCCCTTGAAGCTTCTATAAAAAAAATAGGCCAGAAAACGTGGATATCAACACACACGGGCTGCTTGTTTTGTTTATATCAACGTGTTTATAACATGTTAGGGCCCGACAAATAATAAACAAATCCATCAAGGGCATGCATCTGGCAACAAGTCGGATAAGCCAGAGCTTTGCAAAGGGCGTTTTGCAACAATTGACATTTCTACCTCCCCATATATGCAACCTGTCGCCTTAGGTTACATGTTTTTCCCATTTGTCGACATTGCTGTGTTTACAAACATGTTTTTGATAACAAATTCTTACATCTTTCACAAAAGCCTTACAAGAACTTTTCACAACCAAAATTACCCTTAGATCATTAATATATACACACAGGAAGCGAGATCTAATATTTATAAAAGGAATTCTGTCCACTTCTGTTCGCAATATTCTCTGAAACCGTTAAAGGGTTGGGGTGGGGTGGGGGCGAACGTCCCAGGCCTCAAAATTTGCCTGATACGATTAAAAAAGGTTGCAGCTGAAAAGAGGGACTCCTCTTGGGTAAGCTTCTGCTACTAACGAGGTATGCATATTTCCGTTTCTCTCTTCAAGAACAGTTTCCTTGCCTTAAAACATACAGAAATTTGGTATTCTATGTTTACTTATCATTTTACTATTGCACACCAATTACAAAAATGGCATGGTCGCTAAGGCCATGTTGCTGTTCAATGGGCGATACAACCTTTGGTCGAACAACAATATACTATGGCATGTCGCTTAAGCTCCATGCTTGTGAGAGGAGAGGCCTTTAGCTGAAAGCCAGAAAAAAATTGTTATATAATATTCAGCAATTGTTTTCATGTTTACGTTAGGTCTGAAGTAACACGTCGGGGAATGTTTGTAAACGGATACACTAAACACTACCGATGACGTATTTCCGGCTGATACAGGGTAGGTTCACCTGTTCAAGCTATTATTCGTGTGGGTTTCTGATTGCGTGTATATATACACAAAATGTATGAGGTTCATTGGGTACAATTTTAGTGTTAAAACACGTATGCAGCCTTTTGCTTTGTATCTAATCATATTAAATTTAAATTTAATTATAGCCTGGTTGACTCTGTGGTTTCTGCATAGTAATCAGCCCCCGTGTGCTCTAAGGTCAACAAGTGCAGCTTCCCAACAAACATAAAAAATCCTTGAGATTCCTTCAAAATGTTTTATAAATCTTTATAAGGCCTTGAAAGTGTTTGAACTGAGCTAATTCTAGTCGGAAAATCCTTAAAATAGACCTTGAATTTCACTCTAATGTCTGACCTGAGCGGACCAAGAAGAGCGAGACATTATTTTGATCTGTTAACACAGATATATATATATATATATATATATATATATATATATATATATATTTATATATATACGATCATGTATAAAATGGCTGTACTGTTCATTTTTTAATTATTAATTTAATTTGTTTTAAAATCTTAAGTACGTCAGCATTATATTGGCGTATTCTGTGACACTATGAGACAAACGTCAACTGAAAACAATGGATTTGATGGAAAAGAAACTAAGAATGGAAATACAGCAGACTGTTTCATTTTCTGTAAATAATTAAAAAAAAACAATAAAAAATCGGATAACTATCCAGACAGTCATGGAAATGTAATCGAAGTAACATTTTGTGTAGAGGCACAATTTTAGATGTTCATGAGACAAGATTTCTTTCAATACGAAATATTTTATTCGCAAAATTTAAACTGTTATACAAAAACGACAAATAGTAGAAGACTTGTGAAAAGTAAAATACTTGCAGGTGGCATCACTGACCTTATGCATTGACTGAATTCGTGCAAGGTAAAACCCATAGCAAGGTTAAAAGCATCCCATACAACTGCGCATAGTGAGCTAATGAGAAATCAGACCCTTCCCTTTGTTAGACCTTTTTAAAACTCCCTTGTTGACAATGATATATGTTTAGAAGAGGAACATTATTTCATTAATATGATTAATTGCATAATTATGTTTTAATAACCAAGAACACTAAGTACACACTGTCTTCCAAGGTTCTCAGACTCATGTTTTCGCTCACGGGATATCGGTTACCTTGACTAAAATTCGAGTTTCCCAGGAGAAATAACTGGGATCTGTTTAGGCGTTCACTTCAAACTATCTAAATGTAATGGTTAGGACTTGTAGCTTGCCAACGGTGGGTCAGCTGGAAGGACAAGCAAAATCCAGTGTTCCACATCACTAATAAAAAGAATCAGCTGAGCTTAAATGTAAGCAATAGGGAACACGGTTTTATCTGTGGACTGTGAGACTGCCATGGGCGTGCAGAATGTAGACGTAACACGTGACTAAAAACTTCGTCCTATACAAAACCAAAGAATAAATGTGATACAAATGTAAAGTACATTTATAATATTGTTTCACAATGGAGATTTTCGTTCACCATGCTATGCACCTAAACACCTTAGATCAAGCCTATTGACTGGAAAGTTCTCTCTTCCATATTGATCAGTAAAAGTTTTGTTCTTTGTTTTCGGATCTGTAAAATGGCCTTGCAATATATTATTTAATTCGATTTTTAAAGCAACGTTCATTATTTGCAGAGCAAACTCTAACATATTACACTGAATCGCTTTGAAAAATAATTAGATACGTACACAAGTTTGTTCATGTGAACTTTTAAACCGTCAATTTCGCAATGGGCAGTCGCTCCTCTGCAATCTTTGATGATATTGGTTGAGACTAGGGTAAGTTTGTGTTCAGCCATGATCTGTTTAAATCATAAATCATTTAAGAGATTATCAGCGTGACAGACCTCATTATCACCTAGCACCTGATCACGTGATCAGCCACCCGGGCTCATGTGACGTAAATATAACTGGTGATTTCGCCCTTGGTGGTAACAAATAAAACGGTCATCAGAGTCTATGGCATGAACGTACGTTAAAGATTTAATGTAATTACACTTAAATAGAGATTTCATACCTCCAAGATCACAGCTCTCGCGGCGTGTAACCTGGGTTTCTTATACCGAGCGATTGTGGCCGGGTGGTGATAGTATTTATAAAGCTAAAACCACACTTTGTACGCACTTGTGGGCTTGACAAAGAATGCTCAGTCACCCGATACTGAGGAGTAAACGTCTCCACTGGTCTAACCATCGATCTCACTTCACTGATTCGATTAAGCCATTTGACTCATGTGTTTGAGAATTAGTTGGTCCACAAGCTAATTTGACAAGCACCTGCATATGGCGAATAATTGAATTAAGTAAGTGTGCTCAAACAGTCGGTCGGACGAACATTGCAAAGCCATCACAAGCGACTTCCCGTTCTGAAATCGATGAGCCTCGGCACCCTTCGGACAGACAGGTCGTGGTGACATTCCGTGAACCGTCCTGCTTTGCTGTGTTCTGCGTTTCATTGCATTTTTATGTACCCCGCCGACTGTCAGCGTTTAATGTTAATGGGTATGAGCCCTTGATCGTATTTATACAAAGATAATTCCTATGTCTGAGCAAACCAAATCATTGTAATGGTTCATCAACTGGGGTCCATAAGGGAGATACGTTAATGAAAATGATTAACTTGCAATTTGTGTTATTAACGTCCTCTAGTTGCTACTAATTGAAAACTACTTAATATACCTTAGTACCAATCAGCCTTTTGCGCATTAATTATAAATTACAATAATGTAATTTGAATTATATAGATATTTAATCTATACCACATTGTTGGACGTTAACCTGGAGTGAGAGCTTATATGCGTGTGCTGCATGGAAATGTCGGCGATTTGTAATTATACTTATGGCTATTCTCGTACGTCTTATCGTTGCATTATATTTAATTTATTAATTGCATGAAACGTACATAAAGCGGTCGCAAAACATTGGCAGTGGTTGCATTGAAACTTTGTTTAACGCTAACATTTTATTTCCATTCATATTATACAGGACTATCAATTAATTTCCTGACAAGAATATTGAAGGTCCAGGAACTTTCCATTTATCAACATTATATATATATATATATATATATATATATATATATATATATATATATATATATATATATATATATATTGTTCTAATATTATTTGTTTTAAAAAGAAGGGTTGTGATGTAGATTGGGATCACAAATTAATTTATAATCATATTTCGGGAATAACATTTAAACGGTGGGTAACTTCCACACAAGAAGTCAAAATCTATTCCCATGGCTTTTGAAAAAATGAACTGCTCCACGAGAAAAATGCATAAAATAACTATTTATATCAGCAAACCTTTTAAAACTTGATACCTTGCATATGACCATAATAAATCTAAACATACAGACATACGCTTCGCAAAACATGGGGTTTCCTGTCGCCAAGACCTTCTATACAATATTCAGTCTTAATTAGTTCTAGCCAGGTGCATGTCAGAGGTTCTTATGTCATTGGGTGATTAATGTCTCAACTAAAACCTATTACATATGCCAGATAGTTTGTCAAGATGAAATGCGTTGCCGTGGATACCTAGGTTTAATATATGGGCTTCATGTATGAGTGCCAGAACTGTCAACTCAGGCACTCAGCTACTGTCAGATTAAATCCAGCCCCCTAACAAATAAGCTTGGCTGGGTTTATAGGTTTCACCAACATATACATCTTCCAACAGAACTTCAGTAGTAGGGTAGCCGCCCTGTTTATCTATAGGGTTGTGGTCAAATTGCAACTCGATAAGTTTGTAAAGCGGGTTATCGGCCGTTTATATATAACATTGAGGTCAAATCGCAGCTCGATAAGCTTGTAAGCAAAATTAAAAAAAAAAAAAAATGGGAAAACTTTCAAACCTCACTCTTTGGTCTGTATTCTTCCAACTATAAGAACATCAAATGGTTTTAAGAATGTTTGGTTGAAATGTAAAGTTTTAATACAATTAAGAAGAGGGGAAATGATATGACAAGGAAATGGGCTATGCTATTATTCTCAAATATCGTCACTCTGCTCGAAATATTGGTTCTCTAAAAAAAAAAAACTTTTTTTTTGTCTTTTGGAGGGATCATGATTTTGTCTTGGTTGGTTCGTTACTAGAGTGGCTGGTGATCAGTGGCTTTTTTCGAGCCACTGATCACAAGCGCTGCAAAATAAGTGCTACTGTATTAAGCATAATTTTAAATATTGTCTAAAACATAAACGGACACATTTTGGAGCACTTTTATTTAGTGAGAGAATCTTTCCCCCGTTAGGAACTTTTATATATATATATATATATATATATATATATATATATATATATATATATTATATATATATATATATATATATATATATATATATATATGTCCTGTTTTGTTTGTCTAACGTATTATCATATACTTCTTGATGTGCCTGTTTAATACTTAATAAAGAACATTTATATAAGCACCTCGTGTAACAAAGATGAAATCGCTAACAAGTAATCCCAAAGCGGATACAAGGGGGAGAGGGTCAAGGAGGTCCAGAACCCCTTTTTTCAGCCGCCGAAACCTTTTTTGAGGGGTTCAGACAAATTTTTGCGGCCTGGACCACCACCCCCCTTTTTCCGTCCATGGGACCTTTTTTAGGCTTTGTCATTAGCCCAACTGGGTAAGACAACCCCTTTTCCTAAATTCTGGATCCGCCCCTAAATGATTTTCCAACAGTTCACTGGGGCATTAAATACACCAATGGCATCCATGCAGTGAATGGCATTGGTATACGCATTTCTGAAGCGAGCCAATGCAGAGCCACCAAAGTGTTATAAGGCTAGACCCCCTTTTTCCGGACCTAAGGATCTATTAAGGATTTTGTCCACTGTTCTTCCTGGTTGGGCCCCTCGTTTCCTAAATCTCAGATCCGCCCCTGCTTTGAAACGTGTTTGATTACATCTGTTTCCAGCAAATAAATATGTTTGTGATACTTAATGAAATAATTTAATATATTGTAAACATGCGTATGTTCAATGTAGAAAGATTGTTTTCCTTGGAATGTATTGGATTTTAATTTTCAGGTTCGACTCATAAAGGCATGTAGTCCGCTTTCTTGTTTTGACGTTGATTTTAATTTTCAAATTTGACCATCGAGACAAGAATAAGTTCGGCCGTTCCGACAATCCCTTGATGCAAGAGATTTGTAACGATTTGAAACGACCGTTGGTGAAAGGGTGCCATAAACTACTGAGGGTACATGCACCCAGTGACCCGTGATGATATGACGTCGAGCAAATGTGCAATTACACCGACAGATGTATATACTTCAACCGGTACCTGTATCGTCACACTGTTCATTAGCAGGCTGATGTTATGTAGTCAGAAATTATGTTGAGGTGTCTGCGGGTATACACGGCTTCGGGGATACATAAACAATAGTGCACTTACCCATTTTCCCTTAACAGCTGATGTTTACGATCGATGTATTAGGGAAAATATCGATATCTAACATTAATATATAAAACTAATATTGATATCTAACATTAGTATATAACATAGATCCACACACTTCGGCTTAGCAGCCATCTCAGGTAACTATTATGTCTCATTTTCTAATATAGAAAATAATGCATAATAAAGGATTGTGCAATAATAAACCAGCAGTCCCATTCCCAATGTCATCATTTAGAAAAGATTGCATAATAAAGGATTGCCCAATACGGGACCAGCAGTCCCATTCCCCATTTCACCATGACGTAGTCCTCACAGCGATGGCGACGGATGGGTTCGATTAACAACAGTCAATGCGCAATTTTACATGAAAATTCTCAATGTAATTATCTTAACTAGCGTATTTCTGAACCCGCATATGTACTGTTGTATACTAATGTTACGACATTAAACAACATGTGATTGTTCGATGAATTTTGGACAATGTAAAAGTAGTCAGACATTCAGCATATTTCATGTTATATTCACCAACATATTCTGAATATTGTTATATACTAAATCAAATGCCGGACTAGCATTTGTGATATATATATATATATTTATATATATATATATATATATATATATATGTTATAATTATGTGTATATATGTGTAAATATATAAAATTTGTGTTTGTTTTGGTTTGTCTGTATTTTAATATTCCCAGTAAAAATAGATTATGGTTGTTATTATATGATCATTGTGATGCTTAATATAATTATATTATTAATGACATATAATAAAAAAAAATAATAATCATCATCATCATCACCATCCTAGTGCCATGATTGCATCCAGTTATATTTAGAACATTTTCAAAGAAGATGAATGGATCCCACAGGCGGTAAAAGATATTAGGGTTTGCGGAAATATTATATCGCCTATGACAGATTTGTGAAGTTAGTTAAATTTGGCAGAACAGGTACCCGGGGGGGGGGGGGGGGTAGGCAGAAATTATGATACAATATCTTGCTTAGTGAAACCACACTATAAATTCATAATGTATGGCTGCGAATATAAACCTTTAACAATGTGAGAGGTGTCCCAACTCCCATGACAAACACCTCTACAAGCTTCAGCTGGATGACACTTCCGTGTGTAATGAACACGATGAAATCCCGTGGTATCAGTACAAGGTGAATGCCAGGTTTTCATCACAAATCTGCCATTCACCGTGACGTCATCGGCTGCATCCCCCACCAGACATCCGATTCACGGGATATTTTAAGAGCCTGGGTGAATGTCCGGTGTCGTTATAAATAGGTTTTATTACAAATATATTCTGTACCGGTGCAATATGCTACCATGCTAGAACATGTTCTCATTAAACTGACCAGGTTTATTATTTCACTATAATCAGCATAATTTGCCGTTCTATAACAGAGGCATAACTAGATACACATTTATTTATGGCAATTTTTCATACTTTCATTCCCCATACTCGAATGTCACAGGCCTGGAACATGGTTAAGAACGTACTTACCAGCGAGGAAGCACTTTCTCAGATATTTCTATATGTGAATCTCCGATCTGCTTCACGATATTTATGAAATCGGGACTCGACAAAAATCCTCAAGTTGTTGAGTTTGTAAAGGGCACAGAAGAAAAACAAAAACATATAGTAAATGGTTGACTATTTTTATTTTATTCATGTCTCCATCAGGAATTTTTCGAATGCTAAGTACCTTGCAAAAAAATGAAAGAGAACTATGGGGCTCAAATGTGCCTACGTTTGGTTTATGAGTTCACCCCATGCAAGTAGTGTGAAAGCTGATATTGAGTGGGAGACTACTGCGCTCGGTATGAAGCTGAAATTTCGAAAAGGCAAAAATGTTGATTTCCTATAACACCATACCAGCTAAAAGCAAAAGAATCCGAACAAGCCCAAACAGTGATTTTCTAATTCTTTACGACACCCACGCTGCCAAGGGATATGTGTTCCTTTCAAACCAAGCCAGCTGTGAAGTTCAACTGATGTTAGATGTGACGTCAGACTGGAGCGGGCTGTAAAGTCAGACTGGAGCTGACTTGAAAGTTAGACTTCCGATGGCAATGTTTTTGAAGAGCGACCACATTACATTTCACGACGAATCTCACAGCATATTGCCGAAATTGCATTTGCCGAAATGTCTCTGTTTCTTGCTGACGTGGACCGTTGTATATGGCGATATGTTCCTTTTAGTTATATTTCATGAGAATCACGGCATCTGTGCCTTGTGTCTTACATCGGTGGCAATCTGATTAGCATTGATCGGAACCCCGTACATCTTATTGATATAATATCAATAAATAATGCAACGAAACATCTACTACAAAGGGATACCTGCCTGTGTGATATTGATTAGAAAGTATTTTAGATTTGTAAAACACTGATTAATCAAGGGAGGCCTTTTTGAACAATCCAAACTTTGTAATTTATACGCTCTGGATCAGAAGAGTTAATGAATTACTACGAAACTTATTCGTGAATGAGAAAGCGCTCTGCCTCCTCCGGGGATACATTTTCTTCCATTTGTAACTCAAAGAGACGGATTACAAGCAATGAATGAGAGATAATTAATTTATTGAATAATTAACCAGGCAATTCTTGGCTTCAATCAGTATAAACGTTAACGCATGAGCAAATCGTTTAATTAGGCCCTGGTGAATTGTACATATTCCTCGTCAGCGTCGCCGCAATAACACAATTTGCATTTCCGGCCAACTGCTGATTGGCCATGTAATTTGTAAATGAGATATTTCATTTGTTTTTAAATCGGGACTTTATGGTAATGTTCTTGTTATTATGAGAACTAAAAGACCAACATGAACCAGAGAACAGAGATAATACTATTCGTATTATTTTACGTTTACAGGTTCATATGTTGTTTAAATAAGTTGAAGTTTGACAGACTAAGATCATATGTTGTAAAATGAAAGTTATAATATGAGAGAGAGCGCGGATTAATAGAAGTATAATTAAAGACACTTCGGTATAATAATCGATTCTTTCCCAGGCTGATACAAAATATGAATATTGTATAAAAGACTAATGTTTGATAAAGTGCACTTTCCTTGGTTTAGACTGCTTTAGCAGCATATGTCTTTATTTGCCGTTTAATACTTCTCTATGTCTAAAACGGATGCTTGGTGTATATTGCACCAGCAAGTCTGATAACTGCGGTCATTCCAGTGATTTCACCACCTCTTAACATTGTTGGAACTTTTTTATATTTGATTTTTTTGGTTCTGCTGCTTCATTATCTAGTTTTATCGTTATTTATCTTAAATAATCACCGGAATCCTAAACAGCTAAAAGGTATGGTTGTTGTAGTCGTAATCATGTGAAAATGACCCTATAGCCCTAGTTATCTGTCAGGGAAAAGGTCAAACCTTTATCTCTCCACGATTAATTCATGATAGATAGACGGAGCACTTGAACGTCATTTCCCCTATTATGCGGAAGCTTAGGTGTAAATACGTGTTGACGTATCTTGCATGATTAAAACATTTTGGTTCAAAGTATATAGGTCCACAAAAGGGATGCCACTAAAAGAATCTCATACTAACGAATCTTAAGAAGAACTACTGTTAATAACTTAAATGAAATCAGATGACTTTTAGGAAAATTGTCAACCGTCAGTAACCAGTCTACAACAGTTTGATAATAAAAAATACTGGCTCGCAAAAAGGTGATCAACATAGGTGGCGCCAGCAAAAGTAGTCCCACTTAAACCCTTCCTAGGGGGAAACCTTGTGCCAAGTTTATTTTTTTTAAGTTATCGTCCGGAAACCTTGCGGACAGACAGACAGGGAGACTGTCAGTATATCCGACGGACAGACAGACGGACATGAATACGTCATTTTCTCCTTTCTTCAAGAAGTGTGTGTGTGTGTGTGTGGGGGGGGGGTGGAATTATAAAATTTCGCAAATTCAAGTGGGTAATTTTATATTCATGTCCTCCCTATTACATCAGAAAAGCGTTGGTCGACAAAAAGCTTAATTCGGAGAATTTTTGAACTGGTGCAAGGGAAATACGTTTGTCGTTAGAGTTTGTTCCAACCTGATGTGTCTATCTCTTCTTTGTGCTTTTTATCAAATGTTGATGTACTTGAGCAATTTTTGAACAACAGATGATGAACATGCGAGGAAAATATAATGAAATATTAAATCTTGATAATTCATTGTTATACGTTGTGAATGTATAAACTTTTCTGTACATGTTGTGGCGGTACTGTATAATACTCTGGTGAAATGCATTGCTTTTCTTCAGAATATATTTAAAAGTATTAAGAGTTATGGTGTTAGTTTCCTTTTTAATTACAGCTACATTAACTTATATATTCGGAACAAAATACCTTTTTTTGTAATATGTGAACTCCCTCGGAAAAAAGTTCAAAAACCAAAGGGCTACTCCAGGGGGAACGGTCTATAGTACTTAACATAGGTACATGGTGTTTCCAATTTCGCTAAGAGAGCAGCAAAACCCCTTCCTTATAATGCTTGAACGGATATTGATGTACTATTCCCAAGTGGCTTTTACCTCCACTCCGTAATAGCACGTGATCATAGTAATTGGCAATTCCCAAGATATGGTCCCAATACCAATCACTCTACATCATTAAACTCACAGTGGTGGCTGGAAAAACGAACTATTCAACATGTATTTGTGTGTATAGAAGATAAATCTGACATCAACCTTTTTGGAGTATAAAATATAAAAACTCTATTGCGTGACAGATTCTGAAGCCGTTTCTTATTCCAGCCAAACGTAATCATAGAATATTCCTTTTACTTGGATTAATAATCCAATACCTTATCTCTTAATCGGGCCATTACAACACTTTAAATGTCAGATAAAAAAAAAAAAATTAATGTTTTCTTAGAGAGTAAATAACATTGAAGAAATCATCCATTATCAGCGTTATTTTTTGTTCTTCCGTTCCATATTTACTGATGCACGTGAATTGGTGGTTTTGAATGTATTGTAATTTTAACATTAGTTAAAACGGGGTATATCCCGCCTCGAAACAGACGACTGATTTTAATATTAATCAGGCAATATGCGCAATCATACACAGAGGAATTTCACATGATTCATAAAAAAATCTACTTAGCCTTGGTCGTTTGAGCCATGAGACCAGTTAGGTTTTCACAGCAAAATTATGGCAAATTGAAATACAAAATAGGGAAGAACTCCTTAGGAAAGCTTATAGCCTTCACACAAAGTGCTCTGCCTACTAGGTTTGGTACGGACATAAAAGGAAAATAATTAAATCACAATCAATAAACAAGTTTTATTTAAGCAGGGAAATATGTTTATACTTATTTTGGAACGTTGTCATTGGGTATTATTTATAACAGCAAAAATGAGGCAAGAGGTTTCAAGGAACAATGCCTGGCGAAGCTATCATTTGTTTTAAAGCGTGAAATTGTGACGTTACAACTCATTTTTATAAAAAAAAAACATGCTTTTTTCACATTGAATCATAATAAGTACACCAGAATTAATACATGTCTTTTTAAATCGTGAAAAAAAACACCTGTTCCGTTTTGCATAGCGTAAAAGCGGTCGATTCGCATAGATTAATTAAATCTGAAAAACTGTAAAATGACGTCCATGGGACCATATCCAATTAGATTAAAGCCACGATAGGGAAACATATTTGTTAATATAACTCGCGGCAGATTAAACCACAGCTTACCATCGGACTGTAGGAACTTAGCACTAGCCATTCCTGTGTATTGTTTGCAGTAAATTTAGCAGGTTTAATTCCAGATTGATCACTTGGGACAATAGTACAAGCTGGCTCGCAGACGTTCATTAAGAAATCAATCAATACTTGTAGTGAACTCCGTGGAAAGTTCCCATGTTGGACCTAGTCACATCATACATCTCAGGGTAGTTTTTAAATATATAAAACAACACACATATTGTGTTTTTAGCTTGATCATTAAGCTGTATGTCATTTAATACACGCCCCCAATACATCCGTGCCGGTCCACCTACGAGACCCATCCCCGCACCTGGCCGGACGACCCGGGACGCTAGTAAAGTGAACGAAAGCGAGGCTCGGCAAACGCGCCGCGGTTTCCCCAAGGGGAACACTTGCACATCTATAGCTGGCAACGGGCAGCCGTGCATCACTCGCTGTGGATCGTACCGTGGAATATGAAGATTTCCAATCAAAGCTGAACCAGAGTCTTTCATGCAGATATTAATGGTTACACATGTGGCACCGATTGTCGCATAAACAGACTGTTCAGAAAGTGGCATATGCAGGTATACACCGGGAGATGCCATACGGGCTTCCTGGCGCTATATACAGGTTGCGATAGCGAACCGAATAGTTCACCATCGGGGAGGTTGTCAGGAAATCAGTGTGCTACGTGTGTGAGGTGTTCCGAACTTTTTGTGATTATATTTGTGATCGACTGCACCAAGTTAAGGGTGTACACTGATTTGGATCTACACTGAGTATTGTTAATTCTAAAATCACACGGTGCATATCATTACGGCAGCAAATATGAAGCTGGATAACCCTACCCCAGTGTTCAGATGACGAGACGCCCTACCATTTAAGGTAAGAAACATCACCGGCCCAGCTTAAATGTACATACGTACAAATGTTTTATATATATATATATATATATATATATATATATATATATATATATTTAGTATATTTATAATTATATATGTAATATATATGTAATATACATATATGTGTGTGTGGTAATTGCTTATGGTTTATGCTTTATGCTTATGAAAACAAAGTTACGTACAAACACCTGTAAAACAAAATGTATACTCGCCATATGTAAACTTCTGTAATTCCTTAACGAGAGAGAAGAGGGGAATACAGAGGGGGCCAGCATATGTATTTGGTGTGAAGTCCATTCCAATTTTTATAATATAAATTCGACGAAAGGCTATGATTTAATTTACCCACACAGAGAAATATAAAGCGGACATATTTTCGCTACCAGTGGATGCAGGTTGACATATACCACTAACTGTAACTGGTATAGAGGTTATAATTTAGTGGAGTGCCGAGGAACTACGAGCATGAGTCTCCGTATTACTTAGTATTATCTGATTCTTCAACGCTGCCTTTCTCATACCAGCTGCGGAGACAGTTATTGATGAAACGTTACAAGGCTTGTTTTACTAAATGATACATCGCACATTTGGCAGACACCACAATACCTGAAACAAATAGCGAGGCAATCAGCTTACCTGTCACGAACAGACGCGATGGTTTCCTGTAGGGCTTTTCTATGGCTTTATTAATTTCTTATAACCGCTTAGGGGTTCTGTATTGACAGCCGCTTTTTCATTATTAAAAATGAGGATGAGTTTTACACTGCCCGACTCGGTGCACTGTTAATACAGTGTCTGCTGCTTGGAGTACGGCCTATCGCTAATGCGGCAACCTGGAAATACAGCCTTGGCATGATGACCCCAGGAGATAATGAATCAGATTTATTGCCTTGTAGAGACAGATATGGCATTCTTAAAGTATAAAAAGTAAAACTGAAAAATAGTACAGGTGATAGCCTCTTTACCGACCTTCTGTCAGTGTTCCTGTATTTTTTATTATTTTACATGAACAAATACATAATAAAATGATTCCAGGTTAAGAAGAAGAGATTGTGATGTTATAATGCATGAATAATGATCTATGTACCCACTGCCAACTTGGGTTAAGTTTGTAATTTGTGTATGTGCGTTTGCATGTTTGCATATTTGTTACAGTGTTCCCTCGCAAAATAGGATCTAGTCCACAGGGAAATTCAGTGTTCTCTCTAAGGGGCCATGATACCTTTAATACAAATAAACATATCCATGTTTTAAAGCAGGCCACTATCTCTAACATTGTCTGGTTTCTTACATCGTGTCAACCTCGGTTTGTCCCTTTGATTGATTAGAGAAGAAACTGTAACGGCTTGTAAATAAAGCTGTCATGTATTTGTAAGGCAAAAAAAAGGTATGGTTCTCAGGCACCGCCCGCATCAATTTTAAACCCCCGCATCAAAAATTTTTATTTTGATTTTCATTAGAAACTCACCAATTTTGAGCTGCAGCTTCTCGGACATTTCTTTCAAGAAGATAAAATCATAAAATTTCCTTTGTTATGTAGTGCTTTTACTTGTTTAGCAAAATAAATCGGTTATTATCATGCTTTTCCCTTATCATTTGACATTTTTATCGAAACATACAAACAAATTAAAAACAAAAAAACCGCCCGCCCACATTGATTTCGGAAAAAAAGTGCCTGAGAACCATAACTTTTTTTATTTTGGCCTAAGTCTTCTACCATTACTTATATGGCGGTGGTTCATTGTGTCATTTAAGGGGCGGACCAATTTCCCCCCCCCCCCGGGGGGGGGGGATCTATAGTGGTTTAGCCACATATCTTAAATGAAGACTTTCTGGAATTTCTAAACTTCTTCAACCTTACTCAAGGCTTCAGTCAAATTCTGTTTATCTGAGATATTCAAGCCCTATATCGTTAAATATATGTACAAATTCATATAGATCAGGCAATTAATAATAACAATTAGTTGTATTTTTACAATATTATTAGCAACGGGTTTTGGGACACAATTTCTAAGTTTATTGAATAAAATGTTTGTCGAGAAGGAGGGATTAGGTTCACGATCACAGAAAGCCCCAACTCAGGATTCGCCTGCAATTGAAGACAAAACAGAAGAATAAATAAAATTCAGTGTTATATATATATATATATATATATATATATATATATATATATATATATTTTTTTTTTTTTTTTAAAGAACATACATGAAAAATGTATAGCCTCGTGTGTCAAGTAAGTCAGCTTGGGCTTATTTCACAGTCTTTCGGCATCATTGATATGTTACATTAGATTCAGTGTGCCTGTCATAGACAAGGCAGAAAGAAAGATAAAACTAAATCCAAGCGTTACTGACCGATTTTTGCATCAGAGTATATAAGCGGAATAACGTGTAATCTAATATACATCACGCAAGTCGGCCGAAGGATTCGTTTTTCCGCGTGAGAGAGGTTTTATCCAGGTTTCTGGCGCAATCTCTGGTCCAATGCGTCAAACAGTCAAAACGCAACTGCCACAAGTTGGAATTTGGGCTTTATGAAACAGTATATATACAGGTGTTTAGGCTGTATGCTAACATCCCTTGTGTACACAGCTGGACAGGTGTACAAGCAATGGTACTAACACTGCAGGCACAACTTAACGCTTTTCTTCGAGGTTGGCGGTTGTTTCAGCTTGTTACGCTGTAGCCCCTCTGGATCCACTTGCTCTCATTAATAGCGGGGTATTCCTTGGCATGAAATAGTGTTTGTGCGACTTTGCATTTTGATTGAAGGCAGCCTGTTATTTCTTAAAATAAATATCATATCTCTGTATATTCAGGCACCGACGTTATATACTGGTGGCATATTTGCAGTGATGTAATAATAAAGAAATCATGCATGCTTAAGTTCTGTCTGAATGTTAGCTACAGGCCTGTAACGCAAACAATTCTTATTAAATTATTCTTTCATGTTTGCGTAAAAGTTCCGGAAGTGAAGAGTTTACCCTCTAAAACTTGTTAAGATCTGAACAAAGTGGTTCAGACCACGTAAGTCGATAATTCTCCTTGGCTTGTCGTTTAAATTCCACAATTACTCAGTATTATCGTAACAATATGACATTTAGAAAAAAGGACCGACTGCATTACGAGTACTTGCAATGAAAACAAAAGTTTCTTGTATTAACAATACGTTATTTTATTCCTCCTATATTTTCAGGTATGAATTATGGTGAACATACTGGTCGGTGGAATTTAGCATCAAGTTCTATTTATAGTCAAACTGCATTAAAATAGAGCAAGTACTCGAAAAACAAATAGGCCTGGTCTCCTTAAATGTATTTAATCAATTTGCCAGTAGAACAGGGACATCCTCTAGGTAATGAATACAGTAGAATAGGACACATTGTTATGGAACCGTTTATTTATAATGCTAAGATGAACATTTCATATATATCTGTGTATAGTGTGGTAAATGTGATTTTTATATGGGTTGAAATCGATTTGGATGCGACCAGTTTATTCTATTAAGAAATTATGAATATTAACATGCATGAAGGCTCATGTGTTATGCAATATAAGGAACTGCGGAAACCAAATAAAATATTATTAGATGAATATTACAGATGACACTTATCATCTACGTTTTCAAAGGTGAAAATGTCCACGTCTCAAAGCTGCTTCCTTCTAATTTAGTAACCTTTGTACTTTTGTTTCACGTGATCAAAGTAAACCATGTTTTGATCATTACAACTAAGAAACCAATTGTCAAAACTAATTACACACTCACACCTCATCAATCCTGTCATTTTCTACCTGTCACATCAACATGCGCTAGGAATGACTTGGTTTTATTTGTACTGGGGCTGATTAAACGGTTTCTTCCGCCTTTGAGCCAATGGGTCAAGCCAAATTAGGAAAACATAACAGAGTGGAAGAGAGCTGGTAACATTTCTCGGATAATAGGACCGTAAAGCAGTCCAAAGGAGATTTCGAATTCCGCCTCATTACATTTGTATCGGACATTTTTTTGTGAGCCACAGAATCTCACTTCAGCCCCACCCTTATTGACCCTATCGAACTAACGACTGTGGTTTTGAGCTTTGAGCTTTTATAATGAAACATTCATTATATTTAAGTTCGCACAGTTTGACATGAGATGCATACCTTTCTTCCAATCAGGTTATTCCGCCTTTGTCTGTCGAATTCTGCGATTCCAGCCCTTCCTTATATCATAATATTATTTACATAAACAAAGTATTGAGGGATAACGCTATCCAGAAGCTAGAGTACAGGAAGTTCAAAAGAACTGATCACGTGACCTATGGAATACCATCTCCTTTTTGTCCGCTTAGCTGCTGGTGGTCTTTTCATATTTGCAGCTTAGTGTTGAAGCTCGTGGTTCAAAAGATCTTTACACAGACCCGATTACACTTCACAGTAGTTTGCAGGAAGTTATGTTTAAAACTTCCTTGCTTTAAAACTTCCGTTAATATATCCAGCGATATAAATTTCAGTAGATCACAAGATTTTTCCTCTTTCTTCGTATTGCGTATATCTGATATATTACTGCTTTTATAAAAGGTATATTATCACTTAATTTCTCTATGACATTTGCTGAATTCACTTACAAAGACTAATTTATACAGAATCATAGTAGGTGTTCATGAGAATTTATGTATAAATTGTTTTAATTCATATTCTACTTTTATCCTCCATTATTAGCCAGAATGTATAAAATAATGAAGACGTCCTGGATTTTGATTTCAGGAAAACCTATAGACTTTTTGAAATTTATATATTGTTTTTATTGACATCGCTGCCTTCCTGTTTAAATATGAAGTTTATCAACACCTAGCCAAAAAAAGGCTTACACCTAACCTTGCGCCTTAGACATTTGATTAAGAACGTCCTAAATAACTCCTTATTCTTTTAATATATATCGTCTTATTGCATGAAAAGTTCACAAAGTGATATAATTGGCAATTCTTTACCCTGATAGTGTAAAGATTCTTATTGTTTCCATGATTGATAAGAGAATTCCTTGAAAATCCAAACCAGCGTTCCTCAGTCTTTAAAATATGTGGACCAATGAACATTGTCCTTCTGCATATAACTCGTTCAAGAGGTTCAAGGTTCTGGTGTCATTTAGAAATTCTCGAGAAGGAAAAAAACTAAATTCCTTGTTCCTTTGACATGTTATCTGAAGAGGCGCGAAAGTATTCCTCATTGGGTTAAGGATTAATTACCATGTCTTGATTACAAAATGCCTTCTTAAGTGTCTCTCCAGGCATTCCCCTGGGTAATTAATCATACAAGTACCAGAAACCTAAGAGTGATTAATTAGCGCACAAAATGTCAGGTTATCATATTGGTCTGCCTAATTAAATCTGATCTCGGCCTTGACAAAGCTGTGGAATAAAAAAATAGCAAAGATGTCATAACATTGTAACAATCAATGTAATATATTTTTCTTGCTAATTATATCGCTAAATCCGCCCCTGATCCCCATCAAACTTTCGGGTACCCTGTGTTACAAACGCCGGAAATATATGAACGGACGCTCAGGAAATTCTATGGCACAGTTCACCTACTCAATGCTTGTATCAATGGTCAGCTCTGCCCGCTAGAACGAAAGCGACAAGTACTAATATTTCAAGACCCTCGCCCTCTGCCGGGATAAAATATTACCATTGTTGGATTGTAAAGAAGCATTTTAATGGAAAACATATCGATCCAGAAAATCTCCAGAATGACACCAACAAAATAACCAACCAAAAAATAACCACCAACCAAATAATCACCTTAAGACGAAAAACAATAATATATCCTGGTATAGATACATAAAATAATATATAACATTCTGTATTATATCTTAATTGTTTATATATAAACAGTATATAATAATATATTGTTATCATATGTGATTCCTAATCCTAACACATTACAGAGTGCCACTGAGGAGAAATATACCTAGTTTTAATAATATATATATATATAATAAGTTCAAGAGCTCGGATTCATTGCCTATTGCAATCAGAATCATGATCTATATTTTTGAGCGCACGCACGCTGTCGATGTGTTAAGTGTAGCATTGTATTATGAATTACATTAGCAAATGGTATTGGCGTGGAATACAAAGCAACATCGCCCGCATCTGTGATGTGTACACAGTATGACAGATTACAAAGGTCACAAGTACAAAACCGTCTGTCCACAAAGTGTCAGTGATGAAAGGTCAACGCAACAGAGCCACCGGTGTCGATAATAAATAAATCATAAATGACTTGTCTGTAAATGGGGGCAATAACACGGGCCCGCAAAATGGCGCAGAGTGGTAAATGAGAGACTCCCGCTGAGGCGTGCGACCAACAGGTGGGCAGTTGGAATTATATATATTATAAGTTTTATTACAGGTTAATTGCCGCATATGCTCCTGTTATTTAAATTGTAGAATGATTAAAAGTGGATTTTTCAAACGGCACATTTTTGGTTCGAATGCGAAGCCTCAGTCTTCAAACGTATCTCCCTTTTATGAACGGACAAACTATTTCATACATCGCATGATAACAACTTAACCCAACGTTTGCGGTTAAGCTTGTTTATATATATATATATATATATATATATATATATATATATATATATATATATATATATATATATATTACATTGGCGCTAATGGAGTTCTCGTAAAACATATACAAATAACGGGCTTTTAGTCATTTAATAATTCATCAGCCTGCAATTATATATGTCCCCTTATTGATTTAACAACAGGCGCCAGATATGATATATCTTAGATATAACTAATGGCATCCTAATGCATTGGCTGTACTACCTGTAACCCAATTTCTGCTGATTGTAGTGACACATGTATTGATCTTTCATGACTGGTCTGTTTACCCGTTCTTGGAAACGCGTGTACTTCTTGCAGGTTATGTAAGGAAAGTGTATCAATTACTTAAAACGCTCATTAAATGAATGGTCGATTACTCATCCGTTCATTAAACGGTTTGTCTACGAGTTGCTGGAAACACGTGACGTCGTCCATTTACTTAACGGCATGTCTACGATTCATCCATTGACAAAACGCTATGTCTACGATTCATCCATTCACTAACGGTATGTTTACGATTCATCCATTCATTTAACGGTTAGGGGAAACACCAGCCGTTCATCCATTCATTTAACGGTTTGTCTACGAGTTGCTGGAAACACGTGACATCTTCTATTCACTTAACGCTATGTCTTTGTTCCACCTATTCCCTAAACCTTATGTCTACGATTCATCTATTCGTTTGTGGAAACACATGTTAGGGGAGTTAGTGGAAACACGTGCCGGTCATCCATTCAATTAACGGCATGTCATGGAGTTTCTGGTAACACGTGACGTCGTCCATTCACTTGACGATATATCTGCGAATAGTTGGAAACACGTGACGGTCATCGATCAATTAACGGTATATCTGCGAATTGCTGGAAACAGGCGCCGGTTATCCATTAATTAATCAGACGGTATGTCCGGGGACTTGCTGGAAAAGAGTGACGGTTTCCTATTCACTGAACGGTATGTCTACAAGTTGTTGGTGACACGTTTTACCATACGTTCAATAATCGGTATATCTACAAGTTGCCGGAAAGATCCCAGTTATCCATTCACGGAACGGCTAACTTCAACTCTGGGTACAGCCAAATAATCATTGTTCAAAAATATGTAGCATTCTTAAAGTGTTTGGGGCTAATTATGGAACATTACATATTTGTCAAGTTAATCTAGTACTGGAGAGCCTCGGGCACGTTCTATACATTATACATGGTCCATATTATGAATATCGCCGGGGGATGTGTTTCAGATCCTAGTATTGTGAGTCATGGCTAGTAATGATCTACCATGTTGTAATTGTCATGTATGTACTCTGGTATTTAGGCCTACCTCCAAACTTTAGTCAGAAATCTTATCCATATATTCTGAAGTACGGGTTAAATGGCACTCGAAAAATCCCGGTATGTTTGCCTGACATTTATGAATTTCCGCAAGCTCTGTTAGAGGATGTGAATGCAACTGATTTTTGACAGAACTGTATTCCAATTTGTCCGGGTTGTGTCAGCAACATGACTAGGTTTTTTTTTTATCGACATAAGACTCTGTCATTTGGTAGACCATACAAAGAGAAAACGTGATGACGGAAAAATATCAATCCAATGAGAAGTGGTAAATTCTTACTACAAGACATGCACGGTAAATCTTAAACCACACAATGATAACTTAGGCTGGCGGGGTCTATCAGTCGAGTATATTCTTCACTGACCAGTCCCAGTGGTCAGTATTTCTGACTACTAAGCTGAACACTTGAGGTGTTGGTACGTATTTGACGGCGGCACGATTCGGCCCTGCCGATTTTTAATCAGTCTTTAAATGGGGATATTGGACAACCAAGCTGGTATTGGGCGTGCTACAGCCCGGTGGGGGTTAAGGGAGCTTACGTCATTATAGGACTGCACATGACAGGCTGTGGGATATGCATTTGCGGTGTTACCGGCAGGGTTCAGTGGCGTACCGGTGTGTTGGGTTGCCCAGGGTAAAAAAAGCTATACTATCTTAAAAGGATGCCAAACTTACATGCTGCAAAAGTGAGCTTATACAAAGAAAATCTAGGCAAGCGTGGTTAAGGATATGCATGTAAAATAGAAGCGGTTTCCTGCACCAAGAAAATAAAAACTCTTCTTGCAAACAAGAGGAACGGGAAATATTGGCGGTTTTGAGGGTAGCAAAGGATTAAGGTTTTCAAACAATGGAAAGGTTAAAGGGGCCCAATCACCTATAAAGCATGTTGAGTTAACACAAAAAATAACTTCTTCCCTTTAAAATAAATGTGTACCTGCCAAAATATTGCCCTGAAACCGTTTTCTTTCTCCTGAAAACGAATGTTAAAAACAGTGGACCGGGCGCGATGACAGGTTTCAACATAAACACAACGCTTGGGGCCGTGTGCATCGCTGAGCCAAAACACGTGTCAACCAGGAGATGCCCTGCCTGACTTGACCCAAAAAAATGTAATACATGTTCGCGCTGGCTGAAACACCACGTGTTACCCCTCTTTATCGGACCTCCGGTCACGTTGCCTTGTATTGGTAAACAGACTGTGTTTACCAACACGCAGAGCCGTAACATTGTGTTAAACAGCAGTATGCGAGGATATAAGACCTTGTGCTTGGATAGTTTTGCTGGGAAACATTTATATTACGTAAAACTGAACTGATAGAGTGAACGAATAGATAAAAAACTAGCCCCTGATTATGTCCCTTTACTTTGCGACAAATAACATTTTATTCCTTTTGCAATATGGTACATATTTGGCAGTAATGCTTGAAATTGACCAAATGATATATCTTAACATTAATCATACCATGCTGATATAACGATATATAAACAGGCGAATGTTCAAGAGATATAGTAAAGGAATAGAACTTTTGGACTTCAATATTTATTTGCAGTGGTGAATCTGGCAAATGAATTGGAAAGCAAAAGAAACAATACGCGTCTTGGACAAAGTGTTTTCCTTATTTTCAATAGTGCTGCACGGAGAGCAAACCCCTTAGAGTTTTGGAAAATACTTATTTCAAAATTTGATCGCATTTGAAACGTTAAGCCACGCTAAACCGTGCATCATAGGTACAAGATGTCCCCAGCAAATATTCTCCTGAAACTGTATAATTTCACACTCATTATTACATTCACATGATTATTTTAAGAGCTTTTACTTTTTTCTCTTTTTATATCTCATCCACGGTTCACTGACTCAGTGGTTGCATCTCAGGTGAGCTCTGTCGACCAGAACAAAGACGGCCCCTTACCTAAATGAACGACTATCGCGCTCGACAGGGATAGACAAGCGGTCCTCAGTCTGTCTCGCAGTAACTGCAATATTGTTATGGACTGCCCCTCAGCCTCAAATGGTCTATTGTCTTAACCCTTAAAACTATTGTTTAATTTCGTTCATAATATTTGGCCATCCTCTGGCGCGAATCGAACTGGGGACCTGAATCTCCGAAATCCAGCTCTACATCACCTTTACAACCAGGTATATTTAAAGCAATTTTACACGGGTTAAGGCTGTGCGTTATGAGACTATCCGTAGAAGCTATATCGCTCATCCGCCGGCTGATATTCCGTAGACCGTATATCTTTTCAGCTTTCACGCTTGATGAAAGAGGGCTATATATTACGCCCACTGACAAGATCTGAAGCGAATACCAACAAATCTGGGCATCTTTGCCAAGCGCTGGATAATCCAGAGCTTCCTGTATGGAAGGGTATCGTTTTCCAGGCCCATGCGTGGGAAGGACAGATCTAGATATATACCTATATTAAGATTATATTGATATGTAAAGGAAATAAATGGGACAAAAAACTTCACTCGGGGTATTGGTAGTTTTCACTTTGAAAGTCAGTTATACATGAGGAAGCCAAGAACAAAATATGCGGTATGCCTTTGTTTATCCTTCTTTTCATAATTTGAGATTTCAGTTATCCACGTAAGAATTTTATATTCTGTTACTGATTATTTTTATTTCTTTCATAATCTTAAACTGTTTTTGTGTAATATTACATTTGAACAGACATTTGCATATAGGGCGCATCCATCTTACTGCATATCCTGTCTCGCATCATTTAATTGGTTAACAAACAATAAACGCTTATTTTAACCAATCAAAAGGCACGACATAACACATGCTTTTTGGGTAAGCCATCTTGTTAAAACTTACTGCTTACAGATATTGCACCTTTTTATCTAGTACTGTGTCTTATTCTCTCCTCATCTTGTCTCATCAAGCTTTTATCTTTAGAAAATGAAAAAAAAATCGTCATGTAATAATATCTCCTTAACGAGTAAGCAAAATAAATTGTGTTCACTGCATGACCACTAAGACTTGATAGCGCGTTTCTAACAACCGCATCGTGTTTGTGCCATATTGGTAATGAACTTTATACTTATTATCAAAAGACCTGTGTATTAAGTAATTGAGCTGTTAATAAGGTCCCATTTAATACCCAACCATGAATCTTTGACATTAATATAGCTTCATGCTTGGCGTAATATTACTTTCACCATGATTATGGTGTAGAGTATAATTTTAGATATCAGAAATTACAAGCAATGTCATAAAAAGTTTGCCTATATCCGGTTTCGGGGTCAAACCAATTGAAATACAATCAAGTTGTATTGTGCCCGTAAAATATATTTTTTTTTATCTCAGCTATACCGGTGGATGTCCCCAGGGAAATCTCGTGAAACTGGTTAGCACGGTAGCCGATCTCAGACAAGTGCACAGCGTATGTGTGACACATTGGCTTACTGGTATAATAGGAATCTTTCATTATTAAATTTGTATGCTTTTCTTAACAGGTTTTTGATATGTTGCACGTTAAATTCATGATTATAAACAAGTTTATAATCCTCTTTTCGAAGTTACCTATATGGCATGGGTTCAGTAAGGTGACACCTCTTGTAATGATAAGCTTCAGACTTGAATGGTTTCCGACTGAAACATATATATATATATATATATATATATATATATATATCGGACGGAAAAGGAAACCAATAAGCACGCCAATATTAAACCAGTGAAACTTGAATTTTTTTTAGAATCGCCGTTTCATTACTTAATATTTACATATTTCAAATTCCAAGAAATTAAAAAGTCAATGTGTTTGACAAAAATCTGTGTTTCAATTATCATAAATAATTTAAAGAAACAATCTCATCCAATTACCTTTTTATACATAGTTTCCCTCCACTCGATTAAAATAACGTTCGATGCCTGTGCTACCATGCGGAAAATACTCGTAAAATATCAATAATGTTGTTTTATTTAAGTACAACTTACCAAACCCTTCATGAAAGAAACATCTATCGATGACACGTGGCGGGTGTGTATCTATCCCTATGTGGCAAAGGCACAATCAAGTTGATCATTATACCGTTGTTAGGCGCTCGTTGCTAAATTAAGCCACGAGACCAATACAAAGCGCTCGCAGGATCCAGGAATGAAAAACATATCCCCGGAAATGGCTTGAGGCACGGTAGATCACGTTATTTGACAAGGGTTCAGTGAAGTGACACCGCTTGTAATGATAAGCTTCAGACTGAATGAAATTCTGATTAACCCTGTCACTGGCTGGTTTTTTAAATGATGTATGAAGTACAGGGGCCCTTTGAGAGATAGTGGCAGTCCTCAGTCACGTGGTACACTATTGATGAACACTGAACAGTATAGTTAATAACATAATTTCACCAATAAAGCCCGCCTTCGTGTACAGCCCTTTTTATTTACCATTAGTGGGATGGGAATTTTAAATTGTATTATTAAGACACCCATACAAACCCTTGCTTTCAAAATTAACGAATTTAATCCTGTGATTTGGGTTATTTTTGGTATGTTATCAATAAATTTTATTTTGAAACAGTTTAATCATTTGCTTCTTCGCAAGTTGGATTATTTAAGTGCTTGGTCGTTATATTGATCTCCCGTCCACTACATTGTTTCACTCTTTTTTTTTACTAAAGTAACACATTTAAATACCACTTCATGAAATTGTATATTCATAAAATAAGAGTGCTGCATTAACTTATCCTAGGTTTAACAACACATGGTTAAGCATTATGAATTTCTTACATTCATTTCGCAAGCAGTGGTAGGGTGATATTTTGTTTTCAATGACAAAATTTTTATCGACATATTGCAGCGTATTGTTCAGCTATCCATAATTTATATGTAGTTTAATGAAAGCAGGTTATATTAACATATATGGGACCAGGAAGAATGTAGTCATTATATGTCATCAAGACATCGGAGACAATCTTTAAAGTTTTTTCTAGAGTTTACCATTTTGCCTTTGAGCCACAGGGAAAATTCAACGGTTCCTTTTTTTCTGGTGGCATGAGTCCTATCGCAAATATTGATAATTGTTATTAATGTTCTATTACCACATGCAAAAGGAGGGCGTTGTGTGTTAGACTGTGCATTAAGGGAATACGCACGTATGATGGGAAATATTTTCTGCTGTGTGATACAGTAAAATAAGTTACCTATCGGAAGACAAAATAGGTTTATGTTCTTTTTACGGTGAAATAGGTGCAGCTTGTAATTTGAAGGTTGCGTCCCATTCCCTAGGGGCAAAGGGTCATCCTCTTAACTCAAAAGAGAAATGGTTGGTACTATTCAGTATGAATGGGAATGTTGTTCAGTTGAGCGCCAAAGCATAAACATCCAGTAACAACCGCCCCTTGTATCTAGGTCAGCACCATCTGGGTCTTTGCGTAATCCTGCTAACAAGCAAACAAACAAACATTATACAAACATGGGTGAAAACTTAACCTACTTAGCGAAGGCGATGTGTCAGTTACAGATGGTTACTATACGAAATTCACCTGGCAACCATCGTGTTTTACATCTGTTCTTAATGAACTAATCTATAATTTAATGCCATTTAATTAACCTTTAATTTGCTCGTGCTGCAATGAAGTATGAATATCTGATCTTAAAATTAAGAAAGTGAGGTTATGCTTATTTCCGTGCATCAGTAACATTAGGTTAACATGCATTATATGACTTTAACAGCTTTTTTTTATAAACAGATAACAGCATTCTGAACATCTGTATATCATTTATATTCATTTTAATATGTGCCGCAACAGATATAAATTGATACTGCCTTTGCTTCAATACCGCATTCATAAACAGGGGAAAGTAAAAACGGTCTTCTATATTATTTAATCGGTCATTATCAACAGACGGCGATCGATCAAAGTGTTATACGTAGTGAGTTATAAATAATAAAGCTTATAAGTGATATTCGGATACTATCGTCATCTCGTCCCATCCGAATTTGTCGAAAAAGTCTTTTCATTCTAATAGCCTATTTTACAACGACCCGGGGACAAATGCTTCACCAAAATACCTCAAGTAAACCATGAGTGCCGTGATTATTCCTGGACCCGTCCACTGGTGCTGCCAGCTTTGCAATGCGATTGTTTAATATACGGTAGTTACTTTGGACCGTATTAGAGGGAAAGGATAACATTTATGACCCAAAAGACGATTTTACCCAATACACTACTTCCAAGGGCATGGCCAAACGTTAAACAGTGCTCTGTTCGGGTTAAATGACCCATCATCACGGGATCTTACTGTCAAGAGGAAAACGGGTTCAAATCTGAGTCAGATACAAGAGCTGTCGGTAAATAAAAGACTCGCAGTTTAAATGAATTAGTTCTTATTCAGTTCCAACTTTTTTTGTATATATAAGATTAACGGATCCCAGACATTCAGTTTCAATCGTTGCCGTTTGGTGTTGCTAGTTTGGAAAAGTATATTATATTGATAACTGCTGATACCAATGACCAGTTAATCATATTTTTTTATGTTTCATTCTTTCTGATTATACTATAGTGAATAAGCAAACTGCAAACAATAACTGAACACAAAACAAAAACACCGGCGATTGACACAATGTATCCAACGGGAGAGCTATATTAGTCACTGGGCCCCTCCCCCTGTCACCTATTTAAACGACCATCCTACTTATTAAACTTGGTTCCCTTACTTTGACCCCCCTATCCACCTAAATTAAGATACAATCACTTCAAAATTTAATTAGTGGGATGTTCGGTTAGATAACTGACAGGAGAGGGGCCCAGTTATGCTTGTAATATCGCTCACCCGGTGAATACATTGTGTCAAGCGCATGTACCAAACTATTTTTCAAATTGACCTTCTTGTCCTAACTGCGTATCTACGGTCAAATCTCTGTATTTTGTAGGTTGACAAATTATTCTTCTTCTCCAGGGCACCTCTGTTTATTTCTAATTAAGATTTTAAAAAAGAAGTTACACATCAAAGGAGCCCGGATGTCATTTTTTGTTCACCCTCATGGAAGCCTAAAGCTGTTTCCCTGTGATAATAAAAACTAGAGGTAAACAGTGATACAGAATTTCACAATTTTATTTATTGAAATAATGAGAAAAATTTGTTTTATTACAAACAAAGAATATTCTCTTGAAAAATAATGGTCCTCTGTAAAAAAAGTGAATGACAAAATGGTGATTTTAGGGAACGTTCTCCGGCCAAGCCGGCCAGGAAATGTGGTCATGGTACGTTAATCATTCGGGTCTGCGTCATTAAAGACCTGTGTGACTTCACAAATGTTATCGAATATTAATTTTGTTTGTGTTGTTATATTGCAGTCATGTATTTAATCTTGTGGGCCAAAGGTTACTCAATGATTCAATCCAGACGACGCGTTTTATTATCATTAATCCGTGGTCAGTTTTCTATAAAAGCCGGTCGTGAGTTTTCATGCCAGTATTATGGGTTACTAATGGCATGCTGCCTTATGGCTAGCTCAGATACAGGACTGTGTAGCACCGATTCGGCGCTGGACTGCAACCCCCACAGCCGGTACAGTTCTTCATCTGATGGGGAGGCTGTTGTGATTCGGCGACCGAGGAAGCGGAAGATACGATCTTTTGATCGAAGGTTAGATTACAGACATCTCCCTATAGATTATAGACATCTCCCTCTAGATTATAGGCATCTACCTATAAATTACAGATATATCCCTACTTAGCGATTATTTCTGCAAAGCATGTAAGCTACTCTTTACTATACAGCACAACCATCAGTCGTTTTTGTTACTGTGAGAATGCAAAAAGCCCAATCTCCTTATCACGTAAATTAATAACCGTACGTTGTATTTTAGGAACTGCATTTTTTTCCCTTGCGTGTACACTGTTTTATGAAGCACTGTCTTCTTTTCCGCTGGATTATGGTTGATTATCTGTCAGACAAATCTCCACAGACTTTGAACACTTTGCCGCTACTGTTTTGGGGATATATATTAAATCACAAAAGCTGGCTTGTATTTAGGTTAACACCGTCAACACTGTTGGGTTTCTTTTTTAACGCGAGGTGCGGGCTGTTGCATGTTTTCCGGTTTTTACGATGCCATTTATGAGCGGAGATCATAAGTGCTAATCCATTCCGATGAAAAAGTACAAGAGTCCTTCAGATGTTCTTTCATATTGTTCGCGGATTTTTTAATGTGATCGTGAAACTCGGTCCTATTAAAGGCTCTGTGTAAAATCCCATTTGTCCAAGAAATCTGTATAATCTAAGTTTCTGCTAAGTCAATTAATATTATAAATAATGGTATTTGTATAGGAAAGAAATTGTTGTGAAATACACAGAATAACCAGGAATCGTGACACTCCTTGTCATCCGATTACTTCTCATGTATAATTGAATCGTTTAATTAAAATAATGTATATATATATATATATTTTTATATATTAATATATTATATGAAGCGAAAGTTAAGATAAACAGTGACGCCTTTTAGATAGACTAACTAGTTTATTAACACTAGTGTTAATAAACTAGTTAATCTATCTAAAAGACGTCACTGTTTATCTTAACTTTCGCTATATTATATAACTTATGGCTTCCCGCTTTGGTACAATATATCTGACAAATAATGCCCATAAAATATGTTTATTTGTTAGTCCAAGTAAAGGCTATCTTTAGTTTGATATGTACAAAATATATTATATATATACAAATATAAACATAAAAAGTAGATACATCCGTTTCACGAAGTAAATGGATGAATAAAGACCATTCGAATTCTTTCACGAAAACGATGTGAGACCACGGCGACTGACTAGAGAAATACTGCCGGAACGGAATCAACGATTATATTTCATCCCGGCAATTTCTTTGAAACGGTTCCATCTGTATGGTCAAGGGACTACATTGTATGGTTTAGGGTTAATATCCAACGTCTGGCCGTCTGGGAGGGCCTTTCTCCGGGAGAATTTACCCGACTTTAATATCGGAGATGTGCAGTGGAGATGCTATTTTTTATTAGACATGCACTCAACTGGTGATGAAGGCAGGGAAGACCGCTTCATCCTGAGATAGCCCGACAAAGAGCCAGACGAAAACTTAAACATGAGACGGGATTGCAGCACGACATGTCGTTCTATAGATCATAGGAAGACGGGCAGTGGTCGCAGTACTCATCCCATATGTTGTATCAAAAACGAGCAAAAATCCTGACTGCTAACATTCCGTGAAGCAGATTTCCTTTTCCGCTCTCCTGTGAGCTATTGCTATGATGCTACGTACGCCGTCGTCAGTCGTCCGCCTGTAAGATACGTTTTCTTTCAACAATGGTTGAATGGATTCCCTTGAACTTTTGTTTACTAACGTATGTGGATGTTAGGTCAGACAAAGACAGACTTGGTAGCACCACATAAGCTTTTTGCCTTTTTATGTATTTTTGGTGTTTTTTGTTTTTATCTCCGGACATTTTTGCACTTTGAGTAGAAAAAGGGTCCTTGTGTTACCAATCCAAACAGAGGCAATGTGTAAGAACTGGCAGATCCACATTTTTCAAATGGGGTGAATTATGAGTCTTTTTTTTAAATCAGATGCAAAAAAGAGATCTTTACAATATTTATTTGTTTAAATTATGAATTTACTGAAAGATATATGTGTGTATATATATATATATATATATATATATATATATATATATATATATGTACGTATGTATATATATATTCATATCGAACGACGAATTTGTATTTTTGTATAGTTAAAAATACAGGTCAAGTAAAAAATGGGAATCGTCCTCACACATATATCCGTTATGATATATATGATTTTTCAAGATATTTCAATTCATTTTACGTTTCATTATACTGCCTGTATATACATATATTTCGATAACTTTATTTCAACTTATACGTTTTCATGGACAAGGACATTCGACATAAGTGTTCTCTTACACTTGCTGAAAATTCAACTAGCATTCGTCTCATGCATATTTCATACGGCTTCCGTTGTGGCTGTAGAACAATAACATTACGTGATAACAAACTTACAGGTCACCAGTCTCGAGTTCATTGCCTTAAGTAGATTTGGGATTTCAACTGTGTGTCTTATGATGGAATATATGGATCAAATTATATTTTGGCTACACGATTCCCGCTATAGGTTCTTGTGTCAACCAATACCATGTCAAAACCTTGATTTTTCATACATGTTTTACTTCGTTGTCACGACTGAGACCCAGTATAATAATAGTCGATTGTTTGCATGGGCAGAGTTTGACTTGGTAATTTTAGTCATATATTGAATTGTAAACAATAATTGCATTCAGGACAGCGGCAAAACAATCCTTTTCGTCTTTCATCTGAAAGCAACATGAAATAGGGTTTGACCCGGCACACTTCATACACTGAAAGCAGTGATGTATTCGAATCCAGACCGAGTTCGAGTGTAAGTCCGAGTCAACTGGAAACTGAGTGCCAGTCCGTTCAACACAATTAAACCACCATTTAAATAGAAATTTAAAAATGCATATTTTTGATAATCTTGTTTATTTTTATGATAGTTTCTTTTTAATGATGGTTTACACATACGTTACATTTTAATTTTTAATTACATTAAGCCCCCGATGCAGGGCTTACTCTTGGTAAATATGGCCTTTTTATCATGTTTTATTAATATTTATTAATGGGTACTAATTTATATTGTGTAAAAGAGGGGTTTTTTTTCTACGGGACTTGAGCGGGACTCCATATAATTTTTCGAGTCCTTACCTCGTAGTCTGAGTATAAGTGTGAGTCCAGGACCCTAAAATTGGACACGAGTCCGGACTCGAGTCTTACATCAATGTTAAGAACATCACAACCGATCAGCAAACAAAACCACCAAACAAACAAACACGGGTGAGAACATACAACATAACTATTAGATAGGGATGAATCGTTTCTAATGGAGTGTTATGAGGAAGACTTGATAATAGTTATAAGTCTAAAAGGATTCCTAAACCAAGATATTCACCTGTTATCGACTAATGTCTTTTCCCAAATTAAATTCATTGTCCATTCATAGTATGATTTCGTTCACGGCACATATACTGACTTAAAACTGAACACTTTAAATCTTGACGATAAAACGTAGGTACTTTCCTTTCGTATCAAATATATTGGAACTCTGTTGCATCAACCAGAACGCCTTTATTTTTTTATTGAGGCTGTATGGTGTGCTTAATTGGTTTTCAAAACTGTAACCTTTTTGTCGCAAAAATATCGATTAAGTACATAGAAAACAACATAATTTCGTTCCATACCATTTGCTCCATGAAGCCCTATGTTCTTAATTCTTCTTAATGAAAGAATGCAAAAACAACCTAGACAGTCGGCCGGCAACAACTAGTCCATAACTCCATAATTCAGGTTAAGGCGGGGATAAATATTTTCTCAACGATTCCCTCTGAATCATTCTCCCCGGTAAACTCTGAATCAATCGAGCCCAAAATATCCAGCGACAAACACATTGAAGTCATCAATTCCCCTCTTCTGAGCTTCCGACCCGTAAACATTCGGAATTACCGTTATTGTAGGATATTGGTGCTTTCTTGCATCATGCGCTTGAATTCTTCTTCCGCCTAACATTTAAATGGCCATGAAGTTAATAAAATAAAGTAGACGATATCGTTTATGATAAAATAAATTCATCAATACTATAACTAACAATGCGTTGATTGTGCTTCGCTGGCAGTATGGTTTAACGATTACAGGTCTTTAAACTTTAATTGCGTAAAGTTAGGTAAAATGATGTTCAAGAAAATATAGTTTCAGTGTTAAACTAAATTTACAATTTCAACATGAAATCTACATTCTGAGGAATGCAAGCCTCTGCCATGTTTGGGTCATATTGTCGAATGCTCCCAGAACCGTGTTTGCATTCACTTATTCGGCCCGTATTCCAAGGTTCCTTGGTGCATAAGTGATTTCATTTCATGAATACTCCATGATGGCGTTCCTAAATCCAATTCATGAGCCTAATCTAAACCGAATTCAAATAAATTCTACATAGACCCATTCTTAAACTGCCTTGGAGATTCCGTTTATGATTCCGTGAGTTATGGTTTGAAAGAAAAAAAAAAAACAAACAAACAAACACGCACACAAACGGGGATGAAAGTATACCCTCCTGGCGGAGGCAATGACCTGATGGACGTTACTGCCATGATCTTTATAACACGAGCATCATTGCTTTTTTATCATCATCATTAGAGCATGGAAAAAAGTTATGATTCGTTGTGTGTACAACATATTCATAAAGTGAACAAATAATTGGTCTACTTTTTTGTCTATAATTCCGCTGCAGAAGAAGACTCTTTTTTACCTCTGCAATTTCTATTTGAAAGTAAATCTAATCTCATGTTGGGGTAATTATGTCTTTAAAAAATATATAAAAAATGCGTGTGCTTGGCAAACTTGTTGTCCGCGTCAGAATTTATTGAAAAAAATTAAACCATGGAGAAAACCTTTATGTAAGCTACCCACTCTGTGAGTTGTAAATTGGTAATTTAAGATTTTTTCGTGTGCAATCGTTCAGCTTAGTGAACAAACAATGCCTGCATAAAAATCAGGTTTATATTGGTAATAATATAGCCTAAACTCAGCTGAATGCCTTCAGTGTAAGATTCTTGGTACAAGTATCTGTTGATGTACTTAGGATGTGTCAATACTCTCCATTCACTGTATAGTCAGTTTTACTTAAAATATAAGATTTATTCCAAAATTAATGACAGAGGACCATTTCAGGTGAATAAGCCGGGGACCTTTTTTTTCACAATCAATAAATATAAACATCATATTAAGCTGGCAAACGTAGTTGCTCCAGCTATTCTAGTGGCGCCAGAGAGTATACTTTAAATAGGACCCTCAGGCTGCGCTTGTTCAGAAATAACTTGAGGAGAGACGGTTCGGGCCTGTTCAGCTCAACAGGGAGTGCTTTAAAACACCAGTCGTTCAATTGGTCTGGCTAATATTAAACGTCATATGTTTGATATTTTTGAAGGGATAGTGGGGTTAGCACTGGATGTTCATGCAAACAGTAGTAATCTTACTTCTAATTCATTCCGCCAGAAGAATATGCGTACATCCCCGTTCGTGTGTGTGTTTGAATATTTGTTCACAACATAACTCACGTGAATCATAAACGGAATATCTAACATATACAGAGCATTTCGAAAATGGGCCAAGGAAGATTGATTAGATTTGGATGAGGAACTGATACATGATCCGGATTCAGTAACGTCATCAAGGAATATACACAGATGTACAGTCACTTATGCATGAAATAAATGGGAATATGTGCCGAAAAGGTGAATGCGAATAAGTAAAGGCAAACACATGGCACAGGCTTGCATTCCTTAGAATGCAGATTTCTAGTTAGGCTGAAGTAAAACAAGATTTTAATATGCTGAAGTTGGATTGTTCTTTATTAACTCAAGGGAAATCGTTGTTTGAGTGTGTTCTAGATATAGAAAAAGGCATCATTTGCATTACTACGCAGTTGGAATCATGGGGTCACAATGTGGCCATTTTTGATGAGTCAAACATTGCAATCAATCTCGTTATATCTGATCTGGGGGGGGGGGGCAAAGGTATTACGCGATTATCTTTGTTCGTTAGTTGGTTTGTTTGTTAGCAAATATACGTAAAAAGTAATGTATTAATTTTTATTCAATTTTAAAGATGTTCAGTTAAACAGCCAAGAAAAAGTCTATTAAATCTTTTAGATAAACTTGATCACATTTTTTTTTTGCATTCAAAGGCTCTTTTTGATATGTGAAGCAGGCAATTCCTGTGTCCGTGTATTCGAATCGCCCATTGATAGGCATTCATTTCATTTGAAGAATACGTGTTACTGAAGCGTGAAACAGCTTATACACATAAGTTGTTTAAAGTAAACGACTTTTAAGAATGTAAAAACTTGAACAACTATGAATGCTTTAAAGTTTTTTTTTTATTTAGCGTGTCTTTGTTTGTATAGATTTCAAAGGGAATTAAAATGGGGTTAAAGTATGCTAGGCACCAATTAATGGCCCTGGTTTTTGCGCCGTTTATCTTAAACGCTTTGACAACGCGGGCACAGCAGCACGGCCCCGTCACCTTTTTTATCGGTGCAGCTGCCTCATCTAATCAAAATTTCCCAAATGGGCTTAATATAGTATTTACCCTGAATGAAACGCTATTACCAGCGGGCAATCGATAAACTCTTTATTGACGGCAAAATAGTCGGCCGGCAGTTAATCCTTCAATGTGAACTTATGCTTCCCCTCCTGGATGAAATGTTTGGTTAATTGAATTTATGTCATGGCGACAACGAGTACAGCTACACCGGCTAAAGATAACCTACATGACACAGCGGAAACAGATGCCAATATTGAAAAGAATTATTGACTCGCAGGCTTATAACAGCGTGACGTAACCGATTCGCAAGCCAAACCATATACAATGATCCTTATCTCAAAACCGGGCCTTGAACCAGAATTCCTTTGCACCAAGCCGACCCGCCAGCCTTATCTTCATCAGATATAACGTGTCTATACGTTATGACGGGAACATCCTAAAACATATTTATCAATAATAAAACAGAAGGTTTTCATGTAAAACATAATGTATACCCAAGTATCTAGATATACTTTCAGCAGTTGGTGGTGCATTCCACACTGACGGTGTTATCAAGATTTGGTTCATGTTGCCACTTGTAAGCCACTTTTGCTCATATTTGTTTTTTTTTTATGTTATTCAGAGGTATATTTTTGTTCACACAGAATTTTAGTATTTTAGACAAGGGACAGCAGAGATATAGGCCTTTAAATGTGAAGTTTGTACTATTACCCGTCTATTTTGAGTTTGTATATATTGCGTATTTATATGATATATTATGAATGAATTAAGAATACATATATGTAAACAAATACAGAAATATAACAGAATGTTTGCAAATTCATATCGGAGCCAATTATATGCTGCACAGCCTAGATAAGAGAAGTCAATGAAATTCAAACAGTTAATCATAGGTTAAATAGTGTTTTTTTTAAATGACGGGACAAAATTTTAAATTTGGAAATGCACTAATCCAGAATTAAAACTGCAAATTTCCATTTACTGAATCTGGTTATTAGTTTGAAGGGGTTGTCATTCTTTGTTTTCATAAATTCGGAATTCAATTCCTCTCAATTTCAAGTCCTTTCAATTTAGATTCTGGAGTGTTTCCGGACTGCTTGTTAACAAAAAAATTGTATCTTTGGTAAATTCAGGTTTTAAAATGAAGACAAATTCCAGGTTTTAAGTGTTCATATGTCATTGAAAACCAACCATGGGTTGCTGAAAATTAGGTAAAAATTCAGCAAAATCACAGGAACTTTTTTTCAGGGTTGGTTGCTTGTAACCTTAGAACGTGAGCACACTGACTTATGTATAGAGACAACATTATATTGGGCGAGTTTCGGACTAGCTCAGTGTTTCAGTATATCTATTTAGACTTTGATATCAGAAACTCTTAAAACACGGTAAATAATCCGGTTCTGTTCGCTTAAAAGCCCCGCTTCTATCAGAGTAGCCTGACAGCTTCATTGCCAGATTACGTGGGTGTTTAGTTGAATTCACACTTTCTGAAACTGACCAGACGGTCTTACCTGGTGCTGTTAACAAATCTACCAGCTTACTTACCAAAACAGGCGGCAGACACTGCAGGGCTTGTTGCTTGCAGCATCTGGCGGTGCTGCGGCCAATATACGTGCCGTGGTCCGGTGAGTTAATGACTAACAGAAGGCTGTCATAACATTTAACACGAAGGAAAGAAGCAACAGCATCATCATCTGTTTCAGAAAGGATGTTCGCTCGAATTGAGCCATCAAGAATATATGTTAAACCAAGTCAGTCGGTGTCCATCCGTGCTAATGTTTCAGCATCCTAACGTTCAAACCGTTCCTGTCATTGTTGGCAGGTCGTTACCATTTGATTTCCGTTATTACTGTCAAAATAAATATATATCAAGCGTTCAAATATTCCAAAGAAAATATGAAATATATTTTGTTATATTTTAGTATTCGTTATATTCTTAGGCATGTTTTCAATTCTCTAAGTTCTTAAAACAACTTCTGTTTGTTTATTAGTTGGCTTATTTCAGGGAACCAATATACGGCAGTTTCTATCATTCTTGGATATACATACACTGCTCAAATCTGTACATGGATATCACACACACATATCTCAAAAAAAACTTTACGTGAACAGTGCTTCGGACTGAAGCAACCATAGATAATTTGTCTGTGTCTTAAATTGTTTGGCTTGATTTGTTCTTAATGGCGACCTATAACTAATAGTCAATAATTTTTCTATTACACATGCTATGGTCTATTTAAAAACCATCGTCCCAGTCAAACAAGGATGGCCCCGGTCCGCCTTTGGCGTGTGACGGTTTTGTGATGTTTATATACTGGGTATTTAAATATACAACGGTAGAGAATTAATAAAACGATATGGTAATGTTGATTGTTCATGCTTTGTCTTTATACACAGACCTCCACCAATCGATATACAGACATAATTGCTTTTGAAACCCTGTATTTCGGCCCGGAAGGTAAACAAATTCGAATGGAAGTTTGTTCTTTTTTTCGCTGTCAGACCTGTCACAGTGTAATCCATATTATCAAATCAACAGGGCTTTGCAAGCGGGCAATGTATTGTCGCTAAGAGGTCAGTTTTATGTCTTTACTGCCAGACGTAGAATTGAACCACATGAAATGTTCAATATTAATTACATTTAGCAGTTGTTTCTCCATGTAATGTGATAAAAATTAAATAAAATCCTCGAACGATAAATTAAGTTATGATAAAAATTATGATGCTGTTGGTGTTGTTTTATAAACTGTTAACAATGATGTTATGATTCATTGCAATCAGGATTGCAATCTGGATTGGTTATATATATATATATATATATATATAAATGTTCCATTAAGTTATTATGCATAATCGTTCACCATCGCCAAAATCATCCGCATCATCAATAGCATAATTTTTATTTATGGTTGTGTTAGGAAGAATAAGAGCCCATTTAAGGCGATGAATGCATAAAGCACTTAACAAATAGCAATAATGTATCATTTGTTTACACTGTTAACATTGAATGAGTGAATAATCAGTTTCAGTATCATCGTGTCACGTTTTTTTTTCACTATAATAGATGAAACATCTCGTGCTGTCACCAAGAATAAACATGTTAACATAGTACACTTGATGTAGCTCACGTTTTTTTTTGCCTGTCAGTCCTATATGATCTTGTGTGCACAGTGTCAAGGTGTTCCAGACCACATGTCATTCCCATTGAACTAGTCTTTTAGGAGAGTAACATATCAATACATCTCATGCATTTTTCATCTCAGCGCATCAGTAGGTCAGAGAACAAATATAACCCACTAATCTGGCAATCGCCGCCGTTTTAAATATTTACATCCAAACTAAACTGAGTATAGGGGCGCCATAATTGTGGGTCATTTGTTTTCAAAGTAATAAGGAGATAAACATAATCAGTAATCGCTTTTGTTATATCAGACCTTTAAAAAAGTATGTTTATGACGTTAACCCTTGAATTCAATATATCAATAAGAAAATCACAAAGTGCCTTAGTTTTGTGGCTCAGAATCCTGATATCTTTTATGAGCACTTAAAATTGGGATCCTTTGGATCACCATTAGCCTCTACTCCCGATATGACATTCCTACACCAACGAGAAACACATCGGGAATGATCGGAAAACTACTTCCAGAAGAAGTTTGGAGGTAAGACAAGACCGTGGAACATTCGGAGAAGTGCTAAAAATAATGAGGGATGATCGGGATATAGTATCGGGACACATCGGTAGACTTCGGTGATAATCGGTAAAGCTTAGAAGTATATCGTGATTCCTGATGTTCCACGAAGTCTATATCGTTGATTGATGTCATACCGACGTAACCCTGGTGTTATCCCATCGTGTTCTTCTTTTAAATTATCCGTTTAACTTCAGTTGTGTGAGAACACATGATTAACGATATGATGGACTGCAGAAGCTCTCCGTCGTAAAGAAAACTTAACTCCAAAATGTACCGTTGTTTTATCATTTAGTTGTCGTATATGTGATTAAATGTGTATTAGAGAAATAGTTTGAAAGGAAACTATGCAAGTCCTTATTTAGTTTCTACCAAACTACCACTGTTTTAAAAAGATAAAACCAACTATACAGCAGATGAGGAGTATGTTTATTCTTTTATGAACCTTAAGACAAACAGAGTATTTATTTAAGGCGCAGTTTCATGTAATATGAGGAAAGGTCATATGACCTATCTTCAGTATAGTTGCCAACACTTTACGCGAGACGATAAGACCATGCCAATTTTATAAATGGAATATTGGCTATTTCTGAATTATCAACAGTACCGAGTAAACAGCAATGGTTTTAAATCACTAGGATCAGTATGCGAATATGAAAACCCTGATTCACAGACAATAGTGGGTAACAGCCTTCACACAACAACCCAGACAATAGCGAGTAAACAGCCTACACACAACCCTCAGACACTAGCGGGTAAACAGCCTACACACAACCCACACACACTAGCGGGTAAACAGCCTACAGACAACCAACAGACAATAGCGGGTAAAAAGCCTACACACAACCAGTGCTTAAAGTTTATTAATTATTCATAAGTTTGTTAACACTCACTTTATAATGATTCTTAATTGATTAACAAAGTACAAATTCCTTTGTAATTATAATTGCATATCGAAATCTGTCAAAGCACCAGGGGTAACATCGTGAAATCTAGTTGAAAAATCAGAAATTCCCTGTTATGTCTTCAGGTTAACGTTATATATATGTCTCCGAAATACGCATAGCAGCATGACACCTAAATCAAAATATGTAATAATATGTAATTCTTTCATTTCATTGGTTCATTGTTCAAGTAAACATTTCCAAAATGATGTAAAGGGCGTATCAGCAAACTGAAGATATTCTTATAAGAGCATATATGTAATTGTTATAGCTTGAGTCAGGACACCCTAAAATGCCACCTTTTATGTCTAGATTAAAACCATTCTTTTTTAAACCCAGATGTTAATGTCATAATGGTGACAGTTTATGTTTTTTATGGCTACGTCGCAGGCTTTGGGAACACCCCGGCCATTGTGAAGCTTGGTAAATGTACACGCTGGTGATTGTCTGTGTATTATACTGCCTTTCTACCTCCGAGAATTCTCCATTTACGGCGTCATCGATGAATGATGCGATGGCTGATTTACCATCATCTGTCGTCATAGGTAACCAAGATGGCGGGCTAGCTGAGAGTGCTTTATGATCCTAACCAACTTTGTGTCGTACAGTGTCTGCCCCTTATCCATAGACATTTAAAATATGGATGGAGGGGCTATTTATCGAATCAGCTATAAGTATACAGTATGTATGGCATGTTGTTTGATATGTTGATAATCATGTCTGATAACCGTATGTTGTTATTTGTTAGGTCTTGTGTTTAAAGTTTTACATTCCTGAGTAAAGGATAGTAAAGGAGTTAGGAGCTATAATTTATAATTAGAGAAAATTTCAATGGAGAACCTGAACTAGGAGTTTTTAAGTAACATCTCATCATGATGGACAAAACGTCATTTCTTACGAATCAACGAAATCACATATAGGCCATTACTTAAATTTACTTAATTTTCAGCAATGACAAAAGGATTATTAAAAAATTATTTAAAATTTAATACAATAACATGGGATTTTCTTGAAGCTGTGAAATGGTTGTCGACATTCGCCCCTGATTTAATTAATAATGTACAATTAATGTTTTTTTCGGGAGACCGAGACCCCTTAAACGATGAGGCCCTAAGCCCATACGTAAATCCGGTACTTGGGCTCTGGCGGGTTGGGAACCAGGGACCACCAGGTTAAAAAGTTAGTTTTTAAGGTTTTAGGTCCCCTTCCAAATGACTGGCTCAGAAGACTTTACAATAAACTTCCCGGTGGTAGCTACCGGTTTTGAGGTCGCTAGGGCCCGCCATATGCAGATGGCACTAAAGTACCAACTTGTAATGCTGGGTAGACATAAGTACCTTTGTGACTGAGACCTTGCTTATGGGGCTTGGGGAAGAAGTGAGAGGCTATGGGATTGGAACCCATGACCGCTTGATCATATATCCGGCACCTTTGTCCCTATACCAATACACCCCACAGGGTTAAGTCCAGTTGGATTTTTCAGTTACTGTTGGACCTAGTCTGGCCATGCTGTGTCTGTGCACAGACAGAAGATATGTATACAGATGTATACTCGTGTTACTGCACAATCATATGGATAGCGTTAACTTGCAATCCGCCCCCTCCTCTTATTTATTTGAGGTAGAGACTGCCGAGTTAAGAACATGTTATGCGACAGCCTTGGTATCTCAGAAATGCCAATATACTGTAATCCGGGCTTTATAGAATTGCTAAAATATTGTGTCCTCTGTTGTGTCCTGACAACTGACGAGAATACCCAAGGGATGATAAAATACTGGTTGCAAATTGTTTCTGACCATGCATGCATTTCAATTGGAAGGTCTTTTTTATTACAAATGAGTTAATGAAAAAGTGTTTCCTTTCCATCACACGCCATGTCCTACACATAGGTAGAAATAATACAGGTACAAGCAGTAACAGTCAATAAAACATAAAAACTGGAATCCCAGTGCATGATCAATTGGACTTGGGTTTTAGGAAAAATATATATATAGTGGCATATACAACCAACATGTTTATTAACATGTAAATTGATGTGCTCAGAGTGATTAAAATGATGCATGGACGTGTAGACTCAAATCTATGTATTATTATACAACATATTATCCCGAAATATTTTGAGATGAATTTGCTGCGTAAAACCTCTGTATAAATGTTTTACTCTCTGTATAAATGAGTGAACTGGATTACATTTGGGAAGCTCTTCAGGTGGCTTTTAGGAAGAAATTTTAGTACATCAGAAATCACCCATAGTTCCTTGTGTTTGAGATATATTTACTGCATTTCCAAGATGAACCTTGTGCATGCTGTTTACCTTTGGTTTATTCTCCTACAAATCCATGGTTTTCAGCACAAAAATTGTTTCGGTCCCCTCCTTTTGGCCAGAAATATACCATGCCGCGTTGACTTCTGTGGTAAAATGTTAACATATTCAGTTAACAAATCATCATAAATAGGACAGCATTTACCACATTGTACTATAAAGAAATTATACTCCATTCAGCTCTTTTCATAGAATATGGTTCCATATCACGCTGGTTTGAAACATATGTTCGTCTTTACCATATCCCCTACCAACCTGAAACGCAGCGCTCCTCCCTTGGCAGGCGCCAGAAAGTAAAGCAATCTAATTGTTCCGGAGAATGGCATTTTTACCATCTCCTCTCACCGCTGGAGTTTCCCTCTTCGTTTTCATGGCATTTTGGTGTTTTCGGGCTCTGGAAAGATCAGTTACACGCACTGCTCCCCAATGTGTTGGCTTTTGTTCAGTTCTTCCCCGATATCCTCATTTCCACCTTTTCCTCTGAAGAAACATAGTTGTTAATTTCACGCCTAACACTTTCTGCTTATTTTGTTTCTTTCCGTCTCTGGAATTTCCATTAGGTGTCTACAGCCATGTGCACACTAGCCACCCGCAGATCACTTTCTGCCTGATAGGGCAAATTAGAACTGTCATTGGATCCTTATCTATACTTACTATGTATATTGTTAAATATTAAAACGTCAATAATTGTTGATTCTGGCCTAGCTCTCTGTATACCTGTCTAGGAGATCAACAAGAGCCAGTGAAGATAGCAGGATTTTTGGAATGCCTAGAATAGCCAAGGCACCTGTTAGTAATCAAAACCACTTCGTGGTCAACACATGCAGCAAATCTAGGCATTCTGCAAGTTCAAGATTTCAAGAACCGTTTAAAATACTTTATATCAAGAAAAAGAGGATGAGAGGACGCAAAAAAAACTTCAATGGAGACATATTAACTCTTTTTTCTACATTTCCCGCCATATACTCGGGCACGTTGTTTATTTGCGATTTTTTATAAAACAAACTTTTTTTCATGATTTTCAATAATAATCCTTTTACCTTTTATCAATGTAAAAAAAAAATTTTTGCAAAAAATACCCTACGAATTTGAAATCACTAATTGGGGTTGACGTTGTTCTTCTCACATATTTTATGACATATAAATGACATATTATATGAAATTGTTAGTCGCTGTGTTTATGGCATGAGCATTGTATTAAAAGCTGATCATAAATATATCTAAGTTTTTTTCAATGAAATATTGTCAATTATTTTTTGTTAATATACCTGGTTTGCTGGTTGTTGTGCAAGTAAAGTGTGTAGCTATAAAACGGATGAAAAGGCGTTCTTATCAAAAAGCGCTTTTACCATGGCAAGTTACTTTATATATATAGCGACAAAGATGTTGAACGTGTTACGTTGTCCTTATTATCCTCAGATATGTTGTGATGTAGATGATGAACATGTTACGTTTTCTTAATACGTGTAGCGACAAAGATGACGAACACGTTACATTGTCTTGATACGTTTAGCCACAGAAAAGACGAAAACGTTACGTTGTCATAATAGGTGAAGCGACAAAGAGGAAGATGCAGGTTACGTTGTCTTAATAGGTGAAGCGAAAAAGATGAAAAAACAGGTTACGATCTCAATACATGTAGCGACAAAGATGACGAACACGTTACGCTGTCTCAATTAATATGTGTAGCGATAAAAATGATGACAGGCTACGTGGTCCTTATAAGTATAGCGACGGAGATGATCAACAGGTTACATAAACTTAAAACGTATAGCTACAAAGATGACTTTGTCCCGATATGTGCAGGGATAAAGAGGAATAAACAGCACTTTCACATTATACGGAATCGTTGTACCTATACCTGCTGTGGCAATGATGATCAGAATACGTTTTTGTAATAAGTGTAGCGACAAAGAGGAAGAAAAAGGGGTGTTGTCAGATTTCGTTGTCCTAAAAACGTACAGCGGTAAAGAGAACGATAAAACGAAGTCGATTTACCCTGTCTGTTTACGGGGACAACCTTTGGCCAAGGGGATGTTTTACAAGGTTATAAAGACTTTACAATAATTTGCTTTACCAGGCTTCTGTCTTCTGCCTCTTGGGAGACTTCCTTAGATATAACGTATTGATTGAGGCCTAGTTTCTGCATCTATAGACAAGTCAGGGAATTCAGATTTGGTCATGTTGAATTCATTGATTATTCTACTGTGCCCTTGCCCTTGGCTACCACCTGTATTGTACTGACCTGTATAAGATGCCGTTGCCATTTAAAGAAATAAAAACCAAAAATTTCCCAATATTTTTATTTGTTTCATTTCAGATATTTTATTTATATGTTATTTTGCCCGATTTTCTTGAGGCCACAAATAAGGTATCTCAAGACAAGTTCAATGCCGCTAAGAAATGAATTATAAAGCCACACCAACAGAATGAAGACCGGCACACTCAGAATAGGGAATGTACGAGTTTTTTTTATCAAAAACTGAAACCATGGAGGTCTCCTGGTAAAGTTAGGGTCCATGTTTTGCCTCTGTAGCGAGGTCTACGAAACAATTGCTTGAGCTTAGATTTTCTTTATCTGTGATAACTCATCTCCCTGCACCTTGCTGTACGTTTCCCATAAATCCTGTTTAACTGGATATATGGACCACATACAAACAGGGATTTAGATATATGCTCAGGGATTCATCCTCTTGATAAAATGTAGTTGTTAGTTTATAACACGGTTCCACACGTAACAGCTCCATTTAAATCAAAACGATGCACTGTTTATATTGATGTTCACTTATTCGAAAACTGTAACCCTCCTTAAGTATATGGGCTCAAGGAAGTAATTATGGTCCTATAAATACTGGTGTTACCTTTTTTCTGGCTCAGGGGTAGAGCACAGGACTCAAAGCCGGGGCATCGTGAGTTCGAATCTCAGCCGAGGCGGTGAGATATTTCGCGGTCAGCCACCACCAAAGGGGAGAGCTCTGTAGGCTTAATGGGAAGACCGTGCCCAACGCTCGTGTTTCACTCACAAACGAGTGCGCCTTTTGGGGGCCGGTGGTTTGACCCAGCAATGGGGACGATTACGCATCCAAGGCCCGCAGGTGCAGTAGTCTTCAGGCCTGGTTGACGCCAGGATATAAAATGAGAGAAAGCATATGATACTGTCCTGTCACGAAGTCCGAGGCCGGAATGGAATTCAGTAGATGTATATATACGTAGTTAAGTTAGCATTTAAAAAAAGGAGGCGGTAACCTCCAACAAAAATACACTAGTGTTACTTTTCCATCACTTGTAAGCACCAAACAAGAAACCTTTAGTGGTATACTTCATAATATGGAACCATAGTATCAGGATATCATGTAAAGTAGGCGGTTATTGTAATTCTAAGTTATATAGCAGTGATACAAACATTGAATTTAGACCATATGACAAGTTCGTTGCCTTAACATGAATGGCGGGTATACCAATAATTATGGCATGTGACCTGTGACATCTGGATTTATAATGGCAGCCCCCATTAGTGTTTCCAGAAACTGGGAAAACAAACTTTTCAGGGTCAGGGTTCGAAAACGGAATAACATTTTGGAGGGCCAAGCCCAAATCAGCAAATTATCGTTGGATTCAATGGTAAAATGAGGTCTGGTGGGGCGGGGGTAGCCTTTCACGGAACTCCGCCGTATTTAAGATCTAGCACACACTCGAGCAAAAGAAAAAAAGACCAAATTCCCAATCGTCGATGGTACCTGGGAGGACGATAACCATCCACCCCCCCCCCCCCTCCACCCCCCCCCCCCCATTCGCCCCCGGCGTAAGAAAAAAAAAGGTTCAACACGAAATAAACTCATAGAGTAATAAATGAATACCCTCAATATTTACGGGGTTGGCTCAACTAAGATAGAAATGATTCCTTAAACAAGTCAATTTCGTCTTTAACTTAATAAAATTTGACCTTCCATAACATGGGGGTAACATGGATCATTTGTGTGTCACAATTTGTCATCTAGTACATGTATGCCAACCTTGTAAATTATATTAACGATTTTGCGAAGCCATGTTCATGAAATGTTGGCAAGTTTGTGGACCTTGGGAATCTCGAGCTGTTTGGGGAACATGTTACACAACTGGCGGCCACAGTTAGTCTAACCCTAGCGGTCCTAGCGTAGTATGCCAGCAGCGGCAGAACCGTTCTCGGCCACATTATTTAGTTGGGCTTTCAGTCATTACTCCACAGTGAATGGACGCTTCCAGGCTTTCTTTCCAACTGAATGGTTGCTCACAGTCGAATGCCCTCTACTACCGAATATCAGAGTATTTGGTCATAAAGTGTAAAATCATAAAGTACATTATCAGATACCTAATTACATGGACTGCTGCCGTCCTGGAGCTCAGTGAAAGAAAATTTGAATATATATTCGGTGTTGTTTAACGTGCCACTGTTTTTATATCATCCATTTGAAACTCTACTTTTTACAGATTACCAATCAATTATGTGTAGATTTCAACATGCAGAACTTCAAAATACCGTTAACATAAAATGCACACATTCAAACTCATCATTTCCATGGATACAAGTGCAGTGGAATTCGCAGGCTCTACTTCAAAATTTCAAGATTTAATTAGAAAATCTTTATCGACAATTTTCACCTCAATTGAAGTTATTTGTTGAAAAAAATGATAAAAATAGAGGAAATAAAAGACCAATAAAGGTATGGTTCTCAGGCATGGCCCGCGTCAATTTTAACCCTCGGCAATAAATATTTTGATTTTGATTTTCAACTTTCAAGAAAATAAAATACAATTTTGATAAGATTTCCTTTGTTATGTAGTGCTTTTACCTGTTTAGCAAAACAATTCTGTTATTATCATGCTATTCCCTGATCATAAGATACTTTTATCGAAACATACAAAAACAAGTAAAAAAAAAAAAAATTGCCCGCCCGCACTGATTTAAAAAAAAAAGTGCCTGAGAACCATACCTTTTTTTTGCCTAAGCCTCTCAAGAAAAATATGCACTACAACTATAAATCCATATCTTACGCAAACCACGAAGGAAAACAAAGGCTATCCGGTCTGGAATATGATCTAAATTTGCTCTTACACGGACTATGTCGTTTAAGTGAATAAAAAAAATCTGTCGAAATACTTTCCATAAATAAACAGACAAACCTCCTCAGGGTAGGGTATCCCTTGTGTTCATTATATTGAAACCAAGGTGCCTATTACGAAGTGTCATTGACGGTTAGCTGCCTGAAATAGCCAGGAAGGTAGTGTATATAGTTGTTTTAAATCCGGGACAAGCCAAGGTGATCTCCGAGGATTACCTCCCTCTGTGGAGGCTGATCTACGAGCGGGGGGCGTGCCATGGTCTGTGGCCCTGTCACTCAAGGCTTTGATAGTTCATTATTTGCCTTGTCTGCAGCAGCGATCCTATTATTAAACGAGTTTTCACCTAAAAGCATATAGCATAGGGGAACTCTACATGCTAGCTTGCCTAGTTATAATACTGAAACTGGTAATATGGTGATAACGACATAAAACATTGATCAATTAAATATCGAGTAGGTTTAAGTGTCGTTGTTGTTCCTTTGATAGCTGTAATCTGAACCTGCACTTTTCGGGAACTTTTATAAAAGGGGACAAACCCGGGCACAGTATCATTTTAAAAGATGATGGGCCTGTCAATTCACATTTTCATAAACGAAATGAAAGGGAGATTGGAGATTTTGGTACATTATAAAACGATAGGTCTTACACAATTCGAAAGTATTTGAAAAATTGGCACAGGCGGTTGCCAAAGGCTCTTAGACAAAATGATAAAATCTAAACGAAACCTCAGTAATTATATAATTAACAACAATTTAATATGAAGTTAGCCGTCTGTGTTAACCAGGAAATCATATGTATTAGCCAAAATAACTACGATTGTAACCATGTGGAAATGAACACGTAAAACCTATTAAGCTTTGTGCAATGGTTTATTCCAAGCCTCGCCAATGTAAACCTGAAATTAGTCTTTAAAGCCATGTCTTTACAGTTACGTTCACCTTGAATATACTGAGTTGAAATTTGATAGCCTTAGGCCGTCGGAACACTTAAAAATTAAGATTTCAGGAATACAGAAAAATGTCGATTTCAAAGGGCATGGTATAGGTCGGAATACTTCTAATATGTATAAATCAGGTTTATATTATTGTGCGATCAAACCGCAGTACTTCTGTTATATACAAATTAGGGTTTATATTTTTTACCAATGTAAAGAAGGGTATAGATCATCCCCAATCAAACAATCGCGTATTGTCGTCTGCTTATAAATGAGAAAGTTCTTATCTTGATCCAGATGGCGCCTAGAAAGTTCATCTGTCCAGATTGATACTTTGATCAGACTCCATTAAGAATGCCTATGACTGTATCATAATATCTCTAAACCTGACACTTGTCCGGGCCGGTGTGGGCCGCAAGTATCCCTGTTTTACTACCTGCTGTAGAAAGATCACAGGATTTACATTGGTAGGTGGGATGGACTACATGCTATGTGACTGCTGACATCAAAGTAAACCCAACCCCCTAGCATTTTGGGTGGACGCACGGTTTTGATAAACGAAGCCTATCTTTGGTACAGCCACTGTTACATGTTTATTATCAGTACAGCCGTATCGCTGTTAGTGTGCTCTCATGTGGCGAGTTAGATATTCACATCTTGTTGTTAGTACAACTGAGATGGCACATTTAGATTTTACTAGATCAGCGTATTGTAAACAGTATCCAATCAGGGACCCATGAAACCATTCATGTTATGGACTCTTAAAGGAGAAAAAAAATGACAATGTTAATCAGTTAATTGGTGATAACAGGACAATGATGAATAACTAGAGTTTCCTGCTAGAGGCACATAACCCGTTGTTGTATTGGATATACCAAGCCCGTGCAAAATGCCTCGAAGACGCCATCTCTCTGTTAAGGTTCTGAACATTCCTCGGTTTCAAGCCATCAACAAGTTGTCACCAACTTTAAACAGGGCCACCAGCAAGCACTGCCATGACAAGTAAGTTGGTTCTCTTTTGATCCTGAAATTTCCTCCAACATTCATAAATTTGATATAACACGCTTTACGGCAGGGCATCCACCTTTGCTTGAAACCGCCGACATCTTATGCTTGTTCATTGATGAGTGTAAGACGTTCGAGAGCATTAACCTCAAGATGCCATACGGTCACCCGTGAAATCAGTCAGACGTTCAAACGTTGTTTATGACTCGGAAAGATAAATATTAACACTTTTAATGCGTATTTTACCATTTAATGTCCCTTCTTGATATTCATTGGCATACAAAATTGGTTCCACAATTAATTTCAACATTGTATACTTTATATATGTTTTTATATAATATACTTTTAAAACAAGTATTTTTATTGTATTAATTTTTTTTTATCGTACGTTTGCTCTTGAAGATTCTTGGTGAAACACACCAAGATTTTTGCGCTAACGATCAGATGACCCAGTTTACATATCGCACATTTTGTATATGGTATATTGGCTGGAATACAAGGATTGCAAATTAAAGGAAATAAAAGGGAAATTAAGGGGACCGATAGACCTGAACATAACCGTTTCCAAAAAGATCTGACATGTGATTTGTTTTATTCTACGCAAACTGTGTACATGAACACCATCGCATACGTCGGAACCAAACAGGGCTCTGTAAAGCTAAAATTAGACTGAAATAGTATGAAAGATATTTTAATTTTTTTTTCAATATTTGAAGCCAATACAAGTTAACCGGGATACATAACATATGTAAAAACTGCATTTACATTAATATATCTAAGAAGTTAAATGTACAAATATTCAGAATTGTGTATATGTAACAGAGTAATAGCATTCAAGATCTTTCGAAGCTACTAAGCAAATATAACGATGCTTTGACTTAGTAATCACATCACTTTTCATCAGCCTATATACCTGGATAAAAATTAAAAAAAACTACTCTTGATATAAATAAGTAATTATAAGGAAATTCTTGAAAGATAAAGTTCCCGGGCTTTATATAACAGCTTATGTCGACTTATTGCTCATAAACATATCAACCTGGATCAAACTTTATTTCCACACATTATGCTCTCAGTGTTTCATTTAGCAACAACAGTGGTTTGCCAGGATAAAGTGCAGAAAGCTTCAGGGCCAGGATCGCACTACATAAAACACTCAAGTAGAGCTTGTCTTGGGATCGACTTACCCACTTACACACTTTATCAGACCCGACAGTCATGAAGACAACCCTCTTTTTCTGTTAGTTAGTGTTTATTTTATAATACAAATCAGATGTTTAGCTCTGACTGTCCATGAAGTGTCACTTAAATCACCAGACATAAGCCTCAGCTTCCTGCGGAAGTGTTAGAGCCACTTCTCCGGGATTTCTGTATATACTCCGGGCTTTAACCTTGCCATCTCGTCGATTGGTGCGAGTATCGCTTGTTTATGGCACACATTATGTCCAGTGTTATACTGTCAGCCTCACAACTAACTATATATTGAATGTGTAAAATTATAAATTCTATGGAGAAAAACTTTGAAAAGCCACTTCTCGAGGATTTCTGTATGTACTCCGAACTCTAACCTTGCCACGATGTCGATAGGTGAGAGTAATGCTTGTTCATTGTATACTTTATTCTTAAGTGACATTTCGTTCCACGTTATATTATCTGCTTCACAAGTAACTATGTAGTGAAAGTGTCGAATTCGGAATTCTACCGAGGAAAGCTACGAAAGTCTGCATCCGTTACTTAATGGATTACGGTGATCACCAGAAGTCCATTGGTGCAAACGAAATGCAACCTGTTGGTACCTAATTAACAAAACAAAAGGCCCATTGAACGTATGTCTAGGTTGTCATAGTAACCAAACAGGCACTGATTTATCATATGTTTCTTGTCAAATTCATTCAACCTTATATGACACTAAAAACTATTATTTTCAATGGTAAAATATTGATTTCATTATTTGCTCCCTGGATACCGTCATTGCCGGTAGATAAAGGTGAAGGTCGCCAGGTGGAACAATTAGGGTTATTCCAGCATGTCCCCGTTCGCCAGTGGTAAATATCCCTGGGCCCACTTGTTAACTCTTATTTTCCATATAACCGAGAAGTAAAGGAATGCAAGTGCAGCATAAGTGTTAACTAAAAACTATCAAGAGTTCAATGAATAAAGTTTAATTTGTATAATAAAACAAATCGAACTGTTTGAAACCATTTCGGTTAACCAATGGATAAGCGACCCTCACACTGCAGCGTTTACTAAGTGTTTAGCCACGTTGTTTGACGCATGACAACACATTTTTTCGCACATAAACGCATGAGAACATATATATATATATACGATGAAAATGAGAAAATATGAGTTGAGCCGTGGATTATATCTCTCTCCCTTGTTTAAACTCATTTTCAAGTCTTGTCATATCAAACAATCGCAGACTCAGACCTTGTAAGATCTACCGAGCCATCAGACAGTCCAAATCTCCCTAAGATAGATGTTCAAAGGGGTGGCCGCTCATATATTCTTGGGTAATATTTTATTGTGCGCCAGTGAACGAGCACGATGTCTCGGTAACGTTGCAAGTTGCTTGTCTCCTGCTTAAACCCTTTAAAATCAGTCGTGTGTGGCACTGCTGAATGGACATAACCTATGTTGTTCATATATGTATCACATATGAATAGAAGCATATGTTTATAACCTTTCTGCAAATTGCCAAATTTCAATGTCAGAGAGTAAAATTCTAGTCATAGAGGTATATTCATGTAGTTGGTTAGACTGAAGTCGCACGAAAATCAGCCACTTCTTAAAGACAAGTTATGATTAGCTACGACTATCGGGAACAGGCGAGTGTTAGGGAGGTGTTTGTGCAGGATCCAAGACTTCTTTGGGACTGGTTCTCCTCCTACAGTTGTTCTCGACCACCAGTGCCAAATCGGATCCAAGGAGTCCGGACCCACCCCCACTTTACCGCCGACGGAACTTTTTTAAGGATTTTTTTCAGATTTATTTTTGCGGCCTTGACCCCACTCCTCCCCCTTTTTTCCAGACTTGGTGAACTTTTTTTTTTTGGGGGGGGGGGGAGTTTGGTCACGTGTCCTCCTCAGTTAGACCCCTCCTATATCCTGGATCCTGCCCTGCAGTGACTTATCATACGACCGTCTTACGATTGTCTTTGGCTTAAATTCCAACGATTGCAGGTCGAAACAAGTCGTAACTAGTTGCATCCCCTCATGTGAATGGGCCCTTAGATGACGTCATTTCCGTGATCCCTGTGTCTGAATATCTTTTGCTATTATAGTGTATATGAAAAGTTTGTCTTGTATCATGCCTGAGACTGGCCTCTAAATGACTGAAAGGAGTATGAACACATGACAACGACAAGCGAGGTTATTGCATATAATATGTTAAGTATGTACCTGGTTTTATTTCTGTCAACTAAGGAAGCCTGTAATTATGACCTCATTTACTTGTATGGGGTTACAACAAAGATTTTTTAAACAAAAAAAAAACGGGGTTATAGGTAAAAATCATATCGATTAATAAAATCCGTAAATGAATTGCTTTGAACTGTGTCATCCCCTGAGTTTGGCGGGGTCTGTCTATATGGTAAATAGGTTTAAAGGAATTCCTATGACTCCTTGGACCGACCTGTCATCAGTGCAATTGAATTGTTTGATCATGGAAACTGAAACATCGTGTCATCTCAGCTATCAGATATTGACGGGTGGAAGGATGGGCCAGAGTTCATAAAGCTGATTTCCAATGTTTCTTAGGTTGGTGAATTTTCCAGCACATTTGTCATTGATGACAGTTTTTCAGTTTATTGTCAGAGTTTATGGTAAAAGTTAAGTTTTGCTCAATTTATGTTTTTTTAGGGTTTGTCATTTGTCATACTCGGTTTGACCCCCTCCTTTTCTATATCCTGGATGCGCCCCTGCAGTGACTTGTTCTACGATTGTCTGTGACTACCTACGATTGCAGGTCGTAAAGCCTAAGTCACATACATCGCACAACACATACACGACAGGTCTACGACAGACAATTTCGGAAATCCCTAGGATAGTCGTGGGTGTGTCGTACGAATTTCAGGTGTTTTGCGACGAAAAAAAAATGTGGCAGAATCTTGTCGTAGAATTTTGAACATTTTCAAAATTTGTTCAGCGTCGCAGGTTATTCTTTATGTCAGGCCTGTCTCGTAGGTCTGTTGTACGATGCCTTAAGACTGGGTTACGATATACGGCTTTCGTACAATTTTTTGTTACCTTTTGTTACCAGAAATTGAGGAAATGTTTTCTTTTGTATTACGACCATCGTAGTGACCCCATACGACCTTCGTACGAAGAGCGTAGGATTAGACTTAGACAGTCCTGACCAATTTTCTCACGTCCGCCGTACAGCAAATATTTGTCATATGAACGCTTCCACAAAATTATTTTAAAAAAATCCCAAACCTACGACAGTTCAATGTGTCGTAGCCCTGCTGAAATCGTACGACAGTCAAAACCGTAGGTTGTTTTTGATTAGCCTAGCGTACACGTTACAAAATTTAGATACGATACGATTTTGTAATTTCCTATCGCAACGTCGAATCGTAAATTCCCAAGATCTGTGTCGTATTTCCACGTTTATTATACAGGACGGGATAATTACATCTAATACTGAACAGCAACATGGCTGCGAATGAAACAGTTGGGTCTATACATCGCAGAAAATTGGCTTTATGAATTTCCAATCCCATTGACCATCTTAGGGGTCCGAACGGCATGTGATTGAAATCGGGAGACTTACATCCCTTTATTTAAAGGGAAGGTGAAATGCCTAAATTGATATATTATACTTAAACTTTGAATCTTTCACACTTTGAATATATGTAACAGAATATATCGCCAATTTGAATATCCACGTTTAAACCAAATGTTGCGTCAATGGAAACAACAGTAGAAATATGACGTCATATCCGCCAGTTAGAATGATACAGAAATGACCGTCCATTTTGGGTCAGAAGGTGTATTCTTCAGATATTAAGAAAATTAAACAAACAGATGTGAGACATTTATATGAACAAAACTTCACTGCATCAACCTGTCAGTTCATCTTCTAGCGCTGGACTCGCAGCTTAATGAGGACTATTAGTTTTCTTTATCATAATTATATTAACACATTAAATTTACTGAACCAAATAATTAGTTTATCTATGACCAATTAATCAGCCCGGCAAGGCATACCTATCTGACATAGGAAAACAGAACTCCTAGCAATTAATTAGGGATCTGTTATTGTTCCTGGACGTGGTTTCATACTTTTAATGAAAAGCAAACAAATGCATATTCCCGCTGCGGGCATCTCCATGGCTGCGTGATGTATGCCTTGAGTTTACCGCTGTGTGGATTACTAGATCTCAGCCAGGATTTTCCAGCCTTGCCCTTGAATAAAAAAATCCGCCCAGATAATTTAAAGGAAGAATGATGGGAATTTTGCTTGTATACCAAAAGTGTCAGAAAAATGATATGTGTAAAAAGTTGTCTAGCCAGAGTGTATCTGATTTTCTTTCATAGGTTTTGGATATAAGCCCCAAAACTCCCTGCCTGTACTCACGTGTTTATATATATATATATATATATATATATATATATATATATATATATATATATATATATATATATATCAAGTACACTAATGTATTTCTTAGAAAAAGTAATCATTGGCACCCTTTACTGAAACGGTTTCACATACAACCACAATACACATATGTAAGTCCATGTGTGCACAAATGATACAAACTGCCACATATGAATGACAATACATATTCATATGCCTTATCATAAACGTATTGAAACAGAACTTGATGACATTTAATGTCTTATGAAGAACTAGATGTTGCAATCTGAGCCCACATGGATGCCTTCACTTTCCTGCGTCCTACGGACGACTCGCTTAAATTGTTCACAGGTGGCCGTAATACCAATGAATAGCCGAGCGCTTGGTCTAGTCAAGAAATTTCCACTGTCTCACAGTGTCATATAATCCGTATAACTAAATATATATTATGGTGATACAGGTTACCTCGGACGTTCAAGGAATTGTTTCATGTGTGTTACCCCAACCTTCCGCAAGATCAGTTTATAAGTTTTTTTGGAAAATTCGCAAAATAAATCAAGTAACGAACGAAACCGGGCCGGGATCTTGTCACTTGTTCACTGTGTGGTAGGCCAAAGTAGTAAAATTAATGTAACTTTTGGGCCTTTTAGACACATACTGATAGTGATTTCAGGGGCCTGTGGTTTATGATATTAATATGTGTTCGGCCATTTGGCGAGGACACGTGTCCAAGAACCGTAACGTGTTAGATTGGATGTGTCTCTGATTTAAACTTCAGAGCCAGTGGTGGATCCCCCTCCCCCATCCGTCGAGCTGTAACATGTCTCATTTTATCAATTTATTGCTTGCGAATTCTAATAATTTGACAAGCATATTGGTCAGTTCCGTATGTTTGTCTGTTCGTTCTCCTGTCTGTCTGTATGCCTGCGCTCTACAAGCCAAAATTTTAGAGTAATCACTTTCAAAACTTACACATATGGTATATAACTATTGTATTTGGAAGCTGTTACGACCCATGATGTAATAACGGCCCATAATGTAATAACGGCCCATATTGTAATAAAAACGACCCATAATGTAATAATAGCCCATATTGTAATAAAAAACGGCCCATATTGTAATAACCATACCCTGCCCATTTTGTAATAAAATCGCAAGTTGGTAAAACGGCCCATATTGTAATAAAATCGAAGGTGGGTAAAACGGCCAATAATTTTATAAATCAAATTTCATGCAAGTTTACTTAGACAATTCAAATATTGACTTCGCGTGACACGAATGTGTAAGTGAACATACAAGTATGAAAAACCACTGGATTAAATAATGACTATTTGTTTAAAACGGTGACCAATCTAATATGAGCGAAATATTGCAATGATTCATGTTTATCCTTTTGTTGAAATAGGTTGATTAAGTATTTAAACAAGATAATTAATATATATATATATATATATATATATATATATATATATATACGGCTGTACTATTTTGGCTTCTGAAAAAAGCCCAACAAAAACACGTATTGAATGAATTTTTTGCAAAAAACACCTTAATATTTCTTCTGGCTACATTTCTATGATTTATTTAATCGCCTGGGTCCATTAAAGCTAACACTTGTGTGTATATATATATATATATATATATATATATATACATGTATATATATAAAAATATATATATATATATATATATATATATGTATATATATATATATATATATATATCGCAAAATGTAAATATTTTGTCAATTTTAACAGATAAAATATACAAAACTCTCATTATCGATATATTTAATGTATTTTAATTCTTTTTAAAATATAAATGAAACTTTAAATTTCAGTGCGTTTTGCTAAATGAATCATACAGAATATTTTATATGATTTCTCGTAACCTCCCGAGATTTAGAAATGATAAATGTAGGTACTGCTGCAATTTTTTGGTGCCCATATATGCATCGGTTAAGATGTCTTAGGTCAAAATGTATAAAACGTCGCATAGATTATGAGCTTTAAACATACTTATTTGAAGTTAAAACCTGGATGCGTCATTCGTGCGATTCAAGAGTTTACAATTTATTTTTTTTTTAAATTAGCCCAAACAACAAAACGACAATTTGAAAATGCCAGTTTCTGTGTTCTAGAGGTAGAGCATAGGGCGCAGAGCGGGGAGATTCAGGGGCGTAACCAGGTTTGAGGGAGGGGAGGGGGCCATGATTAATGGCGGATCCAGAAATTCGAAAGGGGTGGGGGTGGGGGCGCTAATATGCATATATGGGTACTATGAAAACTGTTATATATACGTGTATATGTTTATATGTGTATATATATATATATATATATATATATATATGTTATTATTCTTATTATTATTATTATATTATTATTATTATACGTTATTTTTAAGTGTATGAAAATATGTTTTTTTTATTTTATTGTGAACCATGGTTTCATTAAGGTGAGTAACAGGTTCATGGGGAGGGTATGGGAGGGGGTAGGATATTATGTAAATGACACTAAGCATGTGCCCTGTCATTCTTGAGCTTAACCATATGTTATTACAATATAAATATGTTGTTACAATATGGGCCGTTTTTCCCACTTCCCGTTTTATTACAATATGGGTGGGGTATGATTATTACAATATGGGTCGTTTTTATTACAATATGGGCCGTTATAACAATATGGGCCGTTTTTATTACATTATGGTCCGTTATTACAGTATGGGCCAGTTTTATTACAATATGGGCAGGGTATGATTATTACATTATGGGTCGTTTTTATTAAAATATGGGCCGTTATTACATTATGGGCCGGTTATTACATTATGGGTCGTAACAGAAGCCGTTTGTTTTTGGTCGAAATAGGTCAAAGGTCATGGTAAAAAAAATTTTTAAAATCGTTCTTTTCTTAATATCTTTTTTCCAGAATTATCTAAGCCGCATAACCTATGAATCATTTTGTTTGTCATTCTATGCCTTTTTTTCTGATGTGTAGCGGCCTTTAATTTGTTGTAACCATGGTTACTGATATTTGGGGAAAAGTCATGATATTCGAAAAAAATAGGTCTAATTTTTCTAACTTTGTCAGTTTTAAAGCTAAAAGAGTCTAATTTTTCTCCAAAACTATAAATCTTACCTACATAAGCTTTAGCTCATTTGTTCCTCTATACCTTCTCCATAAGATTTTCTACTCAGTAGTGTCAGTGCGTTAGTATGTCTGTCTGTTCTTCTGGTGTTGTCTGCTTTGTCTTTTGTATTTTGCTTGCTTGTTCTTTTGTCTGATATATGTCATTATACAGGCCAAAACTTCTCAGCAATCACTCTGAAAGTCATTCGATTGATAGAAAACGAACAATATGTTCTGTCTGTCCATCTGTCTGTCATTTCGACTTCCGGCAAGCGATCGACCAATGGTCATCTAGTTTTCCAATTTACCGTAATTAATTTTCATTTTTTCCAGATATCTTTTTCATTCTCTAGCAATTAAATTACTTTCTACCTCATTAGTTGAGGATATTAACTGCTATGTGATTTGGATCACAACACCGAGCTCCCCCTCCCCGCCTAAATTCTTTTATTATAATTTTCATAGGCCGAAAATACATTATCACTAATAATAATATTAATAATATATATATATATATATATATATGGTTAATATATTTTATTATAATATATATCGTAGGGACATATATGAATATACAAAACAAAATATTTGCACAATTTAAAAACATTTTTTTTCTAAATACCCATCAACTGCTAACCCAGTATTAGCGACCCGCTGTTCTCGAGTTTCTGGATCCGCAACTGAGAACTGAAGCATGGCCTGGATTTGACCAAGAACGGAAAAGATTGATGTATAACCTTACAATTAGCAAGACGTTGTTTCAAAGGCAGTTGTATAGAGTCTGTGTTTTCCTAATAGAAATGTGAAAAAGACATTGCCATAATCTAAAGATAACTTTAAAATAGAGCTCTAATTGCATCCGGGGTTTATAATTTGTCGTCGTTTCCAACGTCAAATATTCGCTCTTTAAAATATTAGTGACTACAAATTAGTAATTTAAAATGATTTTTCATTATTTTATATAATATTATATTATATTTTATTGATGATATTATATTTATTCGAGAATAAATCGTCGAGCCAAAGCTAAAATAAACAAGAGAGAGTTTAGATGATTTGATGTTTATTGCACTACATGTCTGTATGTAACAGGAAACGTTTTCTCATTGGTAGCTTCAATGCCGATCACAATTAACTGTTAACAGCATGAATAAGCGTTCTGAACCAATATCTTGTATTCACTTGCACTGACAAGTCCCGCTCTTATCCATATCTGCTAAACCCCACGGTACAGGGAGTTCATATAAAGAGCGTAATTTTGTAACGTATTCAGAGTACATAAACAACCAACAACGTATTAGCAAGACCTCAGAGTGTGTTCCTTCTATCCATGTTGAGTTCAGGTATCTGTCTGTCTGGTACAGATTGCACCTGTGAGGTAGCGGTCATCACCTGTGTCGGTGAGAAGAGGTCCTCATCACATTTGGCAGTGTTTAACGGGATGTTATGACCAGGGTGTTTATATAACAGGCTTTACCCTCTGGGGTTACACGCCGGCTTGTACACCTTACTTGAGCTATCATGTTCTATATGCTGTAAGGAGTCAGGCGGCTGGGATGGGGAAACTAACACATTGGTGTATCATGGTTAGTGGAAACGAGTCGCATTAGGAAGAAATTTGAATACATTCACATTTGGCAGACTGTGAGACATGTTTGTTGACTACATGATTGAGCCCATATGTTAAGAAGTTGGGAGAGGTCTAAGAGAGAAGTTTAACACGCACAGTTTTGCTTCTATTTCATTTTACTCCTTTTCATTCTTATTTGAATCTGAGTATTCTGATCCTGATGACATCTGTTAAAAAACTAAACATTAAAATATGAAAGATTTAAGCTCGAGGAAATTGCCCTCCACAGTGTTATCTACCGCTCTACTTGGCACATGAGATTATCTGGCAGCTGAATAACTTCTGCAATGAGGGAGCTTAATTATCTTAGGATTTCATTGTTATAATTTTGCATTTGGAACTTGCATATTTAACTGTATTGGTGGTTTTGCAAACGAAGAACGATGCAGTATTCATTTATATTACCCCGTACTGAAGTCGCCTTTCCACCTTGTGTGACACTATCGATGTTCACAAAATTTGAAAGGAAAAAAAAATGACTGTAAATCAATAAAACAGAGTAAATCCCATTCCTGTGGAAACCGCCATCAATATCTATGTCTCGCATGCATCAGCTGTCAATCACATAACCCATGCAATGAGGACTTATCTGTCGGCGGTCAGAATTCAATAAACAATGCAAGTGATTTTACCAATATACTTGATTTAAGGTTTGATGTTTTAAAGAAAAAGGCAAAACAAACGAAAAAGTATTCGCAAAATCCTACTTTAATTTGAGGATTTGGGCGTGGTCAGAAAAAAGGTAAATCCACTTTAAACTTTGTATATACCCATCATCTTACCATCAAGCTCTCTCCACAGACAGATTCTTGTTTTGGCGTTGTCCTCGGAATACTTTCATCTAGCATCCCCATGCCCTTTTCGAACCCTGGCAGGTTTATTTCTCAGGGTTTCTCGTAAATCATGGGGCTGCAATTTTGTGTACATACTTTAATGGGATGTCGCAGGTATCATGTAGAAAATATGGGAATACTACTAGTCAATAAAAATTATTCTTATTGGTTATGTACATGTACATTATATTTACAGGCAAATGGTCTCCAGTTATATATATATATATATATAAATATATATATATATATATATATATATATATATATATATATATATATATGATATTAGTAGGATTCGGTCAACGCGTACAAGACTTCTGTTCAACACAGATGTGTACAAATTATAGCCAATACGCTATTTGGATCATAGTAAACATTTAGTGTCAGTGCGAAGATAAAGTTCACTATTTGGTTCTAACATAGGAATAAAGGAAGAAACTTGTGTTGTTAAGCAAGGCAGTCACTTCTTTCCAGGCTCTCTGTGTTTACAATTATTATGTGTTTTAAGTTTTTTTGTTTCTTTAGATCTTTTATTTTATTATTTCTACTGCCTGCAGGTTAATAGGTTCGTACCTCGAGAAATCTTGCAGGTGATGAAGCTTACTCCGACCACTCGAAAGGTGGACTCGGGATATGTTACTGATTCTAGTGTTGTAATGATGATGATGTTTACCATGTGCTGAATGTGGTTATCATTTGGGTCTGCACTTCCTATCCTATGGATAGTCCGGTCAAGTTTTATGTTTTTTTTTCTTGCAATCAGTTGCAGGTCAGAAAGTACAGACAACTAGTTTGTTTCAGCGCGTGCATGCTGTCGTCATATCCGTTTTACAGTACCGAGTACAAGAAGCTGGTTTTCATTGCTTCCGTGGTCTGTAAAGTCAGTTCACTTTAACCAAGTGAGGGAGGTCTTCAGGATACTGTAAATTATCTGCAATGATGAAGAAGACTCTGTACCAGATAACCTGATATTTATCACACAATAAGAAGTAATGATACGCACCAAGTACACTACAAACGGTGTGACAAATCCTGATCATGAATGATACAACCTATCCCACAATGCAACGAACGATACTATTTAATGCTCGTGTAGTTCAGTTTCTAATTCAAATACGTTTTCCAGAGTCTTCATGGACTTTCTCAGTTTCAGGTAGGTCCAATTACTTAAACATATGCGACTATTGGCCATTTTAAACAGGTGCTGGTATACAGTTTAAACACGAGTTGTTGTAGATTGCAAGGGCCTGTTTTGTATGTAATAAGTATTTGAACTTACTTCGTGATATGCGTATTAAAAATGCAAACATTTAGCTTTTGTGGGTCTGACTTGTTTACTGGTTTTAACTTCCTGACTTGAGTTTTCATGCAATTCGCGGGCATATAACAGTGAATCTGATATACCCATTTGATTTTCCAACTAATCATCTATAATTAAATATTATCTGGTTATATATTTACATCACTTATGTATTGATATACCCTTTTCGATAATAGCAGACGTAGCGTACTTTTGATTAATGTTGTGCTTTGGTTATGGAACCACCCCTTTATGTCATACTTACAGCATGTACCAAATTACAAATACTTATCACTGTTTATTTCACATCGTATTATAGAATGTGGAAAATAAATGTAAATATTGCAGAGGTAGATTATAATTATGTTTTAGAAGAAACATGTTTTTGAATATTTTTGTAAATACAACAAGAACATGGATCGTTTTGCTTTGCGATACCTTTAAAGTTATCTGCATTGACCGCCAGGTCATGTCTTCGACTGCTTAAAGCACATCTGTTATATCTTCCTGGGTAGGTTTAGTGGCATTTTGGGATTACAGATCAATTAGGACTTGTCTTATTCTGAACGGGACGGCATAGATCGGCCACGATTGGATAATTCTAAATAAGCCTCCTGTTTTACGGCAACGTGTTCAGGGTCAAAAGACCACCGGTGCGCCAAGAACATATATTTAAAAATGATTTTATCCAAAAGAGGAAACAACTGCCATTTACTTTACAAGCAATGACCCCGGTAGGGACGGTACCCGCTTTTACAAAATGTCACTTTTACAAAATATTCAGTGGATGAGGTATTTAGTATATCAACCGTTACCACATACAGTGAATGTAATCGCCAAACCTGATTTTGTTTCTGACCATTTTAAAATTTGGTTATATTTCTTATTTTTTTATTTTTATATTTTCTGTTATAAGAATGTACTCCCAATGTAACCTACATACAGATGTGTAGGCGTAGTTTTTTAAAGAAAGAAAAACAATAAACATATAATGAACCGTTAGTTGTCTCGATTGAAGACGTTTCATCATAGTAGAGTGCCAGTAATAATCTGTAAAACTCAAAAACATGTAGCTACTCTTCAAATTATGGGCAGCGTAAATAAGGAAATTACCGAACTGTCGCCATGAAGGTCTACCAGGGAGTCTGATTCATCATAGTTGAACATGGCGGCGATGGGACCGAATTCCCAGTGTAAGTTTTTAACTGTGCTACATAATCTTTATATTCTTATCAATTAACTGTAACCTATGCAGTATGAAGCTTTGCATTTAGCGATGCAGGTAGGTCACGAGGTGCTTTGTGACATTAAGGTTAGCGATTACTATATGGTATGGATAGGTATTCTGAGCTTTGTATTATCAGTAACTGAACTGGACAGAGCTATTAAGCATACATAAAGCAGATCACTACATTTCGCTTGTTGTTTAGAAGCCTTTCCTTGTAGAACATGGAGAGAGAATGCAAATATTTAATTACGTAATCAGTTGTGTACATGAAAAAGCCGAGCTCATTTGGTGGCGCTGTGTGTTTGTTTCCGCTTGACTGTATATATACTTTCGGGGACGGGCTGGTCTTACGCAAAACATGGCAGATGATTATTCTGAATCGACATGGTTAATATCTTCTGACTCTGCAAACTAGTCCACTGTTTTTATTGACTCATTATAGAATGGACCATAATGCGTGAACACATATAATCCATTTGATGAAACTTTTTTCTTCTTTGGTACTACTTAGTAGATTAGATATACAGTCAGGTATGCATGGAGTATTCCCGTGGTGTGCAGCAAGCATAAGCAACGGTGTACTCGAATCGGAAATTTTAGCATCGAATAATGATGGCAACACAATAGATATTCAGAACTATACGGTCCTAATTTCTCTCCTGATGAAAATGATATGCCCCACCACTGGCCTGTTGTGTTCATTTCCCTCAGGTATTATATAAAACTGTTTAGCCAAAAATCCCGTCTGGGGCTCGCTCGCTATATATTTCCCGGACTTTAAGTTGTGAGGGTTGCATTTGCCGTAGCTACTATGATTCTGAATACTTTCAACATGAACCCTGATCAAAAGGCGATGGATCTGGAGCTCTTTGCCAGGTAAACGCATCATTTATACCATTTATTTCATTTGCATTGTTAATTGACCGTGGTGTGATTGCATATTCAAACAAATAGCGATACCCACGCCACGTACGCACCGTGGTAGGTCCCCGGTATTTCCGGTAAATTCGCTTGAGAAACGGCGGTAAACCGCCACTTTGACTCTGTGATAAGCACCTCACGTTTAACATATATTATTTATAAGGCAAATGTGTTTGTATGAACTCAAATACACATGTTTGTACATGATTATCTAAGAAGGAAACCGATGTAGCTTATCAAAATATAATATGTTGTATTATATAAATGACAGCCAAATAAGACAATGTATCAGGTAGCTCCGTTTATATAATATTTATTACATCATATATGAACTTTTATGCTCAATAAGCCAGTCTTAAGTCATATTGAATTAATGGATACACGGTCAATATTGGGTTTAACAGACACGTGCAAACAGATAAACATAGTACGAAACTACTCTAACCCCTTACAGACTATTAGCGTGAAAGCTGATAGTCGGGTACACGAAGCATTCCTGTTCGAAAGGTTAATCATAAGGTCAAAGGGTCAAAGAGTGTAATGGTCTTATACAAAGTATAAAAGTATCTTATTGCTTAAAGGTATGTAAACTTTGCCGTCTGTTTATGATTTGATATCCTGTTATTTATTTATTTTTTTTTTTTGGGGGGGGGGGGGGGTATTCCTCTGGTATTATCATTACGTAGCAGGTGCGTCTAAATTTTAACGATGATTTGAGCTCTTAACACATAAAATATTTTTGGTCACTGGGCCTGCATCGCAAATTGATGAAATATTTAGACTAAATATAAGCTCGAAATGGTTTTATTTTTGCGACTTTTCATTAGGGCTGTAATGCATTCGGGATAAAAAGGATACAATGAAATTTTGGTTCAGGTTGCTCATTAGACAATCAAAGAAATGGCATTAGAATTGAAATATCACCATGTATCTAATACATACCCTTAAAATCAATATTTGTAAGAGCAATTAGAATACCAATGTAAATATATGATAATTAAACAAGTTTCGATAGTGACTTAAATACATCTCTGTCGTTCAAGTAGAGGAGAGATGCTTGGAAGATTAGGTGTCACTTAAGTAGAATCTAAAAGAATATTTTCACAGAAAATAGTATATTAAACTTTATGGTCTCCATATACCGAAGAACCACGTGATCTTGACACCAGTCCTGTCGTGTCTGAGGTAGCACGTACAGCGTTTGTTAAGATGCTGATACAGAGATAACATATGACAAAGATAATTTGTCGACCTTATGACGTTTGTCAACGTTATAATGATCTCGTTATCGTCTTGGTTTGATCAGAGTACCTTTATCATATATATACGCCTACAGTATTATACTGAGCTATACCAATGTCACCGACAAACCAAAGTCAAGTTATTCAGTAATATCAACACAAAGGACAGGATGCCCGTGAAGTATATAATACCTGATCAACTTGTGAGTGTAGGATATGTGAATGTGTGTTCGTGATCAAAGAAAATGTTGAAAAAATGGTAACGTCACAATTATTATCATGGTATTTAGGTCTGCTACTAGGCTTGTATGTGGGATTGGAGGCAGCCATGGTTGATAGAGAAGATAGAGAAGAGGTTATATTAGCATATAACATGGTTTCCCCAGCATGAAGGATTGTTGGGCTTGGCACTGGTTTGTACCGCGTTGATAGGACCCTTGGGGTTCCAGGCAACTGAATAAAAAATGCTCGAGTAATTAGCTGTGTACATGAACAGAGAGCATGGCAGAAATAACTTCTCACGACTTGGCCAGGATACTCCACTTCTCATGGCATCTTTGTTTACTTATACCTAAGCTACTTTACTAAAACCACTGTTTGTTCAGATGGTTAATATTAGTAATATATCTAACGTGCAAGGTTTATTACGATTCTTGGATAATATGCATGTTATTTGTGTGTCTGTTCGGATGGACACACATACGGGTATTATTATGTTTTAATGTATACTGTCAAACCTTGGACATTAACTGGTACAGAATAGCTGGTAGTCTACGTGTATACCCACATGTTTACTTTACTGCGGTTTTGTTCAATCTGGTCGTGTTGTGTATAATTATGTGTCACAGTGAGTTCCTCCCACAATCAAGGCACACACGTCGGAGGCTTGCTTGACTTTATATTCTTAAGATAATGTGCAGGGTGAATTTTACATCCCATGGACCGGGTGGCGACTCTTGCGAGCTTTACACTGCCACTAAAGCAGTAACCCTTGGTTAGCTCATCTGACCAGCAGCTCCAGCACGCCTTTGGTTTTTTATATATAAGTTTTTTTTTTATCTTAGCACTGATTGAAATGCCTTAGTACTATAAAACATTACTTTCTGTTTCTGATTTACAACGGAACGTACTAATTTAAATGAATTGTTTTACCATACTAGTAAAAATCACTGAAAAAGCACAAAGTGCATAGGATTAGAAAATAAGTCGTCAGACTAAGGCTAACAAAATAAAAAGGTATGGTTCTCAGGCACGTTTTTTTAGAAATCACTGCGGGCGGGTGGGCGGTATTTTATTTTTGACCTTTTTTGTATTTTTCGATAAAAATTTCATATTATCTGGGAAAAAGCATGAAAAGAACAGTTTTTTTGCTAAACAGGTAAAAGCTCTTCATAAGAAAGGAAATCGTATCACAATATTATTTTATCTCCTTGAAAGATGAAAATCAAAATCAAAATGTTAAATGCGGGGGGGGGGGGTTAAAATTGACGCGGTCAGTGCCTGAGAACCATACCTTTTATTTTTGTTCAGCCTAATTACTTTATACATCAGTAATTAACTTAGTTCAGCGTACCTAATGCTTATTATACTACACACCAAAAACAAGTGCACATATTAATATTTCTGGATTCTATATGCCGGTTACGTATATATCTGTCATAAAAGAATATATCCTTTTGATAAATGTAGAAATTATCACGTGCTTGTGCCTAGGCAGTAAATGTTGAGGTTAATTAGAGACAGGTGTGTGTATATAAACTGGGAACAGCGCTATAAAATACCTACTTGCGACCAGCCATACTTGTCAAACGGCAAACAAAGGTGATTTTCTGGTCACGCAGCGAGATGGTGTCATTTGTATCTGAAGAAATACATTAGACTGGTATCATCTTTTATCAACATAACAAGTCCGGTCCTTTTATTACTTTAGCTATGACAGCCTAACCGAAGAACATATCAATAAGCATATTTCATACGACGAAGGGATCATATATCAGAAGCCATGGTATTAATACGTATCAGACGACACATCTGTCTCATGAGATGACACTTATAACATGATAAGTATTCGCAGGCTGACTCGACTACGTCAGCTGAGCACCGGGTACCAGTCTAAGACAGTGCCCGCATATGGCGTTATATCTTCATGAGAAGATACTTTTTGTATCATATCCCATACCGCTTGTTTTCGAGTATGTACATTTATACTATAGGTGTCTGTCGGAAAACCGCCTTGCTCTAAGGGAACAAACAGCTATATTAGGCCAAAGTAAAAAAAAGGTATGGTTCTCAAGCACTTTTTTTCAGAAATCAGTGCGGGCGGGCGGTTTTTTATATTTAATTTTTTGGTATGTTTCGATAAAAATGTCAAATGATAAGGGAAAAGCATGATAATAACATATTTATTGTGCTAAACAAGTAAATAACAAAGGAAATGTATGATTTTATCTTCTTGAAAGAAAAATCCGAGCGGCTGCAGCTCATAATTGGCAAGTTTCTATTAAAAATCAAATAAACGTTTTTGATGCGGGGGTTTAAAATTGATGCGGGCGGTGCCTGAGAACCATACCTTCTATTTTTTTGGCCTTAAGATGAATTCTTGTAGACTGAAAGTATTGCATTGCATATTGACATTTACTGGTGGATTTTAAAGAAAATTACTGTTTTATAGAAACACTTTTTTTCAAACAACGCACACGGGGGGATGTTTGATTTCTTATGGTCTTCAGTGAAATAGAGGTATAGATTAAATGTCAGTTGTTTAAAATGTTTCAGATTGTATTGTAAACATCAGTTTTACCACCAGTATCAAACGGCGAAACATATGACATTAATTGAAACAAAATTCTGATTTTTGACTGACAGGTTCAGGTAGTTTCGTGCATGGTAATATTAAATTCACGACAATGTCACCTTTGTTTAAAATAATAACAGACGCACACCTGGCCATGTTCACATGGTGTACTGTATCAGATGACACGGTTTCCGTTTTGCTCTCTACACAGGTGTTTTTCTACTCTCATGCGTCCCTACAATTCCACAATCAAATGTCATTCATGTTTTATGTTTCTGTTTGATCCAAATATGGACTGTAAAACCAATTTTCCATTATTACCCGTCTGTGATATGCTTTGACGAATGTATTGCTAATCGATTGAGGTCTATGATCCAGGGCAGCGCGTGATTTTTGCATATTTCTGTACCAGTCATTTGTAAAACGATTTATTGGCGTATAGTCGCGACTACAGATGAGGATGACATAGACACAACCTTTTGAAATTTCCCAGTGCTGTCACTGTATATTCTTCTGAAAGTATAATACATTTATTTAAAAAAAAAAGAATTTACATTTTTATGTTTCAGTTTTAGTTAATTTTTTTTGCTTCATTAATCATCACTGCAAGATGGTGATTATAAACTGTTCACACATATTTCTGTACACGGTGAAAGTCACGAGTTTTCGTCAGATATATTTAGTGTGAAAAATACTGAGCAGTCATGTGCTATAATTCTTCACTTATCTTCAAGTATAATTTTTAAATACATGGTTTATGCTTATCAATGTTTTATCTTGGTAATATATTATTTCATTATATACTATAACATTTTGTACTTTTGTTATGACATAGAGTGGTGGGCAAGGCGGTCATCAAACATTCACCGTGACAAAAGGGAGGGAGATTATTGGAAGGATATGTATGTATTTGGAGGTTTCTTAAATTACATAGTCACATGAATATTTGTATTGTACGTTTTAGAAGAATTCCCTTCCGTTTACCGCCAACCTACAATGATTATGCTTTTTCTCAAACTTATAGCATTTCTCATTATTTCTGTCATATAAATAATTAACGTCCGCAAAGCCTGTGCCAGTATTACGCAATATAATTACAATTTACCCTCTGTATAGCCAATATATGTATAGTCAGGTGATTAGCACACCTCTTTCCATGCTGAAGATGACATATACCCGCGCAATATGCCTAACCTTACTGGCTCCAAGGAGAATTATAAAAAAAAGGTTAGAGGACTGGCAATAAGCTGGCTTATAGATGAGAGGTACCGCAATATATCACTGCAAAACGACATCTTTATGTCAGCAGATACACGGACAGCTTGCCACTTGCTTGGTTCAAGCGCCTTAGGTGAAGAGGATCAGGTTTATCCATCTGTTTTATAGGCGACGTGTTGATTGTTTATACTTTCTCTTCCAAGCCTGGCTTGATTGAAGAACATCCATAATCTGGGAAATGTCGGTGTTGATCCGTATGACGTTAATTTGTTATATACCATGGGCAAATATGGTGCTGCCGTCACGACATACGACTTCAGACCGGTAATATTGGGCTCTTCTAGGGGAATACTGCTAACGCCCGTGCTTATATATTGCCGAGGCTGCTTCCTATCCCCGTTCATCAATACGTCCATGGCGCTCCCGTGTCCGCTGAAAAAGTTTATGTTTTGCGGCGTTCTATGTACTTTCAAATCTTCGCTTTTATGTGAAGGCTGTAGCTTTTTATAGCAAACCCGGTGCTAACCAGAAGATGCAAGGACAAAAGACCAGTCTGATAAATATGGCATACTCTAGGGACCTTACACAGCCGTATACAATACATATTCTCATATTTCTTTTTACGGGTGTGTTAAATATGTCTCCTAGAAATTGTTCGAAAAATACACAAAGTTTCTTCATTTGCTCCATCACATGACCTGTCATCATGCTTTATAACTCTTTCATAATTATATAATATATATATAATACATTATATTATATAATATATTATAATTTATAATATCTCTAAGCTGACTGCCTTATTCTACCTGTAAGCAAAATGCTCAGAGCAGATTTATTTCCTTCCTTTTGTCGCTTAGTAGAATCAAAGATTATATAGCTCTGGGTAACTGTATGGCCTCATATGTTTCAGCTGTAAATAGAATGGAAGCAGAATAGAATGGGAACAATTTTCTCTCTTTCAAAATCTATGAACTTCTCGGTCTCCGCCGATATAAAATGTATGGATTGCTTTATCTTTTATCTTCAATCATGCTTTTATGATATGCCGGAATAAGACAGTTCCTTATTTCGATTAATCTCTTTCTTTAAAAATGGAAAACAAATCCGTTTTTTTTCAAACAAAGTTTAAAATCTGTAGAATACAGAGAGAGAGAAAGAGAGAGAGAAGGGACTGAATAATTACGAGAGAGTAGGAGATAAAAATAGAGTACTGACTCTTCAAGAGAGAGAGAGAGAGAGTGTGAGACGCATATATGTAAGAGCATATACGTATTAATCAGAACATCTGTGCTGTCATTCGAGAAGGTTCGTGTCCAGGGAGAAAACATTGGAAAAAAATATCGATGAGACTTCCTTATGTCTTGACCATCTGTAGAGAGATATTAGGTCTCCAAGAAGCACTTAAAGCTATAAAATGTATAAAGCGTGGAATCTGAAAGATAAAAGTGCTTGGTCTTGCCTTTCATTTTGACCACGGCCGATCCATCATTTTCTAACAAAAGTACCCAGACGGTTTCCGCTTGTATTTATCCTGCCCGCCATTACAAATGGGTGCCCGGTCACAAACCCGCGCAGCGGAGGTCACCGGAAGTTGACAGATTGTTAAAGTGGCGCGTAGAAAACAATAAATTCAGCAAAATATAAAGGAGAATACAAATAGAATAAATGGCGTCTATCTAAATGTCTAAGGAAAAGGTCTTCATTCGGATTACCTGTATTGATTGAGAAATCTTCTGAATAGTTTTCATTGTGCTGCAGATGACGTTTCATTCCGTACAGGAACATGGCTGAGAGGGTCATTTTTGACGTGGAAACTCTTATGGACAATTATCTGTTTCAGGAAAGGAAACCTCACTAAAACAATTCCTTATTTTTTGCGATTAAAACATAATGAGTGGTTTCGATCTGCGAGGACGGCATATTTAAATAGCATGCACTGTTTAGAGAAAATAAAAATATTAATTGTACTCTTTTGTATATGCGCATAAGACGTGTATTTTCTTATAATGCTTATTTGTTAGCTTCATCATTTTACACCATTATTCATTTTTCTTCCAGATACACACACTATATGAGACTTGTAAGCTTGTCTACTTGGTTTGCAGGAAACCAACCATATAAGATTTGTTGACTTTGTTTTAGGCCTGCTCCTCTTGTACGTGGTTTTACATCTGCTCTAAGTGCACGTGGTTTTTAACCCACATGGATCTAGGCCAGACCAAAGCGCACGTGATTAATGACTTTCCTATCAAACAACTATTTTAGGCTTGCTCGTAGCGATTTTCGAAACCGCGAAATTGCATGAATAATAAGACAAAGTTGCGCTAATAAGTCGAGTGATCTTTAAATATCAGGGACGTAGATTCTATTAAGCGCATGTAGGTTACATTTTGCTGCAATAATAAACAGCACATGGTGGTAGTACAAGGGTCATAGCAAAACTTAAACAAAAAAAGCACAACTAAAACATAATACACTATGTTAAGGCTGTTATGCAGCTTCCTGTTTCAGCAAGGTAACCCCTTCATTACACGATAACCCCATCGTTACGGGAGGTATACAGTATTCACTGGCCGCATGCCCTCAATGATTATATAAAACAACATCATATCAAAGCCCCGGGTGGTTTGCACCAATAAATGCACACAGTAGATCGGTCACGTGGATAGATTGGTTTATGATTGGATAATGCTAGATTTTTGCCAGAGCTGTCTGACGTCAGAGCTGTAACTCATCATGCACCCTTTATGCATATTTCTGATTTATGATTCGTGCCAATGGCCGGGCTGATTGGGTTTTCAGAAAGATCGCAGATATATCACAATTGTATGTTTGTAGTTCACAGATGTGGGTCGCGGAGTCAATAGGAACTCTGGATGGACTGTAGCAACGAATTGAGCGCAGTATATCACATGAGTAAATGCAGACTTGGGATTGGTGGTTTTGAGGAAGATGCAAATGGAATCTTTCATTGTGACAGTTAATGGTGCCCCTCTTCTCTCAACGGATAAGATTCGATATATACATCTGCTCTGTAAATTCACATCTTGGTGATCATCCCTTGTCCGAATTATGTTAAATGTTATGTTGTTCCTTGTTATAATGACGCTATTTCTAATGGTGAATGGGCTCCTAATTTTACATTAAAGATAGCTTGTATATAAAAGGCTCAGAGGGGCTGGATTCACTCAAAAGGTGGACTTTTTGTTTAGCTCTGTTTTAGGATATTCGCCATAGCGCGGCAACTGCGATTTATTCTTCCATCGGAGCAGCTTTTCTCAAACAAAGCTTAATTTTTATTTCACATGTACGTTTCCCTCGTTTTCAACACTTTGAAAAAAATAATTAATGTTAGTTCAGGCATAACTCAAAGGCACTTTTTGTCATATTCCAAATATTTAAAGGCGAGTTCATGGCGAGCATTTTGTATATAATATTTCCCTCTTTTGAATAGATGGTCTTGATGGTTTAGTCATATGCAACACTTTGTAAGTAAATATTGGACCCTTTGACATTGTTTTTTTAAATAATCTGATCAAGTGGGTAATAACACGGCCTCTTGAAGAGTAAAATGCATATACACCATTTTAAGGAAGTGTAAAATCAAATTGCATATTCACAGAACCAGGTGAAGCTCGAGTGCTTTGCAGGTATTTATGCGAACATAAGCTTTTCATTATAATTGTTGTTCAATGTTTTTCAAACATTTAAAATTCAGGGTTCATGGTTAATGCCCCTTTGTGGACCTGTGCAAATCCTACTTGTTCGTGTTTCCAGCTATACATCACTGTGTTCTTACAAATGATTTTTCTATATATTTTATGGATTTTTTTAAATTGTCACGAGATGGAATAAAAATAGGTATAGTAAATATTCTGTGTACCGTACTGTTTTATACAATACAATGAAGGAAAAAATGTCTGACGAAAAGACTGAAATACACATCGGGTGTATGAGCTTCTCTGAGACACGATGCTTATGAACGTCACAGAGGATAAACGGATGATATGAGACGAGATAGGCAGCTTAATACCCTAGTACTGGTATATTTAGTCTCGCCCAGGTGCCTTCTCGTGTGAGGGGGATTTGGGTCACGTGATACTGGCCTAGGTACGGATGACCTCAGGGCTAACGAGTGCTTGTACAGCTCTCCTCAATATAAATATAACAGTCTGGTTATACCTTACATTCAACGGATGTTATGGTCCACCAGGCTTGGGCAGCCGGTCGGCAAGTAAGTTATGTAAAAGCTTTCCAACATATTTTAATATCCTTGAATATTTTTATATATTTCAAAGGCCTTTAAAATTCACAAATTTGGCAAATTGTCAAATCTCACTTTAAATCTTCTTTAAATGCATTTAAACAGCTTAAACCCCTGTAGGAACCCTGTATATTACACATTTATATTTATGAAAACCCTAAATACTACTGTTATAGGTACTGTAAAATTGCAGTAAATGATCTAATGTGTAAAATGTGCATATGAACATATGTATGGGGCTTGGATATATTGCTAAATAGTAGAATTATTTGGTTTAATTATGCTGACAGTCCTATCTTCCGACATCCGACATCTAGTTTTTAGTGTGCACAAATGACTGTTGCGTTTGGTTTATTTTGAAATGCTGGCGATGAATGAATCACTCAGGGTTTGATAAGGGCAGGGAATGTGACAGGAAAGCATTTCGATGGCAGTCCGAAGAAGCGTGTACCATTGCATATGAAATATGTTTATATAATTGTTCAGAAAACAGCGTGCTATCAAAATATGTTGAATTCTTACCGAGTAAGCACATTGTGAAGTGTTTAGAGTTAAGATGGATATTAATCAACCTGTCATTTTGTGCGCTTATAGGAAGGCATAAAGAATTCAGACGGGTGCTTGAGTAAGTGATAAGATTAAATGCTATTCTCACGGAAATGCATAAACAGGTACATATGTTATAAAGACTGATTCTTTTTTTTTTGGTGGGGGGGGGGGGAGGGGGGTATATTATTATAGTCCGTATTTATATCTTGGCAAGCGCAAGATGTCCTATAGATGCATTTGATTTTGGACTGGAGTGAAGGGTTAGGATTAACCGGAAGTCGAGTACTCGAATACCCTTTTTCCGCTACATATGATTTACCGCGTCTGCAGTTATGAGTCAGTGAATGTATAACGGCTGAACTGTCACTGGTCTCAGTAGTCACTCCAACTCTACTGTGTATGTTGCTACTACTGTTACCAGGCTACCTCGCTCGCCGACGAAGTGCCCGTTCACCATCGTTTACGTTATATTCCATGCACCACGTAAATAGTTGGAGAGACATGCTGATACATTGCTTGCTCTTTGGTATCCTCCAGGTAACAAAGTCAGCACGTTTGTACGAGCGTCCCAACCCTCTTGTATCTGACACATAACAGGGACATGGGAACTCAGCTTTACATCCCGAACCTATACCATATCCGGGGAACATATATATATATATATATATATATATATATATATATATATATATACACATTAGACCCGTGAAACGCTGGTCGTATGACGTCATTTTCCTTCGACCTAGCTTGCTCACTTCTGTCTTGAGTTCGGCACAAAACGTTTTAAGGTAGTCTCAGTTGTTTTCCTGGATATATTAGCTCTGACCTATCAATTTGATATCTTCTAATACCGTGTTAAACCAAAACGAAAGACTGCTTTAGGATAAAATGAATATGAAAAAACAGGCGATTAAGCGGATTACAACATGTGTCTCCACGGATATTTTATCTTAAATTTTATTAAATATGAAATGTAAAACTTCATATAAATTTAAAAAGTATATAAATGTTAATGCATATACTAAAGGTAATAAACTTAAAGTGAGTGCTTTATTGGTTATAATAAGCTTCATGTTTGCAATTCTGTAAAAAAATGGAGGCATATTTTGCCTAAGGTGTCCATAGAAAAAGAAATGTGTTCTCGATTTTGATACAATAAGTGATTTACGACATTAACCCAGATTTGAGAAACAAAATCAGAATGCACTGACTGTAATAATAAGCAATAACTGAACGGAAATGTTCCACTAGGAATTTGAAGTCTATGGGAATACGAAAGCTTTATGTGCCGGAATGATCAGAAAGCTTATATAATCAAGAAAACCACTCGTACAAATTATCTCAATCTGCCGCCGACACTGGTTATCAAAAGCCACGTTTACTTGGGCTAACAACCTATTGGCCCAGAACACCTTTCAGCACAAGGCCCGATAGTGTTGACAGACGTTAAACGCTCAATTGCCATGCCATCTCCGGTGTAAGCATCCTCAGACGTTGTTTGCCAGCCACTCCGCTCCCGGTAATTAATCTGTTTTATATATGGTTACGCTTCTGGCGATCTAGATGTGCAAAATGCATTTTTTCCCTGTCGTTTGATATATCTTTGCCGAGTGTTGGCGTATGATGCTGTCACTAAAGACTGTTTAATTAACGCCTCTAGCGCGTGCACGCATAACGCCTAGTAATGTTTGTAAAGCAAAATGGAATTTCCTCTAGGCTGCCTTCCATTAAAAAAGGGAGGAAATATCTACTCCTGTTTATTTAAGAATTAATGTTCTTGTAGATCCAATAATAACGTGAAAAAACCTTTACTATATAAAACACTCCCAAAAGGATGTTAACTTGTGTTTATATATATATACTAAAACATTATGAAATACATTAAAACAATATTTTAATACTTAAAACAAAATAAATAGTTTATAGGAGAATAACTAAGAGTTTCCTTAAGGACTGACATGATAATACTGAACTAGGTTGACGGTTAAATTACGCAAATTACATTTATGAATTTTTGAGAATTTTACTTTTACAGTGATCTGGATACCAGCATAATAAGGGAGGAATGCCAAGCATTTGTGTAGCTGACAGGTTTACATTGATGAAAGTCCTGTTGTTATTGTTTCAATATTTAATATTGACAATGTAGAACCACGTGAGCTTATCATTTTTACCTTATCTTATAATGTAACATACCACCCTTCATTTGATTAACATCATGTACACATGTGGTTAAATAGTCTGGATCAAGCAATCATAAGTGTAGAGGATAGAAAAAGGTTGACTGGCTTGCTTTATACTTTGTTTGGAGAGAAAAAAAAGGAATTAAGTGAATTTTATTACTGCAACTGCTTGAAATTTCATTTATACTGTATTGTGCAACGTTATTTCCTATTTGACTGTCCATTTTCATTATAATATCTACGGTAGTGCTATTATTTATAGGCAAAGAAGAAGCTTTAACCCGACCATCTATATTGAAATATGCTGTGTCCTCTTTTTTCATGTTGAAATGTGGGAGTTATTGTTTATTTTCATTTTACCATGATAGACCGCTGTAAATCTAATTATCGTGAAATATATTGCTCAAGAAGGGTTGCGTTCCAACCCAATTTAAAATAATCTGTTTAAAGAGTCTGGCAAATAATTCGACTGGCGCCAAAGAATGAAGATGTCTCGGATATTTCATTTATACCCTTTGTACTTGTTTAAAAAAGACCTCATCACTGAGATATGCATAGGATTTACTAAGGAGTAGTTTTCCTATCGCATGATCGACAGTCAAATGTTACCATTTTATCTTTTGTTGTTTAAAAATAATGTTAAAGATTTCCGTCAAATTTTTTTTGAAAACAACAATTGCAAAAAAAGTAAATATGTGATTTTGTCAACACATCTCATATATGACACCATTTTCTTAAAAGAAATTCTGTTTATTATATGAAACTAAACGATTTGAAAGGATTAAGTTCGTGTGTCATAATTGCATTGCTTCAAAATATTAAAGAACACTTGGTGCGCCCTAAAATGTCTTGAATACGGTCACTTACATATAATTAATGAACAAGCATTTGTCCATGTGAATTGAGTTTTTTTTGTCTTTTATTCTTAGACTTCCATCTGATATAAGATGCCTAGTATCAACGCTCATTTTTTAACCCGTCACCAAGTACCAGTCATAAATAAATTAACAGTTGCTATCAGAATCTAATATCTCACATACATCGGAATTCAGGTTGGAGTTGGCATTTACTTGGCAATAGAGAACTGATAAAAAATGTATGAAGTTCGTCACCTTTTTGCATTCCCTCCTGGATGACAATAGCCGGGTAGACGCAGAGGTGATTGTTACATCTCAGTCAATCGTGTCTTTTACTCCGGCAACATCAATAACGTCAGGTTATGGCAGTTGAATTACCCTATTTGGTGAAGAGACATATTTATAGTGGGTTGATAAGACCACCTTTCTGCACTTATATAAACGTACATTTATAAATGACTTTCGTTCTGGTCTTCAGAAGGTAAACACTAATAACCACTTAGATAATTATTCTCATTAATCGATAGGTGAAGCAACCGATTTACGGAGCGTAAGATGAGGATATTTATGTGCAGTTGATAACGCCAGCATTTGTTTGCCTGTGCATCACCTGAAAGAGATTTGACGTTCCACAGAGCTAATTTGAATTGCTAATTACCGGGTTACCTGAATAGCCCCGGGGCACTTTCGCTTTAATTCAGCAACATTTGAGGGTCTTCTAGGCGGTTCAATCCAAGCGAAATTACGATTGTAGTGTGCCTGCTTGAATTCGAAGCCTGCTAAGAGTACATGCTTTTCACCTTGTGCTTATTTCTTAGCGACCTTGTTTCAGGTAGTTTCAAGATAATTCACTTTATTTGGATAAATACAATTGATTATATAAAGTCTTCAAATCCGTGTATGGTTTTATTATGAAAGTGCTCTTGGGATTTTACACATCGTTTAAAATAAGCAAGGCTCTTAAGGGGGGGGGGGGCGTTTATTTAATTTACCAAATTCGAAAATTGCATATTCAAAACATGATAAAATGATCTCCTGTTGGTATACTCAGTGATTCATGCTACTGAGAGTGACGTTGCAAATACAGTTTTAATGAATGCTATTACTGCCTTTTGTGTTTTAATCACATTTAAATTTGGACGATATTTGTCGCCATCATATAGCACCCCCTACAGGCGAAGCGTGTAAAACAAGGCTTGTAATATTGGAAGTAATCAGATAACCCACACAGAGACTTCTCCATGATACTGACCAAACACCAGTGTGTGCTACACAAGAAAATGTATGTCACGTTTCACCAAATGCACGGATGGATCACAGGTTGGCTCCGATGGCTAAAAACAAAGGCGGTCCCTAAAGCTAGTGTTGCAGAAATTGTTTTCAAAATGGGGAAGAAAGCTTTAAATGAAAAAAAAATGTTTATAGCCTTTATCTTGTAGATATACTAACCATCGATCTTGGATAACCCTTAAAATGTGCATTCTAAGCAATCAAAGCCTCCACCATACGGAGGGTCCCTATCTTGGATGCTCCTCGATCCGTGTTTGTATTTACAAATTCGGCCCATATTCTCAGGTTCATTCGTGCATAATTGGCCCTACATTTGGGAATATTTTTTCATGCGGTTCCTGAATGCGGATCATGAGCTGGTGTTGCATCAACACCAAAATGTAATCGATTCTTTATTGGCAAAAATCGAAATGCCGAGATTCCGCTCATGATTGCATGAGTTAGGCCTATATTGTGAAAAAAAACACACAAACAAACACAAACGGCGATAAAAGCATAACCTCCTGACAAAACAGTAGGACAGGTAAAATATACAGTAAGACGACCTAAGGAGATCGTTGTAATAACAATCTACCTTTCAAGTGTCACAAACAAATAAAAATATTCAACCTGGACATATATTTATTGATGTAATTCTGACATGTTTTGAGAGAAATATAAATCAGTCTGAGCAGGCAATTACCTGGAGATTGTGATTACCATGGCATCTGTGCAAGCAGGTGATGCGAAGCTGGGACAAATTAAGGTACACATCTTAGGTAGTTTTGTGGCACAGGTCGAGTACAGCAACATGTTGGTCTGTTCACATACCTGCTCGGGGTGTCCGTGAGAAGCTATCGACAGACTATATATTTCCAATAAAAACATATTTAGTACTTTGGTGTCTGAATGCCACCTGGGGCTCAAGTTACTTGTGTTCTCTAAATCTGTATGTTACTTCCCGAAGGTCACTTCAAATCCAGCGTTTTTCAACACACCCGTCTGGGAATCAGGTGTAAATGCTTTTATAATACCGAGTCAGATGTTAACACAGCACCAATACATAACCCCTGCTGTTTAAGACGGAGCCGTATGGCCACCAGACAGCAAATGCGAGGATACATCAAAAATAAAAAGCTTAAGAAGGCTTTAGAGGTAGGGTTTGCAAACCTTTCCTGTGTCCAGCGAATTCCCGGTACTGTTGCATGATTTAAATCAGAGTAACTCAACTGAATGAAATATATATATATATATGTGTGTGTGTGTGTGTGTGTATATATAATACATGAATAACCAAAGAACTAAAACGACGATAGCTGTTTCACGGTGTTCCTAAAGGTTCAAAATAAAAATTGTTTCTATATGTTTGCTTAAATACTTTTTTCATCGAGGTTACCAATAACTTCAACTCCGTTCATTTATGAGAGGATGCTGGCAAAGATGCATGGTAACAAAGCACGTCTGGTTCTAGTTAAGATCTAGGTCGTTTAGAATTTCGCCTTGTCATGCTCGACAGTCTGTTCAGGATGTAGTTAGGGGAGGACCCGTCATTACCGGTAAAACAAAACATGAGAGTCCATTAGGCCAAGCCAAACATAAAAGAAATCGCTTTTTTAATTTACACGAGAAAAATGCAAGGGATTTTGTCAGTGAAGAAGGAATACAAAAGTATGCTTCAGTGCGAGGATTTTATATTTATTAAGAATCTTGGAACAGGTTAAGGCAAGAATAATGGTTAGCAAATCTACCTAATGTGGATGTTTACTATTATAATTATCGAAAAAAATAGGACGGAATGCATTTATCCCCGTGCCTGTGTGTGTGTGTTTAATCACAAAATAACTCGCGCTATCATGCACAGAATCTTATGAAATTTTCAGGGCATGTCAGGAAGAATCGATTTGATGGAGGTGTGGATCCGGAATATGATCCGGGTTCAGGAAAGTCAGAAAATAATATTTACAAATGTAGCACATATGCACGAGTGAACCTAGGAATATGGTGCTGCAATAATTGAATGCAAACCCGTGGCATATTGTCTTATTATAAACACAACAGCACCATGAACATCAAGCGAAATCAGATGAGATCATCAACAGAGCTGCATGATGAATAAATTATAATAATGACTCGTTGAAATGGCTAAGATCATGAACATACATGACAAAACTCATTAATTTACTGCTCTGCTATTTGGCCTCGGCAGGGGTTCTCCCCATGCGTATGTTTCTTCCAGACAGAAAAGAAACTCCTTGATTACAGTTTCTTAGGTGGTGCAGAGAGAAATTGCATACTGTTTATGTGCCAGGATTCACTCAAGTAGAATCTCGAAAAAAAATTAAGATAATATTCCTGAATGTTAAGGATATACATTGGACTGGGTGATTTAACGTCTTCTTTGAGCTAGGAAGGAATCTATATAGTGGTTATATGAACTTTATTTATTTTACATGGATTGTACAACTAGTTATACTAACTAATACGAGGCACTCTCCATGGTTCAGATAATGGCGCTCGGTAGTAGGTAAGTGTGGAGGAAACCGGAGGACCCGGAGAAAACCACCGGCCTAGGATAGGCCACTACAACCCACTCTCTTAGCCTCGCCGGGAATCGAACCCAGCGGAGAAGGCCGAGCATTTTGCCACTCAGCTGTCCAGGCCCCACATAGTCCTTAAGGTTTTGGACGTCGATGTAGTTTTAAGGTCCTCGGTTCAAGCCCATCCTGTGAAATAAATGCAATATAATGAAGTCTCGGTAGAGCCACAGAGGAAGTCTCAATGTCTTATCGATAGTTTCTACTTCTGGGTCATCCATAGCTACTAGAAAGCCCTAAATCACAATGGCATGAAAATAACAACATAACAATTTTATCTTTTGGTCACCTGCTTAATTATTCATTAGAAAATGTACTGGTTTGATAGATTAAATGTATACAGTAATGTTTCGTTCAAGGAATGTTTAAAAAAACTATTTTATCCTGTAATCCGTTATGGGACATGGTTATTACGGTTTATGGGTGCTAAAACTGAGAAATTCTTTATTTCATTAACATATCACTATTCTAACTAAGATTTTTTTCCTCAGAACACGGGAAAAAAGAATTTTATCTCAACTGATTGTTATCATAAAGGCATTTTGTCACAATCAGTCCATTACAGAGCTAAAGCAGTTGCCGTTAACAAGTTGCTTGGGTCCAAACGGGATGATTTTGACCTCCACGTCCAAATTCCTTCCCCTATCCACCCTCGAACAAATTTGAACAACAAACTTCTGAATTATGGCACATGATCTCGTTTTGAACACAATAAACGAAAGCCTTGCTACTATCAAATGTACTGCTGATTTAATATGACTAGATATGGTACATATACGGGTGGGGCATAGGTTATAATCAAAGCATAACTCGTTTGTTTGAAGGACTGACATAATAAAAAAAAAAACATGCTCAACATATTTTGATTCTCTCTTCCCCAGAATAAAACTTAGTCTAGTGTTACGTTTGTCGTGCACAGGAGGGGTTTCAATGGCTACAAAATTATACTCCTCTGTGCACTTTTGTGAGTAAAGCATCACTGTTTGATTGATCACCGGTGAACCCAAGTTCCTAGGGCCCGCCTCGTAATGAAGCTGTTCCTTGAATCGATGGGCCTAGCCTGTCACCATCAGCACACAAGGACTAAAACGGGTACCACATTGTTAGCCTCGAGCACTCGATTTATTATTCTATAAGACAAAGATGAAGACAGGTTTGTTGAAAATCCCATTGTCACTGTGTCCCATTGTACGAAAATAATCACAATAGACATTTGACCAAACAAACATATCTTTTGAGGAAGCACTTGTAACTGTAATATTCTTTAGTTTGATAGCCCTTAATCACTTTTGAAATTTGAATAATTTTATTGTAAGGAAATTTTCTTTTATTTGCTTACCTGTAACAAATAACTTGTCAAAAATGGTATCCAATACCAAATAAACATATAAACACAAGTTATACTGACACTTAGAGGAAAATTAAACTGAATATATACACAATTTAATGTGGGCAAGAATCGGTTGGTAAAAAGTGCAGCTGAACTGATCGTCATGTAACTGTGAATGGGAAAAAATCAAATGTTTTAAATCTTTCTGTGTATTAAGACAGAGGCAATAGTTTACAAGCAAGGATGTGCAAGATTTACCAATGGGTAAGGACATCGCAAAAAAATAAGCACTGATTTTTTTTTTCGGCTGGGGTGTGGGGGGATAGGGGTGCTGCTTGTATTCCGACGTTAATTTCCAGCCATGTCATATTCCATGGACAATAACTGCAGTGATAAATGACTGCCGTTTTTTTTCATGACAAATTTAAACTTACAGAAACTTGAAAAGTAGTGCAAGACTAAATGTAACCCGTTGTGCTTCACAGGGGCAGTTTATATAAATCACTGCTAGCTCAGTGGAGCGTGTGTTTCGATTCCACGACCCAGTTGGATGCATCATAGGTTATGCGGGCTAGAACTAATAATTAACCTTTTCATGAGGCACACTTGCGTTGATAAGTATTAACTCTGTGCCATTACACTTCAATTCCTTCTCTTATATACTCACTCTGGTCAAAGCCAAATGAAATGCAGTTGTGGACTTGCCCTTAGATAATTCAAAGGTTTAAAAAACGCACATTTTAGGGAGCCCAATATTATTCGATGATTTAATATTCTTCCTTAGATGCGCGCGCATTTCAAGCCAACAATAAACTTCCAGCTGTTTTATACTATCTGATTAAGGTGGGTCTGAGTGGGAAAAACACGTGGTTAAAAAAGGAAATTTGTTGATTTATCCGTATATTAATCCATGAATTTATTACGAAGCGCGGCTAACATGTTATAAAACAAACGAAAACATGGCGAAATAAACAAAACCGCAGCGGGACTGTACCTATGTTCAGGATTATAAATTTTTCTACACGCTTCATTTTAGTACTTTGAATGATCCGGAAATTGCAGCCTTGAAACTTATTGTAGCCATTAAAGTATAGTTTATTGCCAGGTGAGAGCTTCTATAGGTAAATAATATAAATGATATACCAATGGAATTCATAAATATGATACAAGCACTCATACTGCAAAGAACTTTGATCTTTTGAGACATTAGTTATACGTTATACGTAATCATGCTTTCTTTAAACTCACATTACACATATGTAACATATGTAAAAGCATGGCATTATCCATGGTATTTGTTACAGCGCGTCCTTTGTAATAAATGTAAATAAAAATGATGTTGACAGATGATCATAGTAATATTTGTAAATAACACTAATTTTCCTTGAGGCTGTGTCGTTATATTATTGAAATCGGAGTGGCAGCCATCCTTTCCGACTTATTGTAGTTCCCTGAGGTGTCGTAAGGACCTTCTAATAAGACGCAGTTTGTGTGTCGAATATTTAAGTAAAACCCAGAGGACATCTAACAAGATTTAGAATAATTTTAACAACTGGGTTCCCGGAGATTAATTTCTGGCAAGCTTGTAAATTCCCGTACAAATTTTAATCGCCTATGAAAATAAATAATCTGTTGCACAGTGGTATACAGAGAATAAAATGTCTTTTCTTTAGCATATCACCTAGAACAAATTATGGTTTGTCATCATATTACGCCATCATTACAAGCCTGAAAAACTGCAGAAGAAAAGATAGATGTCAAATGAACTTAACCCCATTGTGATCCATATCTGTAAACATTAAAGTGTGAACGCAAAGGTAATTGAAATCGTACCTGCAGTACGCCTGATGGCAGGAAGGTTTCGGGAGAGATCGGGGTGCATAGCTCAGAATTGTTATTAGGGTTGCACGGCACAGCATGAGTTGAGAGCGATTAAAAGGGCTTGGAGGGCAATAAAAAACCCTTACGACTAGACTGGGGTCGGTTATGTACCTGTTCGTACCGGTAATATATCAGGTAAACTTTTACACCTGGTTTTCCTAATTACCGGCTTCGAGAGGTGTGTATTGCGGTAGTGCATATTTACGCTGATATAATGCTCCTCCCGGTCATATACAAGTGTCGTGGTTTTCCACGTGTATAATCTAACGGATGGCTCGACCTTGCTGGCGCTTAATGCGTCTGTGTGTGTTTTTATCCTTAGATTAAATTGTTTATTTGAAGTAAAAACTGGCACCTAACTCAAGATTTACGGTTCCAGGTGGTAACGATGCTTATTACACCGGTTATCCATTGTTTTCATTTGGCTACGCATCTCCTTTCCCCGCTCTTTATTTTCTTCTCAACTCAATCTGGATGTGTTTCTCCTAATCAATTTTGACCGAACTGAAATCAAGAGTGAAGTATCTCGGATTCGTATATTTTTACATCTGAATCACTTGTTGTTGTTTTTGACTGCATACAATTTATATATATATATTTTTAACTCTTTAAATTGTCTGTTTCGTCTGGTTTACGGTATACCACTTTCCGTCCTTCTGCCTGGAGAAGTATGCAGAAAATAAAAGGATGTATCGTATTATCAGTGTAATCTTCGCTCGAACAAATATTGGAAAAACTGGTCCCATAGTAATGATTTAAGCCCCGTTCCCACTTTCACGAAATTGACGCCGAATCGCCACGAACTTACATCATTAAAATTCGTAGGGACGTCGTGGGAGTGTCGTAGATGATGTCTTGAACATTCGGTAATGTTCGTAGCGAGGTCTTGAGCACTCAGAATTCGTGGCGCTATTTTTGAAATGTTCAAAAATTAAGCTTTGTCGTCACAAGTCGTAGCTAAGTCGTAACAGTTTCTTGGTAAGTCGTATGAGAGTCTTCATAATTCTTGTAAATTCGTGATGTAAAACATTGTCACGAATGCTCACGAAGGACAATGATATCGACACGACTTCAACACGACTACAATACGACTACCACAAGAACCTCTCAAGAGAGAGTCACGTTCATAAAGCCCCTTCTACTTCTACGAATTTGGTGACGAATCATCAAGAACTGACATCATAATGTAACGGAAAATTTTATTTTCTTAGTGATTTTTTACTTCATACAAACCAATGAGGAATAAGGTTTAGAAGTAAGAACACTGTGTAGATTTGTAAATTTGTTTTAAAGAAGATTTGTATTGTGGTTATTGGTACCAACTAAATTTGAACTAAAATAATTTGAAGAAGCTGAATCAAATTACGATTCCTTTGTAATTTGTTACTTCTTTGTAAACAAACAAGGAAGTTTTTGCAGTGAGTAAACCATGTAGATTCGTAAATTTGTTTTAAAGAAATTTTTTATCGTGGATATTGGTTGACAAAATAAATTTGAACCAAAACTGTTTAAAGAAGCTGAATATATTATACAGTTTCATCATACTTAAACATATGGTCAATATAATAAATTATGAATTTCCTATTTTACTATGGGAGAATAAACTGAGCCTAACACAAATTGATATTAACAGAATCTTATATCACATTGAGAGCTGAATCAATAAGATATTTTAACCAATATTTTGAGAATACAGATATTTTACATTCGATTAAGACGGTCGTCTACTTGGACTTAAAGAAGTTAACGTCGTATTTGCCACCACATAAATAAGTCGTAATTGTCTAATTACTCAAATCAAATGAGACATATATTATCAGTGTTTTAAACTGGATAACTTTTGTCAAATTAAAATATCTGGAGAAGTTGACTAAAGTGTTGTTATGGTGTCCTTTTACTAATATCGTCTTCTTTGTGACATTACAATAGCTATATATCACATATATAGCTATCTAACAATCCGTAGCAAAATTGAATGATCGTAGGAGTATCATCCACAAGTCGCAGATCAATCGTGGAAATATCGTACCAGTATCTTAGAGGTCGTCACAGAGCCGTGATCATTCTTAAAAGTGTCGTGTCATATCGTACTGGCTTCGTGTCACTGTCGTAGCCAATCGTACTGGCATCGTACTCCTTTCGTACAATATCGTGGTCGTGATGGAATTTTTATCACTCGACAGGCCGATTGGCCACGAATCGCCACGAATTCAACATCGTGGCGATTCGGCGTCAAATTCGTGAAAGTGGGAACGGGGCTTTATGCTATGTTTGTTTCAGATATAAAAATCTGCTACTGTTTTTATCATTTTTCATAATAAGCAGTCTGGCAACGGTCGAACACACATAAATTAACTTGGATTCTACGCGGAGGAATGGTCTTGAGAAATTCGTAAAAATTTGCTTGCAGCAAAATGTCTTATTTTCCACTAATCCTAAAACGTTGTTATGACTACATATTCTACTGGATGCCCCCTACCCTCGTTCCTGATTCGTTGGGCAGTCGTATATTGATAGAAAACTGAAGATATTGCCCGCTTGATAATGTGTACTCGGTCAAATAATGTAGTCATTCGTGTTCATTTAGGAACATCATAGCACTAGTTCCTTCAAGCAATCAGCTGGACTTGCACTAAGCAGAATCATAGGAGATAAGATAAATGGAAGAAGGTCGATTGAACCCAAAGAGATCAGATTTGCATATCAGGATATGCAAAACACTGTACGGGTCTCATTTATGAAACATTATTCTTTCACATCTATGAACATGCATACTATATATACACAATTAAACATTGAAACCTTGGCACTTGGCCAACAAGTCATTTTATAGTTGTACCAACGATATTGAGGTCTTTACCATAATATAACTGCTGCTCCTGGTATTTGGAACTCGCTTCCTATTTGGATTAGCCTGTGCGACTCCGTCATTTGTTTTAAAAGGCTTCTTAAAACATAATTGTACAGAAAGTATTACAACATCTAGTTTAATGTTTTACAAGTTATATTTTGATTACTGATGTAATGTTCATTTTAATGTGCATTTTATTTAATATCTAATTGTATTAAGTAATTTTTGTAAAGGATAATTGCGCTATTAAAAAGTGATAAATAAAAATAATAATGAGAAGAAAAAACGGGACTGGGCTGAACTGTCCACTTTATGGAGATGCCCACTTATGGGGGTGCACACTATTAGAGGTTATATATATATATACCGGTAGTTTATATATACAGTACATATAAGTAAGGATGAAGGCCTAGTGCATTGGAAGTACCACTCGTATTGTATTGTAGTTGTTCTGTGTGAGAGTGTTTCATGATCCTATTTGTGTTTTGACAGGTCGTGCTTCATCCAGTGCAATATGAGCGACTTTTTGTGTATCGGAGACCTGATATCTCTGTTCTGCGAGGAGACAGAAGGCTTCGTCTACAGCTGGCAAAGCAGGTACGTCACTCTCCACGCAGCACGTGTTTTACATCACAGTTACCCAGAGAAGTGTTCCCGGATAACAACTTCTTTATTTAATTGCGGTTATAAAAACGTTTATTTGCCGTTCTGGTATATGCGTCAGAGAATATAGGCAGATACCCAGGGTAGTTATTCGTAGGTTATAATAAAATTAAAGAAAATTAGCGTAATCAAACGCATGGTCCGGGGATTATTACTTTACTTATATATTAAGACTGCGTACTTACATATGGTCGGGATATAAAATCACATACAAAGCCTTCTATAACATTAGCAGGAAACGAAAACGCTAGTTTTCTTCAGTTCCCTGACAACATTGGCGTTTTATGATAATTTTCATAACCTGGACGATGGTCTCTGATAAAATCTAGTGCAAGAACTGAACGGATTTATCTTAAACAACGGAGAAAAACTGAATCGTTAAAGAAACGCAAAATATAATTCTGACCATCCCAAGGTCATGCGTCGCTGATAAGGGCACAATAAACAATTAGATGCTTCGTGTACCCTTTTTCGCCTGGCTGGTGAATAATAAAATTTTAGAGTTTTTCGCAGGACTGTGTAATCTTTGTTTATCGGCAATTCTTATGTGACCGCAATTTATCACCACAGATTTAACATACATCTGAAGGCCACTATAGTCTGGTTTACAGGGGCGTTGATACGGGGGGGGGGTATATATTACAATTATTAATTTGAATGAAATATATAAATAATTGGAATTCAAGACTTGAGTTTCATTTCTGAGTATATATCGTAACCTGGTTTAGAAGTAACCTATACCGGAAACATAATACTTTATTTTTTCAAAACCTTACACCTATTTTATATTGATATATATATATATATATACAATATATATATATATATATATATATATATATATATATATATAAACATGTCCACTGATTAACAATTTTTACGACAGGAAAAACGTAGACTTTCATTTAATCTAGGCTAGTATGAACGATTTGGTTATGGGAGCTTAATTTTACATGTTGCAAAATAATTCTTATGAACGGACAGTTTGACAAGTTTGAAGCTGAAATCGTAATTTTATAATGTACGGTATTCTTGACTGCTTCTTCTGTGGTTTCCTTAAAATATTTAATTTCACATCGCAGAATTATCCTTATGATATAAGTGGTATATAATGCACGAAACAGGCGGACAAGGGATAGTTAAATGACAAATTTGGCCTGTGCTATGGTTTGACCATGAGACGTATTGACACATAATAATTAAATAATGTATAACATTAATGAAGCTATATACCATTATATGAATTTAAATCATGTTTATGTGGGTTGGTAATTATCTGTTTTGTTCCAGTGCCGTCCACAATGGCTTGTTCATTCACCAGTGGCAGGACCGAGAGAGGCCAGTCAACATACCCAACCCTTTATGTAAGTATATGATATCTTCTACGCTCCATATGGCCATAAGAAACCGCGGTAGCCGGTAAGGTTTGCCAACCAGTCGGTTCTATCTCTGTTGAATTCCCCCTGCGTTATATTTAACCGAGCACCCGCTTGTTTACACGCTGAGCCAATCACCTTCTTATCCTTCAATCGAAATTTTTCCAAATCGGAAACCGTCTTCATGATTGTATGGGTACGCGCACCTTGTTTATAATTAAGAAAAACAGAACAAGACTTTTGAGTCGCTGCGGCCACCAGTAGGCGAGACCAAAATGGCGGAAAGTAGACTTGCCAGAGCGTTACATTAATGAAAGTTAACACAGCACATTCAGGCCTGTTATTTTTTTTTGCCTGTATTTTCCATATGTCCGTTTTTGTGTAATATGTAGGCTTATATGTCCATCTCACTTTTATTTTGTCGTCTTGAAGCCGAGCAAAAATCTAATTGGGACATTTTTGTGAATGAACAGAGACAGGTTCCTGGTTCATTTTATCGTTTTGGAGCAAGCTCGCGTTCGAAGATCCACGGTTATTGTCATTTTGTTTAGACTTTTCCCCTGTTCCCATTCTCTCTTTCGCTATCGCATATGTACGGATAAGTGAAGGGACACGGGAATCCCTCTACGTCAAGCATGACGGGGATTACTAATGCAAGTACTAACATCAAACTCTTCTCTTAATCTGTGAAACTTACAACGTCTCTCACTTCAATCTTTTCCTCTTTAAATGGTTCTTCATCTCGACAGTTTCTTTCATGGAGGAATCCCTGATTGATCGGAACATAACATTCAAGTTTCGTACCTTTGAAACTAACTATATTTATCACCTGAAGTTGATCTATATAGCTATTCTTCTGAGGTCGACCTAACCCGGACACTAACATGGATAATTGTATGGCCTGTGAGCTATAATACAAGCAATAACATCATTTTCCAATAGTCTGTGGAGTAACAGAGTTGATGTGGTGAAATGCTTGAACCCTAAACACACGCCTAGTGTACGTTGTATTGTAGTCTTGTTGCGTGAAGTAAATAGACTTACATAACTAGATACCTGGTCTGAGACCACATTCCCTCTGCCAGGTTTCTGTTACACATAAAATATACACTTCAAGCTTGGAGGAATGTGCGTAACGGGTCATAAAATTCAATGGTTACAATAAAGGTCAGCTCTGGAGGTCAGAACACAGGTTTCTAATCCAAGGGACTAGCTGTAGACTTAACCCGGAATAAACACGTTGTTATGTCTCATAATGTTTAATCATTTATAAAACATATAATGGTGACCCAAGTCACGTCCATTTTTGTTGGTTTGTCCTTTTGCAGATATATTAATCCTCCGCAATTCTCTATCACAATTCGTCCATATTTCTTTTAAATTGCAAACAAACAACCCAAACAACAATGAAAAAAACATTAAACGTCCACGCGGAGGTATAATCATGGTTTCAATCTAACATAGTGTACCCGAGGTTTCATTTAAGAACAAATTACACTCACAACTTTGACCAAGTAAGTTCTCGGATCCCTTGGTTGATTTTTTTTTAAATCTGTATCAAAGATGTAGGTTCCAGCAGGACTAATGCATCAAAGGTTCTGGTAAGAATGATGCCGTCATTTTGGTCACTTAAAATCATCTTTTATAGTTCAAATTAATAGATTTTTTTACAGTGAGAGGACATAATGTTTAATTGAGTAGCCCGTATATTCATTAATGAAAGGAAAGGTTGTTGGGTGCTTTGTCTGCTTTTAATTTAAGTCCGGTAAACGAGTTTAATGCTGAACGAGATTGTCCCTTACTTTATAATACCAAAATCTAATTGCATTTAATTACCCAAGAACCGGCTGTAAATTGCAAATCCCAGAATTGATTTTGAATTAAGTCCAAAGACATATGCACTGATTTAATAATCACATTTTTTGTTCGTCGTAATTACATTATGTTTTTAAACTCATTAACCTTGACTTTTTCATTACTTCATTTCAGCCATCCAGTTCCAGATATGCATTCAGAATCGATACAAGCTGAATAAGAAGTTTAGGAAACTGTTTCCAGCGAATCATGAACCACCGGACGACCTTGAGCAAAGGTCACTCATGACCCAAGCGAAGGTAAGACGATACGATGTTATGTACGGATAGCACTGAAAACTACCGTACCTGTGCCACACAATCTCTGCATAAATAAATGATTGCATTCGGAGTTGTTCTTGACAGTTCAAATTGCTTTTTAGGAAATGGAAATTTGGAGATAGAAGCAATACTTTAGGTCATTTAAGCCCGCTCGGAGACTCCCCCCAAATGTACTGATCCTGTTTCACTCCAAAAGAAAAATCTCTCATCTCTTAGTAACACCTGTGTTGGTCTCAGCCGAGCCGGGTTGGCGTACAATACCCCCATGACAATGCGTATTTGGCAGCTTGTTAATTGACAACCTGGCAGTTTGCTTATTTGACTATGAAGAATCGTCACCGAGAAGAAACAATTTTACCAGAAATGTTCTCATCTCATTATACGAAATTACCTTCACTATCGATATTTTCTGTAAATTCATTTTTTCATTTTAAAAATACACATAAATACTAATATGGGAAAATTCCACACTGCTCTTAAAAAATTAAAACGAGTTTTTGTGGACATGCTTCCCTAAAACATATGAACTTCGTAAATATAGTTCAGCAGAGACAGTATAAGTCTATATGTATAAGTCAGTTGAAAAGGAGTTGTGCTGCTGTTCAGTACTCTAATACATATATTTCATCCATACTGTAGTCTCTCTCTTTTTCACTATTCGATTTCAAAGCAGCATTGCCACTGCGTCCTTACACACACAAAAAATAGTTTAAAAATAAGCTTTTTGTGAAGAATCCTTTCAATTATTAAAAGTTTACCTCGAGACCACAACTAACAGGTAAAGACAATAACGTATCTCTGCATAAACAGAAATAATGTTAAATTAGTCTGAAAATTTTAGACCAAAATGAATAAAAAAATCCTATCCTTAAATGCATCACAATAACAGTGCAATAGGGATTATGAGGCTTGGGAAAAAACACAGTCCAATTAAATAATTCCTGGGTATTCTTCGGATAAGGATTAAGAAGGTAACAACTTTTACATTTTCCTCGCCCCTAAGCAGCTAAACTACATTTCTTTCAAACTGTCACACGAAATATTGAAATCCTCATAAGGCATGCAATAAGGATTAATAATCTTCAAAACGTTCCACAAAGATTATGTGTTCCTTTAGAATGGATTAGAGCTCTTGATAAAATAGGCCCCATAGCTGATTGGTTTCCTCGAGGTACTTGTGCAAAACGTCGCTTTATCCGATGCATCATATTTTCCTGAGCATAAACATGTCTGGTTTATCTGGAGGGGAATTGGGGTTACATGTCAGTAACTCGGCATTCTGCTGAATGGCACGGGGCAACCATTTAATATCATACAGACCCGAAGCCCCGCGTGTTTTAATTGTTTTATCCGTTTATACATGAACTAAATCCCTAAATTGCTCCCCTCGGAATCACTCACAGCGCTCCTGTAGCCTGGTATTTTACTCCGCTGCTGTCACGTGGTATTTATTCTAACCTACCGAGAATTCATTATCCATTAAACCTTTGACCTAATAGGGACTTCTGAAATCAATATCTGGAGCAAATATTTCCTGGTCTCGACGCAATCTTCCTGAAAAGACCCCTTGGGGACTATATGTTTCCAAGTTGTATCAAAACTACCTGTTCTAATTTAAACGGACGCTGAATGTGTATGTAACAGAGGATTTATTGTTTTTACGCACTGTACTGTTGTAAATGTCCAGTTGTTGTTCAGATTCCGGGTTTGAGTAGTTTTAAAAAGCAGAAACAACAGGATTGAACGGACAGTAAAAACGTTTGAAATGCATACTGAAAAATGAGTAAACAATATTACAAACCAATCCTAACTTCACATGGTATCGACACTAGAAACAGATGTAAATTACACAATTAAACAAGCTGATTATATAATGAAATCCCGGATGTAATATGAAAGTACAATTTACTCGTAGGACATAACACAGGAAATTTCTTACTATTACCCACTTTAAAGGAGTCAGAAATGAGAAATTTTAATTATTATAACATAATAATTTGCAATTTGCTAAAGATTTTTTAACACGGATTAGCCACTAAGCTATGTTATATATTACTAAAGATTTCAATGTACTCTTGGAGGAAACTATCATTTAATACAAATATATCGTACTGACTGATGATAAATATTCAGACTTCTCTTGTGCTTCGAGACCTTTGCCGTAACATTGCAGGATTTCTTTCAAAATATTGAGTTACAAAATAACAAGAACCAGTTATATATATATATATATATATATATATATATATATATATATATCATAGCTATGTTAGAACGGTTGGGTCAGTGTAAATTACCAATTTTTTGTTACGTTTCATTAAATGAGACATTGGAAAGGAGCATATGTCAGTTCGTTTATTGGTTCCAGATGTCGCCTTTCTAGACGGAGATTATTTTACATGAATATAATTCTTTAATGCTCAGAGTGTATTGAAAACTCGTAAAGACTACAGCCAGTTATGTTTCATGCGTCCCTGGTCAGAAGTTGCTATTTCTTTTTATTGCAATTTTAAAACCCCGGTAAATGGAACCGTTCCTTGTCTTTCATCGTACCGTATAATATTTGCCCCTTTATCTCATGGATAATTCTCTCATGCAGTACGTCCTGCATATTGTTGCGTTGCGAAAAACCAATGCCCTGGAATAAATTAAACAGGTGGTGTATGAACTCTAGGGCCATCCTAGAACAAAAAGAATATTATATGGAAGGAGATTTTTGCCAATTTGATCTGATATAATTCGAAAATGATGAAATTTGAAAAGCTGAACCGTGAACTTCGACTTTACTCAGCATAACCTCTTCAAATTATAACAGTTGAGCCAAGCTTGCTTTTCTTTTTAATGGCATAGTTTAAATAATTTGATACGAAACCTAATATAAACAGATCACGTATGCGTGATGAACACAAATTTTGTAATAGAGATAAAAAAAAATCAGATTCTGTAACACTATGCAGCGTGAAATGTCTAGGGGAATGAATAAAGAAGTCAGTGTTTTTTTGTTAACAAATAACTTTAATTTATTCTTAAAACAACCCTAACAATACAATACACTAAATCATTACAATTATACAGTAAAACAGCGGTATAGCAACAAGTCAATACAATCACATAGAAAAATAATGTGCACAGTACCTGGATACCAACACCGTCACCACCATAAGTTCTTTAAATGTATACTTTCGGAGAATGACAGTTCAGTGGAAAGTTCTTGCAACAACCCAGAAAGTAAACTGAAGTCCAAATGCATAAAATCCGGGAGAAAGTTTTTGAACATCTATAATTGCCGCATTCGTCGGATAAGGTCCTAGAAACTGACACACGCCTCTGCGTCCGCTGGAATCTGCTCCGCTGCTCTCTGCCCTCCTGATCTAAAACACAGCCCCTTTATATACCTTCACACCTCAAGCGGAGAATTTTCCACTTCTCGAACAGTCTATAAGATCTTGCACAACACAGTAAAAACGCGTTTCAGGAATTCACCAGAATAACAGCGCTGTGTATCTCTACATACCAGGCTCATCACGTGACCTCGGCCAGGCGTGAAAACCCAAGGCTAACATGACAACGAGAGTTCAACCAGTACGGATTAAACATAGAATGTAAACGCGGCCAGACACGCGTGCCACAACAGGAGTTACGCCCGTGTCACATAATAAAAAGAGCACCTGTAACAAACTCAAAATAAATGAACATTATACCACTGGTTAAGAGATGATTTACATTTTGGGTCACATTTCCACCCTCGCCCTTCGAGATTTCGATTTAGCTTCCCTCTTGCAGTTGTCATAGAACATCTTGATTCTCCTTATCTGAAGCGCACAAAATATAAAAAGCTCTTGTAGGGTACTCTTAAAGCAGAAAATCAATGGTAAATAAATAATACTCTTACATTAATGAAAATCTTAAATTTCTTTAAAAGAGTAGGATTTGTCTGTAGTGTTCTCATGGCAATGGTCCTTTGTCTCATAAACCTAGCCACTCAAGCACTTGCCCAAGCATTCTTACCAAGTGTTCATGCCGGAAGAAATATATTTTTTTCCGTGGGTGACTGGCGAAGTGCTCTCTGAAAGCCCACTAGAGTCAAATAGATTTGGTTTACAGACTTTTTAAGGGGTGGCCTCTCCGACCTGTGTAAAGAATATTTTAAAACCTTGGTATTTACCAGGAAAGTTAATTAAAGTTTGTTTTTATTTTTGTAGCTTGCGGCAGCTGCTGAGAATGAAGATAACGTTGCTGAGCAAAGACGTCAGCACGGGAAACGTGTCCGCTATGGTGAAGTCATACAGGCACGTAAATACATGCACACACATACACACGAACAGGTGGGTCCTATAGGTGGCTCACTCTTATAATTGTCTACCCATTCTTTTTATGAAGTACCGCGGTCATTTGTTCTTTGTCCTGATATGGTGTATCTGTACATTAAGAAATTTGTCTTTTTGAGTAAATTAACGAGTCGAAGATTAAATCTAACCAAATATTCTTCCGGCGTTGTACGCCACAACAGAAGGTACGCTGTCAAAAGTGTATTAAAGTGCATATAAGGACATTTAACGAGCCATATTTAAGTTAAACACGGAAAAACACCACAGATTCTAAGGCGATGTCTATTACATATCACAGGATGAACATATCTGAGGAAAATATGTAGACATTTACCACATATTGAGTACAGATAGGCATTGCATCAACACAAAAAAAACAAAGTAATTTACAATGACAACGAGATTACGGGCTATGTATGCCAAAGGTTCATGCTATCCATGTAGGAACATTTAATCAAGGTAGTTCAGTCGAACTTTACATTGTTCTTGATGACTTATAAAAGTTACTTGCGACATAATTTTGGAGGAATTAACAATAAATGACAGTATTTGCGTGAAAATCGTCTGATTTTACAAAGGTGTAACGAATCATACACTCATGAAAACTATTTTAAATGCATTCTGTTTAAAAACAGACTTAATATCTTGATGTTTCCTATTAAAAAAGAAAAGTGAAGTCTTGTTAAATCTTATTGTCAATATGTATCCATATGTGCCAATATGTCCATCGTCGGTAGTTTTATACGGGCCCTCCGGTTTCCTCTGGAAACTACTAAACGCCGTCATCCGAGCCATGGAGTGCGCCTCGTATATTAGTTATAATAATAACTATTTGTACAATCAATGAAAAATAAGTAAGTTTGTATCTCATACAACTCTCATGCAACACCTGGGTTGTCATTCTTAAGATCCCTATTTCAAAGTTCGTCATGCTTAGTATCTCATCATTCTACGCACTTTAATGTTTTCCTCACTTTCATTACAGCTTAAGCAGACCTTCTCTGGAAAGTTTGTTCATGTCAGTACAACACAGACAAGTAGAAGGGACAAGAATAATATGATGGTAAGACTTAATATACTGTCAGACAAAATTTGAGTATCATAGAATAAAATCCAAAGCTCTACAGTTTAAGTACTGTGTTTTTATTAACATTATTTTTTTCAGGTGACGCAAGTTGTTTATTTCTACACGTTTTAATAAAATGTGATAAAAGGCAACATTTGACGCTATTCATTCTCCTATGTCTAACTATATTTGAATAGAATTAAAAGGTAAGGGTTGGAGGTAATGATCCCATTTATTATATAATTTATAGTGACAATTCAAAATACCTTACGACAATGATCAGTGACAACACTGATCTAAATGTAGATCCGTATAATTTTCACAGAAATACTGCAAATATGGAGAAATGGGGACTCCATAAACACATATATTGTATTCAATAAAAGTCAAAAGTAACCAGTGAATAGTTCTCTGATAACTGGTACATGAAGGCTCGTTAAATTATGAATAAAATCTAACCTTATAGTTCACTGTTGCAAAAGTATGGTTATTTGCTCGTGGTTTGTACCAAGAATAGTATGAAATCAAACAAATAGCCGTAAGAAAAACAGGTAGACTTCCATATTTCATTGAACACGTCTCAGGGGAAATATTGAAAACAGAATAAATAAAACCAAGATCACGCAAACTACTAATTTCCACATAACACATCAGCATTGTTATTCATATATCGCCAAAATCATGTTGAACAGGTAATAATAAACGCATGTTTTATGTGTTGCAGGTGTACCTCCAGGAGTACAACGCCAAACACGCACAGTTCAAGATCCTACCGCGCTATAAGGTCAAGTCTGAGGGTGAATTTGTAAGTGTGAACTCATATACTCTCCTAGCTAATTACTCTAATTAATCAATGCTACTAGTCTAGTCTGATTAATTTTGAGCTTTATTTCATCTATTGGCATTGACGTGGCAGCAATTTTAATTATTAATGACGATTGCTAGAAATAAGACAAACTATTTTCCTCCACTGTTTTCCCATCTCTGTATATATATATATATATATATATTAAATATATATGATTGTTTCCCATTTAAAACCCTTCCCTTTAATACAAACACTGTATCGTGGGCTTTGTTTGCTGAGAAAATGTTTGGATATAGACACCGTAACCCCGAAATTAGGACACCCGCTCGAAAATATCATCCAGATAACAGCTCTCTGATAGGAAAGAGAAGAACATTCCTTCCGAAAATCCCAAAATGTTCCTTTTTTCTCCACAATCACCACATATTATGGTAAACATATTTGCGTTTATCAAAAGACGTTTAGCTCAATTTCCAAATCTTGATTTTCCGTTTTTTAAATATGATATAAATTATCCAATTTACAAACATTCACCAACACTAAACAGACGTTTCCCTTAATTTATATATGATTAAAAAATCATGATTTAAATCATCCAATGTACTAACTCTCGACAACATACTTTATTGGAATTTGATGACAGTTTTAACAATTCACTGGCACAAACACATACAATATTCTACATTGTGTTAATTAGATATGTATAATTGATATATTATTGAGGAAGATTTAAGCAACTATCATCGTTATTATTGAATAATCTCGAAATTCTGTTTTGAAATATATGTTTTCTTCATAAATAAAAAAGTGAGAGGGACATGTCATCCCCGAAAGAAAGCCCATGCATTGTATTGGATGTCAGTACTCCATGTCAGTCGTGTGTGATTCAAAACGTGTTATAAATACACAAATAACCAAACCAAACCCTTGCAGCAACTACTGTAATATTTATTATTTTCCCGTAAAAAAGCATTTTACCAACACAAACTTTCGCTGTTTTCCCTACTTTGATTTTAAAATACCTTGGATCTCTTTATACGTGGCATGCTTAAGGAAATCCATATAAAACTGACGTTTTCTGTGTGAGAATAAAGAAAGCCAAGCCAAGTAGATTTCACTGTCACAAAGAAATAGAACACGTGGCTAAACATGGTTATTCACTATGGTAAATATCAATGTTCGGCATGTCTTCTGGTGATTTATTGAGAAACTGGCTTTTTGGCCGCGGCTGTTTGGAGTTGCCATCCTCAGATCTATATCATCTGTTAAGACATCCAGCACCCCCCCCCCGGCTTTCCGGTTTCCCCCGGTAATCTGAAATCGATTTCATATTACCCCAAGGGGTAAGCAGGTTACCCCACCACTCCTTTTGTCTGGCCAATATGATTGCATTTTTTTTTGTTTACAATTAATGATAAGTTTATTGAATGAAACGTGGAAGATTGAAAGCTGGTCCTAATAGTTCAAAAATAGAAAAAAAATATGTTAATTATTTTTATATGTAGTAGTAGTAGTATTTGTTGTTGATTGAAAAACAGACATATGTTTTGGGTTTTAATCTGAATCGCAGAGTAAAATATTGAATCGATTTAAAGTTACTTTCCGGTGGTTTCTGAAATAGATTCCCCCACCGCGGGAATTTTAATGTCATTTATGCGGGTATCATCTGAAGCGGGGGTTAATATGATATTGCTACACCGGTCATTAACAAATATGACTAAAACTGTGATGATGACTGGTTAAACTGTAAAACGTAGGGGAGTAGTATATTTCTGTCATTTTGGAGAATATGAAATACTGAAAGGAGGGTGTTAATATTTTCATGGAAGTAATTGAATTGTAGTCATGTTTTGTTCACTGCTATTATATTAAACAAACTAACGGACAATATTATTTTTTATATGACAGGTGAACACATTTGTGTCATTTTCGGATGTTAACAATAACCTAAAGGTAGCATTAAATCAATCCCCCGAGAGACCTTAAAATTACCAGCCCTCATGTAATGCTCTTCCAGGCCCCGGAAAGCAACATGAAGATCCCATTTTTGACGTCGCTTTTCGCCTTAATAAATCAATTGTCTTTACAGTTTGCTTTATTTTTAATGGAATATTCAAGATCACGTGAACATAAATTTATCAATGTAAACTGACTGCCCGTAAATCTTGTCATTAAATTGTGTTTGCAGAATTTTTTTAACACTCTTGATGTTTAATGTTTTTATTACTGTCAGACAGCGCGCAGTAATTTGCATTGTCTTGTTACCGATATTTGAAAGACGTATCATTTTAAAGATACGCCAATATGACTGCCTGCATGGCAGTCATTCAGTATGGCAGTCATTCAGTTTTACACGTTTTCATCTCGTTCAGTGTCACATCTAACATGAATAGTTTAACATGAATTACAAGCAAATGCACGGAAAGCTGTTAATGTTAATGCGCGCTGGCGTAAGAAAAAGAAAATGCCAGATCCTTGCAATCATAGCGATTATAGAAACGGATTGGCATTGACGTTTATAGGGCCTTGTACCGACGAATCTCGGATTTAACGCCAAAAAGCAATTTGTCACTTTCCTTTTATCACGCTCCGCTGAGATTGGCCCAGCATTTACACTGGGCGAGAGATGTTCTGTGGTTTGTCCTATAGCTCTTAGGTGTCGTTAAGATGCTGTAACATCTTATAGGGTTGTAACGTTGGGAGATGCCAGTAACTTCATGATTGTGACTATAATATTGCTTGTTTCTCGTTTGTTTGTGTTAATTTTTTTCACATATATGAGTATTTTAGAAAATTACCCTCTTTCAAGGTAAATTAATGTAGCTGCTTTGATAATTCTAAAACTATTTTAATCCTTTTGTAATTATGTCGTCTTATGCGACGAATATAACAACAATACATTGTCAAACATGTCAAAGAAATGCGTCTTGGTGTAATTGTTTCTCTCTTATGGAACAAATTGTATATTATATTGCTGTATTGTTTTAAATCATGTTTGGTAATGTTATGTGATGTTATATCATGTCATATCTTTCTTTAGGTACAAATCTACGATCAGATCGTCTTAGAGAGTGTCAAGTCTCCTGGTCAATTCTTCCACGCCAGTGCAGCATGGAAAATAGACCACTTCAACATCGGGTAGGTTTTAATGTTGCAGTTTAAGAGAAAGTCTCAGGCAAAAAACACGCAAGAGTTGAGGAGGCTTATATCCTTTGAACAGATTTCAAGCATGCTTCTTTACAAATCCCAACATAATATACCATTATTGGTGACGCGTGATTCCGCCCATTTCTCTACTTCTACGGGTCCAATGCGCATATAGAAAAGCGAATGGGCACTGTATACTGAATTTCTTTGTGTCCTTCTTTCAGTATTAAACTAGGGTCTAAAATATGGTGTGTTGGTAAAACCCGAAATAAAAACCCGATGTCACATGTTGAAATTAAAATTATGCCTCTGTACATCGATTTTAAAACCCTAATACGGACTGGTTCATTCTTGTCTGAGTTTTATGTACTGATGATTGGCAAGCACTGTCGAGCTTGTTTATCTGGGTGTTCTTTAGATATACAAGGCAGTATATAATGATACCGGCTAACTGCTGCATCCAAAATCACAAAGATACGCGATAAAGATCAGTGTCACCGCCAGTGTTATCAGGATTGAGATAAGACTCCATCTTCATGTCAGACCTTGAAGTTTACTGGCAGATGCTATCTTGAAGCAGACGGGCTCGATCAACCTCAGATCGCCACGTGCTTTGTTTGGTCTTCGTAGAACCATTTGCATTTATTGGAAATAACACTTATCCGTTGTCTCAGTCTCGGATGCTGAGTAATAAATTCCAAGATGTAGATAATGGCGGATAGAACTACATCTCAATTCGCCTTTTATCCCTTTAAAATTTAAATTATTTATTGATTTGACAGTTTCCAGTAACATTATACAGTAGGCGTGTGGAGTAAAGAAACAGTTTACTTTATTCACAAGCGTCATAATTGCCTCCGACAGGGGAGTATGTGTTCATTCCCATTCGTGTGAGTGTTCACAATATAACAATCTGAAACGAATCCCCATGAAAGGAAACCCATGAAATTTTCAAATTAGATTTCATTAGATTTCGGTGTGGGTCCGGCTCATGGTCCGAGTCCAGGAAGGACTTCCCGGAATATCCACAAATGTGCAACCATATATGCTCGATTAAACATGGGAATATGGACCGAACAAGTAAACGAAAACACGGGTGGCGCAGTAGCCCGCATTAAGCGGAGGCCTGCATATCTGAGAATTCATATTTCTTGATTTATCTTTAATGACTTTTCAAAAACTGATTTTGTCGAAATAAAACATAATTATTTAGAAGGGAAAGGGCGACACTCCAGCGTCTGAAGATGGGGAAAGTTGACACTCTAGCGTCTAAAGAAGGGAAAATGAGGCACTCTCGAGTCTTAAGAAGGGAAAAGATGACTCGAGAGCGTCTAAAGAAGGGAAAAGATTACACTCGAGCGCTCTAGTTGAAGGAATCGGGCACAGCCTTAGGCATTCTTTAATAAATAAAAAATGGTTGTTTAGGGAGTCTGACAATGTATAGCCATCGAAAAAATAGGAGAAAATTAGACGAGACCGAGATAAATAGCTAAGGGATGTTAAATGCTGTGTCAAACTGTAAAAGACGAACACTTCCCCGTGCCGTGCTTATAATCAGGTAGTCCTTGCATTTATTTGCTCCGTTTCCTTTTTTTTCTTTGTTAATTCCGGGCGTATGCAAATTTATCTGTACACATATGTACATAGGTACAATGGCGTCCAGTACAGCATCCCTACACAGAGGTCAAGTGTGGCCTCCCCAAGGCCAGCATACCAACACAGCTGGGGACATGTGTTAACCCGGCAGACAAGAACCATTTAAAAGCCCTCATTTTCAAGCCATATAAATGATCGACGCGGAGGCTGACCGTATACCAGTGCCACAGGGGAGCACACTTTTGTGGCTACAAATTATATTATTTTGTTAATTTAAATCTCCGGGCTACTACATTAGTCATCGCCGAGCGTCCATCCACAGCCTCGGTGGATTAAAATCAATAGATGATCAGAATTAACAGCCCGAGTATTTTTAAACATGAACTGAGATAACATAAATGTGTCCAATGGGAAATCATGAGTACTTACTGAAGCGATGTGAGCGCTTGTAATGTACCGTATGGTACTAATTAATAAGGGCGAGTGGTACTTCCGACAGTTGACCGGTGCACCAATTCCTCAGTGGTCATGCTGGCAATATAGTTATATATATATATATATATATATATATATATATATATATATATATATGAACATTATATACAAGCTTAATTGTGAAATGCTGTAATTGGTTTGCCTCCACCTCCTGAACAAAGAGACCACCACAATATGCAAGCCGATTAACACGAAACCGCGGGGTAAATTACCAGCTAAACTCGGAAATATATATATTTTTTATTATTTTTCTTTAGTTTGAGACAACTCCTGACCGTTAATAAGTATCGTGTCATTTCGAATAAACCCGACAAATATGTTTGTCTGCTTCTTTAGGGCACCCACGGTATGCGAAACAGATAATCATTTGTTGATTTTTTATATGTTCCCACTAGTTATTTGATTGACAGCTTTGGTGTAAACGCTGAAGAATCGTTGACGGTAATTAAAGAGATGTGATTTACTTGTCCATTCACATGCTTCTTTTGGCATAAGTGCCTAACACAGAGCCTTGAGTTAAGAATATATGACGTGTAAAGCGGTATCGTCGTTGTAGCACGGATGGCAATTGCAGTAAAAGCTTTCGGCATAAAAGCTATCAAAACACTATCGTCCAAATTGTATGACCTTTTATCATGTCATCTATATTTACGAGTCAAGTGAAATAATAAACAGATGTCACGTTCAATGTTAAAAAAAAACGAAAGATACACACACAAAAAATGGAATGACAGTCACAAATGAAATATTAACGCTTGGCAGGTTGTTATTTTTGTTGCCGTTCCATGAAGACGTTATGCGTCTCCCCAGTTGCACACTTGTATATGTAAATACTCAAGGACACAAGATTTACTTTCTTTCATAGCAATATAATTTACGTTTATTGTTTATTATAATTGACGTAAGTAATAAATATTAACAAGTTTCCCTTCAAACGTCCAAGCCTCCTTTAACATAGGTCAACAATAGTGAACTGACAATCCGACAGCCTTGCTAACCGACATTAATTAGGGTATTACATTTAGTATCGGATTATCAAGTCACGTCTTTATTACGATAACAACCAAAAAAGATGTTAGTGAACACTGTGGCAGTGATTTGACCCAGCTGATTTTGCGAAAGATTCAAACCCTTTAAAACTTAAAAAAAAGTCAACACGCTGACACAGAAAATAACGCATAATAATCAATTTATGGTACATGTATTGACTAGTGCACAATAGAACTATACAATAGAATTATTTACCCCAGCAAACAAGAACAGAGAATCATCCCCACCCACCATCACATTTTTACCTATACAAACGGTGTAAACACGTATAGTGTATTATATGCTGGTCCATACCATCACAGCTCCCTAGTTCTTGTTGGGTTACAAGATAGCAAGAGTTTTATGGCTTGAAAGCATCATTGATCCGTGAAACAATTTCGGGGCCAGGTTCAATTAACTTGTCAAACCGCAGGATAATTCACTGCCCGGATAGTTGCAGCTTGCAGACAGTTACTGTTGCGTAAGAGGTTAATTAGTGCCGGGAGGGATTGCCTGGTCGCCTGTGACAAAACGTCTTGGGGGTGCGGTGTAGCCATAAATAGTTCACCGGTGTCCATGTGAACCCGCGTATGCTATGTCACAATAAACAACTTTAACGGTAAATTGGTTGCTGGTAATTGTTTGAGCAGGTGAGGGGACAAGGAAGGGGACTTAAGTGAGGGGACTTTGACCTGGATGTAAAATCTAAACATACATCTTCTATGCACTCAAGATTTTAGGGTAGCCTGTCATCCTTGGCTAAAACGGCTTTAATTATAATCAGTCCAATACTTGTCTTAAAGTAAAATCGTACCAATGAAAATTTTTACGTATCCAAGCTGGTCCAATTTTCTAATTTTCTCTCTAATCTTTAATGCTATGTGTATTTATGATATTTTCATTGATTTTCTTCATATATTTTTGTTAATATTAAAATCATTTTTGAAAAAAATAAAATATCTTATTAAGCAGTAAGTATTAAAAAGTAACTTTAAGTAGGTTAATATTACAACACTTGACCAAAAAAAAACTTTTATCCAAGACTGTTCATTCATTTTCAATTTACAATAACGATTAATTTAAAAAATGCGACAAAACATACCACCTCCATGTAAGAAATGAGGTTTTGCTGCAAACCTCACACCCAGAAGTACAGAAACTATGCAACTTTGAGTACCTTCAACCGTTTTTATCATAATTTGTTCCTTTTGAGTATGTCTGGTTGATAACACTTGCGATAACACTTGTCACAATAAACAACTTTAACGGTAAATTGGTTGCTGGTCATTGTTTGAGCAGGTGAGGGGACTAGGAAGGGGACTTAAGTGAGGGGACTTTGACCTAACCATGACAACATGACACTCAGGCCTTCGGAAATAAACTGATAGGGCCTGGAGTCATGATGGCAGTCACAACAGAACGCCCATTCTAAGCGTCGGATCAAAATATTTCCTGTCTGGTATTATTTGGCATCACAGGCTTATAAAGTCGTATTATATGTGCTTAATATCAAAGAAAAAATGATGTTACACAAAAATAATAACATTTATTACCTCCATTCATCACTGTAGCATCGATTCACGTGAAGCGGTACTTCTCATTCAAAACTAAATGTGTCATGGCGCGGTCGTGTATGTTAACTTGGAAGTCGGAAGCCGGAAGCTGGAAACCAACGAAAGCAGTTTAAAGCATATACAACATGCTAACGCTTCAATACCGTTTTCTTTTTCCCCGATAGAATAAGATCTTTATTTTTCATTCTGTGAAGAATAATAGTTATCCATTGTTTAATCTGAACGTTATGGAAGATTTGTGCTCGGAAGCCATCTCAGAAGTCAGTCAGAAGTGCTTGGATGTTATCCAATGTGTTTAACTCGGAAGTCACAGAGACGCACTGGTTAACTCGTGCCCAAATGCAGTTTCATTATAATTTGGTTGCATGCATATATTAAAATTGCTTATGCCTGATTCTGCTTTTAATGAGTGTATAATACAATACATGATACATAATCGGAAAACTATACGTTTTTATTTTTTTTATTTGTAAATTTAATATATATATATATATATATATATATATATATATATATATATATATATATATATATATATATATATATTTGTATTTTCACGTAATATATTTCACCCCATCTCATCTCAAGATTATGATTAATTTTCTGTTCCGCAACTATTCTCCTACATGTTTTTGAACAATGTATTCAAACTTTAGGTTGTTGGGCTTTAATATTTATATTTCTATAAAATTACGGTATAAACTGGAAAGTCCAAATATTCAAAAGTTCGTAACATGTTAATGTCAATGATGAAATGGCGTCTATACATTTATAACTGGCAAATGTCACTCCTAGTATTTAAATGTAGTACTCGTTGTAAAATAATTGATATGATTAAGTCTTATGACAATCTTTGCATTTTTTCCGACATCTGTGCTCTGTGAGCGCATAGGCTGGGACAGTCTGAGTATCAGCCGAGGAGCCGTGAGATTTTTCACGGTCGATCCCACCCCGAGCTCAGCTCTGTGGGGAGACCGTGCATGACTCACATGGTAATGCTACGGGGGGGGGGGGGGGATTTGTCAGTGTTATTATCGAGAAAAATGTGATAACGGAAATACTTCCTCTCTCATTATACTAGTATATATTTGGATGCTCTCTCAGTGGAGTAAATCACCAATTTATGAATTGGAAAATAAATAATTTCACTCCTGATGTTTCAACATCACATTTCAACTTCAAATATATGGATATTTATTAATATATTAAAGTCTGTTTGCAACTGATTTCACTCTCAAACATATATAATATGTGCATGATAAGGGCATCTAACCGTATGTGCTACCTTCAACTTCATATTACTGTACGATTACAAGGATCTCGATAAGAAATTACAATTTTGTTAACATAATATATATATATATATATATATATATATATATATATATATATATATAAATCAATGTGTGCAACCGGACCATGAAATGTAAAATATAATTTGGCATAAAAAGTATAACATAATAGATAAGAGTCTAAGAGATTCATAATCCCGATGAAATTTTTTGGTCAGTGGAAGAGGAAAAGGTTTTTCAATTTATATATTAAAAATAAAATATTTTGTTCGAAACAACTTGTAAAAACATTAACTGGACGTTTTTTGGTTCTGTCAAATTTTCTGTTTAAGTCTCTATGATATTATCAGGGTGATTTTTATACGGGCACATGTATAAAATATTATCAAAACCTTTTTTTTCATGTTTCCGCCAACATAAAATGCGGTAACAGCGTAAAATATTGATGAGTTAAAATAATCTTGTTATAAAAAATGAAATAAAATATCAATATAATATATTATATAAAAAAAACAGCATCATGAATGTTACAAAACAGACTGAGTTTATGAAAAATATATGATACTGAAGAAACTGAAAATGCTTGACACATTTGCTGACAATATGATGACCAGTGCATTTGCCATTACTGGCTTCCGAGTTTTACACATTTGGACCATAACCGAGCATTTCCGAGCAAAAAATAGTCTATAACTTCGGATGGATAACTACTCTATCATAAAAAATAAAAAGGTACTTTCCATTGATGTAGTAGAATTTTAATTATTCTTCGATCATTGCTTTAAAAAAAGTCCTTGCTTCCGACTTCGGACTTCCAAGTTTTACACATAGCCGTTTGGAAATCCCCTACCGGAAGTTATGGTTCTCCCGCTGACAGACGTGGAGACGAGTTTTTCGAGTAAAACCAGCCTCGGAATTAAAAACTGCTGCACGAATACACGTAAGTCAACCGTGGATGTAATAATTATTATTTTCCCCAACAGAATAACGTCACTTTTTGTCTTAACTCAGGAAAATGACAGTTCGAGAAGTAGATAAAAATGAAAAAGCAGTGTCAGAAATGGCGTGCACATCTGCACATACTAGAATTGATGCGAACCCAATAGCTTGTACTGTCACCCCATCGTCTTCAGTTCATCTAAAATCGACGTTTGGGGTGACAAGCTGTCGCTAACTTTGACCTGGATGTAAAATCTAAACATACATCTTCTATGCACTCAAGATTTTAGGGTAGCCTGTCATCCTTGGCTAAAACGGCTTTAATTATAATCAGTCCAATACTTGTCTTAAAGTAATATCGTACCAATGAAAATTTTTACGTATCCAAGCTGGTCCAATTTTCTAATTTTCTCTCTAATCTTTAATGTTATGTGTATTTATGATATTTTCATTGATTTTCTTCATATATTTTTGTTAATATTAAAATCATTTTTGAAAAAAAATAAAATATCTTATTTAGCACCAAGTATTAAAAAGTAACTTTAAGTCGGTTAATATTACAACACTTGACAAAAAAAAAACCTTTTATCCATGACTGTTCATTCATTTTCAATTTACAATAACGATTAATTTAAAAAATGCGACAAAACATACCACCTCCATGTAAGAAATGAGGTTTTGCTGCAAACCTCACACCCAGAAATACAGAAACTATGCAACTTTGAAACTATGCAACCGTTTTTATCATAATTTGTTCCTTTTGAGTATGTCTGGTTGATAACACTTGCGACCAACCCAAAACTATGACATTTCCTAAACAATATATTTTATATATAATTATTTTAGCACTTGAAGCGACAAAACTGAGACACCTGGCGTTAGTTTTCCCAGAGAAGTGCCATATGTCATCTGAAAGAGCAATAAAATAAGTTAACAGGATAAACTTGACCGTGACTGCTAGGTTTATTCTACACAAGCAGACATCGTCAAGTATTGCAAAAAGCACTTCAGTGTTGATAATGTCATAAATGTTGATAATGCTCATGTTTCTGAAATACTTAACTCGCCATAAACCAGACAAATAAAGATGATGAATGGAATATATATATATATATATATATATATATATATATATATATATATATATATATATATATAAGGAGCCTTTACAGTGCTATAAGAGTCAATGTTATGTGTTTAATTCTCACAAAAACCAATACCGTTGCACTTTAAATATAGCACTAATGGTCACAGGACAAGCAAATACAAAATACCAATGTCATAAACCCATTCGTATTTACATAGGTTAGATAAGTCAGTGTTATGCCTATTCATATAAGGATCCTTCTTTTAATATCTCTCCCTGTGATTTCATTTTAGTTATAAATCAGATTGTAGCATCTCCTAAATTCCAAACTTGAAGTATATAAATCGAAACATATTACCAATTACACGAATATTTTGTATGGTGTAAAGTCGAAAATGTATTTTATGTACTTTACATGTTAAATGAAACAAGAACACATTCAATATCATAATTTCTTGCAAAATAATATATCTTTATCAAAGAAATCTTATTTACGCAACATTAAGATGTGTCGGAAACATGCGACCTGTAGTGATTCCTTCCTCGTTTGTTTTGTATGGACTAAAACTCAGAAGTCGATACGGACTAAAATCCATAGGTGGCAAATCGGTTTTTTCAAAGGCATACCGATATTATAAATTACGTTTGCAGAAAGATCGATCTTATATGGATTCATTAACATAGATTATCCTTAAATTCTACGAATCATTACACCATGAATAAATCTTACTTCATTATACCGACCTTAAGTTCATTACCATGTGAGAACCAGTACACTGTAGTTCTTCTTTAACCGCGACTTGTTATGCTCAACTGTTGCTTCAATTTTCATTCACAGTTTTGCTCAATTTCTTTGTAATTTTCATTAACGGCAAACTTGTAATCATTGTTAATTGAGACTTTGCTATCTGCCTTACAGGTCGGAGTTGAACTTGGGAATCCAGCCGGCTGGGTTTACTGTTGTCAAGAATTACAGACTGGTAGAAGACCACAAGCATTATCTGAGGGTATGTAGCTAGTCGCCTGATCTTATGTTAACCGCTACATTTAGTGCCCTTTGCCGGTGATCGACTGAAAAAAAGTTATTGAAACAGTTGAGGTCACTGTTTCCCTTAGTCACTTCGATCTTTTCATTTTCCGCACATGTAACATTTAATTATACAAAACAGTGGGCACATGTTTGTAACAACAAAGTTTAAAGCCGCTTACAAAGGTCTTGATGCGGCATCTTTATCTGTCAATCGACCTAACCACCACATCCCTTATTCTTCCATCCCCCTTTGGCCTGATTATGCGAATGAGCCCCCAAAACGGCACTTCACAGAATGCTTTTCGTGTCTACGGTTGCCTGAAGTGTTTATAAGGCAGTAGTTACGTCACAAATACGTCACAAAGTTCGTCCGCGTATGAACGTATGACGTTCGCATCGACTGACGTCATCAGCTAGAACTGCTATACCTCTGTTTACCAGTGGTGAATACATCGCAATCACTGTGTTTCAAAATTATGGGTTATTTGTCTCATACGAATTCAGTGCGAGGTAAGATATTTATATTCAGTGGGCGGAACAGCACTTGCAACCTTTGCCCTAGAACTTTTCACACTGTCAGTCTGTCTCCTTTGATCCTAAAAATGCGGACCGGGGTTATGGTTCAGAATTCATGTGTTCTGTTCGGTGGTTAGCACATACACATACTCGCACACAGAATCGAGTGAAAGCAATAATCCTCACGGGGCATGGTTGTTGTTCTTTATGTTAGTATATAGGCAACTTCCGCAGTACCACGATGTCAAGGGCGTTTTTCAAAATATTCAGTGAAAAAGTTTCCAGGAATAACACAGGTTTAATAAAAATTCCATATCACTATCTTCCGCAGGTTTTGCGTTCCCATATCGGACGCCTTTTTAATTACATAATTCATTATATATAATGAAATTATATTATCATTTATCAATTAAAATTATTAATACATACTGCGCTGGTTTCCATCCTGATATACGCCCCCCATATATATATATATATATATATATATATATATATATATATATATATATATATATATATATATCCATACATATTTCCATAAATAAACATAAATATATAAATAAGCGTGATGCTGCCACGTAATGTGGCCTCACGGCCGGCTTTCTGTCTGCGTGGGTTCCGAGTCGATGGGCCTCGCGTGACATTAATCATAAAGTCGCCGACAAAGGGCCGGGACATCGGCCGGGCATCTGGGGAGAGGCCTGCATCAATCCTGATAGTTTTCAGCGATCTATGAACGAATCCGAAATCATTATTATGCCCTATCTAGAGCCGGGAAAACAAACCGGGTCCGTTTGTTCATGCACTAAATGACCCAGCAGTGGATCTGATGTAAGACTGACTCGTTGTTCCTTCTATGGTTCCGCCTTGTTTAACATCTAGTTGTTTTACGTGAAAATCTATACACCAATTTAGGGAAATTCTTTGATATTTTAATGTAATTTTAGGCCTAATATTTTTTCCCGTGAAGCTAGGTTCTAATCATCACCAGGGAAATTATGTTACCTCTGTTTATTACACAGGAAAATCTGTATTTCAAAAGTGTGTTATTCTTTGAAAGTATACCGTAAATTCAATATTTCCCCAGAATTGATGGATTAAAGTCTTCGAGATAAATTGTATTATTATTCCCCTTCACTTGCCAAGTTAACAACTGGCGTGTGCCTGGTTTGCTGCGATTAAAGAAATATATGTGTGCATAATGACTGTACATAATGACTTTCATGGGTGTTAATTGAGATTGTTATTTATGTTGGAATGTTCTTTTATATAACGATACACGTGGGAAATATCAAATAAGACCTATGTTCACACCTTTTGAATATAATTAACAAGGTATTTAATTTCCGAAACCAAACTGAGCAACTGTTGATCATTATGGTATCCTTAAGCGGCAGATGATATGAGAAAATTGATATTTATTGTGTTATTCTCTGGCACAATTAATCACAATATACGACTGGAGTTTTATAGATTGATGGGAAAATATATATTGTTATTATATTTATTCTACTTAAAATATACAAGTTTTGTTAAATTTAATTTTTTTCCTTAAAATTGAATTTCGACGTATGTCACGGGATCTTTAGACCTGAGGACATTATTCTGGATTAAATTATTTCTTTCTTCTGCTAAATTGAAATTTAAACGCAAGGGCGGATCCAGGATTTTATTTTAAGGACAGGTAAAAATATTTCTCTGGCATATGTAGCGCTTTTAGACCGACCTTTCGGTTATTTTTTTTAATTGTAACCGTTCTGGTTAAAAAAAAACAGATTCCAGAATTATAAACCTAATGTCCAAACTAGGATTTTGTGAAATTATCATGGTTCTATTTAAAAAATCACTTATGATTGCCAGGGATACCTGACTATAATTTCTTTATATAATTATAATTTAATGGGATATGGTTAGGTATATTGTACTGTTTATAATGACGGATAAAATGTCACCTTACGGTAGTCTGATCAAATGATTAGCAAAATATGCAAGTATGTTAAAAATACATTTGGTGGTCGTGACTGGGTAACCTCTTATATCCGCGCCTGCTGTGTAGTGGCATAGTTAATAATTATATAGAGAAGTGTTTTCTGTGTTTCAGTGTACTGGCATAGTTGACTATTATATAAAGAAGTGTTTTTTTTTGTGTTTCAGGGCGGGAGTGTCATCAGGTTATTTCACAAGGAGCTGGAAGCCTACCTGGTGGCTGAGGGACTGTTTGAAGATGAGATTACGGAGGATGGTAAGGGGGACTTACGTGGAGTTCAATAGGAAGGGAACTGGGAAAGTCTCTGGATGCTCAGGATAAAATGTTGAAGTCACATGGGATCTTGAAGCATTCCATTGCTGAGGCGTTCCGTGTTAGATTATGAAGGGTTATGTAGCACCGAATCCTTTTATAGTTTTACCTCATAATCGTACTATTTTAACAATTAGATATTCTGTCATTACACGGTCCTTCTATTATAATGACATATAAAGGCGTTTCAACAACACAGTATTTACACTGTTTTGTGGAGCGTGGTGGCGTAATGGATAGGTCGCTGGACTTATGACCGCGAGGTTGTGATTTCGGATCCCGTTCTGACCGCCGTTTGCGCTAAAACTCCTAGGCAAAGTCTTTACCACAAGGGTGCGCTCTCTCGACCCAGGAGGGAATCTATACTGGTCATGGGAGGAAAGCAAAAGTAAAACGAATAACCCTCTAGCGCCTGATAGGGCTGCTTGGGTTGTATGTTCCCAAGGGAGCCGAGAAAATCTACAAGAATGAACAAGCCCGAAAGACCAGGAAGACACAGTGTATGAGACTGACATCGTCGATGATATCAGATTATAAACCCCTACCTTTACCTTTGCCATTTCGTTTGTTGTAGTCGGCTGTGGTTAGTGACTGCTACAAGAACCAGCTTTGATTCTCTTAGTTATACAGCTAGAAAATCGCGCATCAGATCGGACCCTATGATCTCCAGAACCGAGCGCCCGAAAAGGATTTCGAGCTTTACTGTCCCTAACAAACGCCTTCTTGAATACCCAGTATTTTAATAGATGGTCGCCAATATTATAACTGGGCATTTTCCAGGCTAAAATGCTCACACAGCTCCTAGATATAGCCACGATCTACAAAACAAAACGTCCCCTCGTGGGAAAGCAGGTATCCAATCTGGCCATTGCCATTAATATTGTCAAGAGTGTTTCCCTGTTTCAGCTTACTAATAGCGCAAGGTCAATGGCGCCGATAGTCCAGGGATTTATCTATATATTACCAAGGGACGCGTCAAATGTATAAAATTACATTACTCGCGGATGATTCTTCAAAAGAACTGGACTAGTTCGACCCGTATGGTTTTGCTGCATGGTCCGTACAATCTCGATCGAGCTTTCTTGCCTCGCAAACCTGGGTCTCCCCCTGGGTCCGGTTATTAAATCGAATTTGTCCGTAATGGTGGCCTGCACGGGCTTTGTATGCTTAAAAACTACTGATACCGTGCGGGCACTTAATATTTTATGAAAGTAAGCAATGATTATATATTACTTGAGTAATAATGATGAATGTGTCTCATTTTGTATATCATAATCACACATAAAGAAAACAGCTATGAATAATGCAAGTGCAAATGCAAGCAATGAAACATATATAATCACCAATGAGTTGTAACCATAATAGACTGGTCGGGATGTATATTATAAAGTAAATATATACAATAGCTTTAATTTTTAACTCTTCTAGTTGCGGTTCGTCCACATTAATATCAGTTAGGCATATTTAAGCTCTTTTATGCAGCACATCCATTAATTTCATTTTTATGTTTGCTAACTATGACAAACGTTTGTCCCATATCGAGCAATATATATAGGAATAAAATAACAGTATCCATGGTTTATGATAAAATACTAATAAATGGCTCTTTCATTTTATTTGTTTTATGTTCAATGAAGCTGACGTGGATCATTATTCAAAGGGTTTTTTTAATTTCTGGGACTTCTTGGATCAAAAGCTTCGAGGACTTAAAAGACCAAAATCACGATTGCTCCTAGGCCAATATTGTTTAATGTTTAAATAAAATATATCTGTTATCAAAGTCTAAAATACCAAAGTAAAAAAGTATCTTTTAACTTGTCGCCTTTGGAAAAAAATATGAGACTGGTATACACAATTTATAAGATATAGTAATCTATGTGGTCAGAAAAAAGGGCGAGGTTGTGTTTAATGACAGGGTTAAAGCACCTAGTTTTTTTAAGAACCCATTTCGGTATATTTTTTTGGTAGAGAATACCTTTATTATGTCCTAATCATGAAGTTATTACGTGTCATTTGTATATGTATACGTTTAAAACCTCTTCCTTAGATATTATTAAGGCAAGGAATGCAATGCTAATATTCTACATACAATGTAATCCATAGTTTGCTGTGCCTGCATTTTATATCATTTACTGGTTGGAGCTTGCTAATTATCATGTGAGCTTGATTTTAATAACCATTACAACATTCAAACATGTTTCCATGGCGGCTGTATTTAATATCTTATTTATTCTTATTTAGTCTGTGTTTTAATTGTAAATAAAAATGGTTATTGTCACTTGGATAGAACTGATTGTTGGATTGTTTTATACTCTTTCTCAACTTGCAATGTTTGCAATGTCTAATCTTGCTTCTCTCAATTGCGAAAAATGTCATCTTTTATAGTAATTGATACAACATAGCCCACTTGAAAATCTTAATATCTGACACAATAAAACAGGCTCTCCTAATATCGCAGTTGTTATCGAGTTACATTAAGTAATTGGGCTTTGTTAGAGACACACAAGTGCACAGGAAACTTAATACCTTTACGTACTCTGAGTAGCCTTAATGAGCCAACGAGATCAATTCCCAGCCACCTTATCGAGGTATCATGCCCCGTATAAAAATAATGGATAGAGATATAACGCTAACGGCCGAGCACATATCATGGCCAGGTCACGTGAGAACAATGAGTGTCATTGAGGGTTAATTACCTAATATGAAGAAATCAATTCCATCTCTGCTAATCTCTGTTTCTATGTATGATACCCTAAGTGTTCTTGCATATCGCATCTGTGTAATGGTCAAATGACCGGATCGGCCAGCAACTATAGAAATCCAATTAGTTCTAAAATGTGACATTACATTCCTAATATATATATATATATATTTATATATATATATATATATATATATATATATATATATATAAATATATATATATGACAAAAAATGATTTTGAGCAATAGGCATGAAATTGTTTTAACTAGTTGAACAGTCAGAAAAAAGGTGTTTATTTTTGGGGTAAACATTTTACAAAGGTGTGTAAGAGGGAAAGTTGGTAAATTAAATGCATAGGAAATATTTAGCCGAGGTTTTCTACGTCTAAAAAGGCGAAATGGCAAACATTTTACAAAGGTGTGTAAGAGGGAAAGTTGGTAAATTAAATGCATAGGAAATATTTAGCCGAGGTTTTCTACGTCTAAAAAGGCGAAATGGCAAAAAAATATACAATAGCTGTGTTATATACGGCGATCCGAATAATATGAAAAGAATTTCTGTTCATACATATATTTTATATTATTATCAGTAATGGACAGTACCCTTGCCATGAATTGATATCAACATATTTCTTGTACATTTTTCTGTTCGTTTATCCATATACTGAATCTTCCGTATTTCTACAGAACATCGATTATGGGCGAATCAAGTGGGCAATTCTTTTTTTTGAATATTGATATGTAATCCACATTTATACAGGAGTTTTCAGTTTCTCTCTATACGAGGGTGTTAACGACATAAACTGGTGGTAATTACAGTAATTATTGATTCGGTATTTGTACCCTATATAATTGTGGTACTAGTTCTCTTATTAATCAAGGTTACAAAACGATATTTACTGACATAGCCAGAAACATTTAATCATTTATTGAAAGCATTTATGATATTTGTTGATATTTGTGTATCTGAACAAATGTTTCAGTACATCTCCGAATCCGAGAAGTTGACCAACTGGTTCCCAAGTCTCTCTACCCATCTACGTCTGGCGCCACCTACTGGCAGATTGAGTCGGAAGCGAGCATCATCAATGGCAAGTATTTGGTGTTCATGAAAATATGTTAATTTGGGTCTTTTGCTGATTGGCACTTTAAGTGCATGTTTGATGTTAAACTTTTATTTGATAGAAAGTTTAGATATAACTTAAGCATTAGACTTTGTCAATTGTGCTGTTGGTCATAGCTTTACTGCCTTTTAGTATTTATGATAATTATATAAATACATTTTTTATTTGTAAACACAAATGTATATATTTTTGATAATAAAAAAAGTTAAAAATAAAACAATAGTTTTGATGGTTATGCTGTTATGTTTAATGCAGCATGTAAATTAATTTTCAAAGAATTTAGAAGACTATGTTTTTCCAATAAAAATACTTAACCTGTTCCCATGCCATACAGCAAATATATATTGAGTAATGATATAGTTGATATGATTGGTTATGATGTTAAGGTGACGTCATCCGATGGGAGCAGCAGGTGCGCTTCCGTCACATGACCACAAGACAGTATCTATGCATCACGTCAGATCGGCGAGTGACCTTGACCCCTGACTCCCGTGACCCCAGGACCGTTTTCCGGTTACATCCCGTAATTAAGGTAAGATTTGACATTTAGTTAGTCCACCTTTACAAGTTAATGTATATCCTTACCCTTTTTAAAGTTTCACACACAGGGGTATGCTGTAGACTATTGAATGCTCACAACATTAATGATATAATTACGTTGCTTTAATTGTATAATTTTACTTCGAGCACAGCACATGCTAGGTTAGTGGTGTACATATGCTGAAATTACGGTACAGGGATTTGAGATTCAAGAAATTTATGTCTTTATATCCGTTTGATCAAAATTGGCTATACTGTTGTACAAAAGCTTGCATATGATATCACAGTAAGCTGAAATTTAGAAATATCCTGCCGTTGATGAGATGAACGTTTGTGGAAATGTTAACTGGATCATTACCAGTTTAAGATTTACTTCTATACCTTTTCTGTCCCATTAATAAATAACTTTACAAAACCAAATTAAAACCTAACATAGCCAGAAAATATTTCTTATAATAGTTTCTCTTTTTTAAATAGGGTTAATCTGTTCTTTAAGATTTCTACAGTGTACTGAAAAGCAGTTTTGGCTGAAATTTTTACAATACCTTGAAAGGTCTAAATAGCTGAGATATTAATCGATATGTAAATACAATGCTTAGAATAATTCTCAGGAGTTATATAACCTGCAGTTGTTGTCTACCGCTTGTTTAGTTGAAGAAGATTCGGATCTGCCATCGTTTATGTGTATCTTGTGTTTGACGTTACTGACCCTATCCTATCTCTACTGTCGCCTGTACAACTGGATCATTTAATGTCTATGTTGTATTAATTTCTCGTTTTTCTTCTGTTAGAATAACTGGATTTATAGCATCAGGAATCTGCTGTCAAGGTATAAAACATTAAATGACATTACTCTTAAGTAATCAACAATCTTGTTGGGCATACAGATCAAATTTTAGCAGTGTACCTACATATTGGAAATATCCTTGTAGCAAATCAATAATTCTACTAACATCGGGTACATTTGTTTGTTGCTGGGTTAATATTTTAACGAATTGTTATGTATCGAGTGTTTGGATTAATCAAAATGATTCCCACTAAAAGTTGCCAAGAAATTCAAATTCGGCTGTCCTATGTTAACGCAGCAAGGAGAATTCGGCCAGGTATCTGTACACACCTTTGCCAATCGCACCATCTCTTTGTATTGTATAGGTCGTGATAAGGTCTGCCTAGACACACACATTGTGTTATTTGCAGTTCAACGATATGTTTTGCACTTAGCTCGGTCAACACAGATGCGACTGTCCTTGGGTAATGTTTTCGTGGATTTTCGTGGATTTAGAACGTTGGTTTCTCCCGCTTCCTTTCTTTCAATAGCACGTAATTTTATTTTACTGTACTGGGCTGTCGTGGCAACAGTCTTTTGGTTAATTAATGGTGATTTTGGTTAGAGTTACTCGGAGCACTATATGTTTGTCTGTATACGCACCTTGACCAATACAGGAGATGCCACAGGTAGGAGGACCCGGCGGTAAAACTTTCCTTATTGTAACTTTTTTGGAATGTATTTTATACCTGAGACCACATTTTGAATATTGGAATATGCACCAAATTTCTCCATTTTTCACCAAATTTATCCTCCTTTTGATCATGCTATGGAAAATATACCATGATTATGCATCATCCATGCGGAAATAAATGCTTATGAATATTCATGCTGTTATACCGATGATTGAATATTATGTTATGTTACTTTCTTGGCTGTAAATGCAAATGATGAAACATATACCATGAATGTGAAGGCGACTTTTTTGCAGTATATAAGTCTACCTGCCTCAATTTCCGCTATGCATTATTTTGCATTAAATCATTTGCTTATCGATAATCGGGATGATACTGCTGGGTCAACTCGTTTTATAGACTTGACAAAATATTTAAAGTATATATCACGGTAAGCAACATGTTGAGGAAGATTTTGTTGCACAGAAATTCCATGGCGTGTTCCTGTCAGTGACGTTATTATTATAATTATACTTTATCTATAATATTTTTAACTATTAAACGTCTGACAACACAGACAAAACAGATAGAAAAAAAATCCGTGAAGATATATTGATTACAGACTCGCTTAGTTGCTCCGACGTTTTGTATTATCAATAGTTACGCAATCAAGGACTATTTTAAGCTGCTTCTCGACTTGTAATGCATGCTGGTAAAATTAGCTGCTTTTAAAGTAACTGCATGCTTAAATTTAATTTTTCATGTGAGATGCAATGACGCATTCAAATGAGCCATGACGGACCACGTGGTGACATTTGAAAATGTGTTAAATCATAATTTATTTCTATAAAGACCCCGGTATTTTGTAGAGCATGGAATGATACCTGAATCCTTTAAAAACAACACAATATAGGTCCCAATTACTTATTCGATGAATGACATTTTAAGCATGTCCTAATACCCTTAGTGAACCTAATTCTAAAACGTAGTCATCATTGCGGTGACGTGTGACTCTTTGGCTTTTAAATTAATCATTGGTTCCTGGGCACTAATGAGTAAAATTTGAGTTAATCAAACCAAGAGACGTAGTACCAATGCTTTATTAATAATGATTATAAAAATGTCTTAATTAAGAAAAATCATTTTCGTCAATTTTGCCAAGCTCTTTTTGGCAATTAATTTGTAGACCTGAAATTAAAGAAAGTGATAGTATTTTTTACCCACACAATTGTAAATTTTGATTAAAATACATAAAGCCCAGGTCAGTAAATTATCCATTATAAATTTCATTTTCATTCAGAAGCATTTAAGTGCATGATTAAGTATAAATTATGAATTACACTGGTACAGTATTTTAGCCATTTTATATAATATAAAGCATGAACCCTGTTAGAATTTGAACCCTGAGGCAGCCAGAGATTTGCCTGTTTACATTATAATTATCGCTAGGTCTACATGAAACCGTAAGCACGATATATAAACACAGGATTTCTGATTCTTGATTTCTGTCTTGGTGTAGTAAGAAAAGTGGAATTTTTAATGCCTTGATCAGGTATATTTGTATAGCAAAGGACCACTTTAATATTCTTCCAAAATAAGCCTGTAAAATAGTGTGCGTCAAACCTTATATTACGCAATTAAGTGAACTACAGTGAAATTACAATTGGTCGTTTAGATAAAGATCACACAATTGATTTCCTTATCTGTATAACACACATATATTATCTGGTTTTCAGGAGGTTGATGAGATTCACTTTGACAGCTATGCACGCATTGAACACGTGATCACTGGGTTCTGGCTCCACGCACTCAGAGGTGAGTCTTGTAGACAGTATTCAAGAATTAATCTTGTGCCATTCAATTTCGTGAAGTTCCTGTAAGAAAGAAAACCCAGTTCACAAAATGAACTATGCAGAAAACGAACAGTTTGTACATTACACCCGAGGGAGATTGTTTTAATACATTCAAGGTCGAAACGACAAATTGTTTATGTCATAATGTAGGTGGTTGTACTGGTGATTAGTGTTTATAATTCAGGGGTGGGCCCGGAAATTTTGGAAAGGAAGTGTTTGTATTTAACTCCAAGGGACCAATCGTCCAAAAAGATCCATAAATGAATGAAGAGGGTTTACATTAAAAAAGTAAAAACGTTGGAGTTAGGAGCTTGCTTAACATTTGATGTAAAATATTTATATACCACATTTGTATGTATAACATTTATATATCACATTTGTATGTAAAAGATTCATATATTCCTCTTCACTAGTCTATCTTTGGAAGAAACCCTCTCTTTGCAGGGGGTTGTGAAAGGCTTACCTTGAGGGAAAGAGATTATTATGTGCGCTTAATCACGGCTGGTACAAGCCCACTTTACAGTGTCACCTGTGTCACACAACGTGTGGGTACTGGTCAAAAGTGGTCTTATTAGACAGGTCAGTTTTAACCAATGTGATTGCAGTCGGTTTAGTCAAGGGTGGTGTTAATAGACAGGTGGTTTTATTAGATAAGTGATATTTCAGACAGGTTCCACTGTATATTAAAGAACTTTCTTCTGCCTCCTTTAAGGATACGCAGATTATTACAATATATTTTATTTTTTTCGTGACAGATGAGGAGTACGTCAGGAGGCAGTTAAAAGAAGCGCAAGCGGAGAGTGGGGACTCCATGAAGAGCCTGAGGTGGGATGGTGCAATGCTGAGGAAGGTACGTCCAGTATACCGAGAATTTACGGTATTTAGTGTTTCACGTAATATGTACGGTAATCGTGAAGGTCAAGGTTATAACATTTGAGCCAGCAATTAGACTGGTACCCTGCTCTATTATGGCCCTCAGCCAAGCATAGAGACAGGCGTACAACGCCATCTTAAGTACTCCCAGTTGCACCTCCTGACTTACCTGTAGACTGGTTCCAACTACAGAATGCGCGCTCATACCGTTGTCATAGACGTTCACGCGATCCTGGTTGATTATCCGTGAAGATGTCTTATAAAATAACTTCAGTTATTTCTAGTATTCAAATATTGAAGAATAAGTTGTTGCACAAACATTGAATGATGGATGTATAAATAATACGAGATACTGAATCTTAGATGTTTCCCTGTACGTAGCAGTGATTTATCATTAATATCTATTGATATAATCATTAATGTCACACTTAATGTACAGCAAACTTTTGGTATCTTCTCTGAAGAAACGAAATGCTTATTTTTATCATATATAATACATACTGGAGTTGGAACCAGTCTGCCGGGAGTACAGAAAATGGCGTTGTACGCCCGTCTCTATGATTGGCCTAGAGCAGCGGTGCCATAATAGAGCGGGGTACCAGTCTAGCCAGCACTTTATGCCAAGTTCCGTCAACCAGCGTTGTATATTCATGGAATAGTATACACACGTTCTAGCGTTATCACATTGGCGATGAGGATGGGATTCGAACCCGCGGCCAAATGTAGTATGCCATGTTTCCACAGTAACCCAATATGATATGACTTGGCAATGTCTCCCACTTAATAGGTCACTTGGGATTAACTTATCATATGCTGCGACAGTTGATCATTCGCATAAATGAAAACAAGCAGGGCTTGCTTGTTAATAATCATAAATCAAAGAATATGTAACAAGTATTAGTATGTTAGGGCCAGTGACGTGTATGTCCTTTGAAGCTTCAAAAACACAAAAGATTATTTGTAGTAAAATTCTATTACTTGTTCACACTCATGGCAATCATTTTCAATCACCATGGATATAATATGTTTTTCATGCTCAAGTCAACATCGAAATCACACATATCTTAATAAATTACCCTCTTTGGCCAAAAATATAATTTCTATTTCACTATGTTTCTTTTTTCTCAAGAACTGTATAACCGGAGGAAATCTATTTTTGAATTGCAGGTGTCCGCGAGTGGGGAGAAGATATACCATGATGCTTATACCATGCAGGTAGTGGAGCCTCATCATCTACAGATGTTCAACTACGTGGCTGGGATGGTACCATTCTTACTTAACCTCGTCATGGACGTGAGTAACTCTGTCACTTGTAATACTTTATAACTAAGTAATTCTGTCGCTTTTAAAACCTTATAACTAAGTTACTCTCTCACTTTTTAAACCTTATAACTGAGTAATTATGTCACTTGTAATACTTTTTTCACTAAGAAACCCTGTCACTTGTAATACTTTATAACTAAGTAACTCTGTCACTTGTTTTACTTTATAACTTAGTAACTCTGTCACTTGTAATACCTTACAACTAAGTAACTCTGTCACTTGTATTACTTTATAACTTAGTAGCTCTGTCACTTGTAAAACACTATAACTAAGTAACTCTGTCACTTGTAATACTTTTTTCACTAAGAAACCCTGTCACTTGTAATACTTTATAACTAAGTAACTCTGTCACTTGTTATACTTTATAACTTAGTAACTCTGGCACTTGTTATACTTTATAACTTAGTAACTCTGTCATTAGTAAAAACTAATAACTAGGTAACTTTGTCACTTGTAATACTCTATAACTAAGTAACTCTGTCACTTGTAATAGTTTATGTCTTATAATAGATTTTCTAGTACATAGGATGCGGATTATCTGCCCTTTACCCCGTGGGCACAGGGAGGCGCAAAAAACTCAGCAGTTCTCATGTCAAGCGTCGATATAATTAATATCAGCTTTAATTACAATTTTCACTTACTCCATTTACAAGGTAATGTATTCGAACATAATAGTCTCAAGTTTACTGTTTGCGTTATTTGCCAGGGGGCCTGGCTCCAGCTATTTCAATAGCCGCAACTTTCTCTTTTTTAATGGCTTTAAGTCATTTTTGCGGCCTAGACTCCCCTTTTCAGGATCTGAGGACCTTTCTTAAGGTGTTATCATTAGTCCTCATAGATTTTTCTTCCTTTATTTAATTCCTCGTCCAACCCTGTATTTAACTAAAATACAAAATAAAACAGGCTTCATTTTCACTTAGGCCTATAAAATAATCTCATAGGTAGAAGTGTGAACATTATAAAAGCGAGACGTCAACTTCGACAGCTACCACATTATGCGCTCCTATCTTTAGACATTATTCTTCAGTCTTTGCACTAAAATCTTAAATGTTGATTCACATGACTATATGTGTCTCTTTGAAACATTATACCTAATATTCGCTAAGATATTACTTTAATATGACAGGCATTGTGTTTCCTTACATTGTAGCTCCTGTCTTTAAACGAATAAATCATCGTCCTTGTTAACCTTACAAGCGAGCATTTGTGTCACGTGATATTGACTCTCTATAATTTAACCCTACTCTGTTGACTATACCCTATCGTTGCACTTAGTAAGATATTTTCAAAATACTCTGGGTAATTTATTTAAACCATGGAAAACACTTGATCATTATTTGTGTTTAGCAATAACCATAAACTTACTATTATATCTGAAAAACTGATATCTAGTATCGGACATCTATTTATCTCATAGCACGTTTCCATATAGTTAAGAATTCCTTGTAATCCTTTCTTGTACATTTGTGTTTTACTAGTCAACCTCTTTTTATTAATATACGTGTTTATCTTTATCCCAACATCTCAGAACAGGTATAAATATTACGTTTATCTGTGTTTTTTTCATACTTACAGAGAAAAGAAGGGAAAATCCTGAACGCAAAGAAGGCCCACAAAATCGTCGTGGTACGTGTGTATTTCCGCAGTATACTGAGTTAGCTAACAAGCAGGTACACGATTCCTGGAGTAAATTTACGTGCAAGAACCTCATATAGGAAAACATTCACAGAAAGTGGTAGTGTGGTTATCATTGACATAAGGTTCATCCTTTTTGTTTGTGTATACAGTTGGTAATGTTTTATAACAGATGGGTTAAAAGAGAACCTAACGTGAACAGCATGCCGAACACACGCACGTGGGCTGCAGATCCGTAGTATGTTGTTGAAGTTTTTAGGGACAAATATTTACTCACTTAATTACCTCCTCCTTTCGTTTGCTGTGTTTCATTCCTTCGTTTGTTGGAGCACCCTACAGAGGATTATATGATGATGTCACGATCAAACGAGATCAATCAGATAGGAGTACCATTTAAATATGGGTATTATCTATAAAAAAATATGTGAATGACGCCTTTTGTATAAATTCCTGTCATAGGAGGTATCCCTGCCGTCTGTTTCAATAACCAGAGCTAACTAAGCTTGAATGATATGTAAAGGGTTTTCAAATGTAACACCCATACTGTATGAGTGTGCATCTGGTACCTTCCCGCTTGCCTATGGGTAGCTCTGGACGAAAGTTAGGTCCGCCAGGGGTCAGCACGTGCACTCCGGCTCCATAGTGGCTGTCATGGGGGTTCGGTTTAAAGACTGTGAATACTCAGTTATTAAATAAATTATTAATTCATTATTTCAATTTAGGATTAATGATATGTGCAAGGATTAAACAAATCCTTCTCCTATATATAATGAATCGACCACTACACTAGTGAAGCCGACTTTGATGCTGAACACTGGGCGTATTGCCGACATTCAGTCCGTTTCCCAGCGGGTCAGGTAGTAATTTCTGGGTGTAGCTCTTTAACAATTATGATTAAAAAGTAACAAACCTTACTGTGGGACAAGCAAGAGCTCCGAACTCCTGAATTCTGCGGACCGGAGAGAAAACATGGAGTCAGATGAACAAACAGAGCTGATGTTGATTAGGAGATGATGGATCCCGCTTGTCGAGGAAATTAGCCTCATTTTTCGTTTGATGAATGCAAACACAACATGAATACTGTTGGCTCATCTTTTTGTACTTATGCTGAATGGACAAACAGACGGTTCTCACTACAAACAATCCAGGACAATCCATTTTCTTCCCTAGACGTGTCACCGAGGACAAGTTAATATATTGTCGGACAAGCAATTATAATCTGTACGTATGCCGACCTACCCACGCAGACCTGGTGTATGTAGTACAAGAATTAGACAAGCACCGGTGTATGCATATCAGATCAATAACTGTAGTTAACCTGTTGAGATTTGTATTTGCTATGTCTGCTTTTCGGTTTGGTCGTTATATATGTCTAAAACGTATTTTTCAACCATATCTCAATGTGTTTAATTCTATAATTCTCAGTAATCATTTTTTTCGTGTTTTGGCATATTTGCCAATATGAGTTTCAAGGCAGTATCCCTTATCTGGTCCGTTATTCTTAGTTACAATTTTAACCCTCTTAAAATATTCCAAACATTAATGGGGCGACTTGTTTTCGTAGTTTGCATTATCCACATATCTGCCTGAGATATCACTCATGCGAGTTAACCTCTGTCGTATGCCATATATAATATTTTCTGTTGTGAATGTACTATACCTTTATTATAATCTTGTTTTCGTGAAAGTTCAAGATATCACTGATTAGTTACTGGTCTATAACCTTGTCGAAATATACTATTCTGGGGAGATTATTTTTTCCTCTTTTAGGAAATGTTTATACCTTGTCTATTTCTTTTTATTAGATAAAAAGAAGCAAGGTAGAGGAAGAAAAAGTTTGGTATTCCAGTATAATGTTTAATAATATAAAATATGTTTACTCTGACTGGAAGCTTAAGAGAAAGTCCGTTTTAGGAATTAAGAATTTTCAAATATATGAAACAAAGGAAATGAATGAAAATTGTAGCAAAACATGTTCACTTAGAAACAGCACTACTCTGGGTTTAAATATATATATATGTATATATATATATATTTAAATATATATATATATATGTATATACACTTCATGGGGTTAAATGTATTCTTTCTTGGTGTTCTTCAGGCTCTGCAGGAACTGAAGGACTTTATGATCGTCAAAGGGGTCGCGACCAAAGAGAGACAAAAACTCATGCGGAACCTGCGGGTGAGTAGAAAAAAATAAACCATGGTAATGTTGACGTCTTTACAAGTATATTCATCATGCATTTGTACCGAGAACAAACAACACTTGGAAGGGATTGTACTCGTAAATCAATAGCTTAGAGTGAAATATATCAAGACCTAACAGGTGTCCGAGATTTTTAATGTTGGTCACACAGAGTTTTTACTCTCCGTTTTCAAGTCTGTGGCCGAAATGTTTGTTTTGCAAACAGCGAAACAGCTGCGAACGAGGAAATTTTTCTTCAGTATTCTAAACGTTGGTGTGTTGTTCCAGTCAGTTTGAAAATAAATACTGCGGGATTTATAAAGAACTGCTTCAAATAACGCATTATATGATTGTACCTGGTGATCTCACGACCAGACATTGTTTTTATTTTATGTTGTGAATGCCTTGTTTCTGTAGTCATGATGATGATGACGATAATATTTATAGTTAATATATTTCTTTAACTTGTGTTTAACCAGTTAAAGGGTCATTCTGGAATATGCGTTTTCCTGATTTTTTTTCACAATAGACAAATCCTTTTGAACTGTACGATCATCCTTTGTTTCCATGCATCATATCCGTTCTCTTTATGGCACTGCGAAGATAATTTTTAATTAAGGTGTATCGAAACGGGAGTAAAAGATAATATGTGATTCCAAACGTTATCCATATCCGTGTGTTCCTCGGGTTAACCGACTCTTGCACTCTGGCATTTTATTTAAGACGTAGGTAATTAATAGTTATTTCAGGGCATCATCATTTTTCTATAACTCGGAGCAAACGCTGACATCCTGCACTTTACGATGGGGATATCAATGATTTCAAAATACTGAAGGATTATATATATATATATATATATTTATATATATATATATATATATATATATATATATATATATATATTTGTATATATAACACGACTATATCAGGTGGTGTTTCAATAGATGTCATACTAACGTAAGCTCAATCAAATAATTTGGCACAAGAAGAGAGAGTCCAGTGTACTAGTCCAATGTTTGAAAGCTATATTCCACGTCGAATCCACTCGCTACGAGATTATACATGCACTATAAATATAATGACTTTGCCTCCGCCAGGGCGGAGTATTATGTCTTCATCCTTGTTTATTAGTTATGAGGTTAGTGTGTCTGTTAGCATATTTACTCTAAATGTATTGAATATACCATTCTACATTTTCTTTTAATTTAGAGTTATTGACTGGTATTAGGGTCGCCTCTGTTCAAGGCAGCAGAGCTCACCAGTGATTTAACCATGGAATTATTAAAGCGTGACATATTTTTAGTGGTAGCTCTTACAGACCATTTCATGTCTTTTAGGTCATCGCCTTACAAGTTCAGTTCTTACAGAATATTTCTTATCTTTCAGATCTTCGACTAATTAGGAAAGCTCTAACAGATCACTTCTCATATTTTTGCAGGTCATCGACCTACTAGTGCGGCTCTTACAGACCAACCTACACGGAGCTACGGACCAATCCCACCTGACGCGGGTGTTCAAGGCCGCCTACGACGTCCTGTACACGTACATGTGCGGAAACAGCCGAAAGAATGCCTTGTACTTTGCAAAATACATCGATTTCTTCCAGACCCAGATCAGTGTCAAGGTAATCCAAATGATGAAGTTTAAGTCTTATCTGTTATATGTCCATTCATTAGTTTAAACATAATTATTAAACTGGATTACAAAACAGACTGGTGGCTAATATGAAGTTCTCCTGCCCATACAACAACGTATGAATATTATAAAATTATCATAACAGAACGTGCAATAAACACAACATGTTATATGATATGTTTTATGATACAAACATTCTAAATTCAAAAATTAAAGAGCAATCAAGAAAATGTAAATGTGACATAATTTCATACTTATACCTTCACTTATGAAGCATGCACATACACACTATCTGTAAATGCTTACATATACAACACGATTATATAAATACACAGACATGCACTTGAACGATACAAACATAGATATAAAACCTGCAAACAATATTTCATTTATCATGATAGCAAAATACAAGTAAATATATAGCAAAGTGGAAATGTCCTTGCAAATTGGGCATTTCAATGAAATGTTGCAGTACTTCGTTTCCGAGTATAATAACAATAGAAGATGTTAACATATTTTGTGTGTTTTAAATGAAAAAAGCGATAGATTAAGCTTAAATTGAGTTTTTGTGTGCAAATATAATGATATTTGATTTGAATTCTGAGTACTTTGTTAATAATACGTTGTATTGACTAAATAGTGGAATAAGAACAGTTTCTTTGATTGGCCTTATAAATGTTATGCTATTCTAGGACATATATTTGCACAGTAAAACACGATTTTGTACTCTATTGGCATTGCTTTCGAACATTTTAAGGGGGAGGCAGGGTGTCTATAAAACTAATGAAAACATAAACAACCATATGACAAACTATTAGTAATGGCGAAACAGCTGTCAATTTCAACAGCATCGCAAAAACAGCAAATGTGCAGCAACGACACAGGAAGGTTTATTGAAACAGAACCGAACTTAACTGTAGTAGGTCTTAACTAGCCATCTAACACCGGAGGGTTCGCCGTATTTAAGTACCTTACCTAAAAACGATGATATTGGGTAACAAAAACATACATTTCTCACCTGCCTGTGTGTATATATAGCCTGCAAGCCTCGCACGGCTGAAACTGTTCTCTCACGAAAAGCCGAGCTTTTTATACTATCAAAATGCCAGGGCAATTATCAAACAGCAGAGACCGCAAGCTTATACATGTTTTATATATCATAACAATATGACTGTGCGATGGTTGTTTATGCTAACTCGACGCGTGGGTGTTATAGGTTATTGAAGCACCAACTCTGGGTATTCCCTCACTCCTTGTCTTAACCGATCGCTCAATATATATATATATATATATATATATATATATGTAATATACATATATTTGTGTGTGTATCGGAAAGTTTCGACCTTTATTAAAAAAATCGGGATTTCAGGAGGGCAGTTTCCAACAGAAGCCCCAGTGCTTTTACAGTTACATTTGTTTATTTATAGACACCAAATAACGTCACATGGATTGCATCACTCTTTTTTTACTTTGTTATTTTATCCTGTGCTAGTACAGCGATATAAATGTCTTTCTGAATTTTTTATTGTTCAAGAATAATTATATTTTGGTTCCCTCAGGGTAATTACTGATTTTATATATTAGTGCAATATTACTCATTGCCAATATATTAATACATAAACAAACTTACAGGGACATAATCAGGATCAATATTATGCCTATTCTATAACTCTGTCAGTTCAGTTTTGCTATATACAAAAGTTTCTTAACAGAACCCTCCCAGCACACAGTCTCATTTCCTCGCATACTGTTGTTTAATACCTTGGTATGGCTGTGCGTGTTGGTAAACACAGTCCTCGTGTGTCTGTTTACCATAACAAAGCCACATGATCAGAGGTCCGATTAAGAGGGGCAACACGCGATGTTTCCGCCAGCGGTATTATATTTTTGGCCAAGTCAGTCAGGGCATCTGCTGCTGCACACGGCCCCACGTTCTGTATTAATGTTGACACCGGCGATCGCGACCGGTCCACTGTTTTTAACACTCGTTTACAGGAGTGAGCAAACGGTCTCAGGGCAATATTTTGGCAGTTGTAGATTTATTTTATAGGGAAGAAGCTACTTTTCGTGTTAACTCAACATGCTTTTTAGGTGATCGGGCCCCTTTAAGAACGATCACTTTGCATGACGGGCTGCCATTATTGTTTTAATCGACAAACACATATTTCATAAAAATGTCCAGCCGGTTTGAAAGTAAAAGCATTAAAAATCTGATAAAATTTGTTGTTAATCAATCTTTTAGAAATCTTCTGTTGGACTAGGTATTTATTAGTGACATAAGATTTGCCATTGTTTGCAATTAGCTTAGTGATCGGATAATATGTATCTAATATTCATATGAAAGCTAGCTTCACTTTTTATATACGTATGATGTATACTACGAGTTGGGCTGGCCCATACCTCGTATCTTCTTCAGACATACCCTTAATGTTCCCGTGTTATGTATTTAATAATCATTTTTTACCCCAGTAATGCTCAGGTTTGAAATTATATACCACGCTGGTGATCTGATATATAAAGAAATAAGGAAAGGTTTTATTTTGTGGTTACAGGGTGACATTGGTCTGAACGTGGCACAGATGATAGTGGAGTTAATCCGAGACAACAGGAAGATCGTGGACCGGATCACGAGAGAACAGATAGCGGAGTTTGTGGGCCTCCTCAGACAGAATAAGGTACAGCTATATAGAGAGCAGATACATCATATATATCCATACTTCGGTACAACTTGTGGTTGATACTTCTGCACACCATAATAACAAATCTGTTCGAACTGCCGCTTTTTCCACATAATAGTCCAAAAATGTAATGGGGCCTTCCCTTTTATGTGACAATTCTCATCAGGGTTTCATTGAAATCAGTGTATTATGGGCTTTTTTGCATAAACCTGCTAACAGCCGAACAAACCAACACTTGGTGAATATAAATCTTGATTGCAAGGATGTGACATAAAAGATCATTAACTAGATATTGTTGTGATTAAATACTCATTTATTTCATAAACAATTTACAAGTTTTGTAAGCATTTTCGCATGTAATGAAGATATTTTATAATGATCGATGATCCATTTTATGCCAGTTCAATTCTTTATAATAAATACCCGGGCACAAAAGAGGAAAAAACAGTATCTAAGTCGAAAGTGTATTATTTCATGAATGACTAGCGATGAAAATAATGAGATGAAAATAACCATTTCTATAGTAATGTTAATTTTTCCTCTCCTTGATAACCAAATTCTAATTTTGTTAACAGTGGAGAAAATACTTTTTTGTTGATATATCAAGAATGTGTGCTTTATATATTAGAACTACCGGTACTTGGATCTGCTGAGCGTGCTTTGTGTGTGTGACGGAGTGGCTATACCAGACAACCAATCGTACATCTGTGACGAATGGCTCCGGAAAGACAGGGTAAGCCTTATACACACAGTACTGTCTGGTATAAGTCATTGATTACTTGGGCTTCTCTCACCTTTCTGACGTGGATGATAATGTTAACAACACTATCAGCGCTGGTTATATAACAGATGTTATGCTCTTATCTACAATCTGTACGTTAAGTGCGTGTAAATAGTTATGTTTTGTCTCTTGGCACCTGTTGTTAATCTATTTAAGATGTATTGATATTTAGAAATGCGCAGTGTTTATAGATGATGCAAGAACCGGTATTTATTTCAGACAGTATGGCTGGTGTTTTGACAGTGTTTCTGATAATAATAATAACATAATAATTAAATAATAGAACAGAAGAAGAGAAATAATAGTAAAAGATAATAACATCAGTAAAATAATAATAATATTGATACAAATAAAAGAAGTCTTTCTTCAAGCATTGATTATTATAAATATATTTTTGAAGTAGAAGTTATAGATTAATGGCCTATATGCCATAATTTAAGTAACTGTAACATATGTTGAATATCTGCATCCTTTTCAACCTCAAGTTTTGTTATCTTTATGTCAGACTGGCGCCCGGTTTCTAACAGAAAGAGGGCAGAACGTGAATGGCCAGCCAAACATCATCTATGTGTCAACAGACAATGGCTCCACCTGGCTGCCGCTGCATGAATTCGTCGATGTGAGTCTCACTCCTGAATGCCCACGTCAGCTGTGTAGTTTTTTTTTTTTTTCTTTTCTTTTAAATGTAAAAATGAACAAACATAGATATCCCTGTAGTCCTGTTCAGTGCTAGTATTACACATTAGCATGAACCAATGACGTCAACCGTGTTCGGATTTATGAACTGTTGAAATAGTAGACGGAATGTTTTGATTTTGGCACCACAGATGTATTGTAAAAAGTATTTACTGTTTACACTTAATTTGCTGTTTTGATCAATATAGTCATGTTTTCTTAAACAACTGACTGTGGGTTTATCTTGTATATTTTAGAAGGAGAACAACCTGGCGTATTCAGAGGAGGAAGTCTTGTTCTTTGAGCATCAGCTGAGTTTGTTTGGGAAACTGGCTCATGTGAGTGGTCAATCTTAGTACTGGATTTCACCAATAGGTGGCAGCAGCATCCGATAAAATTAAACCGCGGTACCGTTCATTCCAACCCTACTTAATGTACCTCCGCCAGGAGCGAGAGGTATCATAATTTTCTTTCGGTTTGTCTGTCAGAGAATTAACGTAAGCAGTGCTAAACAAATAGTGTTAAGAAAATTTTCAGAACTTTTAGAAAAATTACCAAGGAATAATCCATTACATTCTTGAGGTAATCTAGATCACCATAAAACAATTAAATAAACGATGTTGTCCATTTTTACGGCTTATTATGGCATACCAACGGTCCGTCCGTCTGTCCGTACGTTTACTTTTAGTGACGCCGCGATAAATTACCGTGGCTTTGATAGATTTACATGAAACTCACCATAACTTCAAACCAACGTATTATATAGCCCGAATTCGATTATTGGCAAAATCTATGCATATTTAATAAGGCCAGGGGTCATTAGGCTACTTTGTGTGTGGTGTCGCCGCGTTAACTCGCGAGGGAAACAATGAATTTTGATAAAACTCAAGAGGAATATTAATCAATATGATATCTCACCTTAGATCGCTTTCCAGCAAAATCCATGCATATTTACTGAGGTCAGAGATCATCAAATTTTTGTGAAACCGTGGTGACGTACCAAAAATCTTATAGATTTTGATTAAACTCATTTTACGTATATACCAATAAAGTTTCTCACATGAATTTCATTCCCTGTGAAATTCACGCATATTTAATGAGGTCAGAGGTCACCAGATATGCGATGGGCGTATTATGCACCACACCATTTGCGGTGCTCTTGTTAAAATAAAGGTCTGGATCGGTATTAACGGGTGGCTCTATAATGGAGGTGACAGGGGATATAGTTATGGAACCGTGAAAGGTGTGTAAACACAAAGATTATCCCGGCAAGGGTTGGGTGTCTTCGAAAACTTGTTTAGATTGAATCCCTGAACCTTAATGATGACTTATCAATTGGTGAAGATTTAGTACTACATTAAAGCGAGCTTCATCATCATGTATCATTATCCGTCTTTAAGAATATTGTCCTCTCGTGTGTGTACGTAAATGTGTGTGTGTACGTTAAGACCATGTAGTCACTACTTCTATATTCAAGATGCGGATTATTTAACTATTCATATTAGGTATGCGTGAAATACATTGGTTTCTCCTGGAAAGATATTAGTTTCTACCAAAAGTTCGTTCTTTCCTATCTTTTTCACATTAAAAATAAAGTTGCACCGGGCGTGAAACATGTAGTCCTGCACTTCTATTATAAACCAGGACCAACAGTTAAAAAAAATCGAATTCATTAGCCAAAAAAAAAAAGTTTGGTTCTCAGGCACTTTTTTCAGAAATAAGTGAGAGAGGGCGATTTTCTTTCTTTTTTACCTTAGGCTTTTTATTATAAATTTTTAAAAAAAATCAGACTAAAACGCGTACACGCATGCGTGCAGTTACGGTTATGTCTTAGCGTTAACAGTGGAAACATGCGTGTACGCGTTAATGCAGGCATTTTAGTAAAAATCGCATATTATCGCCCGCAAACAACAAGGATCCGAGAGGCTGGAGCACAAATCGGCAAATTTCTTTTGAAAATCGATATTAATATTTTTGTTGAGTGGGGGGGGGGGGCGATAAAACTGGCGGTGCCTGATAACCCCACCTTTTTTTGCCCTAGTGATTTATAACAAGCACATCTTCCTCTCATGACCACAACGTTTCAATATCGGACCTTCGGCCAAACGTTCTTGTTATGGTAAACCCACATACCTATATTTATCAAAGTATTGGATCAAAATCAAAAATATGGTGAAAACACGTAAAATGGAGACAGGGTTAGTCGCTATGAAACTGTTGTATTCAGCCAATATCACTTAATAGTGAAAGATAATACACATAGTACCAATTTATACAAAAGTATATATAAATTACCATCTTTTATTTTGCATTTTAATTCATTTGAATATAATAGTATATAAAAAAGAATTGTAAATATTTGATTGCAATGCTCTGAGCATACATAGGTTTTTGGCTACATGAGTCTGATTTGATACAATTAATGCTTTTCTGGTGTAAACACTTGTTGAGAAAACTTATCCGAGAACTTTTTTTCCAGGGTCGGAATGATTTTGCGATCTTCGTGATCACGCGAGAGCTGGGTATTCTCACGTGGGATGAGGCCTTCCTGTCACTTAGGTCGACACTCCTGCCTGACTCACTGAGGGCAAAATACTGCGAGCTCATAATCGGTAAGGATGTTTAATAAATATATATTTGTAATAGCCATCATCTCAGCAATTGTTTATCTTTTCATATGGATATAGAAAGACACACAGATATACATTGACAAAGGAAGTCCAATAACTGTGGATTAATACTCCAACAGTATTCAAGTTCTTAGATTCTGTATCACTGAAATGACAGGATCTTATACTTATCCGACCGAGTGGATGGATCTAGTATGGCTGCTAGCGCCATCTGTTATTCAGTCAAAAAACCAATGTAGTTTTCGGTCCGGAGTTGTATCAGATGAGCTGCAGCCAGCCCTTTATTTACATAATCAATAATCAGTTATCCTACAGTAGAAGTACAAAGTTGTCATTTTTTTATATCTTCAAGGACTGTTCATCGATGTTGGAACCAACTACTCCGTACTTGACCACACAAATCTGTCCTTCATTTACGAAGACGTTCTCTCCCCGGGGCCAAACGCTGAAGGCGAATTTGTAAGTAATCCACATTGTGCATTCTTTTATACATTCATCCTTAAAAAGAGTGCTGCATTCATATACTTATTTCAACAAAAGAGAACTTAAACGGAAATATTACTACAGCTATAGGAGATATTGATCAATAAATTGAGTATGTTCTCAGTAAAATTACGCCTTGTATTCTGCATTTATTTTTCTGTGAATACGAAAGATCATTGAATAATTTGTATGTTAAAACAAAGACACCTGTATGGTTGCATATGGAATAGGTATTGTTTAATCTGTAATTGGTTTATTTAGATATCCGTTGGATCCTTCAGAGTAAATGTTTCAAATCCTCCATAATATGAAACTAATTATGTGAATATTTTATAATTTACAACTAGCTATATTTAGAATATCACTATAGCTCATTCGATCTATAGTTCTTTGAAAGGTATGTATGGTAATCCTTTTACAACTTACACCTAGCTCTCAGGTAAATGTTCCAGGTAATTGCTCCATCCAAACCCATCGTACTTATCACAAAATAAAGAGAAAACGCTAATTAATTCGTGATAGACTGCATATGATTTTCAACAGGGACATGCTTCTTGTACACAGGGCGCATACAGTAAAACCTCTAAACTACGAACACCATCGGGAATCGAAAAAATGGTTGCATTTTCGAGGTTGTCGTCTTTAAGCGAGGTCTTATATACAGAGCGAAATAGAACCGGGACCCGTAAAAAGGTGGTCGTTGTTTTGAATTACTCGTTAAACCGAGGTGGTCGTTTGGCGAGATTTTACTCTCTAAATGTATGAACGTGTGTCGCAGATGGAATATTTCCCGGTAATTGTTTCAGTAAAATGGGCAAGTTATATGAATTATTTCATAAAAAAAAATTATTCTCCTGTGAATTTTTTTGTATGTGTTTGGTTTAATAAGGAGCAGCTATATAATCGTATAAAGCTCAATGTAAGTCCACATGATCTATAAATGATTTTCATTTATCATGATCATCTTCTATTATAATATTATTATATTATTACTATTAAGATATAACAGTTAATAGTTCTTAAAATTGTGTATTTGTGTATTGTGTGTATACTTTTGAATGTTTTGTAATGGTGATGTATTATTCATTATTAACACTAATGAGTCACGTGACAGGTCCGAAAGTTTCTGGGTCTGGAGAACTGGATCTCTCCGGAAGGGGTAAGATGACCAAAGGTGGTGTCCTGTTGCATCACGGGATTTGACAGACTAACCGTTACTAATTTGTTCCAGCTTACTCCTAGCCATCCGTGTCGCTTATTTTATGCCGCTTACAGAACGCCATGCTGACTGTCTATAAAGATTCAATAACCGTAGGTGTCACCCAACCAGTGTTTCAGATGGATGCTTATCTTTTACTGTGCTTTCTGTATTGTACTTTTTTATCCTACTAACTGAACTTACCGGACGATCTATTTGAAAGCACGTGTATTTGATCATACTGCTGGCTAACATGGCACAATTAATTTGTTGATATGTTATCCTTGTACATTTATTATTTTTATTTATTACGTTTGATCTTAAGGGAGATATATTATTGAAACCATATTCAACTATTATTAGAAACAGGGTTTAACTCTGTACTAAGATAATAGTGACAATCATGTGACAGTCTAAAGTAGCGTATGCTATAGTTTTAAAGTCACTCTTATTCGGTTTTCACAATTTCTGGTAAGGAAAAAGGTAAATTGACATGACTGTGACACAGAGGATAAATAAAGCCATCTGATACGCCGATTGGGTTGACACGTGACTCTTTTTTGAATGGCAACGTGATTATTTGATTTTTCCACGTACGCATCAAATTTTTGGACAGTCATGTACAATCAAGTAATTTGTTACTGAATACTTAGGTCAAGAAATCTGTTCCTCCCGTGGAAAATTGGTTAGCACCAGAAGGGGTAAGAAAAGAGGCCTTCATATAGAAACCCTATATCTTTCAGTGGCTGCACGCATGCCTGTCCACCGCCTGGGCTTTTACGCTTCTGTTGTCACACCAAAATCTGTAGATAGTCTCTTGTCAAATCTATTTCAAATTTTCTCCTTGCAAGAATCAATAGATCTCTTTTCATGTACATATAAGCTCTGTGCACATATATAAAGGTCTCCATGGTACTCCTAGTTAATGTCATAGTTAAAATAAAGAATTATGGCTGAAGTTCGTGTACACAATTCAGATATACACGTCAAAGTTTTGCTTTTTTCGGATATGTGACTTTCTTTGCATGGGATTGTTGTATTTACTTCTTTTCCTTATATCTAGCACTTAGCGTAGTTTAGTTTTAAATAAGAAGGGTTTAATTGCACGTGTTATTGCTGGGTTATTTCGGTTATCTTTGAATCGATGTTTTGGTAATTACAAGCTGAATCTTTCTGATTTCACAAGCACATGATATATTTAATATATATATTTTTAGTGAAAAAAGACACCTTTGCTTACTATAAAGAAACTAACAAACTACTAATTCATTCATAATCAGAAGTATTAGCTTAGAATTTTAGTTGGAACAATTCCTGTGTAACAATTTCAGAAAGTAAATGCACCTTAGGTTATTTATGCATGTATGTTTTCAATACACATTTCTCTCAAATGTGGGAAATGATGAAGTTTCTTTGGTTAAACATTATGTAATCACGCCTTTAATAAAAGCATTGTATGTAAATATAGAAGAAATGCATCTGACATTCTGTTCGGTCCAGGAAGAGCAAGTTCTAATTGACGTATCGACATTAATTAAATATGAGAAGTATTACAGTCATAAGGAAAACGTATATTATTATCAAACATGGTATGATTTGTATATATAGTAAACAAAATATGTCTTTTCAACATACTGGTCTGTTTTTTTTAATAAATACCCGCATGATTTTAAAGACGTACACTTTTGATTCCTAATAAGTATATGTTTAACAAAATTAATTTTTTACATACTTTTAAACAAATTGATAATTGATGTATTCGTATTAAAAATTCACTTCATAAATATGACCTACTGGCAGATAATTGTGCATTGATCCAGAGCGTCTGTTACAAGGAAATATTTTCTGGCCTTATAATGTGACTCGATTTGAATTTTTTTCTAAATCACCATATGTTTGATTATATGTTTAATGTAAAATATCTCGTTTATCATATTTTTTTGGGAAACAGTTTGAAGTTTTAAATCATGAAATGTACATACCAGTTACAAATACTATAGAGCTGCTGTTTTGTCAGATTTTGAATTTATTCATATTGTAAATTATCTCGTTTCCCAGTCTCAATTCGCTGTTAAATACCTTGACGTTTTAAATGAAGAACTGTAAATAATATTTATGAAACTATACATTGGCTGTTTTGTCATTGACATTGACTTTGATCCCACTACATGTATAATTAACAATTAATTATTTACCCCTACTGTACCTATTTACCTATAATTGTAGATCATCAAAGACCTGGTGACGCTGTTCCCCGTCATAAGGGACTGGATCGCCGAGTTCCTCTTTGAGAATAAAGAAATGACGGCGTCACTGATTGGTAGAAATATGCTGATAGAACAGGTATATTCTGGTACAGGGTTAACAACGCATCTTCTCCTCTTAAAATCTGACTGAAACGTTTAATAAAAACTCTGCTACGGCGTAGCCCAACTGTATATGACAGTGTTGGAATGTATCTAGGCTCTCCGTTACTAAATATTTGCTAATTATGCATGATACGTGCAACAGTGCAAGTCCGCAACACTGGGGTGGCACTCTAGGAAGAAAATAATTATGATCAGAATAATTTAGTATTTTTAAATCTCTATGTTTAAAGTTTCATGCAACGGATCAGTAGTTAAGCTTGAAATCATAATCTGTATTCAGGAATTCACAGTAAATCTTTTTGAGATTCACTGTAATCTTCACTCCATGTGCACCTGGCGGACCTATAAATGACCATCTATGTATTTCTTTGCCCTATTTCGAAACATGTACAACACCAACCCCATTAGCGAAAGGAACGGAATTTAAAGAGGGCATGTTATGGGTTAGTGTGGAGGGGATACACTGATATAGATATAACTAACCTTGTAGGTCCTCAGGTTGTTTCACTTCCTAGTAAAGTTCGGGTACTACAACACAGACGACATCAAGCACCTGCTGAGACCCCTTATCAACCTACTGAACGGTAAACAGGACCGACCGTTCTTCCCTGACACAGAAAAAGGCTTCTCAAAGGACGCCATGAAGAGGGTCAACATGTTCCGAAACAAAGAGCGATATGAACCGTGTCCTGAATCTGCCGCCATCGCCAACGCCAAATATCAGTAGGTTCAGATTCCTTGAGTATAACATACAAGAAATAATCTTAACAGCTGCATTGTATTCAAGATTCTGTTATCCTTCTGTTAACTGTTAAGATGATAAATACATGTATATATAGTTTACACGAATATAAAGCCTAAGATACCATTTGATACTCTTGTAGCATCTTGCCAACCAAGATTAGTTCACAGAGTGGAAAAACAAGGACCTAAAATATAAAATCCCATCATGTCAGAACCACCTCCAAATAATCGTCTCTTTTAACTCCATAAGTTAATGTTTTAATGTTAAATGCTTTGCCTTTATCCACAATTTCTAAGCTGCTATCACTGTAGTAACAGGCGTTTATCCGGAGGCAGATACTGAAGTTCCGATATAAAATATATTTCTTAATTTCATGATCATTTGGACTGGAACATGTTTTATAGTTTGGAAACTTTTTACTTACCCAGGGCAATGGAGGTACTGGATTTACTGCTGACCTTTCAGTTCAACACTCGGCTAGAGGTAAGGAATAAACCTTCCCCATGAAATAAGCGTCATCTGTTTGAGAGGGCTGAGACTAGATGTTCGGGTCCATTTTCAGAACGAAGAAAGGCCAATCTTCTCCTTATTTTAACATTTTTGATCATGCATCTGGTATAATTCTTGTATCCTAAAATAAAACCAGCAACCAAAATACAGCAGACAACATTTTTTGTAGCTCAGCTGAAGTAAGTTATCTAGCGCTTTAGAGATCAATCTTTACCGTCGTCTCTCCGGCCGTCCGGCCGCTTAAAGGGCACAAATCGTAACCGTTAGAATTAGAAACTTCTTACTTTTTTTTCTTCTTACATCAGGGGAGATCCTGGGCGAATCTTCTTGGAAAACTGAAATTAGTTCATGGTGACCTATATTCGGCGACCTTTGGGCAAAAAAACATGTTTTTGAGCACCAAGACAGTCAAACGTGGACAAATTGTATCAGTTAAGCCTAGATTCTCTTAACGGTATAGTCTGGGAGGTCCTGGGGAAATGTCCGTGGAAACAAGAAATTAGGTCACTATGACCTATATTCTGCAACCTGTAGTAATAAAATGTCATATGAGCACCCTGAATGTCAGATGGGCACAAATGTGAATGTCAGATGGGCACAAATCGTATCTGTTAGGCCTAGAATCTTCTAATACGCTGTATCTTATTTTCTCAGGCTCATGGACTAGACACCGGGAACACTCTGGAATTCATTCTATCCGTTGTTCAAGGTTCCTCAACAAATATTTGTTCACCACATCTAACATTAATAATTTATACATGCATCACATCACCTGTTCGTTAAATTCACCTGAGCATCATGACCCGTGGGCCACTTGTTGGCAGCGCGCATGCGCATGGAAATCCTTTGAATTAAACGCAGAGACCACACAGAAACAATGTGATGCTTTATAAACATTTTTTTTATTATTAAAACTGAACACACAGGCATTTGTTAGAAGATGGCGGCCATCTATTTTGAATGATTATGCCTATAAACCTGGTACACAAGAGACCTTCAATTAACCCTTCAACTAATTATATTAAAAAATATTTTGATTTAAAATTTTGCTTGTAGAGCTTTATTGCCAAATTCAAGACAGCTGAGACAACTTCCGGTGCCAAGAAACCAAAGCATATGGGTATCCTCTCGCCTATGTTATACGAGACCTTTGATCCCTTTGACCAAACGAAGTAAGTTGATTTTATCTATACCTATCTCTAATGTTGTTACATTATACTCATTGTTAATATTTGGTGACTGGAAGTTCCGAGTACATGCATGGCGACATTCATTCGCAAAGATACCCTGTATCTATTTGCCTTTTTTTAAATGCCATTTGTATGTAAAACAAATCCGGTTATAAAATGTAGATTCTTTTGTGAATTTATGTAACTACTACCACCACCAACGATAATGATAACAATGATAATATTACGATTAATTTAAAGAGGCATATATATATATATATTTATATATATATATATATATATATATATATATATATATGATTTTGTGTGGTCAAAGTGTTTGTCAGTCGGGTAAAAATGTTTTTATTGACAATATGGTATTCTCAAAGACATCAGATGAGCAATTTTTTCATGTTTTAACATTATGTGTCTCGCTAACTCACTTCACAGAAAGGCCTTGAAATATCAAAAGAAGGCTCTGAAGGACCTGAGAGCCATGTTTGATCAAACGTCGTACTTCGACTCGGAGCAAATCACCTCTATTCTTATGGTGAGTTGGTATTAGCCAAGAAAAAAAAACCAAAAAAGTATGGTTCTCAGGCACCGTCCACGATAAATTTAACCCCTCGCAGCAAAAATTGTGATTTTGATTTCCAAGATTTCCTTTATTATGTAGTGCTTTTTCCTGCGTAGCCAAAAAAATTCAAATTCTGTTATTTTCATGTTTTCCCCCAATCATATGACATATTTATCGAAACATACGGAAAAGGTAGAAAATAAAATATCGCCCGCCCGCACTGATTTCTTTTAAAAAAAATGTGCCTGCGAACCATACCCTATTTTGCCTTACACCTGTTAATAATATTTGTTCTGTGATTCTCTTCATCCCTTCCGTTATCATTCAGTCAAAATTGTGATAATTCCAGTGATTTCCAAATAAATTTATTCAATTGCCGCAAGAGACATAATTGCATCCCACGTCATTCGCAAAACTACATTGATAGGAGTCCAAACAAGCATGCAGATGACTATTAAAGATTAAGCTTTTTTTATCAAAAGAAGTATATTCTTATTAAATGATAGGTCATATTACGCTTCCTTTTGAAGCGTGAACAATGTTGGAGCGTTATTTGACCTATTATTTAATAAGAGTAAGACAGTCCCGACTACACAAACAAGTTTGTAAGGTCATTACTAAAACATGTTTTTTCTCCGGACTCTGAACCGAACATCTTGAAGGGGAGGGTTTTTTTTTCTCTTTGAAAGGACTAAAAAATGTCGATAATTCATGAAATGATGCAGGCCAAAAACACAAAATATAATCCAGGAAACCTTAATATCTTATACACGTGACAATTCCTTTGATTTAGACACACTGAGACCGGAGATTTGATGGTGATACGGAAAATAAAACGATGATTCTGGAAAGATAGGAAGAGTGATTCAGTTAAACACATTTTATGGTCCAACGATCTTTCACTTTGTTCACAGGATTTGTCGAACTACAGGTATGACAAGATGGTGAACAGAGCCCTCGCTCTGCTGAATAAATTCTACTCCGCCAAAACCAAAATGTTCAAGATGGCCGTTCAGGCACAGGTATGATTGTATAATTTTTTATTTGGTCATATATATTTATTCCTTATTACGTTTTTTCTTAACATATGCCGTTTTCTTTTGTATAGTTGTTCAATGTTTTAAATTAGAACGTTGGTATGTCTAGTAGCAAATGAGCATATTCTGCAAAGGGAGGTCGACCCTTTAAAACATACTTTTGTATATTCCGTGAAGGTAGCCATGAAAAATTATTAACATAAATGAAAAAATGAAACAATCTCTTACACTTTTGTGGGAATATATATATATATATATATATATATATATATATATATATATATATATATATATATACTGCATGTAGGTGCTGATCACCACGGACTCGTGTCACGTGCATCGAGAGATAGCTCGGACAATGCCGATACTAAGGCGCTACTGCAAAGCCAAACTCAATGACGACCAGGTGAAAACAATGGGCGGGGTGATCGACAGATACGTGGAGTAAGTGCTAAAGTGCATTTATGTATGTTTATAATATGTGTATGTTTTGTATACCGCAATGCTAGAGTGCAATTACTCCGTCAACTAAAAAGACGATTGAATATTGATGAACCAAGCATGGCGATATGATTTTCTTTGGAAACAAGGAAGCCTACCACCAGCCTATACACACATATATAAATATACATATATATATATATATATATATATATATATATATATATATATATAGTGAAACGTTAAGCATGTTGGAGTATCATGTCATTGCTATATCAACATGATGCTCGAACGTGCTTAACGTTTAACTCATCTGCTCTACCTCGGCTGTATCGAGCTCTATACTACAAGCACTCCAACCCTCTTAGTACTATATATATATAGTATGTATATATATATATATATATATAGAGAGAGAGAGAGAGAGAGACTTCAGGGAAATTATACACACATAATATATATTATTGCATAATTATAGGAAAGCGTCTTAATCAGTATACCATTAACTAGCCTAATTATATTACTAAAAATGTTCACATCGTTAATATATAAAAGAGTTCATTAAAAAAAAAGCTTTCTGTCAATGTCATAATTTGTTTTCTGTTTAGGTTCTGTCATCTGCCAAAAGAAGAGACCCAGCGACATCCAATGAACCAAAATATCCTTATCAATCATGGTAGGTCTGACATTTAATGGGAATATACTGAGATACTAGTATATCGTTGCAGTAATAAATGTTTGCCTTTTTGCTTTGTTTATGGGTGTAATTAAAATTTGTTCAGCACGTAGAATAACGGAGATAATACTAATGAATCATAATAATCATAATTATAAAACATGTACGTGTTTCTATGTTATTTTACTTACTCCTGTTTATTGTTTAAGATTAACAAACTTTGCTAAATATTATGGACAATGATATATAGTTGTGTCGTTATAGTGTAACATAATCTAGTAGTGTGAAATACGTATGTAACGCTTTCTGATAATGTATTATTAATGTATTATTCTTTTTAATTTTCAGAGGTGCTTACCCTTGTCTTTGACATTTTATCTCAGGAAATTGATGCCAAACTGATGGTCAGTATACGCTTATATGGTTTGACTTTCAATAATACTTTTAATGCTCAATCGAATCATAGTATAAAGAATAAAACGTCCTTTGCATCCAACTTCCTATCCCGCTGTTATCATTTTTTTTTTTGCTCCCTGACTTGTTTCATCATGATTTCTTTTTGAGAATTATGACTTTGAAAAATCAAAGGAGCGGTCAGAAAACACGCCCCCTTTGTATATTAAGAGCAGGGGCGGGTCAGCGTGGGTGGGATAAGGGTTTCTTGTCTTAATCTTCGTTACTGAGAGAAACTCCCATTATGTGGCCTTTCTGGGAAATTTTTAAGCTATACCCTCCTTCCCAGAGTTGTGAACCATTAAGGATATTAGTACCTCGGTGTAACCTCTTAACTTCCGGAAAATTCAGGACAAAACCCGGTAGAGGACGACATATAGAGAATAAGACAAATGAAACCGATGTTTAATGATGGTCAGTAGGTGCTGCCACCTACGGGCATTGAGAAGCACTAATTGGGATGTCCCATAAGGGGGCGCCGGTTTTGAGTTGATTAAATTATGGCTGAACCGTTTACACGTGTTGAGTTTTGACTTGAGTATTACTCAATTACACAGACTGGTAGACTTGAAACATGGTGGCAGCGGCGGTAAATGTGTCCACTACAGCTAAGTAGACACATCTTGACTGGTATAAGAATAAGGGAACGGGCTACAATCACAGAAATTTCTAGACGGGGCATCATCTGATTGGTAAACTTATTACTGATTGACTACCGTCTAGGACAAACACTGTTGTGACGTCATGCATAACGACATCTGGATCCAGGGTTTACCCCCCCCCCCAAGCTCTCAACCAATAACCTTTTTTTTAGATAAATCTGATGCATAACGGGGGGTTTTAGGGTTTGAAACAACCCCCCCTTGCTCTTAACCAACGTCCTTTTTATGACATTTTTTATGCATGACACCCATTGACCTCCTCCCCCCCTTGCATAAAATCCTCGATCCGCGCCTGGTTATTGTTGCTCGCTGATCGATTAAGTTAAAAAAACTTTATCGCATACGAAACAATTTAATGTAAAAACGAGTCTTATATAACAATTGTCTTTGAACAATTAAATTTTCATTCCCACAGGAGCAGTATCGTGGACTGGAAGAAGTATTTAAGAAAAGTCTGAGACTGCTAAAAGCACTAGCGCTGGGCAATGACGTCGTCCAGATGCGGGTGTTTGAACGACTGGACACGTTACTAAAAATCCGAGTGGTAGAATCGAACCTGGCAGTGGCGCTGAAAGAGGTAGGTCACCCACCTGGTTGAGTGTTTTGGCATAATTTAGGGTACTCCAAAAATATTTGTCATATGGTATAGTAAGGAGTATTCATGTGGCTTAAAAATGTTCTTACCTCAGCCCCCTCACAGAAGTCATAACGTGTGATATATAATGCAACATTTTCATTTCTGCAGGTATTGTGTATGAATTAAACTTTGTTCTGTTCATATGCTCGAAGCATCATCTCTGCTGCACACTGTGATATCCTCATTGCGACTTTCCCTTTATTTTTTTACCGGCGGATTTGAAAAGCAGATGAAATGTTCGCACGCTTGATCCATATATTTTGTCCCAGAGGCCATAGAATAATTAAGCTTTTGTGGGCTCATCTGTTTCTGTCAGAACAATTTATATACATTATATTGAAAGTTATAAAAAGCAAACTTCATGTAAGATTACAGCACTTCTTGTCCAGCTTTGAATTTTGTGTTCTCAATACACTTGTATTCATCAGTACACAAACTTGGATTTTTCTTGAAACTCCGGCTACAAGGACTGGAAATTTTAAGTAACGTTGTGCAAATATTTGGGGGATATTCCTATGGTTTAATACAAGAATTTATTGGTATTCAAACAATGTCTTAAAAAGTGGTTTAGAGTCACCAAACCTAAAACGCATTGTATATAACACTAAATTCTACATATTTAACGCTTGGTTGGTACATTTTTTCAGGCCTTTGTTGGTAACCAAACGACGTGCTTGAAGGTGCTGCCAAATCAGATACAGACGATCGTGCTGCTAGCCGCCGAACACCAGGAGAACGCGCCAGAGTTTCTCGACCTGTTGAACGGTATAGTGAAAGTGGATGGCCTGGGTCTGACTCTGAAGCGAAATCAGGCTTACGTCATGAAGTACATCATGCAGGACTACAACAAGGTCGCTTACGTGCTTGACCAGCCTCGAGAGTTCAGGTCTGTACCAGTGCTTTCTTCTTACTTTTAAAAATATTGGTCTCAGGAACGCTTGGGTATGCGTCTCTTTGCACGGTGGGCTCTTGGAACCCCAGCGTCGAGGCGGACTCGAAGATGCTGACTGTAGGATCGATAGATCAGAGCGGCCACCTAGGACGGTCACGGAGCTTTGCAAACTGCCTCATACAACTTTGTGTGTGTTTTAATTACAGTTTATTACTGCATAAATCACTTAAATATACTGTCATGCCGCATTCGTGAACATATAACATAAAAAATATTTTGTTTTACGAGAACAAAAGCTGACTTAGGCCTTTGTCCGCTCCAGAACTCAATGGGATTCACTATATAGATATGTGACCTGAGCGTTCAAGACCCACCATTTCTCAAAGCCTCGAATTAAGTGATAATACTGTCTCTTCTAAAGTTATATGATTTGTAACTACTGCTCTGAATTTGATAGTAGCTGTACTGACGTGAGCGGGCAGAGGCGGGTATTGTCTTACTACTTTTATGTTGGGTGGGGGGTTGTATAGTTTCACTCCCATTTTTGGCTAGTCCTGTATTGTTATGACTGTGTAAAATGTGTAGATTTAACTGAAATATTTATATTTTTCTTACAAATCTTTAAATATCTAAGGAAATATCCAAATGTGAAATGAATTATGAATAATTTCCACACTGTCGGAGGGGGCTAACAACGCCTTCCCTACCAGAGTGCATCAGGGTATGGGAGAAAAGTAAATGTTAACAGGAAATGTGCCGTACATGCTGGTGCCACCTATGATACACAGGTTCTTGACTGACTATTCTTGACTGAATGTAATCTTTTGCAATTCTGTCCAGTCACACATTGGATTAGCATTGACATTTCAATAAGCGAGAACGATCTATTGAATCCGAAAAAAAGAGAATGTTCAGGTATGAAAAATTATAAATCATGAGCCGGTGAACCTTTTATATAAATTATTTCTATATTTATGACTCCCCTGTTATACTTAATATACATATTTTTCAGGGAGACTATATTGTGTGGACAAGCAGGCATCCAGCACCTGAAGTACCTAATCAACCTGGTCGATCTATTGGCGACATGTGCAGAGGTCCGTTATGATTTTCCCTCTTTTTTGGAATCATTATCGCACGAGTTTAGGTTTCATCTTTTTTTAAAAGCATTTAACTGATGTGCAGATTTTACCGTTTTTTTTCAATCTGACATCTAGAATTACTATAGGAATTTATTTTACAAAGTTATTCAGAGAGTCGTAGCGTATTGTAATCGTGTTGAGATATTTATGATCCAGACAATTTTCTGATTGGATAAAATTTCGTTGGTCCTTGTGTTTTTTAGGAAACTATAGGCCTTTGTCCCACCTGAGACAAAGATTTTGTATATTACGATTTTACCTTACTCGGAATTGCCATGTTTGTAAATCGAAAAAGCAGTTGATGCTCAAGCACTGACTCAGTAACCTTAGAGCAGATGCACTATAAGTGTATTCAGGTCTAGAATTAAGGAAAACGTTTGCAAATAAAAATGTGTCGTTGAATTCTGCAAAGCTGTTAATTCATCGTGTGATTTTATCGATATTCAGGGAGAGAACCGGTTCATTGAGTCGATGTGTCAGACAATCATGACGGTAGACGAGTTGATGTGGGTGTTGAACCATCCTGACATCGACTGTAACCTGAAGAAACCCTTCCTCCGCTACTTCATGTGGGTGTACATGAAGACCGCAGGGAGTGCCGTGGAGAGCGGTGCTGGCGACCTGCCTCATGACGGGTTAGTATAGCGGCACTTTTCACCTCGGACATATAAAAAGGCGACTGTGCAGAGGTCCGTTATGACTGTGTCGCAAATTACCTTAAAAATTTCTTGAGGCGGAAGCATTTCTACACGTCATTTTTACAAAGCCCAACCGCTTACAAGTAAATCCATCGTGTAACTTAGAATAAGCCAGCCAACTATTAAATATGTTAGTCTCCTTTCTCACAAAACTTACCATGCAGAGAAAAGATATTATAATGAAAATCTCTGAACATATACGAACATGTATTTCACGGATTATGGGAATGGCAACCGTAATTCCTAAAGAGGATAGAAAGGGAATACGGACGCCATATAAACTTGACTGATGGGTTGGTTTGTTTGAATGACAGTTCCTGTGTAGGGGAGGAAACTATGCCATATCTGCTTCTGTCTGTGTGCACTGTGGCTAGGATGTATCAAAGGCCATGTTTTATTTCTGTCATACTGAAGTCCTTCACATTTTATTACTTTACTGCTAACTTTATCTGTTTGAGTAAGCCCCTTTCTTAAATCAATTCCACCTGAACATGATTTGCCATGTTTTATTATTGGTCTCAGGTTTTTGTGGAAGTTCCTGCAGAGCGTAACGAAGGACGCACAGGAGATGACAGATTACATCTCACGTCACCAAGAGGAAACAATCAAACTGCTGAAGAAGACACCGGAGAAATGGTCTGGGTTCATACTTCAAAACAATTAATACTCCTTTACAAAATTGTGACATATTAATTAGTTGTCATTATGCTCTTTTTAAGAATATCATACGGGAATGCATTCCCGTGATTATTGGAATAGCTTGATTGGTGTATGTTGCAGTGCATGTAAAGTGAAATTCATTTTAATATACCAAAATGCCCAGTACCCATGCTAAGGTTGGATTTCGCTTAAAGTCACGTTTCCTTTATATTTTTATTCAGGGCTACGGGCGCCGGTAGTGACTACTCTAACACCGTGTTCTGTACCCTTCACTACATCTTTGATGCTGTCATGCCGATGCTACAGGTGAGAAAGGAAATAACTCTTACATTTATGTTAATGAATGAGAATACATTATTGTAGAACTAGTGATGTTCATCAATCCATTTCCCTTGTTTTTTCATAACATTGCTTGTTAGGTGTCAAGATTTTAAAGACAACGGAAAACACATTTCTCTTCTCTGTTTCAGGCTTTCTTCACCAAGTTTTACATCCCGGACAAAGAAGTGTACCCTGCAGAAGTAGAGAATACAGATAGGCTATCACAGGCCTTGACGGTAAGATCCAATTAAACATTCAATTGAATACAAATAAAACGTTTTTACTAATAACTGAAGTGTTGTACAGAAAAAAATAACGCTTTTATTTTAAGATTTTAATTAAGAATACCTACTTTGAAAAATGACGTAAAGATATTTAGGGGAATATACCTACATGGTACTGTAAACGTGTTTATTAAACGTTTCCTATTCCTCTTGTGAAACATGACAGGGACGAATCAGAGTTACTTTTGCTTATCAGGTTAAATTCACACCTCTATATTATTTTCGATTTATAGGGGTTTTGTGAGGCTGTTATTCCACTCACCACCATGCCTTCACACCTGAAAGCCATCATCTCTTGTATGTCCGCAATCATTCCGGCATCCACAGTTCCAAACTCGGTAAGTTAAATTGTTTTATTCGATTATCTCAACTAAGGTAGGCACACTGTTGGAATAATATTAAAACAAACTTAATGTGAACAATAGTAGACACTATAAGGTTTATCTATATGTCTACAGCGTAAGGTGATAACGGTTACAAATTCTGTTTTAGGTTATGGAGGGTCTTGTAGAACAGTTAAGGAATTCCAATAGGTTCCGAGAAACCAAGAGCCAGATGCAAAGGGTAAGTGTCAAAATATCCCCTAAGTCTTAGATCTTGTCAATCTAAAGTGAACTACAGGGAAGATGGTCATGTAATAGTCTGTGCAATTCAAGTAGAGCAATATTTGATTTTCAAATTAAACTGAAGTTGTTCTAAAGTGATGTTCAGAATAAGAATAACCAAAAACACCATAGGGAATTAAAGAAATATTTTTCAATTATATTCTTTGTTATTCATAACAAAATACAATATACATGTCTTGATATTAAGTGGTTAACTGTGGTACGTGCATTTGCATTTGATAAATATTATCGCATTTGTATTTAATACTATATCAATTGCATGTGCGCTTGGTTAATCTGAAATATTGCATATTCATTGGAATTTTCGATCTTGCATTCGAACTAAACCGAGTCGTTTGTAGTAGATGTATATGAAGAGAATGTATTCCTGTCTTGATTAACAAAGAAATTTTGACTGTGTTAACAGCAAGGACAAAAGGAGTACTATGCTGGAGAGCTAGAACTAAACGCCAAATTGCGGACGTTCGCTGTGAACTGCAGCTTGTTATACGGGGGACACAACACGGTATCAGCACAACTCAAGCACAAAAACAAAAGAGGTATGCTACATCTTTTTTTTTCTTGCCAATTTCTTTTTCTTTTTTTCTAATTCCTACCAGATTTTCATCGTGTGAGGTTATTCTGATCACTGACAAATGCATACGAGACAAACTATTTTAACCTCTACACATAGAAAAAGAATTAACAGGAAAACATCCACACATTGCAAACGAAACAATGCAAAAAATACCCATAAAACTAATCTTGATATTCATAGACGATATAATAAAAAACACGGTTTGTAGGTTAAGAAAAATTATGAATAAACAATTGACAAAAGTTTGTAAGATGATAATTATCAAACCGTCCTAATCCTTATACTGCATAAGCCGTATCTGTTTGTTATTAGAACACTAATGGGAGGTGATTAGCTCAGTTGACAATAGGTCATTTTAGCCATAGGAATCTTCCTTTTCCGTGGTCTGTGTCAACTTAAGCTGAGCATCTTGAGCCATGGGTCCCTTGTATTGAACAGTTGTAAATTTCATACTCAGTTAAATACAATGTTTATTGATCTGTGTTTGGTGTATCTTTTGTGCTCAGAATACACAACGATTGGAGGAGACGAGGAACTACCACTCGGTGAAGAGTTCCAAGAACATTTGAAACGGTTCCTGAGACCTAGTGAGAAAAAAGTTGTAAAGAGGATAGAACTTGTGAAGAAGCTTGTTGATCAGCTAGCGTAAGTTGAATTAAAAGAATACCTGATACACATTCCTCTCACAAAGTGAGATGAAAAAGAAAACTTTTACCGAAAATTCCTTAGAATAAAAAATAAACCATGCTTTGCTTACGAAGACGCCCCAAGGTGAGTTCTTGATAGTTGTATTTAAAGAAATAAAACTGTGAAATATAAGGACATTTTACCTGCGACAAAACGTGAATACCTTTTTGTTGCTGGCAAAAATTAATAGCAGATGTGCAGCTTTACTTGAAACTGGTGATTTTCCCTTTTTTTGCTCATTTCATGTGATAACAAATAACCCACAAGGAAATGGATATTAATTTAGCATTGTACATGCTGTGTCACGACGAATAAAAAACCGAGCATCTTTCTGGTTTCAGGATATCATCATCGTTTTATTCCAAGATAACCACAGAATCTAAGCGAATTGAACAAGAGGAGCTGGATATTCGGTGTCTGCAGCTGTTACGAGCGCTGATCCATAACGAGGAGCGAAAACTACCAGAGGACTGGGACGAAAACCCGCAGGATCATAAAAAGTAATTTCATAAGATTATTTTGTATTCTTATTTCTTATTTTCAACATGTTTACATTTTTTCTTAATGTAGGCATACGTAATATATATATAAAGAACAGAATGTAAAACAGACAATAATTTGTTTAAATGTGTTTATGCTAATACAAGTATGAGTATATTCCCTTCTATAATATCATTCTAAAATGAAAACTAATAATCTATTATGCCAAAGATTAATTAAAGGAAACGATACCGAGCCGTTATTAAACAAATTTGCAAATGCATTAACGACTAAATTCACAGAACATTCGGTTTGTTATAGATGCTTAATAATAATACCCAGAATACATTGAAATTTTAATTTATTGGATATTTGCTTGTTCCGATAGCGCATAAATGTTCAGGCACTTTACCTCCTTGTGCAGAACAAAAAAATGTCTTGAAAGTATGTTGCAATTTACATTGTTTCATCTTTTAATTTTATTTTGAAATGGTCATCTTTTATTTTATTTTGAAATGGACACATTGAATACTTTGCGCCGCCCTATCAAAATTTTTAGTAACTAGTGAACCCAAGAAACAATTATATTATCAAATTTTATGCAAAAATACATGCAACATTCGTGAATTTCCCTATGGGAATATTCATAACAGATTACCTCATGAAGATTATATACGACCGTCAAACCAATAACTACTTATTCTAAGTTTTCCCATCAGTAGATAAATTGTCTTAATTTTATACCTTCTTGTCTTCAGGCAGATCAGCTTGATTAAGGAGCTGCAGATCACGTTAAATGAAATGGGAGCCGTCATCAAAGTTCTTCCTCACCTCGCTCGGCCAAGTGACCGGATCGCCAAAGAGGTCTTAGCCTTCGTCTGCATCATGCTGTTTAACGCAAACGCTGACGTGCAGGTTGGTTAACATATTTGGTTATTTCAGTATACCCTACATGATATGATTACTGTACTTGCTCATAGCTGAAAGTTGTGACTACCGGTGTAGTGATACGCTTGTTAAGATCTAGTGTGTGGTATAAAAGTAACTGATATTTTCTCGTTCGTTTTAATCCTCGTTACAAACCAATAAATGCAGATACCACTGTTCGATCTTGGAGGATGAAGGTAATCAAGATATATAGATACAGATTTAATAATGCATTTTAAAATCCTAAACGATATACAGTTTTAAAAGAATTCTGGGACCTCCTTTGACTTGTATTCTTTCTCTTCTTCAAGTCTTCGTTGCTGCACTACTTCTTACAAACCAGAGAGGAGAGCTTCTTCGCAGCAATAAGAAACAGGATGCACCTGTCAGCCTTAGCTATCAAAGAGAGGTAAGATGGCACGTGATCAATCATATAACAATACCCTTCACCAGTTTGAATGGTATAAGACATAGCGGATGAGCTTTTGGAGTCTAAGGGTAGAGCAAAAGACTCAAAGATGGGTGGTCTTGAGTTCAAATCTCAGCCGACCCCACCCAGGATGAGGTTCAATGGGAAGGCAGAACCGACGGCCGTGTTTCATTCACAATCGAGTGCGCCTTTCGGGGCTTGCTCGGTGGAATGACCCAGCAATGAAGACTTGCAATTGGCTAAGTTAACAACAGGATATAAGTGAAAGGAAACGTGTGCTACTGCACAGTCACGTAGTAATTTGTTAACTAGCATTTAAAACAGGTGGTCACTTCTGCCAACAGTTATTAAAACTAAGACATAGCATGTCTTTTCTGGTTCACTTGGCTTTCATGAGTCTATTGGTGTTCATTCAAGATTATGTAAAACATGGCTTATATAAAACAAGTGAAAACGAACCACATTTTATCTTATAGCACCTGTATTTTTCACTATGCGACGTTTTCTTTATTTCCATTGTAGGAGAGCCTTGGCAGCGCAACAAAGAGCGAGAATGAAAGAGGCGATGGCTCAAACCAAAAGTATGCAAACTAGCATGGCTATCGGCAAAAAAGCGTTACAGGTAAGTTACCCAATATAGTTTTCATTAAAATAACACGGCGCAAGCGGCAAATAATGCTGAAATGCGAACTATAAGCCGGTAACTAGCATGTAATAATAGAGCATCATTAGGATGAAAGTAGATATATTCATCACCTCTAAAAAAGATAATATCGACTTCAAAGATGCCACTGCTTTTCAAGTACATACAAATGTCCCTTCCCAAAAAAGAAGAAAGATTAAAATGTTTTAAGCACATGGAATTGACCTGTTAAAATCACTCTTTTGCTCAAAAGAGTAGACCCCAGGGTCTTGGAGAAGAAACCCAAATTGAGACGTATCCAGCTTAAACTTTCTTATTTTATCTCAGCTTGGAGAAACAATTTACCATTTTCAATTATTATTTCTAGTTGTTTAAGACTGGAAGTTTTCCATGTCTATTTTGTTTCACCCTCGTTTGACCCTCGACCCATAAAATGCATATCTTGCAATTGTTGTACCTCTACAAGGCATATATCTGTATTTTTAAATTAATCAGTTGTTTCTTTTTCAGTTTAAAGGAATTTTGCGATTGGGTTTCTTTTTATATTTGCATTTTAATGCTAACAACAATATATGGAAAAACTTGATTATGAGCATAGACAAACTTGCTTCTTAATTCTATCGTCCCTTTACCTGTAAACCCTCCTTATTATCAATATCAATAATATTTATTCTTCTTTTGCTAAGATGCACAAAGTAAGTGGCTCAAACCTGGTGTAGATATTGGCTAGTGATATTTCACATGTAGCATTACTAATCGGTTCCTAAAAGCACATTTACATCTCATGTAAATGGAAACTCAATAGATGCTTTTTAGAGTCATCCTACATTCTACACTAATGATATATAATATTTTCTATAGTTTATACTATCACAACTGTAGAGCGCAGTTAGCGGAATGTATGCCTCAATAATGCTATACTTTAGACTCTCACGATGGTGTATGGGTAGCCTCTTTGTTGTATTCCATTATACCTGACAAAATCAGTATCTAATTTAATGAAGGTTTGTATACTTTATCTTAGGATATGGATTTTGATTTTGCATGAATTGCTTGTGACGTATATGTAGGTCCTTCACCAAGTAGGCGTGCATCTGTTTTGTCACTTTTTTACCTTTCCTATGTTGTGGTCAATCATGATAAAATGATTTTTAAATTTATGATCGTTTACTTTGATTCAGATATTGTTTTAGAGAGTGTATTAAAGAATATAAGTAATTACGATGGCATGTATAAATGCATTATCACTGATTGTGTGTATGGATTTTCTTGCAGATATACTATATTTTGATATATCCAGAAAATCCTTTGATTACCTAATGTATATGTTTATGTCTAATGCTTATTATTCATTCTAATTCAACAATATGATTATATATAAATAATGCTTGCAATGATTTACCTAGAATATATGGCATCCCTCAGTTCCATATATTCTGTTATTCTTAAATTAATTAGCATGATTTATTTAATCGTCGTGTCTATTTTCCCTTTAACTGAAAATGCTAAATTTCACGATTTTGTCTCTAGTAATGAAAATTAACGGAAACCTATCTGTAGCATAATTAATTTTCCTACGCTCGCCTCTTTTTATTCACGTGGCCCAGCCTTTATGTTTAAACTTGTATCAATCCATATGGGATTTCCATTGACATCCATACAATGTGCACCTTTTTTTCACCGGAAATATACAGAGTCCTTCATAAAAAAAACCGATGAAATATTTGTCTGCAGTATCGCAACGCAATGGATTGGCGAGCGCGTAACCGTTTAAATAAGAGATGCAAATGTTTGTCCCTTTTACACCGAACGTGATTTTATGTTGACTTCTGAAGGCAACTCAAATATGCAACACGAGAATACCATCTGGAATGTCATCTGATTATATTGGACATTTACTTAGCTCGCGTTAACTTAAACATTTCAGCGACTGTGGATTTCTTTCTTTTAAACTTAAATATGCTCCGTTCCAAATTCCCTGACGACCTAATTTTTACGATATTTATTTCAACTGTGTTTCATTTCTTATATGTAAGTTTGCTAACATGAGGTAGTGTGGTTACTTAAGATAATTTTAAATAGTATTAATTAAATATGTTTGTTTTGCGACGATTTTGACTTTCGAAAAGATGCAAAAACGATGATATAGTTTGACGTATCACTATACCTGGTTTTTTTTTCTCTGATATAGGAGAGTGTGACGGAACAAATGTTACGTAAAAGTGAAACTTACAAGTGCAATTGTGACGCCATCTGTGTATGGTCAAATGTTTCCTGTTTAAGATCGCTGTTTTAGCCGTCAAATCGCAGTATCTAGTATCGGTTGTTGATGTTTTATTTTAAGTCTATCACATAAAATTCAAAGGGGTATTGCTTTGTCACAAAATAATTGCGTATTAAATTTACACCAGGGCAAAAGAACGGAAAGCTGCAGTGTATTTTACAAAATAAAGAAGGTTTCACAAAGGAGTTTGGGTGAAGAGAGTGGAATGGAATATAGTAGAAATAAGTAGCGTTATTTTGACACGGATATCCTTTCAAACCTTTTATCCCCACTCTTAACATTTGACATGACGTTTATGATTTAATATCTATTTCACCGCATGCAGGCAGTTACATTTAATAATATTTTACTCTTCACTAACTTTATATTTTATCAAAAAGCTTACCTTTACTCCAAGGCACATCTTTGCATTCTGTCTTCCTTCCGTTATCAAATTGATCTTTTATCTCACATCTCTCAGGAAATTCAAGCCTTAGACACCGCTCTGAAGAGGAATAGATTTGGACAAGGGGCAAGTTAAATGTGCATGTGAAGTCTCGTGACATGTTTGACGCACAGTGTGTTTTTGTGACTCCGTACATTGCCATGGTTTCCACCATGTATGTACGAGTCTAGTCGCTGTCAATACGCTCTGTGTGACATTACTGTTTTGTACTACGGCGTTTTTTTTTTTTCCACCACGGGTCTGGCCCTTCTATTATTTCATAGCTAGTGCTAAATGGGTCGGCGTCTTTTAATTTGCTGGGTATTAACACTGCACCAGTGTCATTTTTTTCTGAATGTGACACAAACAGTTATATGCGGTCTTAGAAAAGGACTTGCTTGCACGCGTTTTCAGTGCTGCATATGTAAATAGTTGTTTACTATTAGATTTTAGTGAGTTTTTCAACAGCTTCTAACCCTTTATGTAGATGGTAGTGTTATACTTATTTTATGCGCTACATTTGACCGGTTCCTGGGAGAGGCTTATCCATATATTAGTATGTATTCGTTTACAGGGGTGAAATCAGTATTCCTGTGGAGATGAAAAATAGTGTATCAGATGAATAATTAGTACTCTTTCTCTCATGTCCTTATTCTCTTTTTACTTAGGGAATTTTAAGGACATATTTTGGATTTAAATTGTATGATAATTTCAGTACAATCCTAATACATGAATTGTTCAACTGTAAAAATGCACCAGATTTATTATAAGGTCTGGGGAAATCCTCTGAACAACCAATTGGTTGGAAATATATTCATATACCAATTCTTTTGTGTTTTTTATCGTTTTCCTTGTCTATCGTAGATTTATGACGTCAGAATAGACTTCCAGTTAGACAGACATGAAACACAAAATAGATTTTTATACAGCATAAATAATTGCTCTTTAAACATTAAGGGTTAACTATTAATTTATTTGATATTTACTTACCTGCACGAACATAACTTTCTATGTGATTATTTAAAAGTAATTTACTCTATGATTGAAACTGTAGAATACGTAATTCCTGTTGAGTGGACTGGTTCATTTTGAGAGTAATGAAGGGAGGGAAGATCATTGGTGATATAGAATACACTAGAATTTAGTGTTCCCTGCATGAGTATCACAGCATGGATAGTATGCGCATATCACTTTTTACCCCTGGAAATACATGAAAAAATATTTTGTCTGATAATTAACCACAACCAATAAGTTCAGACAGCAGTGATATTTTTCATCACTGGAATATAAAAACCTTGAAAAGGGAAACACGTTGATTGTGTTGGGATTGCTAACAAAAGTGTTTGTAGTGTTTTATATGTATATAAAACCTTAGTACATGTTTAGTTAGTCAAAAGAACAATAATACAGCAAGCGTTATTGACAGTGGCTTGAAGATTTTATAAACTAGACCCATCTTTAACAGCACTGCGTAAAGTGGAATATATATGTTCGAATAGAAATGAACCTTTAAATTTCCTCTCAGGAGGCCATGGCCTGCAGTAGACCTTATACGGCAACGTATAAAAAACCTCCATTGCCGGGGCTTTCAACTTTCTGGGAACCGTCAGCCCCCAGAAAGAATACTTGCACCTATTACTCTATCTAACACTACAATTCTAGTTCCTTTACTGTCTGCACTTCCCTAATTATCTGAAGGGTGTTTCCTGGTGTTATGATTGTTTTTCGTCATTAAATGCGTGTTAAAATTTACGCTTGCATGTGTAGGTTCAAGTAAATAAACCACGTGAAATCTTTTTTATGCATTAGTCGTAAATTAAAACAAAATGCCAATAATCAACCGTGATAGATGACTGTGTGACTTGCCGCATGATTGTATGTTATATGGTTCTTTCTGATGCGTTCTCATGAAAGTAATTTACGATACATATATTAATTAAGTTGCCTCGTATTAAACAGAGAAAGGTCAGTCTTGGGACCTTGCAAAGCAAAGCGGCAAAGCGAAGAGAGGGCAAAAAGGGTAAAGGCAACAAACAACGCAACAAGAAGCCGGCGGAGGACTGCTCCCAGATGAATGGAGGGTTTATTAGTGAGCGTGCAAAGGATTCACAAACTTTAATCGGCAACGAACAGATTGAGATGGACACCATTGAAGTCACCATAGAGGTAATAAAAATATACACTCAATTTGTTAACATGGTTTGTCCGTAGTCTTTAGGGGTGGAGAAATCGTTACATTTCTTTAAAACCTGCACAGCTTATATCGTGTTCTTGTTAACAACTCTATGTAGCAGTTTGCAAACAGTTATGAATAAAATGCACATTACATCCTCTTATTTGTAATAATTAATTAACTCAAGGTCTACCAGTAGTTTTGGACAGTAACCAGGACTGTCAAGCAAAAGGACACAGTGAATGTATGATTAAAAATAATCTTGTAAAATGTCATTGTCATTAAACTGCTAATTAATCTATTCGAATAAAAAAATTCAAATATTTCATTTTCTATTAGGCCAAAAAAAATAAAAGGTATGGTTCTCAGGCACCGCCCGCGTCAATTTTAACCCCCCGCATCAAAACTTTTATTTTGCTTTTTATCTTTCAAGAAGATAAATAATACATTTTATGTAGTGCTTCTACCTTTTTAGCAAAAATATTTGTTATTTTCATGCTTTTCCCTGATCATATGGCATTTTTATCGAAACACTCAAAAAAGGTCAAAAATAAAATACCGCCCGCCCGCACTGATTTCTGAAAAAAAGTGCCTGAGAACCATACCTTAATTTTTTTTGGCCTTATATTAAGTAATGTACAAAAAATTAAAACAAAAATAATCTAAAAAAAAATTATGTCCCGTGTATAGAAATCTAGCATATTAAAAAAATAATAACTATATTCAGAAGACCAATAAGTCTTGAATAAATAAAACCATATTGTAACGACGTTATAACATGACCACATCACTCCTGATTTGATCGTTTATATGTTTGATTTAACATAACCCTTATAGCAACCAGCTGAGACTGAGGTCAAGACTAGTAAAAGAAAACAGTCGGTGGCTGGGGGCGCGGCAGAAGATGACGTAGATGAAATTGATCAGAGGGATGACGGCTACATTGAGCTTGTCCTCAGAGTCCTGGCTCGCATGTGCGATGGGCAGCACAAGGGATTACAGGTGGGAAAGCCACGCTCTGCACGCATTGCCCTGTATTAATAAACCAACCAGATATGTGCAACGAAACCGCATGACCACCTGGTAGCATTCTTCGCACATGAGATCTGTCTATGAAAGTCCTGGATAGATCTCTTACACACATTCATGCGCACAGCACGCTTATGCGCCGAAATCGAGCCATTTCGCCTAAGAAGCGTAAATAACAAAAAATAAGTAAATGGGGCTTATACAGAGTATGCTTCGACAACATCCATTCAAAATATAACCACCAACAGGTATTTGTCCGTTAAACATGATTTATATTTTGATAAACCTGTGGATCTATTAGCGGTGTAATACCCGATACGCGTCATTGTAAATATAAACAGAAGCTTATGCACGTGCTTCCTTGGACAGTTTATGATATAAAACTTGATTCAAGAATTGTTGAAGATATAAATGCACAATGGGAGTGCAGCGACACTTCCTGTGGTCTTTTCAACATTATGCAACAGGATTACCTGCATTAATTGGGGGATTAAACATTATTGCATGCTGATATAAGACATGAGTGGCAAGGGATCGAGAGTCACATGTTGTTTACATTTACGGATCGTACAAGTGAGGCGGTGACTGGGTCGAAATTCAGGTCAAACATGCTTTGGAATTGTGAATTACAATAATTCAGTAAATGGAGCTAATATAGAGCATGTGTCGACAGAATCCATCCCAATTATACCCACGCAGAGTATTTGCCAGTAAAACATATTTTATTTTCTGCCAAACGTGTGGATCTATTTTGCAGTGTAATGTCCGTGATGTTGCATTGTAAATATAATCTGAAAATTATGCATGTGTTTTCCTGGTGATATTACTGGATTTATCTGTTTCTAGATTTGTTGAAGATGTATGAATATGTTATGTGATCATACAGTGATGGCCAGTGCAAAATTATGCAACAAGATCATTTGAATAAATTTGAGGGTTAGGGAGGATAATATGGTAAATTATGCAGTAATTGGAATTATGCAGTAATATGGAAAATTATACAAGTAAGGGCCTTTGGATCGAGAGCCACTTGTTGTTCACAGTAATACAATGCAATTGGATCGGTTCATTCAGTTAAGCACGAATAAATCCATTATAATCTGCAAGGTCTATTCATATGACACAACAGAGCTTCGCTCACTGTGTGCATGAATGGTCGCAGGGGCGTATCATTTTCTTAAGTAAATCTTGCCCCAGCCTGGAGATTAATTGGCTTTAATGTGATAAACGTCAGTGTCACGCTTGGTGAACACAGTGTTACGTCCGAGGCTGTCATGGTCAACCAAAATAAAAAACGCTGATGAGCATAATAATAACAAGTGCAAGATGTAATCATGACATAGTCGCCAGTGTTTGCCAAGAACCGTGACCTTGCCCTTGGACCGATCAAGGCCAAAAACAATAGGCTCTGAGGGATACCGATTTTACACTTGACCTATAAGTTTCAGATCAATTGCTGCAAAATTGCGACCTGTAGCGTGCGGACAAACAGACAAACAAACAAACAAACAAACAGACACGACGATTAGCCTATAGTACCTAGGCTGGCGACTATAATAATGGTTAGCTGATAATTAACTTACTCGACAGATTCAACTCAAAGCTGTATATCAAATTTGTGGGACTTCCTAAAATTTATACGTGTATATAAAACGGGCCATGGAAGAGTTCAATAATTACAGAATTTATAAGTAAATATAATACTTGGTAAACATGCACTTTACATAGGGTTCACGTGATTAGTTTTTAATAAATGTTACCCCTGATACACTAATATACTGATGCATTGGCGGTCTCCTATTGGACAAAGGCATCGCTGAGCAGTAGCGCCATCTCTCGGTGATAACTTACACTATTAGGCCCGGGATCAAGGGCAAAAATCGCAGATTTGATTAATGCCGTTCTCATGCAGCAAAATGATGCATGGTTTAAAATCTTTTATTAATACAGCTGCAGTCGCGACATTTTGTGTCCCAGCGCAATATACTCTATGTTTCATTGCAGTTAGTATTATTATTTATAACCCGCTTGGCCATAATGTCTAAAATATTATAAATACGCATGGGTATAATGATTTCGATTTGTCTTGAGATTTAAGCAAAACTTTGTAAACAAAAAAAAAAAATAAAATAAATAGAAAAGATTTAAGGAGGAGCCGGTCACATTACTGACGTACCGATCTTTACATTTTTAGTTTTAAGGATAAGTAACTGTAACTGATGTATATGCCAATAATATACCACATTCAATAGACTAAGTACCATCTTTATTGTCTATATTGACGTTGGTACTAAGGGTGGTACCACTCGACGTTTGTCACGCAAGTTCTTGGGGGGGGGGGGGAGGCCTGGGAAACGCCCGATTTTGGTCTTAAACTGACCAGAAAAATCCATATCCACACATTCTAGGGGAAAATTGACATTTCCCCGCGAAAGGGACCATTGCAGCCCATATAATAAGAACTAAGTGAACTATACGCAAGAACGGTAATATACTTAGATGTATGTGTTGTAGGACTACCTGAGGGAGCAGCCTGATAACATGAAGTCGTTTAACATTGTGGCCGAGACGGCTCAGTTTGTGAATCTGGTGTACTCCAACATAAACCCTCAGAACATTGAGCTGATTATCCAGCTGTATGAGACACTCAACGAGTTCACAGTCGTAAGTAAAGTAAATGAATGCATCACCTTTTCATTTATTGTTTGTTCTACCAGTAGTTATGAGAACTTGTTAATATAACCTTAATTTGATATGTGCGAGCCACACTCCGGAGTAACATTACGAGAGAGAGGGAGAGAGAGAGAGAGAGAGAGAGAGAGAGAGAGAGAGAGGTGTCATGCGCGATTATGCCGACTGGTTCGGAATCTTTGATTGGTCAGTTGTATAACCGGAAATCGGAAGGTTATTGGTTCGATTCCCATTCAGAGAGAACACACTTTCTGTGTATACATTTTGCATCAGATGCAAATCATTTGCTATTCCTTGAACACATCAATTTTAGTCGCTTTTTGTATATTTATGTTTTATGGTGAAAATTAACTTTATTATTTTACGTAACCGTGTGAAAATTCTCACTTTCTGGTACCACAACTTGTGCTCCAGTTGATATTAAGTAGAATTTCTCAAGAAATAGCCATATTTATTCGTAATATCATATGCTTTTCTCAAAACCAGGGAAATCAACAGAATCGGGTAGTATTGTTGAACAGCAAGGTGATCGATTACATCAACTTTATACTGAGGGCATCAGAATTCAAAGACTGTGACTCAGAAAAGGTACAGTGTGCCCAGAAACATGCACTTTATTGCTGCATCAAAATAATCAGTATTTCAGGAATCATAATGGAAAGTGAATGTTTTAGTATAGAGTCAGTGCTTTTAAGATTATTTATGTTATTTATATCGAATGTTTCACGCGAATTTGATAATACAAAAACTAATCCATTTCACAACTTACAGGCTAAAGTATAGCAAGACATCCTATTTTTTACCGAATGTAAACGTTGGACACGTATATTTTGCATTTGTAACCTTATATGATAATATAAATAATATATAAGATATATAATATCGTCAGATATCTGGTCCGATATTAATGTTACTCAGGTGTAACACACTTTATTATCTCTTCAACAGGTGCTAGAGCTGAAGCTCGTAATTGGTAACTTGTTAATTTCACTGATTGAGGAGAACAGCCCGGAGAGCCTCATTGTGGCTAACGTAAGTACAGAGTCATATATTTTCATTATTAAGGGAAAAAATAAGTTAAAAATCTTTTTAATCATACTTCCTTGGAGACTGAAGACTCAAGCGGGCATAGGTTAAGTACTGTCTATTGAGATGCTTATTCACGAACAGGGTGACGTCACACAATTTCTATGCTTTTAAATCATATTCTTAAGTATCACTTGTATGCATTTTATTTCGTAAATGTGACATTTTAAGTCTTGTATACGGAACATACATATATCACCACGTGAAATAATCGACCATCACGTTTTATCCTGTTCAGATCAAACTGGCTATCTTGCATGGCTGATCCTATGTTACACGAATGATTATTTTTTTAGGAGATCAAAGACACTTTGGACAAGGAAGCGCTATATCGTTGCATGGCCCAGTGCTTCGATATGTCCCAGGTACGTTACCGCTATAGATTTGTAATATATATATATATATATATATATATATATTTATCACAATAGATATCGATATATATTAATTTATATTAAAACTAGAATGTAAAACTGTATATAAAATACTGTAAATAATAAATCTGTTTAAAATTGAAATGTAAGATTGAAATATTTAGTATACATGAAACATTGAGAAACATTTAAATCGAATGCTCGCATAGACGATTGCACATTAAAACCTGCCTAGATTTTTGGGTTCAAATCCTTTGTTATCGCCAAGGTGATCTATCAGTAACACATACTTACACATACACACAAACACAACTCGTTTGACATACTTTCTTTGCAGCCTGAGCGGCCAAAAATAGATGTTGTTCAGCCAAAGAAAAGCGGCAGCAACATAGGCATCACACTGCAGTCAGCCAAGAACCTGGCCAAGCTGGGCAAGAGTAGGCTTCACTCGGCCGTGGTCAGTATACATTACACGTCGCCAGAGTTGGGTCGGAGTACTTTTGCACTTTTTTTCAAAAGTACTCGAGTACCGAGTACTAAAATGTACTCATGAGTACTTTTATGAGTACTCTTTGTAACCAAACTTGTTTAATGATGTTAATAAATTAAATATATACTCACAAAGTAAAAATAAAAATATTTATTAATGAAAACCCCGGACAAATATATACAACATTGTGTTATGCTTATTTTGAAAATACTGAGGCGAAATGTAAACTCTAGGGCATATGAACAGGCCATATGCAGTTGAACTGTATCAAAGCATTAACTTATTATTGTAGACGGTTTGCATTGAAGAAACATCTGGTCCCGTAGGTTCTCAAAAATATATTTCTTAGCCAGGACAAGATATACAATTTACTTAATGTTTGATTATGCAGATTAAAAAAAAAGTGGTTGGAGTGTTCAAAAACTACAACATAAAAAGTTATATAAAAGTTAATATATAAAAGTTATATTGTAAAAGAAAATTTCACTGACGTTGTATAAAGCATTTAACCATACGTTAACCATATGTAATCATATAATAATAATAACAATAATAATAACAACCATATGTTATTATTTATATAATATCAACTTATGAATAATATGTGGCTGTAGCCTAATGAAGATATTTATTGGCAACCGGTGAAAATAGTATAAAACAAAATATCTAACAGACTTACCATGTCATCCATCATGTGTAATAATTCATGAGTTTTAACAACAGTTACACCTGTGGCATATAACAACAAGGAATTAGTAGTACATAATATTAATAAATTATTTCAGGTTTTCATAGTTAGTAAGAGTAATATTACTGTTGATAGAAAATACATTTGAACTAGTAATGGTAATAGTACCCCAAGTAATAAAATAACAGCTATTACTTTTCTATTACAACCCTAGGGTAAAACATCTGATGAATTGAGTATTTGTTTGATTAGGTTGAAAGAGCACAGTAAAGGGCCCAGCGTAGTGTGGTTAGTTAATGCTGGGTGCTTTCATGGTCCAGTGGGCACTGGACAGAAGGCTTTGGCTTGAGGTTAACCCTGGTTCTCTTTGTTGGTTCATTAAGTAGGCTTGGTCATTAAAGCGTACACAGTATGTTGGGCAAGTTATTGTCAGCTGATAGTATGATGAGATGCTGCAGCCTATGTTTTAGTAGACAAGGGGTGTATGGTCTGATAGTCACAGTTTTTCATAGGTTATTCAGATTAAAGTCAACACTTGAGTCTTAGTTGTCCCACAGACTGTGTACAGAGCTCATGCAGCAAAGACTGCAATTCCCACTGAAAATCTGCTAAACCTACAGTCACATTTAGTTTCATATATAAATCAATTAAAGCTTGATTAGCCCAGGCCCCAGAGCACTGCTGTGTTTAACTTATGATTAACAGGTTTTGAGTACATTTAATTGTATTGAATTTTCGCAAACCTTAACTTTTTTATTTGGTATCTTTCAAAAATTAGAGTTTTTCTCTTAAAATATTACTCAGTATGAATTTGCTAATTTAATGTTTTATTTAACACTATGTTGTAATTATCTTGCTGGGAATATATAATACTGTACACATATACACATGAATTGCATGAATATATTTATAATAAAATAGTTCCATTTATATATATATATATATATATATATATATATATATTTAAAAAAAAATAAAAGTACCAAGAGTACATGTATTTTTGGACCCAACTTTGCTTTTCGCATGTTCTGACATCTTTGTATTACATTGCTCCTGAACCTGTCATTTACATGAAAGATCTGTCAAATCAGATGGGTATAGTTCGCAAGGGAACGGGGCCTATTTTTCTATTTATCAATCATAAACCTGTCTTTTTATGTTTCATTTTGCACATAGATTGAAATAATGGGACGATAAATTTTATTTTTTGTTCATGGAGTTAATTTTTTTAACAATCCATGCGCAGTGCTTTATACCAAACGGCTGCTGTAGAAAAACAATGTGCCAATAATATAGATCATTCCTGAAAAAAAACCCTCCCATGTTAACTGTGCCCTCATCATTATATGAAAAAACTTGAAGAAAATCCGAAATCTTCATGGTGTATTACCTCTGTACCCCGTGATAGGTCCTTCCCCGAGCATGCGCAATGCGCGTAGCGGTCGAGTGCTGTATACACGTGCTTTTAGAGCGCCGTGCGTATTTTATAAAAAGAAACCAGATACTTCTACAGGAGCCTCAACTTTAAAGATATATATTTTGTTTTAGGATAAATATTTTTCGTTTATACGTTTCGATCAAATACGATCATTTTGTTGATAAAGCGGAATCGAACAATTAGTGTTCGTCGTCGTCAACAGATGTTGCTGATGGCTGGATAAAGGTCTTCTCAGATGCAGTCTTTCTTTTGTGTGTGTTGGGGGGGGGGGATGTTCGCAAGGAAACTCCTTATACCTACCTCTCTATCAGTATATCTAATATTAATCAATTCATCTTTGTTCTTAGTCCTTTTTTGTCCATATTTGTCATCTTGCTCAGTTTTTTTTAAATCAATAAAATAAAATAAAAATGTAGCCATGACTCTTGAAATACGTTCTTAATTCCATTGATGTTTGAGATTGTGGTATGAAGCCCATTCATCACATGCACAGAGAAGCTCTCCATATGTTCAATTTATAATGCTGAGCTTAAGACTTAAAACTTACACCGCATGTTTTATTAATTACAAAGTAATTACATAAGGGGGGTTTTACCTCGGAATGACCGCAAAAACAATGTTTTAATTTGATTTCTTTTTATATTTTTGTATCCAATTATGGTATATAAAGATTTTATTCCACAGGAAAATCCGACTAACCCTGAGATGAAAGAGATCCTGGAGCAGGTGGGGTTTGTGTACTACCTGGTCCTGGCCAGACTCTATGATATTGATCCAAAGATGAAGAAGGTGTCTGAAGGTAGGGGGCGCTGTAGTCTCATGGTATGAAAGTGCCAAAGTATTCTGCTTTACGCTTGATAAGTATAACTGTTTCTTGTTGGATTTAAAGTTAACTATTCTCAAAACAGCGTTTAAACGACAAATTTATTAGTTTATAAATGGGGATATTTAACATTAAACTAAAGACCTTTAAGCCAGTAGACCACTGTGGTATTGAATTGCTTAAAAAATAAGTATACGCCAATATCGGGCAACATATTTCAGGTATATTCAAGTCAATGTATAAAGTCAATCATTTTGAACATTGACTGATAATTTCATTCAATTAACAAATTGCTAGATTCAGTCAGACAATTTGACTGAATATTTGTCAGTTTGTTTCTCAGATTGACTGAATCGATATAAAGTAGTCATTTGTTTCATTTATCTTGTTATCATGAAAAAGACATATGAATATAGCTTTTTATTTCATATAACTTGTTCATTTTGAGTTAACACTCTCCGTCACTTCCTTCTAACGCTCTATATGAAAGACACTGATTATAAAATTGAAATTCACAAAATGATGAAGGGTAACAAAAATCATCTATTTGAAATAAACATACTACTTTAACATGATGAAGTACGCATATACTTTGCATCTCATTTGACTAAATTTAAAACGAGCAACTTACGGTTTGGGTTATATAAGATATTTAAATGTCCATTAAAAAGATGTTAATTATATAATGTTAGGTTTGGAATCCGGTGTCTAGCTCGTACACAGTGCTTAATACCTGTCTGTGTACTGTAACCATATTGTATGTTACAGATATAACTGGTAAGACATTGGAACAGGAATCATTCAACTATTACAAGAAGAACACAATGTCCATTGAAATTGTGAAGGATGACAATTTGCAGAAAATAAACTTCAGGGTGAAAAACAAGGTAATAAACCAAACAGAGGGCTATTACTTTTAATTCATCACTATGCTGTTCTTTTTTCTAGCTGTAATTAAAAAAAAATATTATCAGTTTTAGGTAAGACGTAGCCTAATGGTTAAGGCGTTGGACTTCGGGGCTGAAGATCCCCGGTTCGAACCCCGCCGGTGCCTCTATGGCATATTGTGAAATCTCGTTATAGAACCTCAGAGATTCGCTCTAATTTCTTAACGACAGGTTATGACCTCTGGATTATTCCTATCCCTGTGCATAAAAAACCTGAAATACAGAAGGCTTAATAATAACATATCATTCTTATCATATGGATACCTTCATCCTCATTCAATAGACAGTGCCACCAACAGGCCACAGACCTATCCTTTATAATAATAAAAAAGGTTTACTAACAAAATGTTGAACATTTTTGCTCTCATTAGATTATTCCTCTCTAAAATTTGCCGGTACACGTCCTCATGATAACAAACTCTCCCCGCAGATAGATATTTGCCTGCGTTATCGAACCTTACCAGGTTTATTTCTCCCAATTTATTCCCATTTTGCACAGGCTTACAGACTAAAATGCAAATGTCACATGTCGCATGTCGAAATTTTAGGTATACCGATAGTTTTACATTAATTAATTATGGTTCATGACACTTTTTCCGGACAAGTTTCCTTTTCGCGTTTATACATTTATGTATATATAGTTACATTAAAATTCTTCGTTTAAGAGACTTTCGGAAATATACCCACAATATACCCACTCTTTTAGGCAAATATAGAGAAGCATATATAAACAGTTGTACAGTTGCTGCCTAGAGCTTAGTTACATATAAAACTGTCTTTGACTTATTCTTTTTACCAATTTGTATTTCTCTGTAAACAATTTGTACTAATCATCTTATTTGTCACGGTGCCTGTCCGGTTAGATAATAGGTATCCTAACACCATTAGTACTTCTTAAATCAGACAGTTTATCATAAATACTTTACCGCCTTTTGTGGCTCAGGGGAAGAGCACTCAAAGTCAGCGCTCTGCAGGCGTAAAGGGAAGGATGTACCCCTCAGCCGTGTATCAATTACAAACAAATGCGTCGGGGGGGGGGGGGGGGCGGTTGTTCCTCGGTGTTATGACCCAGCAGTGGGGATGATTATACACCCGGGAACCGCAGGTTCGGTAGACACCGGGCCTCGGTGACACCAGGATACAAAATAATAATATAGGGAGCGAGCGCTACCGCCCTATTACCGCCCTGTCCCAAACCAAAATGGAACTATGCAGATGTATATTTAGATAATAACTAGATAAGAGAGCATAACAAATATAGGCGGTTACCTCCATAAAAAAACTAAAAAAAAAAAAGAAATTTAACTTCACAAAGATATATTATAGGTGCATAATCCTACTTTAATTTACGGATAAGAGCGCGGTCATCAAAAGAGAAATCCTCAAGCTTCTACTAAGAGGATACGGGTCTAATGGCCACCAAGTCTTTGCGATGATAGATTCCACCTTGATACTATCCTCAGAGTACTTTCTTGTCATATTTCCTTGCCCTTTTCAAATCCTGACCTAGCATTAATTTTAAAACCGCTCATTGGGGCTGTCATTTTGCGTACAGACTAAAACCCGGATGTGGCAAGCTACATGTCGGAATAAAAGATATACCGCTCATATAATAAAGGCTTATTCTATATAGAAAAAATCTGCATATAGAGGATATGTGCCAATACTGATATCCTTTCGCGGAATCTGGTATATGATTTAATGTTGGCGGTTGTAATATGTCAGTTGTTAAAATGATGACAATTTCTAGAGTATGAAAATGTTTGCCCACAGAATGTATTGCGTGAAGAAGTGAAAGAGAAGATGATCTGGAGTGTGGACAGGTCGTCGCCTAGCAACAAGATCCGTGACCTAATGAGGTGGTCAAAAGACATTCTGAAGGACATTTATTACCAGCGCAAGATTCTCAACAATCCAATCGCAACATTCCTCACCAAGAACTGGTCAGTTGTGTATTTAGTATGTGCCAAGTAACTGTAACTGTAGTAACTGTAATTTCAGTATTGAGGCGTGAATTAAAGCTTCATCCTGCTTTGACCTTTTCCTCTTGATATCAAATCCTCTCCGCAGATACATTATCGCTTTAACGCTGCCCTTCGAGTTGTTTCATGTCACATATCCCTGCCCATATCAAACTCTGACAAAATGGTTATTTCCAGTTTCTCGAAACCCCTCGTGGGGGCTACAATTTTGCCTTCACACTAAAACCCGGAGGTTACATGTCGCATATCAAAATTATGGGTATAAAGCTTTAGTTAGAATAAGACAATTCTTACATTCTGGTAATATGTACAATACAGTAAAGAGAGGTATTATATTATAGATAACAGAAATTTTACAGAAATGTTATGCTTTGGGATATGTAGTTCCGTATTACCTTGAAATCATCATACAGAATAATAGGTATAGTTTGGCATCTATCTTTACTCTCATATGGCATGTAGGGCTAGATCATTTTACTTTTAAGTTTTATTTGTGCTATATTTGTATTTGTTACAGGATGCTGTGGAACAGGATGATTATCCTCCTGAGTGTCGCCATCAACATCTTGATGATGGTCACGTGGAACGCTCGGGCCTCACTGCCGCTGACCAGCGAATGTAATGGCGGAGGAAACGCAACCCTGTCACCCGATATCTACAAGTAGGCGCACGTTTTTAAACAAAGGGTGTTTCATAGACATGCGATATTTAACCAGTTGAATGTAATTTTGTAAACACTTGTATAACACTCTTTTACGTCATACTCTCCCTTTGAATATACAACTTTCTAAAGCTGTTATATCTGAGTGCTATTTGCTTACTTTGAAGTGTTGTATAGCCTCGTCGAGTATCATACCAGCATATTACCTGCCCTTGCGAAGTTCACGTATGCCTAACAGATGACACTGCGAAAGCCCCTTCAGGAAAATATTAATAAAAAAAACCGACAGGAGGATCACTTGGCATCGTTAGTGACAGTTTAAGATCAATAACGGGACAGAGGAGTTGTCAGAGGAGTTGCCTGACAAAAGTCAGGTGGCACCACCATAAATTATAATATAGAGTATTATTTCTGGCACATCTGTTCATGTCGATAAGATGCTACCAGAGATCTGTATCAACGATACCTTATTAAATGTAGATCCATATAAGTTATTTGTGCCCAGCAAACACAGTTTACTGAACTTTAGACGTTTTGTTTTCAGTCCAACGCCGCAGATCACGTTGAAGAGCTATGACGTCATCATATATGGCTTAGGAGGAGCGCACAACTTTTTTTCGTTGTTAGTGTTAGTGACGTACTTCCTCTCTAATCATCCAACAATGCCGACCTTGTCAAGCCTTAAAACAACGTTCAGGTGGGTCTAATTGTCTGTCCCCTTAATCATATTTGATGTTTCTCGTATATCTACGGAAAACGTAAATCCTATGCAGAGCTACCAGTTGCCGGATTATGTCAAAATTCCGGTAGGAACCATTGGCTGCCCAGCCGGCCGGTGGTTATTTAACTCAACATCATTTATAAATGTCCTTATAAGAATGTAAGGTTAAAATGTTGTGTTATCCGGCATTTTTTTCTAAATCGATTTTTACCTTTAAATTATTGATATTTCATCTGAGCTATAGCGATCACTCTTTGTCCGTCGTCCGTCCGGCCGTAAGGCCGTCCGGCCATCCGGCCATCCGGCATAGGCCGTTAACAGCACAAATCGTAACCACTGGACCTGGAATCTTCTAACTTTACATCCAGAGAGGTCCATGAAAAATCTCCTTGGAAACCTGGAATTAGGTCTCTGTTACCCATATTCTTCAAGCTATGGGGCTCCGAAGTACCCCCCAGGATAATGAAAAATTTGATACAAAAGCTCAAATATCTGAACAACTAATGCATTGATTACTATGATTCTTTGCTGCATATTGATCATGGAGTGTTTTATCAGTTTCTGCAGACTGGTGGCGCCACCTGTATTTTTTCGATATTTTACGAATTTTTTTTTCTCTATTTTTGAGATCTCAAAAGATGCCGTCATCTGTTAACAGTGTACAGATCGTAACAGCTGGACCTGGAATCTTCTCACTTCACATCCAGAGAGGTCCATGAAAGGTCTTCTTGGAAACCTGGAATTAGGTCTCTGTTACCCATATTCTTTAAGCTATGGGGCTCCGAAATACCCTCAGAATAATGAAAAATTTGATACAAAAGCTCAAATATCTGAACAACTAATGCATTGATCACCATGATACTTTGCATGGATATTGATCATGGAGTGTTTCATCAGTTTCTGCAAACTGGTGGCGCCACCTGTATTTTTTCGATTTTTTACTTTTTTATCTATTTTTGAGACCTTAAAAGATGCAGTCATCTGTTAACAGGGCACAAATCGTAACATCTAGACCTAGAATCTTCTTTCTTGACATGTTGAGAGGCCCATGAAAAGTCTCCTTGGAAACCTCAAATTTTGTCTCTGTCACCCATATTGTCTGAGCTGTGGGGCTCAGAAATACCCCCCAGAATAACTTAAAATTTGATACAAAAGCTCTGTTATCTGAAAAACTAGTGCATTGATTGGCATTATTCTTTGCATGCATATGCATCATGGAGTGTTTCATCAGTTTCTGCAAACTGGTAGTGCCACCCGGACTTCTTTTACTTTTTACGCATTTTTATCTTTATTTTTGAGACCTTCAAAGATGTGGTCATCTGTTAACAGGGCACAAATCATAACTATTTGAGCTTGAATTTTCTTTCTTGACATCCTGGGAGGTCCATAAAAAACTCCATGGAAACCTGAAATTAGGTCTCTGTTACCCATATTCTCCGAGCAATGGGTCTCCCAGAATAACTAAAAACTGATACAAAAGTTCCAGTATCTGAACAACTATTGCATTAATCACCCTGATTCTTTGCATGCATATTCATCATGGAGTGTTTCAACAGTTCTTTTGGACTGGTGGCACCACCTAAATTTTTAAAAATTTTTAACACATTATTTTTTCACTAGGCCTATTTATGAGACCTTCAAAGATGCGGTCGTCCCTTAACAGAGCTCAAATTGTAACTATTGGTCCTAGAATCTTCAAACTTGACATCCAGGGAGATCTGTGAAAAGTCTCCTTAGAAACGTGAATTAAGGTCTCTGTTACCCATATTTTCTGAGCTATAGGGCTTATATGCACCCCTCAGAATAATTGAAAATTTGATACCAAAGTAGGGCACAAATCATAACCATTGGGCCCAGAATCTTCTTACTTGACATCCTGAGAGTTCCTCAAAAGTGCTCCCCAGAAACCTGAAATTGGGTCACAGTGACCTATATTCTCAGAGTTTTGGGGTATGTTTGAGCATCCCAGAAATAATGCAAAACCCACACAAATTGCCAGATTCCTCATGAAAGGCCTGTTGGATTGTCATCAAATTTGTTTTTATGGGTTGGGTCTTGAGGAACTTAAGCTAATATGCAAGAACAATGATGCCACCTATCTTAATTAATTGTCTGTGCAAGGACATATTATCAACATGTCAGTCCGCTGAGCGTCATGACCCATGGGTCACTTGTTTATGATCATGACAGTAATACAATTGTTTTGTAAAAACAAAAAAAAAAAAGCACATCATGACAAAATAAATTTTAAGATTTGTCTCACCAACTAGAGCTCAAAATCGATTATTTTTTGCTGAAATAAAAATAAATTTTGTTGCGGAGGAACAAAATTGACGCGCGGCGCCTGAGAAACCAACTTTTCATGGCCTAAATGTACTTTGTTTAAAAGACTCTCATTACATATTTGATACCAGAAAAATAATTTAACATCTCTACCTACCATAGATAGAGAAGGAGGCAGACTGCCATAGGTTTGAATCTATTGAGGCGGGGGGGGGGACCAAGTGAGAATTCCCCTCTGCCTTAAGGCTTCTGCCTATATATCATGCCAGAAGATGACGCCCGGTGTTGGCTAACCAGAACGGACACAATGTCTGAATAAATATTGTGATACTTTGTTCAGAATTTAAAAGTGAAGGTCAATGTACGTATTTATTTTTCAAATCTAAACTATCTAGATTGATCATTGCCTGAACACACGGTGTGATTTGTTTTTACTTTCAGAAATCTGTGCAAACGGAAGAAGGACGACAACCACGGAGAGAAGCAGGTCGCATCTAACCTGGAGATCAAATTCTTTAGTTTTACCACCTTGTACTATTTTGTAAGTTACCCACAGCTCTATAACCCTATGCCGCGTTGCAATTTCTACCCCCTCGCAACATATGCTAGAATAATACTTGATATTTAATAGAAAGAGATAATAGAGGAAATAAATATAATTTATGTTAGCTCTGTTTTAATAGAGTATTTCATACACAAACTTTGGTCAATACGACTGATACTTTATATGCAGAAAAAAAACCCTAAACCGTGCAAGCAGTAAGTTTGACCCAGTTTTCTTGAGGTTATAGTTTACGTGGTATTCGATGGATACCAGATCACCGGACTTCTGAACATGAAGGAAGCTTTTATTTGAAAGTAAAGATTTCAATTCTAATTTCGAAGATGAATAATTTCAACTTTAAGGTTGCATTGACAAGGTTGCATACACCACGATTTTACAACCTCACAAGCTGTGTTTAGAGAGAAGCTACACAACAATTCTTAATTATCTTGCCACCCACCCCTCTTTCGTGCATAAATATTTTGCCGTCCCGGAGTTCATTATCTTTTACATGTATTTTGCTTGCTATTGAACTGATGTTTGTTTTCTCCGTCAACAGATGTTGCTAGGGCTGTCGGTGGCGGGCACAGTGTTCAAAGGGTACTTTTTTGCCTTTCACCTACTGAATGTTGTCAACAACAATCAGATTCTCAGGGGCGTCATCAACGCTGTCACACAGAACGGTAAGCCCGCAGCATATATAATAAACATATAGTATGCATTAGAGCATCATAAATCAGCTTGTACTTATGTATATTAAAATATATTTAAATATGTGCATGTGGAAAAAGATACGATAAAAAATAAGGCGTGGTCTGTTTTCAAATTAGGCAACAATTCGTACCTAATGGAAAGCAACAGTTGATTGCCGTTTGATTCAGGGAAGGTCGTGTGAGCATTATTGGGTGGTTTCGACCTAAGCTATAATGGATAATTGATCAACTTATAAAAAAACTTAGGCAAGAACATTGGTTTTGGTGACGGGGGATTCATTTAATCAGTGTGCCAATTTGGTTGTTGTCTCTTGGAGGTATCGACACCAATATAAAGTATATATTGTGCTGTACTTTGTGATTTTTATTATATTCTAGACAAATCGTGTTCTTTTAAATGAGCCAGAATCAATATATGAATGCAAGTTCTTTTTTAACATTATAATTATTATTATTATTATATAACTCTCTAAGGTGTTTGATGTGTTTCACCATTAGCAAATGAACCTGTATATTTTGTTGAAATTTTAAAGTAATATAGAAAAACCTCCCATTACATTAGATACATCTAACTGATTTTTTTTCTAGGTTCTGCAGTAATCAAATTTTTGAGATGTACAGAATATGTGTATTTATAACCATTATATACACCGGTGACATTCAATATATAAATTCCCGATATAATTCTAACACCGGGATGTCGTCTCTAAATAAAATACACTAACATACAGTCATGCATTCGTAATTTATAACCGTTATGTGCTGTTTTACAGGTAAATCACTGCTGTGGGTGGCGGTGCTCGGGTTCATCGTGTTCTATCTGTACGCACTCATCAGTTTCGCGCTGCTGCGGTCGTCATTCAACCCGTCGGAGCAGTTATTTTGTGCCACTTTATGGCAGTGCACCGTCACCGTCATACGATATGGTCTCATCGGAGATATATTTGAGGTAACTCTATATAATACATACCCGTTTTACGACCAGCAACGTACCGCGTCCACCTGACAGCGCAGAAGATTGCCATGAAAAAGCGGGTTAAATAATATTATAACTGGAACAGTTATATTAAAGCAACTCAATATTGCAAATATTGGTATCAATAAATTTCTACAAAGTGACAACTTAAATGTTCACTGTTTGGGAAAGATTATATATATAAGCCCGTATGGGTTAGGACATCTTCCACAATTTCATAAGAGAATTATAGTTACATCTGTAATTATATAACTTATATAGATTGTAAAATCATCCCAAATAAACGCGTTCCTGTATAAGTTGCAGTTTTTCTGTATGTGACAGGTATTGGTAGAATACACCAACGAGGCTGCTTGATTAATTATGTTTTGTGAGTTCCCAGTTTCGTGGAATGTTTTTCTTGTAGAACGTACAAAACAATGCTGCTGAGAACACCTTCCTCAAGTTTGGGTTGCTGGTCATCTTCCATCTCTCCTTCTTCATCTTCATCACCACCATCGGCCTGAACATCATCCTCGGTATCATTGTGGACACTTTCTCCGAGCTCCGAGACCTCAAGGTAATGTAACCCCGTGGTATCGTCTCTCGGTATCTTAAAGCAGGCACGTTCTCCCAACTTTGAGACCTCAAGGTAACGAAATCCCTCGGTATCATTGTGGACTCTCCGAGCTTCGAGACCTCAAGGTAATATAATCATATAACAGTCCCGTTCTCCGAGCCTCAAGGTAAAGTAAATCCCTCGGTATCATACATCTATGGATGTTATGGCATACATCTAAGTTTTCCGAGCTCTGAGTCCTCAAGGTAACGTTATCCCGCTGCATCATCTGTGGGTATCTTAATGCAGACACGTTCTCCCAACTTCGAGACCTCAAGGTAATGTAATCCCACGGTATTGTATAGTAGACATGCTCTCCGAGACCTAAAGGTAAACCCTGAGTGTCATGCTTGACACGATCTCCAAGCGCCGAAGCCTCTTACTTCTGCAAACCTGCATTTCATTTGAGACACGTTTTCCGAGTTTTGAGAATTCTGATTCATAGTGGACACATTCTTTTAATTCAGAAAACTGAAGGTCTTCAAAGAATAGGGTACATGTTGACTGTAAAGTCATGCGGGACAGGTGTCACTTATCGACTTGTTTACAAGGAATTAATTTGGCAATAATGAAGCTTGAGTTCACTTTGGACATCTATCTCTCCTACAAACTAGTTAAAGATAACAGTGTCCATCGTTTGTCTCATTACAATTTTGTAAGTTCTGTATTTAACTGACATAATTACCAGTAAATAAATGATATATTAGTGCAGGAAGTCCGATTCTTAGTCTAGTTTCATGTGTTCTAGTTTTCTGCATTTGCGTATAAATATATGCATATAAAAATAACATTCTTTAACATTGTATTGTCTTGTACCTTAACAGTGGACAGCAGAACGGGACATGCGGGACGTCTGCTTTATCTGTAGCCGTGACAGCTATGACTTCGAGCATCATGGGAAGGTAAGAGAGGACAATGACAGGAGTTTTTCGTTCGAATTATTTCTGCATCCCTCTGTAATAGCTTAAGAGTGATTTATTTTCCATCTTTATTTCGGAATTTTAGATCTTGAACCGTTACACGTTAACATTTTATTTCTAAACCCGAAAGACACATGATAGAAGAAAAACCAAAATGAAATATTATGAGATATTGCCATGTATATTGATATAAGCATATTAAAAAGGGGACTCTTTGTAACATCGTGCTTGAAAAAGCGCACGTTTCAGAAATTTAAATCAAATTTAATTGAAATATGATATTATTAAAAAGAATGTCAATTTCAAAACCATAAATACCATCTGCACGAACATTGTATCAGGTTCAAAATGATATATATTGTGTTGGCCTAAAATTAATTCTAAAAGAATTTTGAAACGATTTTGAATGAAATGGTTTTGGCAGGAAAATTTACTTTTGAGACTGCACCTTTTCTCCATGGTTGCAGTATAAATGGCATATTTTTCGTTCTACAGGGCTTTGAGACACACATACAACTAGAACACGATGTGTGGGCTTACATCTTCTTCTTCATACATCTTCACGATACCAAATGTAGTGACTACACGGCTCTAGAGCTCTTCGTCTTCAAACTGGTAAAGTGGAATAAGAACTCTTCTTACTGGTCTAAAACACAGAGTTCATCAGCTAAACCCAGCCTAAAGTGTGGCCTTTTATATAGGTTTAGTCTTTATTCATTTTAGCCTTTCTGTTAATGATTTATGATGATAAGAGGTTTAGTCGAGCTGTATATGTATTCAATGTATGGATTGCAAAATATGAACCGTTTATCAACAGTCGATAATTAAGGCTTTTTGACTTACAATGAACCTGGATTTGAAATAATTTTATATTAACTTGTAGGCTGTTTGCTAAAAAAAGCAAGAATGTGGCAAATGCTTTACGAATTCCGTGCAAATTAATGTTATTAAAAATTGATAATCATTCATTCAATCGCCAGCTGAAGAAAGAGAAGAACGATTTCTTTCCTTTGAACCGGGCGCTGTCCCTGAGCGCGATGGATGAGGACAGCACGGAGTCGAAGGTGGATGAACTGCTAAACTACGTAATTACTCTTGTGGAGAAACAGAAGGAAGAGGTACTCACATGATTATTCCTTTTCATTTATTATATCTATGTTTAAACAAGAATATAATTTGAATCGGAATATAAGATAATTTATGCATTTCAAAGAACATTAATTAAGATTCAGATTATTGAAAATAATTGAAAATTATTGAAATAACTGTGTTATGAACATATTTACATGCCTTAAAGCTTCCATAAGGTAAACTTCCAGCTTTTCCAGTAGAAATCTTTTTAATATTAGCTACAATTGATCACGTTCCAAATTCTGATCACACCTTTTACATAATGTTTATTTGAAATCTAAGAAATTGTGGAAATGTCATTTGATTGTTTTTAATATGTATACAGTGGACCCTGTCTGATAGACTACTTGTTTAATAAGCCTACCTATGAATTAAGTCCCTGTTCGTCAAGTCAAAGGGATGGCCGTATTACACGGATTCCACTGTATGTCGATTCGTTTCAAATTTCGACCATAAGGTTTATTCGGAATCTTAGATAGAAATGAAGGAAATGTTTTTGAACAAAAATTGTGTTAAACATATATCTATTCGTTCATACAGATTTTAAAGCTAACTCTCATTGATGTATAACAGGACTCAAAGAAGAAAAGGGAGGAAGAGCGACAAAAGCAGCTTCGATGGCGGGAGGAGCACAGGAACGCTATCCTCCATCAATATGACTCGATGGATACCCAAGATTCTACCACCAATGGTACCCAGAGCAGCAAAATGTATCGCTCTGGCACCAGTGATATGCTCCGCAGTGAGTCATTCCATCGCCGCAGTCAACGGCTCAGACAGAAGCAGTGGCTTAGAGGTAACCAGCTAGGTGGCATGGATAGTCTGGACACCCAGGACTCTAACTACACACTCAGTAAACTCAAAGACATCAGTCATGATAACTTCCTGGAGTCTATTGAGTCAGCTCCCAGTCCTCACAGCCCCGTGGCCCCGCAGCGAACGTCATCGGTGAACGTGGTCATGGATCCAACTCTGGGTATGACAGACCCTACTCAGGAGCTTGTGAGGGAGAGCCCTCCACGTGGCGCTGTCAGTGACTCGGCAGCCGGTGAGGATACTGGGGTAGACACAGCAGATGAGGAAAATATCCATTTAATAGACTTCTCTGCAGATGAGAGGGATTCCGCGAACTTTTCCTCCTTGCCGCGAACCGCTAGCATACCCCCAAAGCTAGCTGATTTAGACGATATATTGTCAATACCTTCTATACCGCCAGCGTCTGTACCGCCAGCAACCAGAAGAAGCTCACGGTCGCCATCGGCAGGGCTCCTACCTCCGTTGGATCCAACAGAGTCAACAGGGTCGCTTGCACACTCTGACGACAGTGGGACGCTTACAAGACATAGTTCTGACAGCAGCATTCCTTCAGCAATCGAAGGACCATCACCCCGAAGCTCCGAGGAGAGAGATCCGCATCTCTCGGAGACATTACAACGGGAGCGTCCTCCTCCACCTCCTCAACCCGAGGAACAAGACGACATTCTGTTCTCTGATTACAAGGATGACGAGGGTGGCCCGCGGTCTACTGCTGTTTAATGTGCCAGTCACTGGTTACCTACCATAGCAATACAAACCAACGAGCCGCACAGAAAAGATGTTACAAAGCGTGCTTTAGCACGAATGATTAATCACACAGTTGGTATGTGTGCTACTATTACACATATCCTTTAGGCAGGTTTCTTATAACTCACTTTGAAGATAGGAAACAAAGTAGGCGCGATTAGGTTTCGTAGAACTAAGCTAACTTCGAAGATATGAAAATATTGGCCCGGCTAGGTTGCGCACAAAAGTTCCCACTTTGAAAATTTGAAACAACTTGGCACGACCAGGCACGGGCGATAGAAATGCTATGCACCAGAATTCATAGATGTAATGGTTTGTTTAAGGTATTTGCACTCTGTGACGTATGTGGAGGGCTCATGCGTTTATAATATTTCTACAAGGCTGACAGATAATCCAGAATGGCGAATAGGGTTTTACTTGCATCAGTTTGCTTCCAGCAGTGACATATGATGAAAATTATGCTGCAGATTAAATATTAATAGGACTTATTTAACCACGCTCTGTTATTCTCTGTTGGTTCTGGCTCAACCCCCATTTTGTCATATTGTCACTGTTTAGTACTTAAATCATTGCAACCAGAGGCTAGGAGAGAGCAAAGAGTAGAACATCCTCTACAAAACATCAACTCTTGTATCGTTTATTTAATCACGAGTGCCTTCGGTCTCCAGCGCGTTGGCTTAAGCCCAAAGAAAAATATAACATAGTGAGCCATCCCAAGAAATTATATAAAGGTTGCTTTAATGTGGTCTACATTAGAAGATATTAAGCAAATGTCAGATTATTGCTCCTGTTCCTTCATAATCCGTTTACATGTCAGTATAGGCAGATGACATGTAACAAAGCGCTTTGTCAATCATATATATGTGGTTTCACGTGGTTAAATGATGAAATTAGCATGAAGCAGGAGTCGAGCCAGAAGGCCATTGATATGCATGCGATTTAAATGTTACGCTGTTGTAAAATGAATGTTTTGTGTCAACGTTTTCAAATTTACGTCGAAAATTACTCTTCGACGTGTCCGCCGGAACTAAACATTGACCTACATGTTTATTGGGTATGACGCCGAGAAGGGTTAGCGTTTTGATGTATTTGTTTGCATCTTAATACTTAATTCAACGTCAAGAGGTGTGCAGACCAATATGTGCGGAATAAATCCGTGTATTATATAACGTTTATAACTAATGTTCATGTTCTGGATTTCGTAGTTTCTTACGTTTTTACCGTGAAAATGAACGACCCTTAAATTTATGCAGATTTTGTATCGGGGAGAAATAAGTCACGCCTTCCAGGCAAGGTCAGTATAACTCGTTAATATTTCCCAAGAAGATGGTTTAACACTTGGACTATGGTGACAGAAGACTTAGAAACGACATCCTGTAGCAGAATATTTTATTTGATTTTGTCTTCTTTGGAAATGCTTTAAATTTAGGTAATGGTAATATTTTAAGCGACGCATTGTGAGCATCGAAATATGAAAGGTTTCACGACAAAATTTTGCACCAGTTCCCAAACAAGTTTTAAACATACTAGGGTACAATGTTAAACGATAGGTTTTGAGCCGTTTACACACGTTGTAGAATGGAACATTAAACGCTACAGATGCGTAACAAAATTCAGCTTTGGCGCATTTGCGCCATGTGCTACACTACAAGACGCCGTCGTTCAAAGCAGGGGAATGACTGTTAAGGAAAGGCAAAGTGACACTGCAAACATAATGTGACCAACCTGGTTACATTGCAGGCGTGGTATGATCACCACTCTAGTAAACTGATTTGATCTATAATTAATAAATTGTGTACTACATTTTACAAAGTGGTCTTGTTTATGAATATTGTCATTAAATTATACATTGCCCTCCTCCGCCGAAAGCTACGTCTCCATATAGATTTTGTAATTGTGATTTCTCTGTGGAAACATGAAATTAATTCCATGTTACCCATATCCGCCGAGCTATGGGACTCGTAAGTACCCCTCAGTATCAATTAAAAAGCTCAAGTATCTGAATAACTATTGAACTAATGTCATGACTTTTTGCATACCTATTGATCATGGAGTGTTTCATCATTTCCTGCAGACTGGTGGTGCCACCTGTATTTTTTTTCGAATTTTTACGCATTTCTTTCTCTATTTTTGAGACCTTCAAATAAAGCCTCATCTTGTAACAGGGCACAAATTATAACTGCTGGACCTAGAATCTTCATCATTGATATCTAGGGAGGTCCATGAATAGTCTTCATGGAAATCTGAAATAAGGTTTCTGTTTCCCATATCCTCTGCGCTATAGGGCTCGTAGTTACCCCCCACAATAATTAAAAATGTGATACCAAAACTCTGCGGTTGTTTCCAGATAACTCCTCTTAGACCCTTGGACCTATCTTTCTTTAGCCCAAATTAGTTGTTCTTTCACCTATGTAGTTGTCCCTAACAAAGACAGGTGGCACCACCAGCAATCCTTTCTGTGCAGTACGAATCTGGGTTTCTTTTAGATAACAGCCCATATCTCAGGAGTGGCTTAATGTATTAAGCTGGAAGTTTCCGTGTCCACAGATCTTGGATCTCTTCATCTCGTTTTCACAACTGGTGGCGCCACCAACAATACTTTTTGCGTAGTGTTTTATCTGTGCATTTGCCATCTGTTCGTCTGATTGGTTCTTCAATGTATTGGGTTGAACTTGTGCAAGTTCTTAGATCATCAACACCTACATCTCATAAACCAGACTCGTGGCGCCATCTGCAGTCTTTTTTTGTGGTGTCCATCAGTATATTTGCTTTTGATGAAAATTGCTCATATCTCAGGAATGGTTCAAGATACTGGTCTGAAATTTGGCATGTCCATCGATCTTGGAAAGTTTTCTCATAAACCAGACAGGTGGCGCAACCTACCTTCCGCTTTAATAGAATAAATTGATGCCCTATCCTCAGGAGTGATTTGCCGTAGTGGCCTGAAATGGTGCATACCCATAGATCTTTGACTCCTCCATCTTGTACTCAAGACTGGTGGTGCCATCTGCAATCGCTTTCCTGTTGGGTTTATCCATACATGTGCTTTGGGTTTATACAAGTCATTTTGCTCATTGTTCAACAATCCTTGAATTCAGCTGAAAGTCATGGCCCATGGGCCACTAGTTCACTCCATATGTTTACTCGGTGACACTGTATACATCTTAGCCTAAACCTACTAACCGAGAACACTCAAAGATGAGGCGAGACGTTCCGATTCGTATAGCTGCCAATGTGAAAAAGATAGGCCCAGAAAAATATATTCCAACAGTATCAAATTTTTGGTTTAAGTACTGTAAATTGTCATGGAATAAGCAGGTCTGCGCAAAATCGACAACCCTCCCAGATAAAAAGAAAGCAGGTTGATATATTTCGATGAAAGCATTTAGCAAAGACACCACCTCAGCCTTGGTTCGTTGCATTGTCTTTCAGCAAATTATGCAAAATGTAATATACAGATTTTGCTGAAAATTTGTAGAGGGGTAGAGTAAATCTGCACCCGTAATCTATTACATTTTTGGAGGTAATCGGAATCACCATAATATATTATTTTCTTAAGTGCCATAATCACAATTCCACAAAGGAATAATTTTAAGGGGCTATTCCTCTGTCTTGCCTATTCGATTGCAGTTATTCTGCCACTCGCCTGATGAACCCAGTTTTCTGAACCATGACGTTTAACATGAATCGTGCACGTATGAACCAACGGCTGATTAGTAGATTCTTGCGGGGGTTTTAAAGTCCGCAAGAGATTGAGGACCCTTAGAAGTGTGTGCAATCCCCCCCCCCCGGATGCTTTTGAAAAAAAAAACTTTTCTTTTTCAAATCGACCGAACTATTAAAACCATGGTTATCATGGAAAGATACTTCTGAATGTATAAATATCAACATACCAGTAAACCTATAAAGCGGTGATCGTGAAAAGGGCCTCAGCTCTTTGTGTCCATTAAACGGAAAAGTGCTCCCTATTAAAAGATTCGTGTGGACATGTGTTCCGCGCTTGAATTTTAAATCTTAACTACCTTTTGACAGATTAAAATTCCTTACCAGGCGATATAATGGAAATGGGGTTCAGTGAGGATTTCAGGTCGCCTCCTGAAAAAGCGTGACAGGCGAAAAATGTGTTGCCGAACATTTGTAGAGGGTTAGGGTAAAGACATATATATTGTCCATTTCATTTTCGAGGTAATAAGAATCACCATAATATATATTTTCTTATAAACCATTATGACGAAGGACTATCACTTTGTCCCCGTGTCGAAGCTACCTATTCGTATTAATTTGTTCTGCCACTCGCAAGGTAAACTCGGGTTACTGATGCATGACAGTGTTCACAAATGAAACGCATACACGTGAACACATGACTGATAGTAAAGGAGATTCTGATGGAGGTCTGTACGCCCTGACTACAGCTTCTAGTTTGTTATCAATTTAAAGGTGTACTGGTGATATTTTTTCATGTTTCACCGTCCCTACAGGCAACGGATCTTAAAAAATATATGTGACCCCCCCCCCCTCCGACCCCACCCCTACCCAACCCGAATGATTATTAAGTTGTGGGGCTTCTTTTAAAAAAAAAACTTCATAAAACACATGACTTGGCCGAATGTTTGAAACCATGGTTATCATGGAAAGATATATTTGAATGTATAAAAATCAACATACCTGTAACCCATTAAAAATTTGTCAAACGGTGGTCACATCGCTGGACTCAGTGCCAAGTGTTTACCAAACTGAAAAGCCCTCGCATTGAAAGCGGAGCCATGTGGTCTTTGGATTAAAAACCTTTACTTCCTTTTGAGAGCGAAAAATTCCTCTAGAGGCTATACAATGGATATGGGAGATCAATGGGGATTATGGTGGACCCGCGTGTTCGCGAATTGCACGGAAATGCCTTTTGGGCAGGACATGCGCTCTGGCCATGGTCTTAACAGGCCAGTGAAAATCCCCGAGGCGCCTCCTGAAAAAGCGTCACAGGCGTGGAGAACCTTGCAGCACAAAAGAAAATAGGGGCACCTAATGGGGAAATATTAAAATTATTAATTATTCAGCTTAAAAGGGCATAATCTCGCAAAATAAAACAAACTTGCCCCAGAAGAGCTCACCACCGATACGTCTGCCGAATTTGGACAGTAAAATCAGAATGGAAGCAGGTAAACCGTGGTCTAGAAAAAAAACCCAACTCCGTATTAATTTCATAGAGATGAGTTTCAAGGAACAGATAAGGGTCCACTCAAAAAATTTGAAACTGGTTTCGGTTTCGGCCACTTCCGGGAAACCAACACTTAATAATAGCAAAACCGAAAATGGTCCGAAAGAGTCTACTCGATTTATACTGGCATGATGGCGGCAGTGGACCAAAGTAGTGTAATTTTGTTAATTATTTTGTTAACTGATACAGTTGATGCCTGTTAGAGTTAGATAAACAATAATTGAGGTATGAACATTCTTTCGGAAGTGCATTGAATTCAATATTCCCTACTTTAGCCCTGTATAGCTAAAGATGAGTTGCACATTTCCTGTATGTCCATGTAGATTGGCACGTGGATATATTATAGTCTACAGAAAACAGTCTATTTTCACCATAATTGCAATATACATTGGCCAGTCACAATTTATTATGCTCTCAAATTGCTTAGGTATGGATCGCTAACTTTTGATAATATTTTCATCATTAATTAATTTAACTATTAAATTATTTATGATGTTATCCTAATATTTTTTCTATTGAATCCAAAACCGTCCACTTATAAATAAAAGCCGAAACCATACAGAACCGGTTTTTCCCGGAACCGAAACCAGTTTTGAATTTTCGACTGGGCCCTAATTGTGTCGAATGGATAAATGAATGAATTTTTTATACAGGAAATGAGGCCATAGGCCAATAGTTCCATTTATGTTAATATTTTAGAATATACATAATAATACTAAGATTTTCAAAAATATGTGCATTTCACATTTGTTTATAATCTTGGGTAAAAAACCAGTACTCCTATTTATATAAGCTATAATGTATACACACTTAACTCGAAATATATCAGGTTGATTTATTACTTGTGCAATTTTGAACAGAGAAGAAATTTGCAAAATATTTTTCTTATACATGGGTTTCTTAATAAAGATATCCTTGGACAAAAGCATATAAAAGCTGCAACACGGCGAACAATGGTTGAGTTTTCATTAGACATAAGTTTAACAAATTTAATTTTTAAAATCTTAAAAAAGGTTATTCATTTAGCTCATATAATTGACAATTTAACAGTTAGTGATTTTCATCTTAAATATATATGCTTCTCCGTGTTTTAAACTGCATTTGCAATATTTAAGTAAAACACTGCGATATTGGCCCGATTTTTTTTAAACCCGCCGGAATACGCTGCATCCGTAATTCCGTGCCTTATACCGCATTTCGCGGGCCAGATAAACGCGGTTTATGATGAAATAAGTGGAGCGAAAAAATTCTGTTTCGGATACCGCTTACCATATATATATATAAGCCTTGATAGCTTATAAGGGGGTAGGTGTATGTAAATGCTTATAGCTCGCTTAATATATGACATGATTTCAAATAAACTGCATTATGTTTGCAAATAGTGGGGAAAAGTCACTGCTAACATATGAATGTATTATGTATTATTGCTGATAAAACAGTTAATCGCTATACTTATAAAATATCCAAAATGAAAACTTAATTTAACAGCTTTTTCTTCCATTTTTCCCGAAAATTTGTTTATTTTCGAGATGATGTTGCATTTTTAAATTTCTAGTGCATTAATGCATTAGTTCCTGGCATTCCTACAAATTCTTTAGATAAAAATATGAATATTTGACCATATACACCTGCAATGAATGACCCATTGTTAATTCTATTTTATACCATCCATCCCTTGTTAATATGACGGATTTGGTGTTCCGTGTTCCTCTCCAGATGCATTGATTTTCACTGTGATGCTTTTTTGATACTATAAATTGTTATTTGTCTGAACCTGAAAGTGTTTATTGTTTTTAAAAATAAAAAAGAAACCTTTCTTGGGCCATTTTTTACATATAATAATAATACAAAATTAGTCATATTTAGGCCATGATATAGGAAGGGTCATTGTACTCCCTTCTGGATTTTTTATGATTACGGAACTTTTTAGATCCCTAAATATGTCCAATTAATGAATTAAGATGTTTAAATTGATTATTTTAGGATACACTACCCTTTTATGGAACTGAGAGAGAGAGACAACCGCGTCATTACGTACAACAACCGCGGACAGGTTGCCTTGTTACGGGGGATGGGGTATACAGATTCTTATAGCTCGCTTATTTGACATATTTGCTTAAAAAAAAAAAACAATATTATATATGCAAACAGTCACTGATAGATATAATCATATATATTTCTTACATGTTTTTGGTGATGAAGCAATAAGTTATGATATTAATAAAACATCCTGAAGAAGTTTCACAGATTTTATTCAAACTCTTTGCTGTTTGAAAGTTTCAATTGCCATTAGAAAAATAAAACTCACTGAATATGTAAGCGTGTTTGCATTGTAAAGAATGTCCTGAACTATGGTAACAGTTTACTGATTAGCCAAAAATGGATTCCCGGCAGTGACCTTATATATTATTTTATTTAAGTAATGTTATCAGCTTTGAATATTATTTTGAATGAAAAATTAAAATGATACTTCAGGAAAGGGTCTTAATATATAGTATTGTGTACTCCCCATAAGCCATTGTGTGCATATTAGCGGATGTTTATGCAGGGACGGTAAAGAAACATTGGAATTTTTTTTATATCAACTATCCGTTAAATAATATTAAACTACACCATAAACTAGGAAGCGGATTCTCAACAATGTCTCCTGACAGTCGAATGGAATGCTTTAAAAATGTGAGGCTTTAACTTCCTGCTTGTATACATAGCCTTGAATGATGTCCACCTCTCCTGGAGAAATAAGGGGTCAATTTTTCATTAATTTGACGAAAAAAAATACATGCTCGTTGAAATTTTATAATTCCAGTAGTAAGGACTGAAATCTAAATGATTCTTCATAAAAACAAGTATTTTGAGGACTGGCACAGGAAGGCGGGCGTACAGGATTAACTGAGCGAAATGAATTTGTGTCATGCTCACTCTGAATTGTACTTTTAAGGATATGGATATTTTACCAAATTTTTAGCAGGCATTTAAATCTCGCTACATGATTCCAGTAACAACTCCGCCATTCATGTTGAATCGTTCTGAGGTTATAGGCCTTAAAGTCTGTCTTGAGTATAAACGCGAATGACTGATTTTTCTTAATCTATCTTCTAAAAGCAACACGATATCCATCTTCCGTTGTATAAATTCAGAAGTTAGAATTGATATTGCCAAATGCCTCATCATAAATAACAAATTATTAAAGACAAAAATGCAAGAGGATGAATCCTCCCGAATTTTAATGGGTTATATATATAAAAAACCCATTTCTTTTGAAAAGGTATCATAATAGATGAAATATATTGCCAATTTTATATGTCTACAACACCATATTACAGAAGCTGAGTTGTACCGAAATAAAATAAAATATATAGGACAAACTTATGTACTAAACTTGGATGCAGACGTCAGAGATTTTTATTCATAAGTAATCTCAATGGTATTTGCGCCTTTATACTGTGTCCGGTGTAAGGGGACAGGCTTTGTCCATCTCTGTTTAGAACCACAGCTTCTCTATGTTTACCTCGTCAATTTTCGTTATTTTTACAATCAGAAAACATATGTATGTTTTAAAATAGACTCTTCCCAATGAATAGCACATATATGATACCCTCCCTTTATTGTATACTCTCACTGTGAAACCTCCGCTCCTCTGCTTTCTCGCTGCTGTTAATATATGTACTCCTGTACCACGTCCTCCCATTACTTACGCATTAAAAAGAAATCATAAAAAGTGTTCACTCTGATCCATCAATATACATTTAGATTAGAATCTGTGATTTGTATACAATTTAAACTATCAAGTACGTTTCCTTGCAAGAAAATCTGAAAGCGACACGATAAGGCCTTTAAATACAACAAGGCCACTTATGACTCAGTTATAATATAATTGTAACAAAAATATAAAAATCAAATAAAAATACATAAAAAATCAAGCAACACCAAAGAATGTTATTAAGCTGTACACACCGTAATTATTGATTTTGAATAATAATTGAAACTGTTGCACATGCTTTCCTGTTCTTTCTCCTTTGATATGACTTGAAATCTTGTGTTAATATTGTGGTACAAGGCGCTTCTTATACTGTACACGAGTCTAATGCACTTAGCATCACAGTAAGTAAATTGTTAATATTTGGTCTTCCATCTTTGTGGACAAATTTATCACAATACTCAAGATGGATATGCATAACGGATTGATTTTCAATCTATTAGAAATTTCATATAATTTTTATTTGTTATTATTAATGTGTTCATATATTGTTCCAGAGAGGGCTCTTATTATTATTAAAGCCAATAAACACACTAAGGTTCACGAGAATAACTATTTACTGTATTAGGGAAGCATCACAGTGAATAAATTTATTACATCTCGACAGGAACATGGGACACCACATTCATCTTAATACAAAGGGTAAATAGAATGGACAATGGGTCATTCACTGCATGAGGATATGGCAAACTATTCATAATTTTATTAATAGAATGTGTACAAGCGACAAGAAGAAATGTTGTTATGCACTACAATTTTATGTCAACATCATCTCGAAAAAAACTTTTGTTGGGATAACCAAAAAAAAATAAAGAAATAGCTTTTAAATTCAATATACTGCCACGATATTTTATTAATATCGTAATTATTTGTTCATAATAATATGTATATATATTTATAAAACACTGATCAAATTATTTTCATCAGTGAATTTCTTAAGTATTTGCAGATACATTGCAGTTTATTTCAAGTGAATATGTCAAATATTAAATGAGCTGTAAGCATTTACATACCCCTACCCCTTTATCAATGCTACTTGTCCGCGTGTGCGTGCGTTATGACGCGGTTGTCTTTTAATGGTTTAAAAGGGTAGTGTATCCCAAGATAATCAGTATTAACATGGACGTATTTGGGCATCTTAAAATACCTATACCATAAAATCCTAGAGGTGGTGCACGGTGACCTTTCTTATATTATGGCTTAAATATATTTTTTTTTGTATAATTATTATATGTGAAAATGGTCCAAGAAAGGGTTTCCATTATTTTTAAAACCAATAAACATCTTCGGGTTCTGACAAATAACAATTCATAGTATCAAGGAAGCATCACAGTAAAAATTAATACAACTGGCGAGGAACATGGGTAACCACATCCATCTTATAAACAAGGGATACCATAAAATAGAATTAACAAGGGGTCATTCATTGCAGGTGAAAATGGTTAAATATTCATTATTTAGCCACAGAATTTGTAGGAATGTCAGGAACTAAAACACACACTCCCTCAGTCTAAGCCTCAGACTGGGGTTATGGGGTTATTGATAACAATATCAGCTCATATGGCTGTGTCGCCTGTAAAATATTAACACAGGTCTTTAGTATGAAAACAATACAATTTTGTCCAACTGCTGACAATTTATATCTTATCACTCACGTGACAAATTATCTACCGTCAATTAAATTAATTTACCGCCTGCCTTGGTCCTGTCTCTCACCGGTTTATATTTAAACCCAGCCAGATAATTCTGGGGGTTATTTTATGCTAATACGAGAGAAAGGAGCAACCGCTACAATGAAGATAACAATCAGTTAAAATCACAACTTACAGTAGTTCGCCGTTTAATCCTAGGTTGCTCAACAGCAGTCAATAACGCCTCAATCAAACGTATCCAAATCATTCGCACCGAACGAACAGTGTTCGCCTTAATTTCTTTTTTTCAGCTCCAGCAACTCCTACCTTGTTTTCACGTCTCCCGTTAAACGGGTACGTGCTCCCAGCAAAATAAACTGGTACCTACGCTTAAACTTACTAATTACCCCAAACTCGTTACAGCTACAATATTCTCAGAAAAATAATCTATCAATCTAAGATACCCAAGTTTGGCGATGCAATTGAAAACATATAATAAAACTTGCCAGACAACCAGACCATACTAGATCATGACATAATGTATGCTCAGGGCTCTCCAAGGCAATTTCTTTTGAGGCGGTCAAAAAAGTTTACCGGGTCCCTCCCCCTTTATTTTTATTGAAACGCATGCAGATTTACAAATTTAATCAAGTCTGTAATCGTTTAGTCCCGAAGCTGTCAGTTCAGTTGAAGTGGTACTAAAGAATGAACTGTAAGGGAAGGATGCACTGAAACGCTTTATTGTTTTCTGCATCCTCATGCATGCACCTCACATATTCGGCAAGTTACATTGAAAAAAAGTCATGTGGAGGTCTTATGAAAACATGAGATGGCACGACATATTTCGTGTATGAAAAAAATGAGGTCTATTTTTACTAATAATATAATTTTATACGTCAGTCACATTATTTACATTCATGAGACAAATAAGGCCTGATTAACTTGTTTATAGAAAAAAAACTGTTAAAATTGATAATTCAAAACAAATTAAAAAGGCACCACGTAAATGGAAAAAATCAAGTCAAGCAATGTAAAAGAAGTCCCCCAAACGCTGTGCTAACAGCAACAACGGTGTTAATGATAACGACAAAACTGAGTTAAACTTGAAAGAACAAAACAAAATCAAGCACATGAACATAACAAGCAGTCAAATACTTTAATGGCTCACCATGTGCCGCCGCATCAAAGGCCAGTGCAGATGCGTCAAATTATCAAATCACGGTATAGCAGCAATAGGTCGCCATTCAATAAATATATTGTCATATGACAGGTATTAGATCGGCAGTGGAAGCAAATCAATAATTAATGTAATTCTGTGAAAATTTTGTTTTTTTCTTTATATACAATATTTCACTGTTTACATATATCGGGATGCATCATGTTCCATCAAACGGATCGAAACGCCCTTTGTTAACTTTTTATAAAGACATTTATAATGTATTTATGGTCTATATTTGCTTGTCTGAAAATAAAATTTGACATTTGCCCATTTAAAAGCACCCATACCTGGCCTGACACAATAATAAGAGGCTATATGCGTTCATGAGCAGTTGGTTGTCCACATTACATTTGGCATGAGTATATGGACAAGGTATTTATTAACTAAATGAAAAAAAACCCAGATAAATGAACATTAAAAAGGGTCCTCTTCAAAGAAATGTTTTATATTCAGGTAACATCAATAAAAAAATGTGGTACCTTGAATAATTTTATTCACAAATACACTGAATTACTAAAATCAACTAACCTACAACATAAATGTGGTATGAATGTTTAGGTTTATACTTTTAAGAAAGATCAATAGAATATATTGTTACAGGTGCTCTTTCTATTGTGTGACACGGGCGTAACTCGTGTTGTGGCGCTCCTGCATGGCCGCTTGTTGCATTCTCGGTTTAATCCGTACTGGTTGAACTCTTGTTGTCATGCTAGTTTGGGGCGAGCTCACGTGTACACCAAGGTGTGTAGAGACACAGCGATGTTTTTCTAGATGATTCCTGTAACGCGTGTTTACTATGTTGTGTAAGATCTTTTAGACTGTTCGAGAAGTGGAAAATTCTCGGCTTGGGATGAAGAGTTTATAAAGGGGCTGTGTTTTAGAGCCGGGAGAGCAGCAGAGAAGATTTCCAGCGGACGCGAAAGCGTGTGTCAGTTTCTGGGACCTTATCCGACGAGTGCGGCAATTATAGATTTTGGTCAGACTTTATCCTGGATTTTGTGCATTTGGACTTTAGTTTACTTTCTGGATTGTTACAAGAGCTTTACACTGGACTGTCATTCTCCGAGAGTATACATTTAAAGAACTTATCGTTGTGACGGTGGTGGTATCCAGGTACTGTGCACTTTGTGTTTTTTACTGTGTGATTGTATTGATTTGTAGTTATACCGCCGTTTTACTGTATAATTGCATTGATTTAGTGTATTATAATGTTAGGGTTGATTCAAGAATAAATTATGGTTATTTGTTAACATAAAAAACCCACTGACTTCTTTATTCATTCTTCTTAACATTTTACGCTGCCTATTGTTACACAATCTGATTTTTTATCCCCATTACAAAATTTGTGCTTATCACGCATACGTGATCTGTTTAATTGGTTTTCGTAACAATATTTAATGAAAAAATGGAATAGACTTCCAAACCAAGATGGCACGCCTACAACGGCCCTCCGGGCGTTTTAGGATGAAAGCAAATAAATATTAGTGATGGTTATTTTCTACATGTGCGTCGTACTAAATATCAGCCTGTTACAGCAAATACTATACGTATATATTATATACACCAATAACCAACGTTTCCCCATACTCCGGACTTGTTCACGCATTTTAATTGGCCTAAAGAAATTCTGGAACACCCTAGCCCTTTTGAACCCCGTTCCTCCGAATAAAAACCTATATGAACTGACGAATACAATTTAAGACAAATTAGACTCCATCGTCAAGCATGTTCTTTTGTCCTTGGAAACATCTGGCCGGGCCTGAGCCTATTAGTTAATGTCAAACAGCCATTTCCGGTTGAGCCCTTCTGGTGGAAAGCTTTATTTATGTAAGTTAAAAAAAAGAGAAATCCTCATTTTCAAGTTAGTTCTGGTATCTATATATACGAAACTCCTAACAGGTACGGGTTCCTTTAGCTCCTCCAAATCACTCCACATTGTTACAATACAGCACCAGCAGCAGTATCACTAGCATCTACAGCTAACTTAAAAGGTAAGAAAAGTCTGAATCTGCTAAAACTGGTGAACTTTGAAGAATTGCTTTCAAATTCTGAAATGCATTTTCACACTGAACATTCCATACAAACTTTTGTTTCTTCTTTAACAAATTAGTCAAAGATTCAGCTACAGCAGAAAAATTTGGACAAAACTTCCTGTAGTATCCAACCAATACCAAGAAAACATATTATTTGCTTTTTGTTTTCTGGTCTAGAAAATGCAGAAATAGCACTTATTTTAGCATCAACAGGTTCTACTTTACCTTGCCCTACAATATAACCCAAAAATGCTACTTGTGCATGACAAAACTCATGATTTAACATGATTTAAGTAAGTTGACGGTCAGACGTGCTATGCTTAGTCTTTCGGAGAGGTCGAGAAGAATTTGCAGATGTTTCTCCCAGGTGTCGCTGTACACGGTGAGGTCATCATATATGCGTCGCAGCCCTGAATGTCCTTGACAACCATATGGATGAGGCGCTGGAATGTAGCTGGCGAGTTCTTTATGCCAAACGGCATAACTTTATACTGGTACAGTTCTTGCGGCGTCACAAATGCGGACTCTTCTTTCGCTCACTGTGTCAGCGGAACTTGCCAGAATCCTTTTAGAAAGTCAAACTTGGAGACATATCTGGAGCTACCGACTCTATCAATACAATCATCGATCCTCGGAATCGGAAACGTGTCAGTCTTAAAGACAGAGTTCAGTTTTAGATAATCTGTGCTTACACGGTAACTTCCATCAGGTTTTGGCTCAAGAATACATGGTGAACTCCAGTTACTGTTACTAAGTTCAATAAAATCATTGTCCAGCAAATATTGAACCTCATCGTGTAGATATTTTTGCCTTTCTGGATACAGTCTATAAGGATGCTGCTTGACTGCGCTTGCCTCGCCAACGTCCACGTCATGGCACAATATATAGGTTCGCGTTGGAATGTCACTAATCAAATGTTCATAATTCTGTAGCAGATTCTTTAGGTCTTGTTGTTGTTGTGCAGTAATGTGTGACAGTTTGGCACTCAGGTTGTTAAGCACCTCTGGGTTTTTATTGGTACTGTTCCACACTGAATGTCTACATGACACTTACACTCAGTATCTACTTTAACTTGGTCAGAGTCAGTTTTTACACAATAAACAGCAGTAACATTATGTACAACATCTGATGTGCTATTTTGTCATAATATGGTTTAAACATGTTAACATGGCGCAGTTGTTATTTCTTACGCCTATCTGGTGTTGACAGTACGTAATTTAAATCACTGACTTTCTTGTTAACAATGTAAGGACCAAAATACCTAGCTTGCAGAGGTCTGCCAGGGACAGGTAGTAAGGCAAGGACCTTTTCACCAGGCTCAAGCGTCCTAATAACACTGTGCTTGTCATACTTTGTTTTCATTTTACTTTAGATTAGACTTTGTAATCTCATAAACATTGTGTAGTTTAGTGCAAAAGTCTGAGACATACTGCAATAAACTAAGTGAATCAGGATTTTCACACAAGAGATTTTCTTTAAGTAGTTTTAATGGACCTCGAACTGAGTGTCCGAGAACTAGTTCAAAGGGACTGAAATCCAAGGACTCTTGAAAGGATTCTCTGACAGCAAACAGCAATAGGTGGATTCCTTCATCCCAGTCTTTCTGTGTGTCATAGCAGTAGTCCTAATCACGTTTTTAATGTCTGATGAAAACGTTCGAGGGCGCCCTGACTCTCAGGATGGAATGGCGAAGAGCTGTACTTTTTGAACCTAGCTCAAGCGTAACTTGATGGAATAAGCCAGACATAAAATTAGACCCTTGGTCAAGCTGGACTGATTTTGGTAATGATCAGAGCCTTGACAAGACTTTTGGCATTAATTTTGCGTAATGGTATTGCCTCAGGGAACCTGGTAGAAGCACACATAATTGTCAGCAAGTATTCATGTCCAGATTTTGTTTTGGGAAGTGCTCCAACACAGTCAACAATAATCCTACTAAATGGTTCCTCGCAAGCAGGAATAGGCCTATGTGTGGATTTAGTAGGATTCTGATTGGGATTGCCTATCATCTGTCATGTATGGCATGATTTACAATAGTGTACAACATCATTCCTGAGGTTAGGCCAATAGAAGTGTGTACTTACTTTCTGATAAGTTTTATTTATACCTAAATAGCCAGAAAAAGGAGCCTCATGTACCATAATAAGAATTTCATTGCTTTAAATTTTGGGCACTACTATTTGATGTTTGATTGCCCACTCATCATCAGCGCATACATCAGGTGGTCGCGATTTACGCATAAGCACTCCATTTTTAACATAGGAACAAACTGGGTTCTGAGACAGTTCATCTGTAGAAACTGGCCTGGGAAACAACCATGAAATATCAGGGTCCTTATGCTGTTCCGCGATAAGTTCTGACCTTGAAAATGCTGCATCCTGTAAGGGCAAGTCGTTAGACGAGTCACTAGTGACTCCCAGAGTGTTATTATCTGCACCATTATCCTCATGTGTGTTAGTCTTGGCCATAGATCTAGTTACAGCACATGAAGGATACAAACCAAGAATTTCCTGACTTTCACGATCAGATTCAAACAACTGCTCTTTTGTCCTAGCAAATTCTACATAGGTCTGTTTTTCCCAATTTCTGAATTTCTGGCGGTAAGCCTCCGGAACTAATTCATAACCTTTTAGGATTAACCGTTTAACCTGGTCATAGTCAGCAGCGGTTTCTACTGAAAGCTCTGTATAAATTTCTCTGGCCTTGCCAGTCAATACTCTTTGTAATAGCATAGTCCAATTTTCCTAAGGCCATTTTAAATTTTCAGCTACCTTCTCAAAATGTAAAAAATATTTATCAACCTCTTTTTCTTGAAAAGGTGAGACAAGGTGTTTAGTAACATCAAAACTGTAAGTTGGGACAGCACGTAGACCATGTTCTAGTTTAAGTCTTTCTAACTCCAGTCGTTTTAATTCAATTTCTTTTTCTATTTTCTAGTCTTTCTCTTTCTAACCTTTAATGCTAGCTCATGTTGCATTTCTAACATTTTTAATTCTAACTGCATGGCAAGGCTGTCATTTTTTATGTTTCCACTTCACTCTCTTCAATTAAACCTTTGCTGACTAGATCTTGCATGATTTTAGCCATGATATCCGGCTTTCTCAAAGCATATTTTCACATTTAGCCCTAAGTGTTGTCTCTAACGCAACAAGTAATCTTTCGTCAACCGTTCAGGTTGATCAGGGTCGGGATCTTAAACAAATGTCTCAGGTTTGAAATCTGCCATGTAAAGATGTTAAAACAATAACAAAAAAGTACAGTACCAGAGTGTCCGGATCCTAGGCTTTCTGGATATCAACACTGTCACAGCTCAACAAGTCCTTTAAAATAAATATTCTAGATGATCAGTTCATGCAAATCCTCTCAGAGAATAGTCCAAACTTAATCCCGAAATCAATCTGTTGTAATCCAAAAGTGAAGTTCTGGTAATAATTCCAAAGGCAAACTGAAGACTGTATAATATCTATAAGTTCTGTAGTTATCGGAAAGGTCCCAAAACTGACTCACACTCTTCCGTGTCCGCATGAATTTCTCTCTGTCTCTCTCTCTTGCCGGCTCTAAACACAGTCCCTATTTATAACTTTTTCATCCTTAGCCTAGAAACTTCTATTTCCCGAACATCCCAAAAAAACACAACAAGACACAGACGCTCATAGGGCACAAATAGCCCAGAAAATTCCAGATTAGCACGACAGCGATTGCTGTGTTTACACGCCAGGGTTCAACCATACAGATTACACCGAGCGCTGTCTCTACACGCCATAGCAAAGCCCTATGCCTGTGCTATACGAATCAGAATGTCAACGCTAAACCCTTCGCAGAACAAATCAGATATACGCAACACTATAAAACAGATATATGTAACAATATAAGAAACTGCAAATAAATAGTATATATGCTTCGTGAAAGTAAGAATTTAGAGTTAATTTCAAATAAAGTTAAGACTAAATGAGACTTTGTAATACATATTATAATAAACATTCTGTCAGACATTTATATTACTTCGTAGTTTAATGCAACATGATGCATTCATCAGGTAAAACTCTCCGATTGAAATAGTAATATATATATATATATATATATATATATATATATATATATATATCAAGATTGTTTGACTCGTGTTGTAAAAAAAACACACAAACGAACAAGGATGAACTCATTTCCTCCTGGTTGGGCAACAAAACGCAACTGATTTGTCAAATTCCATCGATTGCCTATGCTGAGATGCACAGTGGTCATTGTGAACTGCGTTGTATTTTAAAATATATGTACTTCAGTCTACGTTATCAGGTACACCCCAGTGCAATTATTTGTTACACTGCTTAGCGACAGATATCCACATTGATCATTATACTACATAACCTATGCTTTGCAGATTGATTTATCAGTATTTAGAAAAACATTACCTCCATGGCAAAAAGTTGTTTTACCTATGTTTCAATCTATTTTGCATTCCTCAATCCAGCAGGGGTGGTTGCTAAACTCTCCTCAATCAATGAGTATCTGTCATATTCTAATCATATATGAACATAAAACGTTCTGTCCCCAGGTCAGTACCTGTGATAAAATCAGAACCGTCAATACATATGCTATATGATTGTCTCAGCAGTCAATGATTATCTGTCATATTCTAATCATATATAATCATAAAACGTTCTATCCCCAGGTCAGTACCTGTGATAAAATCAGAACCGTCAATACATATGCTATATGATTATACAATTATGGTGGTGACCAGCCTGTATTTCGCGCTGCTCTGCCTAGTAAGTACTTGTTACTGCTTTCGTCTTATAAGAACTATATCGTGAAATTTATAAATGATGATATATCGTCCAGCGGTGCTGCTTTTATTCTAATATCAGTCGGTATGTATAAGACAGATAATTCACATTTTGAAAGACCGGAACGAAAGTGATATGTTGCATGGCAAAGATGAACATTAAAACTCAAATTCGCGAACATTATAACAGTAATGGCAGAATCATATATTCATCATTATCTCCTTTATGTGTGGTGGGTTGAAAATAAACGTGTCCAGTGATCATTTCGGCACACAAAGGAGTTTAAAATGCAATTTCTGAACACATGATCTTTTTAAAAAGATCGCCCATATCACGGTACAATAAGCTTATGAAGCGGCCAAGAATATTCCAACCAGTTTATTTGAATTAGGGATAGGAGGGTGGCAATGCAGGTTTCGTAGGTTCAGTTAATAACTGATTACATTCGCATGGAATTCTATAACTTTTCCATCTAAATGTAAACGGTGTATTCGCGACTATAACAGGTAAAATCGCTTTTTGCTATTGCGAACGTATGCACACCTCTAAATACTCTTAGTAAAGATTAGGCCATATTACACTTATTCGATATAATATGACTTTTTATTAAATATGAGTTACCTGTAACAGGACATGAAGCTGTTACGAGGGTACTAAACTTGTATGTTCAAGCGCACGTGGGAGGTTGTACTGGCATTGCAATTGCGACAGTCGATATGTGTTTGGCCTGTGTGGAGTCATGTTATAGTGTGGCGGCTAACTCATCGATGATTATTGTATCATCAACAAAGTTTATTTATAACTCGGTTTAACATAAGAACACAAGCCAAAATGGAAGATATGTCCGAATGTGACTAATGATGAAAAATTTAAAACAGATATGACGCATTAAATGATAAATTAAAATTTTAACATGGTGAAAATATTGAATATGAATCATATTACAGAAATAGTTTTATACTTTAGAGATAAAAGAATTTGTGATTTTGTGTAGTGACACAGAGAGCATTTAACGGCTGTACTTGCCTAGTCCCTTGAATTGGTTAATGTCCACTTCATTTCTGAGGTGGTCTGGTAGTTCCCTCCACAGGAAATATAGGTAAGATTGTGTGTGTGTGCGCCTGAAGTAACTTTATGAACCTGGGGGACTTTTAAGGTATATCTTTTTCCCAAAGAATGTCTAGGGGATTGAAAAACTAACAACTCATTTAAATATGTACGGAATAGGGTTTCGGTTATGCATGGATTTGAAACATTAACGAGCTATACATCTGAAGCGGTGTGATTCTAATGAATCATTTTAGATAGCAGGTTGCATGTTATTGAAAGAATACTGATCATTTAGAATACATCGTAGGACCCGCTTTATAGTTTTTTTCTAGTTTATTTGATCTGAACAGCGACAAATGTGGCAGTTAATTAATATTTAAAAGAGTTTTGTAAGTAAGATTTATTGTCAAGATAAAGCGAATTACTGTTGTGTCTGAAAGCATTGAATTTCTGGGCATCTCTTTTTAGCCAACAGAGATATATGATTGCGAGCATTACTTTATATTCAATATATATACTCCTGGGAACGAGTGTAGGTGAATAGAACTGAGGTTTTTTTCAGAGTCGTTTGACTCGAATTAGAGCTCCAATAATAGGCTTGCATTTCTTAGAAAACAGATTTCTTGTTTCATATTGTTTCAGAGTGTCTTTGATCTACTTTGCATTCCCCAACCCAGCAGGAGTGGCTGCTAACCTCTCACTGAACAATGATGACAATTCCTATTTTAATCATATATAATCATAAAACGTTCTATCACAGGTCATTACCTGTAATTGAATCACTACGTTTACAAAGTACTGACCTTGAGATAAAACTTAATAGATTCAACAGGGTTTTTATGCATAGATTTTCCTGAATGTTGCCTTGAATAGTAACTAAATGTGTTAGTTCCCGAGAACTGATGGCGCCACATGTTTATTTTCGATTTTTTTACGATTTTTCCCCTTTATTTAACGAACCTGTCCGCTATCCGCCATACCTTATACTATGCTATCTCGAAAATCGTTTTTTTGATTTTGTGATTGCTTTCTGCATTGACCTAGATTTTAAAATTAAAAGGCTAAAAAAGCTTCTCCTCCAAAACTTTCGAGCCAAATTGTTCAATATCTGACAGAAATGAACCTAGAAACAATCTCCCTTACATTTGTTCGAATGGTCCCCTTTCGGTGATTTTGGGCGAGTGACAGGTAGCTGAACATAGTCATGTGGTCCAAAAAGAATACTAAAATTACAATCTCAGAAACAGCGTCAGCTATCAGCCAGATTTGGGATGAATTTGTTTAAATGTTGGTCACATGTTTCATAACTGAAATTGGGTTATTGATGGCACCTCCTGCATCGACCTTTGCTGTACGAGGGTCATCGGTCATCAGTACATTAACCCAAAATTTCTCAGGGACAGTGGGAGTTAGTTCCCCAAATTAATGCAAAATTTATCACATATCAAATGTTGTGGGATTGAGAGTTTTGTGACGCCACTGGCATTGTCTTACATTTTACGTTGGAAAAAAGCTTGAAAACCTTTGAAAATCTTCTTCTCTGAAATCATTTACCCACATTGTTCAATATTTCACAGAAATGATCCTTTGGAAGATGAACTTTCTAAGTTTGTTTAAATAGTTGGTGTCCATGCGTTTTGGGGGAGTTACAAGAATTTGAGCTCAGTCATTTGTCCCAGCAAGCATGCGAACATAAAAATTTCAGAAACCACAGGAGCTAGCATCCCCAAGTTTTGAACAAAGGTTAGTCGCATGGCTCATATTCAAAATTAAGGGTTTTGTGGCGCTACCTACATCGACCTGATTTTACAGGCAAAACCTTGTATCTTTAACCTCTTCCATTCATGTGGCCATTTTAAACCTATTTTAAACTTAGGGCTGCAATAGTCTTCTTCTGCCACACTGTTTCAACTTTTGTAACATTACACAAAAAGAGTTGTTTGTTAAAATTTACTTAAATGAATGTTGGCAGAATTAATGGACCTTCATCAGTGAAAGGAATTGGAGAGTCTTTGGTAAGCAAAGCTTGTAGATCTATTGTATTAACAAACTGAGCTATGTGTGTATATAAGTAGAGATGTGCAGGCAACAGAAATAATTTGTTTTCATATCCAGTTTATGTGAAAGATAAAACCACCGATAAAATATATATCTGTATTCTGATTTTGATTTCAGTAGGTACCTGTTATTATTCTTAACATTATCACCTTGAAAAAAAAGCGTTGTAGCCAAAGTCGATTAGTATAAGTAACTAACAGGCCAAGATTACGTCTTTGTCTATAAATAGCTTGGCAGTCTGCCAAAAATTTCAGATCTGGAAGCAGGCCAAGTTTAAACTGTTGCTATTTATAGCTTTGGCAGACTACCCACTGTATTAAATTTTGCAACAGGTCGAGAGTTCACACAGTGCAGCCAGGTACAGGTCAAGAGTTACCTCAGTGTTGTAGCTGCAGATAGTAATTAGCTTCGGTTGACTTGGGTCGATGGCCTGCCTCAGCTGAGCTTGATCAGCCAGGCCCACTTGACTCAAGTGAATAATGATTTATCAGCCTGAAATTTTGGCCTGTCCACGCATCTTTGATGGCTTTTGCGGGGGCAAAAGACTGGTGGTGCCACCTACAACATTTTTGGCATAGTGTATGCCCCGCTTATTTCTCAGGAGGGATTTAATATCTGCATGGAATTGGGCATATGTATACACCTCGGATAGCTTCGTTGTGCACAAGACTGGTGGCGCCACTTACACTATTTTTTTAACAATGATAGACCCTGTTTTTTCTCACGAGTGATTTGATATATCAGGCTGTAATTATGCATGTCATACATTTTCGGATAGAATTGTTGTACATAAGACATACGGTGCCTCCTGCAATTGTTTTAGAGTTTCATGCATAGCCTAAGTCTCTGCCGGTAATTTCGCATGTCCATACAACATCGATATCTTCTACTACACAAGAATTTTCGTGTAGTGTGCATCCATGCCGGTATTTCAGCAGTAATGTTTGTGTAATAGGTGCTTATACTTTTGTTCAAAATATTTATTTCTTGCATTGTACACATACATTTCACACATGCCAAACATATTCAAGCATAGAAGCATTATACATGACTTATATTGCACAGGTTCGCATTAGGCCTGTAGGCCTTGTTAGAATATAAAATGACAACAGTCAGTTATGATTTCATCTACTGTCCCGGAACCTGGTGTGTATATAAAGTGACCATAAGGGGGTGCCCATAGTAATCACCGTGTCCGTTCGTCTGCACCGTTTATCTGTCCGCCCGTCCATCCACAAATTTGTTTCGAAATAATAAATCCAGTTTGGAATGACATACGGACTTCAAACGTATGGTATGGCGAACCACCAGAGCAAAAGTTAAGGTCACCTGACGAAATTATTTAAAATTATCGTGGATGCATTTTAAGTCAAATTGCTCATGCAAAACTTTCCACCATGCTCATAAAGCTGACCTGCCAACAGGGAAACAACCGTATTGAATTTGGGACCGAAAGGTAAAATTTCAAAGGCACATCTACACAAGTTAGTTTCCAGATGATAACTCAAGTTTGGTTTGACATATTGATTTAAACTGACTTAAATATGGTCTACCAAGGAAGTAAGAATCCTATTGATTGATTTTCGGTCATAAGGTCACCATCCAAGGTCACAGGCCCTCCATTTTAAAAGAAAAAGCTCATAAAAATATCCTTATAGACAAACTAGTCTGGGCATCGAGACCAACTAGTCATGCACAATTGTTAATTGAGCAGATGAAGAAAATTGTATTCCTTTTCATTTAGTTGAATACAAATAATTACATTATCGGTATATTTCTTATTACATTATCGGTTAATGTCACATTCTAAGATGATTCATACATTATCACTTGTAATAAGGGCCTAAGGCACTCAGAGTGATGTCAAACAGAAGCACATACATGGAAATCTTAACTAATACTCAATATTTTAGTGATATATGAGGCTAATTTAAATTTCATTTACCAGAAGCATGAACAAGTCTAATCTCCTGCATCGCTGCGTTAACCTATTATGTAGCGTATATCTAAAAGATGGAGCTTAGTAGTGTTAAAGACACAGAACCAGACAGGGTAAACTGATGTACTGGTTCCCGCGTCCATTTATTCACCTGTATCCTAGATATAAGGGAGCAGGGAACCAGCCTAGTTATCAATTCCTGAGGAAATGTTAAAAGATCGCGAGGGAACGCGTAAAGATCGCAAGGGAAGACGATATGATCGCGATACAAAGCGAAATGATCATGAGGGAACTCGAAAAGATCGCGAGGGATAGCAAAATTTACACAAAACAAATATAGCACACATGTCCAGTTATAGAGGACTATAAAACATCTTGGTTATTTTTATTACTTTATCGATTGGTATTACATTATCAGATGATTTGTTATTACGTTATCAGGTTCTGTTACATTATAGGTTAATTTCTTTAAAAATTATTGGTTATGTTACCTAATAAGATGATTGTTTTATTATCAGTTGTAACAGGGCCTCAGGCACCCAGAGTGATGTCAAACAGAAGCACATACATGAAAATCCTAACAAATGCATAATATTTAATGATAGATGAGGCCAATTTAAGTTTCTTAGACCAGAAGCATGAATAAGTCTAATCTCCTCTTATACAAGTATCGCTGTTGTTATTGTGACGACGGGCGTATATATAAGAGCTGCACACCTGTCAAAGTTCAACAACCCCATATCAGGTAACCTCGAGTACAAAGCCACCCGCTAATACCGATCAATAAAATTTCTTATCGGACGTAATCCTTTTAATGTATTAATGGTGATTCAGATTACCTCCGAAATGTTAAATATGGATTATTCTTTGGGTGTTTTATGCCTCCTCAAAATTTCAATTAATCCTGTTCAGAACTATTTACGTAAATTTGCTGACAGACAAACAGAGGTTGTAATAACTCTCGCCACCTGACGGATGTATAATTATCACTGATTTACTTATATAGTAGCCTATATTTTCAAAATTTTACTAGTTTTTTTTTCAAAAAGTCTGGAGTTAAATTATATATAACTTTAAAAAAAAACTAGTGCACATGACGCCAGGGCCAGGCCGCATGAACTGTTGTGAAGATATAATTACTGGACATCGTACGGAATAAGTCTATTACCTTTTTTTCTAATCGTATATTAGCCTTATTTTTGCGTACTTATCTAATCTACATGAATGATAAATCAAGGTATGTAAACACTGGTGCCAGACTCAAAATGTACTCGAACCTGTTGTTAATCAAATAATAGGTGAAAGCTGATCTAAGATTAGATCTCTCCAAATACAGCCGTAAATATTTCAGTTAATTTACAACCTATACATTTTTAGCATAACTCCGTTACGTGTAACAATTATTAATGTAAGGGTAATCAATTATATGAAGTGTTTTCGTTCGTTGCTTTGCAAAGCAGAGCTAAAACAGGAGGTTCAACGGTACAGATCCCTTGTAGCCTCAAGGAATTAAGACTGAAATCCTGGTGACTTTGGAAAGCTAGAAAATAACATTGCTCGGGTTTCTGTTGACGTTGACTTAATATAAGCGGCCTGGTTAAAGATCCACTTTGATTGAGCACAAAAATATGGTTGGATTAAGACCTTTTTCATTGTTCTAGTTTTGGTAAGTATAAATTGAATATAGAATATCCAAACAATATTATCAATTTTAATAATTAACAATGTATTTAATCATAAACTATGGGTCTATGTATAAAACAAATCTAAACAAACAAAAAATAAGCACCTATCTATACACTACAGAATATAATGTGATAGGTTTCCATGTCTCATCTTGAATTACAGATGGGTGTTGTATTAAACTTCATCAGTTATAGTCCATGGGCATAGGTATTTTTAGATCTCAAAGTATGTCCAGTTAATGAATTAAGATTTTAACATTGATTATTTTGGGATACACTGCCCTTTTAGGCCATTTAAAGACAACCGCGTCTTTACGCACCGCAGCCGCGGACACGCAGCCTTGATAAGTGGTTGGGGTATGTAAATGCTTATAGCTAGCTTAATACTTGACATATTCACTTCAGGTTAACTGCATCATGTGTGCAAATAGTAGGGAAAAGTTAGTGATAACACCTATCAAATGAATGTATTATGTATTTTTTTGTTGATTAAGCAATTAATCTCTACACTTATAAAATATCCTAAAAGAAAATTGAATTAAACAGCTTTTTCTTTCATTTTTTCCCAACAGTAGTTTATTTTCATGATGATTTTGCATTTCTGAAATTCTAGTGTATAAATTCATTGGCTCCTGACATTCTTTCAAATTTTGTTGATAAATTTATGTATATTTGACAATATACACCTGCAATGAATGACCCATTGTTAATTCTATTTTATGGTAGCCCTTGTTTATAAGTCGGACGTGGTGCTCCTTGTTCCTCTCCAGATGCATTGATTTTCACTGTGATGCTACTTGAATCTATGAATTGTTATTTATCTAAACCTAAAGGTATTTATTGGTTTCAAAATAACCCTTTCTTGACCCTTTTACGGAACTTAATATCAACAGGTCACGTAGTCGTGACGAAATTAAATTCTGTAACACTAGGCAGCGTGAAATATCTAGGGGAATGAATAAAAAAGTCAGTGGTTTTTTGTTTAGAAATAATTAAATCGTAGCATTGCAATACACTAAATCAATACAATTACACAGTATAACAACGGTACAACAGCAAATCAATACAATTACACAAGAGTACAGTACCTGGATACCACCACTGTCACAGCGACAACAAGTCCTTTAAAACCAATAATCCAGGTAAAGCTCTTGTAATAATCCCGAAAGCAAACTGGAGAAAGGCACTAAATTTTCATAGAGTTCGTAGAATCTCTGGCACTACTGCATTTATCGGATATGTCCAAAAACTGACTCACACTCTTCTGTGTCCTCTGGAATATTTCCCTCTCCCCCGGCTCTAAACACAGCCCCCCCCCCCCCCATTTATAACTTTTCTTCTCTTTCACGAACAAATGAAAGAACCCAACAATAGATAATACACACGTCCAAAGAACTTTACAAGACACGCGCTCATAGAGCGCGACCAGCCGAGAAAGTTCCAGATTAGCGCTGTGTTAAACACGCCAGGGTCACACGTCGGCCGGCCAAGCTCGCGCATCTCCCATGGCAACGGACAATGCTAGCGCTACACAGACACATGTAAGACTGCTGTACACAATGAAAGAGACATCTGTAACACCCCATTTTTACATACAATAATTATACAAAAATAATCATATTTAAGCCATAATATAGGAAGGGTCACTGTGCACCCCTTCTGGAAATTTATGACATTGGTATTTTTAGATCCCTAAATATGTCCAATTAATGAATTAAGATGTTAAAATTGATTATTTTAGGATACACTTCCCTTTAATGGAACTGAGAGAAAGTTCCAGCTTAGCACTGTGTCTATACACGCCAGAATATAAGGATATAAAACTTTCTCAAAGTTTAATCACTAATTAACCCGTGTCGTGTTTATCCTTCCGAAATGTTGTGAGGGTTTTGTCCCCATGACCTGTAATTGTATCATATTTTGGCCAATTTAAAAATTGGGTAATGTACATTGTGTAATACCTAATATTGAAGCGTCTGTCTTAACTGCACATAGTCTATTCCTTTACTATTTTTTAAAATATTAATTCTTATAATGTGTTTATAAATAGCACTGAAAATAACACGCACAACTCTACACAAAATAAGGATCATCAGTGATGGATCCCAGTCAAAATTTGATGTGTGGTCCGTGAACCAGGGAACTACATTAATTTTAGCTGAGAGTTATGGTTCACGTTTCACCAACTAGATGCTAGCATCACAGGAGATCTCAGATTACCAGAACATAAGCGGCTAAAATAATTCACAACTGTGCATGCGAGTGGGATAAACCTTCTCCACATTCAGAAGTTTGCAATTTTCTCTTAGTACCTTTGACTGACGATGGTCTCTTCCCCTCCTAGGACAAAAATATTATATCTTTATACCGACTATTCCTTCAAACAAAATCATATTATATTGATCATGGTTACCGGTTAATATTCCTGGCGGACATCAAAAAAAGACATATATTGGCTTGTCACGATGAAGAGGGTGAATAATGTTACAGGTGCTCTTTTTATTATGTGACACGGGCGTAACTCCTGTTGTGGCGCTCGTGTCTGGCCGCGTATTACTTTCTTTGTTTAATCCGTACTGGTTGAACTCTTGTTGTTATGCTGGCTTTGGGCAAGATCACGTGTACACCATGGTGTGTAGAGGCACGGCGATGTCTTTCTAGAGCATTCCTGAAACGCGTTTTACTGTGTTGTGCAAGATCTTATAGACTGTTCGAGAAGTGATAAATTCCCGGCTTGAGGTGTGAAGGTATATAAAGGGACTGTTTTTTTAGAACGGGCAGGGCAGACAGCAGAGAAGATTCAAGCGGACGCAGAAGCTTGTGTCAGATTCTAGGACCTTATCCGACTAATGCGGCAATTATCCATTTCCAAAGACTTTCTCCTGGATTTTATGCATATGGACTTCAGTTTACTTTCTGGGTTGTTGCAAGAACTTTCCACTGGACTGTCATTCTCCGAGAGTTTACATTTAAAGGACTTTTCTGTGTGATTATATTGACTTGTTGCTATACCGCTGTTTTAATGTTTAATTGTATTGATTTAGTGTATTGTAATGTTTAGGTTGTTTTAAGAATAAATTATAGTTATTTGTTAACAAAAAACCACTGACTTCTCTATTCATTCCCCTAGACATTTCACGCTGCCTGGTGTTACAGAATCTGATTTGTTTTTATCTCCATTACAAAATTTGTTTACATAACCACTTGTTAACAAACGTCATTCAAGCAAAATATGGTGATTCTCTTATGATTTATACATTTAATATCATGGACGATATAGACTTTTGTGACAGCTCGATTCTTGTACATGGATCGAGCTAAGACCTGATGCAGCATTCAAGCTACCAGTATTATAAAGAAGAAAGCCTATCTTAATATTTAGGAAAATTTCAATTCCCATTAAAAATAAACCTCATTAAATGTCTAAGCGTGTTTCCATTGTAAAGAATGTTCTGGCCTGTTGGTAACATTTTTAGTGATTAGCGAAAGATGAAATCCCGGTAGTGACCATATATATTATGAGATTTAAGGAATTTTATCAGCAATGAATATTATTTTGAATGAAAAATTGTAATGGTACTTCAGGAGAGGATTTAACAATATAAGATTGAGTACTCCCCAGAAGCCATTGTATGCATATTAGCGATGTTTATGGAGGGACTGTCAAGAAAAATTAACATTTTTCACAAAACCTATCTGTTAAATAATATTAAACTACACCATAAACTATAGAAAGGCGGATTCTCAACAATGTCGCCTGACAGTCGAATGGAATGCTTTAAAAAAGTTAGGTTTTAACTTCCTGCTTGTATACATAGCCTTAAATGATTGAGCCTTGAAATTAAGATTGGGAGTTATGGAACTCTCCCGGAGTCCATTTTTCATTATTTTGACGTACAAATTACATGGTCGTTGCATTTTTATAATTCTAGAAATAAAGACTGAAAACTAATTGATTCTTCATAAAAACACGTATTTTGAGGACGGACTGGCATAGGAAGGCGGGTGAACATGATTAATTGAGAGAAATGAATTTGTGTCTTGCTCACGTTTATTTGTTCTTTTAAGGATAAGGATATTTTACCGAATTATTAGCAGGCATGTTAAATTTACTACAGGATCCCCAATGACAACTCCGCCATTCATGTTGAATCGTTCTGAGGTTATAGGCCATAAGGTCTGTCTTGTTTATAGACGCGAATTACTGATTTTCCTTGATCTACCTTTTAAAGGCAATATGATATACATGGGAGCTAGAGGATGAATCCTCTCGAATTTTCATAGGGGTATATATAAAACCCTTATCTTTTGAAAGATGTCATAAACAGGTGAAATCAAATGCCAATTTCATATTTCTACATCAACATTTTACAGAAGCTGAATTGTACCAAAGTAAAATTAATGATATCGGACAAAAATATATTCTACACTTCGAAGCAGACGTCAGAGATTGTATATTTATTAGTAATCTCAATGGTATATGTGCCCTTATACTGTGTCCGGTATAGAGCATTAAAATATAACAAGGCAATTAATGACTCAGTCATAATATAATTGTAACAAAAATATGAAAATCTAATCAATAAAAAACTTTTAAAAATCAGGCAACACAAAATAATGTTATTAAGCTGTATACACCGTAATTACTTTTGTATTAAATTGAAACTGTTGGACATGCCTTCTTGTTCTTTTTCCTTTTGACATGACTTGAAACCTTGTGTTGATATTGTGGTACAAGACGCTATTTATACAGTATACGAGTCTAATGCACTGAGCTTCAAAGTAAGTAAATTGTTAATATCTGGTCTTCCATTCTGTGGACAAATTCATCACAATATTGCAGATGGATCAGCAAAACAGATTGATTTTCTATCTATTAGAAATTTCATATAATTATTATTTGGGATTATTATTGTGTTTATATATTGTCCCAAAGAGAGCTTTATTATGAGTAATGCCAATAAACACAATAATGTTGATGAAAATAACTATTTATAGTATTAGGGAAGCATCACTATGAATATCAAGTGTATCTGGAGATACCGCATTCATCTTATATACAAAGGGTACTATGGAATTGTCCGGTCATTCTCTGACCAAATATTCATAATTTTATCAAAAGTATCTGTACAATCGTCAAGAACTAATGTATTTATGCACAAGAATTTTAGAAATCTCGAACAAACTATTGTTGGGAAAAAAAAGAAAAAGCTTTTAAATTAAATATTCTTTCACGATATTTTTCAATACATATATAAACTTAAACTACATTTGAAGTTTCTTGATAAGTCTGACTTATATATATATATATAATTCTATGAGATTCAGAAGTAATAGCGGATATGCTGAAAAATGCTGATTCTTGCAGCAGAGATGGAGCACAGAATGGGTCAGCAGTAACAAATGCTGGCCCGCTTCTCCAGGGTATCCCCAAGCAGTGCTACAGCAAGTGATCAAAAACAGCATATTTAAATTTTGGAACGGGTTATCCTGCTTAAACAACATGTTAATGATGTAAACAGTGTTCCATTCATGTCACATGCAAAGTTCAACACGCTAGTGTTACAGGTGCTTAATGAAGTGGGGCGCTGGAAATTGATTTATCGATATTGTGTTGTTAAGGAAGAATTACAGTTCGTTTAATTTAGTTATTGCTTTATTATTGGTTCTCCGGTTTTCTCCAACTCTAGCCACTACCGAACGCCGCTATTAGCGCGATGAAAAGTGTCTAATATAAGTTATAATAACTATTTATACAATCCATGATTGTTCATAAGTGGTTATGCATCTTAGGCACATATATAGTAGTCAGAATTTAAACTATTGGAAAATCGACCAAGCAATTCTTCAGCAGTTATTTTAATAGGCATAACCGTCAAATTTCAAATTTTATGCTTTAATGTATGACATTCAAATCTTCCTTTAAATAAGATATATTACTGATGCTTATATGGATTCTACCGATGATGTGGAGTAGACTGATCGAGTATGGGTAAGGGTTTCAATTGTGCAAGACTGGACGGCATCTACATTTTTACATTTTACCCATATGTATTAATATTTGTATGGTTTTAGGAATCAGGGTTGACATATCACAATTGCAGCCCAGCAATCAAATAGTACAGTAACTGGGGAAAATTTGTATAATTTATACATATGTTCCTATAACCATTGAAAATCTGAAATAAATCTTTGATAAGACCACAGGAAAGTTTTAATAGAAGCCTAACGAGGGTATATATATATATATATATATATATATATATATATATATATATATATATATATATATATATTTATATATATAAACTTACACTACATGGGTAGTTTCTTGTTAAATCTGAAGGCATTTGCAGGTTTGCAGGGACCGGAATTGACTAAAGGTATATGTTAGCTTGTATGAATAATTAGAAATAGCAGGAAGAGTTCTGATATGAGTATTGTTAAAGTGACACTCCTAATATAGTTCAGGGTTGCTAAATCCTGTTCAGGATATATTTTGTGTATCATTTAGGCATGTTTTGATGATTTTTAAATGTGATATCTCATTATTATTTAAAATATAGGGATTGTTCTGTAAATGTGCAACACTCATCTTACAATTCGGTTCAGTAGTTGCTTCATTGCACTGACTCAAGATACACTGAGATATATATATATATATATATATATATATATATATATATATATATATATATATATATGCTCTGAGATCCAGAAGTAAAACACGATATACTGTAAAATGCTGATTCTTGCAGCAGAGATGGAGCGCAGAATGGACCAGCAGTAACAAATGCTGCCTTGCTGCTCAAGAGTATAACCCAGCAGCTAAAGCAACTGCTCAAAATACAGCATATGCTAAACTTTGTTACGGATTCACTTGTGTAGACAACATGTTAATGCTATCAATAGTGTTCGACTAATGTCACATGCAAAGTTCAACACGCTAGTGTAACAGGAGTTTTATGAAGTGGGACGCTGCTAAGCCGATTTGTGTGCTTGTAAATTGATTTATCGATACTGTGTTGTTAAGGAGCAATTGCAGTTCGTTTAATATATTTATTGCTTTATTATTGGTTCTCCGGTTTTCTCCACCTCTAGCCACTACCAATCGCCGCTATCAGAGCAATGAAAAGTGTCTAGTATAAGTTATAATAACTATTTGTACAATCCATGTTTGTTCATAAAGAGGTTATGCATCTTAGGCACATACATCATGATAAAAATGTAAACTATTGGAAAATTTGACCTAGCAATTCTTCAGTTCTGTTTTCAATTGGCAAACCTGTCAAATTTCATATTTCATCCTTTTAATGTATGACATTTATATGATGCTTTAGATAAGATATATTACTGATGAGCATATGGATTCTACCGATGTTGAGTAGACTATTGGGTAAGGGTTTCAGCTGTGCAAGACTGGACGGCATTTGCATTTTTTTACATTTTACCCGTATGTATTAGTATTTGTTTGGTTTTAGGAATCAGGGTTGACATATCACAATTGCAACCAAGCAAACTAATAGTACAATATCTGGGGAATAATTGTGTAATCTATACATATGTTTCTATCACCATTGGAAATCTGAAGCAAATCTATTTCATAAGGTCTTCACAATGGCTACAAAAACAATTACAAATATGCTAAAACGACAACGATCGAAATTGATTAAATTTCCCAGTGTCACAGACAATGACCTATAGATCACTTATTAATTTAAAGAATTATGTGTGTGTGTGTGTGAAACGGGCCAATTTCTTTTTGCCGTGGAAAGGGTTTATTAAGGAAGAGTTGTGATCATGGGGAAAATATTGTGGGGCCTACCATGTTGGTAAAGACCACAGAAAAATCATATATATATATTTATAATTATATATATATATATATATGTATATATATATATAAACGTAGGCTATATATGTAATTAAATCTGAGTGCATTTGTAGGCTTGGGGGAGCCAGAATTGACTGAATGTGTAAGTTAGGTTGCATTAATAATTCAAAATAGATGGAAGGGCTTTTGATCTGAGTGTGCAAAATTAACATTCCCAATATAGTTCAAGGTTCCTAATTCATGTTCAGTTAATATATATTGTGCATCATTCTGGCATAATTGATGATTTTTTTAATGTGATGTCTCATTATTATTTAAAATATGTGGGTTGTTCTGCAAATGTGCAACCCTCATATAACAACTGAAGCTCAGTAGTTGCTTCATTGCAGTGACTCAAAATACACTGATATGTATATATATATATATATATATATATATATATATATATATACATATATATATATATATATACATATATATATATATATATATATATATATATATATATATATATACAGTCTAGCCAGCTTATTTTCATGTCGGTTGTTCATGCTTAAATTATGAAAATAACCGGGATGTATAATTATGCGGGCTTCAACATCGATGTCTTTTTGAGTCGCAGAATAAGTGTTTTGTCTCGCATGGTATCAAAAAATTGTCAAAGAAAAGGAAACAGAAACATCAATTTTTTTATTGCGTAACGGCATATAGAATTATGCACCTGACAATTTATTTCCTGTAATTGTTGTGCCTTTTGTAACAATAACTGACAAAAATACGATTTGCATCGTACTTAGCGTCTGGGTTACGAGGTCAAATGTCTTAAAAACATGCGGCACAGTTATAACGTTATGCGAAGGCAAACTATTCAACTAGATAATTCCTGCTTTTTCCATGCTCTGCATCCTATTTTTCAGATGACCGAAACTTACATGATCATCTTAATTGTGAGACTGCATGTTCGGGTAGCGGGAATCGTCAAACGATTTACAAGTTTCACTCCGATTAAGGTTTTAGATCAGGTGTCGCTCAAAATCTTCACATTTTCCGTGGAACCTTAAAGGGTTTTTCCAGCCGTAAACACCGTTTACAGCTCGTGCTTCATATCATCTCGGCGAAACGCCACTGAGGTGGAAAATGCGGCCTTTGCAAAGTTAGGAGTTCTGATGTATGGCATGTGATCGCAAACATCGCCCTTGCTGACGAACGAAGAAACGCAATGATCTGGATTAACGTGGTTTCTTAAGAAATTAATTAGCTAAGTGCCGGGAGTGCATCACTGTACTTGTTTGAAATTATTTGACACGCCTGATCGATTATCGGATATGACGGTGTATGATATGATATATACTGCGAACTGGTATCAATGTAATGGATTCAAAGCATAACAATAAATGGGATTATGACAATATTCCATGATATTAAACGGTCAGATTTACCATTCTATATATTAGGAAATGGTTTGAGATTTCTGATTCGTGTGACAACAAACGGGATTTTCTATTAACCGATATGACACCAAGTGGGATAAAAAAATCAGATTCTGTAAGACTAGGCAGCGGGAAATGTCTAGAGGAATGAATAAAATAGTCAGTGGGTTTTTGTTAACAAATAACTATAATTTATTCCTTAAACAATCCAATAAATCAATACAATTATACAGTGAAACAGCGGTATAGCAACAAGTCAATACGATCACACAGAAAGATGATGGTACAATACCTGAATACCAACAGTGTCACCAAAATAAGTCCTTTGAATGTAAGCTCTCGGAGAATGAGGGTCCAGTGGAAAGTTCTGGAAACAACACAGAATGTAAATTGAAGTCCAGTGTATAAAATCCAGGAAAGTTCTTGATATTATCTTAAATTGCCACATTGCCTTCTACTTCTCGAACAGTCTACAGAGTAACCTACTCCACAGTAAACAGGCGTTTCAGGAACTCTCCAGAAAGTTCCAGCCTATATATATATAATTCTCTGAGATCCAGAATTAATAGAGGATATGCTGAAAAATGCTGATTCTTGCAGCAGAGATGAAGCGCAGAATGGGTCAGCAGTAACAAATGCTGGCTTGCTTTTTCCAGGGTATCCCCAAGCAATGGTACAGCAACTGCTAAAAAAAAGCATATTTTAATTTTTGGAACGGATCATCTTGCTTAAACAACATGTTAATGATGTCAACAGTGTTCGACAAATGTCACATGCAAAGTTCAACACGCTAGTGTTACAGGTGCTTAATGAAGTGGGGCGCTGCTTAGCAGATGGTGTGCGTGTAAATTGTTTTATCGATATTGTGTTGTTAAGGAAGAATTACAGTTCGTTTAATACGTTTATTGCCTGCCGGAAATCTTCGATTTCGGCGAGCATATTGGTCAGTACCGTATGTCTATTTGTTTGCTTGTAACGATGTTTGTTTTTCCGTCTCCACTCTGGAGTGCACAGTTTTCTATCAATTGCTATCAAACTTACACGGTTGATCTATCTCATTTCAACATGGAAAGCTCATTTTCTTCGTCATTCCAAGGCCTTTCTTCGTGCATGTGACTGCCTAAAATCTGCCGTAACGATGGTATTGCATTTTCGGGGAAAATCATGTCTCGCAATATCTCGCACAATATGTCGTGAAATCTAATGTCTTGTACTTATATCTCGAAACAGGTTTTTCATTTTGGAAAATATTAGCTAGGAGGCGCTCCACTCGAAACACTTCATTATATATTTTTGGGCAAAATCTCCAAAACTATAAGCCTTACCTACAGAAACCATACCTCATTTTTGCTCCTCTTCACTTCCGCACAACTTATGTTCCATGATCTGTTATCTCACATGTTTCACTTTGTCAGTATGTCTGTCTGTTTGTTAGTTGTCCTCGATTTCCCTTGCTTACTGGTTTTTGGATCTGGCATGTAGCATCCTACAGGCCACAGTTTTACAGGAATCCTTTTGAAACTGGCACATTTTATGTCCTACACTATTATCTCAAAACTGACTTTCACTTTCGGGATATGGGATATGGCTACTAGGGGGCGCTGCACTCGATCCTCTAAAATATATCATATTTTGGCCATATCTCCAAAACTATAAACGTTACCTACATAAATTATAGCTCATTTTGCTCCTCTTCACCTTCCCGTCTGTTGTCTCAGATGTATCATTTTGTCAGTATGTCTTTCTGTTAGTCAATTAGCTTTCAATAGTCCTTAATTTTGTCTGCTTGCATGTTCGCGCGTCTTACAATTAGCAATCTACAGGCTACAGTTTTGCAGGATTCCTTTTAAAACTGTTACATGCCTTACACTAATAACCCGAAATAATTTTCATTGTCGAGATATTGACGTTAGGGGGCACCGCAATCGATCCTCTACAACATATCAGATTTTAGTCATATCTCCAAAACTATAAACCTCATTTACATAAAATATAGCTTATATCTATACCCATGGAACGATAAACTGTCAGACTACACCATCTAGCCCTGACCTAGGAGATTGTATTCTTTCCTTAGTGTTTTCAGCTTATAAACGCCTGCTTACGTCAAACATCCTGACCGTCCTAGGCCCATCGCCTTACAATATTATGTAGCCTGTCGTTCAATGTATGAATACTCAAATGGAAACGCCTTCAGAGAAAAAAAAGTATGGGAAAAATCAATTATGCAGGTGCGTTGTCTTTGACGTCTGCAGTAAAAAAATGTTACTACTGAAAATGCTACTAGACTACTGAAAATGCTACTAGACTAAAACCGACATGAACCGATTCTCGCGTAATTACAACTCTACTGAAACCAACATCAAATAAAACACCTGGGTTCTTTAAACTTAAGTTCTCACGCTAACATCGATAAATGATACCGCATACCAATATACAATAAATTATTGAAACAGTCATCTGGTCATACTATTCTAACGTGAAATTGCAATACCACAATAGTAAAATAAATCATGTCACATTTCGCTGGTGACACAAGTGTTAGTTCAAGCATTTAGCTCTTAACAAGCTAGTTTAATGTAGTCATCGGGCTTTGCTCAATAAGCAAATTTGGACAGGTGCTTTGAATATGTGAGCGAAGTTGGTTAAGCCTGCAAAGGAATGGGTCAGTTAAGAGTGGATTATAACTAAGCATTTCTACATGATGTGTGTATTGACTATTGTGTTTCAACATCTATGTGGGAATCTCAGTTGGTTTTTTTTGTGTGTAGTTTTCTGACAAAGCATGTATTTCATTCTTTCAGGGTGGGCGTCATGCCATCGGTAAAACTTCGGTCCTGGCTGGTAATAATGTTTTAAATTTACACTTTGTTTTAATGGTAATTGTGTGAGGTGAGCTTTTAGAGGCCGTATGATTCTGTAAATATAAACATGTTCTCAGAAGAGTTGACTATCCCCGGTAATACTGTAAATTCTGTCAAAAAATAAATCCATCATTGGTTTACTCAAATATAAATGGAGACAATTCAGAATAGAACGTTTCTTTTCCTTGTTTAGTTGAAATATTGTTTGTTTCAGATAAATAAATCCCAAATATATTTAGACAATATTTCCTTGCCAAAAGATGTAAGAAATAAAGCCGTGCCCGAATAAATGATCAATCATTGCCAATTTCGTGTCATTCATCTTATTTTGACCTATGTGACCAATATTTGCTTATCTTAAAACGCCCATCGTGTTTGATATCAGTTACTTTATATTTTGGATTATATTAAAATCTGTGAAGACTAGCGCAAGGCTTTAATTGTCAACTGATATTGGATGACTTTCATCGTAATAAATTATATGATTTATACTGAGACACATGACATCAATAATTTTAAATTCACAGCAGAAATATATAGTTAATGGTTCTTCGTATATTAGAAGTCAGAAAGCTCTGTTTCCAGAATGCGGTTCTTCTTCGAAGCCGATGGAAGTCCAGAACACAACTGGTATTATCACCTCTCCAAACTACCCAGACAACTACAAGAACGGACAAACATGTGCCTGGCGTATAACTGCACCTTCAGACAAGGTAATCTTGATTAACTATCATTTTTCATTTCAATATTAAATCATATTTTAAAATATTCCGTTAAGGTATTGAAACAAAACCTTTTAGTAATAGTACAAATAGTTAGGTTTAAAAGGTATGTCATCTTGCTTTATTTTCTCACTCGTTAAAATATAGGTATAGTTAATGTTACAGCAGCATAATTGGCATGATCATATCAAACGTTTTTTTTCTATATTGCATCTCATAACCATAAATAAATCGAATCCTTAATAAGAAAAAAAACATGTTTTTCTCAATCAAAACTCAAATATAAAATTTATTTATATGTGCATTTATACGTCAATAAGTAATGTACTAGAATATTTAAATTGTAATACTTTTTCAGTATATCGGACTTGCCTTCGAGGATCTATGCTTGGGTTGCTGTTCTGATTCCGTAAATATCTACGATGGGCCTACAGACGGCGATAAGCTATTAATCGGAAGAAGTGGCTGCTCTATATATCGCGTATTCCCCATACTTGTCGATTCATCTGGGTCACAAGTTCTCATATTACTAAGAACAGATGACAATCAGGTGGAACGAGGTTTCAACATTACCTGGCAGTTCTATTCGTTAGGTATGTTGTAAAAGTCTGTCAAAGCGAAGGTCATATTGAATGTTAAGTCAATTCAAAATTTTATTGACGTTAATATTAAATGGGTGAATGTATTTCAGGGTAATGTGTATTACTACGGTTGGCTTTATGAGCTTAATCAACCTTCTTGAGACCTATATACAACACAACTTATGATGCGATTCATTAGTATCGGGGCATTTCGTTTTTGAGTTAATCTGAGATGGCGTAATTGAACCGCATACACACAGACCCGGGATTTGGGTATCCGACTACTTAGAATTAAAAATGTTTTCCCCGTTTTATGTTATGGGACTATTTGTATGTTCCCGTATATAACTTTTTTGTTGAAATATCTTTTTTGCTTTGCTTCATTTTCGTCTTAAAGAGGTCACTGATTCTATACAAATCTTCAAAAATGAAATTTATATTTAAGATTACTATATTTGTGAACTTGTACGATTCATATAAGCGGATATTGGATATATTATTGACGGTACTATCAGGCTGTATTGTGCCTAAAATATATAATGCACATAGATGACATGTTAGAGAATAACAACTGATGAAATATCATTTACCAATTCTGCCAGGCTGTGGAGCACCTGAAAACCCCATGGATATTCTTCAGGGAGAGTCAGGTTGGATAGCCTCGCCTGGTTACCCGAATAATACGATGGACAACCTAAGGTGTGGCTGGAGAATACAGAGATACTATAATAAGGTATTTTATATTACATCATTCGCGTAGTGCAGAACTGGAGAGTGCTAGAGGGAACACCAATATTTAACAGTTCTAAGGTGCTGGGCTTTTCTATGTATTACCACATAATTAGATAAGTGTTTGTAACCAAATAATACTGTCCTATGCCAGCAAGCTACCCAGATGACAACCTGGTCTAAATTTATATAACAAGTATATAAATATGTAAAAGTATACATATTTCGGCCTACGGTATTTTGACATATTCTACCTATTTATTGCAGTTTATCAGGGTTGAATTTGAAGATGTCTGCATACAAGATGGTATCGATTTCCTGCGGCTATATGACGGCCACTACACAGCCTATCCTTCTGTCTCTTTCACTGGGTGTCGCATCCCTGGTTTTTATAGAACCACAGGGCCAAACTTGGTAATAACATTCTCTACAGGCACAAGTGATGCACACAGGGGTTTCAATCTTACCTGGCAGGCTATCCTTGGAGGTATTTTTTTAAAGATTTTATTTCCACAATGCAGCGATGCACTTAAAACAATGTGGCCATACATTATACCATATAGCCCTGTGAATTTGTAATTGGATCGCATGTCTAAATATCAGCCGTTCGATTGTGCAAGATCTAAATAAAGTCAACTTCGCTATCAATTAAATATCTAACATCACTACCGTGTTCGTATCTTGCTCTATTGATAGAATTATTCCTAAGAAGAACAGTTTTATTAACAAAATGTGTGTCTTTGATTTTTATATAGGTTTGGGCTCTTCTCTGCAATACCGAAAATACCATGCCTTTTGTTAAGATATATACGTCTGCTAATAACTGTACGGAAATAATTTTCTTTATACTCCCAGAGAGGCTCTATTTTCATGTTCGATTTGTTCAATTACGTCACATAACCGGCATTTTTCTTCGAGAGGCTCTTTCCATTTTTTTTATTTATTTTTAACCATTTTTTTTTTGTTTAGGCCGTCAAGTGACAGTTATTGTTTCAGTGTAAAAGTTGTGGTTTCACTGAGTGTTCCGAAACCTTGTATGATTATTGATCATGTCTAGTTTCATCAGCTGTGGTGGGACCACCTGTATTTTGTTTTCTAATGTTGATGCATTTTTACTCCATAAGTATCAGGTTTTCAACTGTGGTTCATCAAGTGTCCAGGTGTGTCCATTATGCTTGCTCGCCTTCCCCTCCGGGGAGACCTGTTGTTTTTCAGTTCCAACGTTTGACGTTGTCGTCGTAAGTCTTTACTTTAGGATATCTTGTGAACGCAATTACTTTTAAAGCGCTGCATATCCCCCCTGAAATTTGAAACACTATGTTAAAGTTCAAATATTTACTCCATATCCTTTGAATTTCTGGATATTTTGTTCTCAAAAATGATACATAATTGTGTCAACAAGTTCGCAGATGAGACCAAAAAATGATGATCATTGCCAGGATCTTCTAGGTAAAATCGGTAGAACTGTTGTTCATCATCTTTAGGATTTCTTTTCAACGTGATAGCTCAGAAAGTATTGCACGTATTCTCATATTTTACACACCAGTTCATTTGAATGAACAATATGATCTTCAGGGTGATCTCTACTGAATTCTATGATTATTTTTTACCTGTTTAATATTTGGATTGGAAAAGATTTTGCCCTGACATTCGACACATAAGTTGTCACGGACGATGATACAAGAATGCTAGATACAAGAATACATTTCTACCAAAGAAAACAACTATCACATAAAAATGTCTTCAATTTGTGGGGATGCATGAAAAATGGTTGCACTATGTTAGATTCAGGCTTATCTGCTTGAACAGACCTCTCAAAAATGGTGGTACACTGATATTGGCAAATAAACAATGTTTTCGCAAGGGTTATTGATTTGTTACCACTAATATTCAAAATTCGCAAAATCTGTAAACATTTATGATCAAATGAGTGAAGGAAGGACAAGCAGTCCCTCTCACATTCATAGTTCAATCTAATCAATATTGGTATGAATAATATAATATTTACATACTTTAAGGAATTGACCAGGCTCTATAAATACATATACCTCCGTGACACCAGGTTTTAGTATTTAAAAAGTGGAAGCCATAGGTCGGTGTTTGTTCATTTATTTTTTATCTATTTTGAGTTGTATTCTTATTTACGAAATGAAAACATGATGTACGTTAGACTGAAACATCTGCATAATGTTGCAAAAGTTTGGAATCTTGGAAATCATTAAACTTATAAAAAAATGTTCAAAGATATTACAAATGATTCCACCAGTTTGGATTCATCTTCTAAAGATATCCAAGATTAACATGTACACCAAATAATAAAGTAATCCTTGCATAAATCATGGAGAATTTGTATGAATTTTTACTTGAAATGAGTCGTGAAAAGTGCAGTTTTACTTCTGATAGTACATTTATAAAACAAATATTTTGCCTGATTTTGTTAAAATTTGAATGATGGCTAGGAAATAGATATGCCGGATGAACTCTCTATCTGTTTCTTTTGCAAAGTCAAATAATGTCAGTTGAATATCAACTGTGAATTTCGATATAAATGGACAAATTCTGTTCAAATGTAGGATTGGTAACAGAAATGTTTATGTTAATGACCCTTTAAGAAACCGTAGTGCATAAGCGATTAAAACTCATATGAGGTTGGCTGTCAAGGTGTTTACAATTACATGGCGCATGGAATATATAGGTATTTGTTACTTAAAGGTGCCTATTCACCTCCCTTTTGAAGAAGAATCTATGTGATTTCTGGCTTCCACTGTGTATATATTAATGATCTAAGGGTAATTCTGAATATAAAATTTTCTTTTAATGCATCTGTGAAGGATGTATGAACTCGTCTATCAACAAGGTGTTTGTAAACATAGCTTTGTTGAGAAACGGGGAAAAACATGTAACCTAAGGTGGAAGGTTGCATATATGCAGAGGTAGAAAAGGTTACTTGTAGCAAAATGTCATTTGCAAAGCTCTGGGTTGTCTGACTTGCTGCCAGATGCCCTGGTTAAATTAGTTTTGATTATTTTGGCCGGCCCCTACATATTATAAACACATTCACATAAACAAAACAAGCAGCTTTCGTGCGGTGATATCCACATCTTCTGGCTTATTTTTGATAAAGCTCCAAGGGATTACCTTTAGTTTATAAACTTTAATTTAAGATTTCAAATAGGATTCACGATGACGTGTGTGGATATAGAAGCATGAATCTAATAAATAACCTTTGTTTGAAGCCATGCTTTCTCCTACAAGAAACATCTTTCCCTTTGACCTGGTGTTTGAAGTTACAGAATTTTATTGCCTAATTTCTATTCAGCTGAAAATAAATATATAAATCTTTTAATAGAGATATTGGCAGATTCCATATAGACGTTCCCACAAACCCAACCGGTATGGGATTTTGTAAGGGTGAAAGAGTCCATGTATAATAGAAGTACCTGGAAAGGTGCTCCCATGCATCTGAAACTGTGAGTCCTTATCTGTAGCATGTAAGGGAAATATTAACAAGCCATGTATACTTTGTGTAGTTTTCTGTTTAATATATGTTCCTGTACTATACTTAACAGATTCACTGCAAGGTTATTTTAATTGCCAGGCTATAGAACAAAAATGTGGACTAGCCAAACCATATCTGCGTTAAAAATCTTGGATAAAAATAAGATAATATGTAAGACAAGTACAGATTTTTATTTGAACCCATACTACTTTCTTATAGCACTTCAATATTAACACAAGTCCAAAAGTATCCAGCAGTAGTGTGCTGCATATCCTTTTCAGAATCAAAAGCTATAATTCAGCTTTTTTTATAGCAGTATACCAGTATGTTTTGATATTATCAAAATGGCATATGATTTTATGGCTATACATGCTTCCTTTCCTCATTTGGACGATTTATTCCCATTTTGGGGCACATCTAAGACACTACTCTAATTATATCAAAGGAATATGATAATAATACAAAACATACTAGTTATCATGATTATAACAGTATATTTTACACAATTTCCAACTGGTTTAAAGACTTTTAAAAAGGGGTTGAAGAATCTATGGGAAAAATGAAAACGACGGTAATTATGTATGATATATTATGCAAACTAAAGAGGGGTGCACAGGGGGTTTACACGTCATAGAAAGTTTGGATAAAAGTATTTTCTTATGGTTTATATTCAAAACTTATATGGATATATTCAGTATGAAAGAGTATCAGATTTCCTAAATCTATTTTGTAAAATAATAACTACCCCCACTGCCATACGACGGACATCCATGCGTATATTATCAGTTGAAAGGATATATCCTACTAGATTACATAAAGGTAATCTGTTACATCATTGTTTTCGCTTGAAGTCATATTCAGCCTGTAAAGTAATGGATAAATTCTCCATTTTAGAATGTGGTACTTATTACACTCCAGTGGACATCCGAAACCGACCATCAGGATGGATAACTTCACCATTCTACCCAGATAATTATCTACACTACCAGCAATGCTCCTGGCGGATCACGGCCTTTCCAAACCAGGCAGGTTACATTCTCGAGTTCGTATTGAACCTGTTCAAAAACATAAACCATTATACAGTTTAGAGTAAATTGATATATTGTATTATCTCCATATATTTCATTAAAGCTAAATTTGCCAATGCTCATCGGAATGTATCGCGTTTACTCAGAGGTCTGCCTAATTGCGATTCCATTAAGATCTCCATGATTTATGGTGAGCGTCGGAAAAAAAGTGTCGATTGTCATCAGAATTAAAGAAAAATATATTTTACAGATCATACGGATTAACATTGAAGATATCTGCTTGACATGTTGCTATGATCATCTCTATGTCTATGATGGTCAGACAGATTCAGCAAAAACGATTTTTTATAGCAACCGTTGCTCTGAACCAAAGCCTGCTCCATTTTTCTCCTCTGGACCGTACTTATTCATCAGGTTTATGACTGATCACGAACGAGTAAACCGTGGGTTTAACCTGTCATGGCACACATATCAAACAGGTTTGTGAGTGTAAGCTGATGTAACTTCTTCGATTATATTTACTATGCTGTATTTTATCCCCCCCCCCCCCCCCCCGACATATTTCATCGACATGACCAATGAACATTTTCTGCGTGTAAATGGGCATATGACAATTTTACGAGAACTTCACGTAGATAGCATCACGATGATTCTTCATGAATTTTATTTTCTATATTATATGTGCTGGACGACATTTTGATTATTCTGTATATAGCCGAAAGTATGTGCTCCTTTAGAATGGTGATCAGGTGATGTTTCATTATAATGCCAATCTAAATAAATTTTCACATTCTCGAGATATTGGTCCTCAACATTGCTTTTTTTTACACCATTTTATTTAAATATCATGCCTACGTAGAGAAGAGGTATCCTTACATTATGTGCCTTCTTTGCTTGATCTACATTCATGATTTTGGTCGAATCAATAACAAAACTGTGTTTTTACAGGGGTGTCACTTGCAGAATCTACCTCGACAACAATGGTTATGACTACAATGAATCTTGGTAATAAAGTAACTAACCTTTCCCTCGGCACTTTGCAAAAGCCAACACTGAATATAGTTCGTACTGCTCTAAAGTTATCAGATTATAGAACACATGTATGTTAGCTTTTTATTGAAATTGAATTTTGAGGTAATATATGAAAAATTATTTGTATCAAGGGATATATATATATATATATATATATATATATATATATATATATATTTATTGTTTCTACGTTGAAAATATAGTATTTAGCAATAAAGAAAACAGCTTTACTACTCTGCTATTTTGTTTCCAAATAGTTTGTCTTTCCGTTGTAAAAATTTAAACATGGTAAAACGCATTTAATGTAGAGGGCATATCACCAGGCAAAATAAGTGTCGTCAACTATACCACTACATCACTGGACATAGTGTGGGCTCCAGCTGAAAGACCTGGCACGGAATACATACTATCATGGACCTCATTTACTCAATCAAGTACAACACACGTGGGGAAATACACCACCTACCTAATAGAAAATTTAACACCAGGGGACTTATTCAACATATCTGTGATTGGGATCTATCATGAAGAGACTTCACACCAAGCCAGTTCCGTTCTGCAGGCTACCAGTATGCTATTAGAGCATTTTCATCTTGATATAACTCATTATTTCTTTGAATATGTGTATGTATTTATTTATATATATAAATACATATATATATTTATATATAGTGGAACTTGCCTAAAATGCTGTTTAATTAATTAACCCTTGAGTAAACCGCAGGCATTCACATTGGTTTTATCTGAACTGTCTAATAAGACCCTTGTTAATTGAGGCTCACGGGTTGTCTGATTAGACAGAATTCTCTTTATATCATAAAATCTAAAACTGCGCTAGGCAGGCATTATGTATTATTGTTCAAGTATTGTTCAGGATGCAATAGAAACAAATGCGTTTTCTTTTAAGTTGATTCTTGGTGAATGTGTATCTTAATCTATACAACACATTTTTGCATTAAATCACATTGTTTGAACAAAAGTATCTAATCATCATATCTGATAAAAAAAATTTGAAACATTTTTTTAACAAACCTCAATTGATTCGAATCCAAAACATACGGTTCTTAACGTATATACCATGCCTGTGTTTACTTTTCTCAGGACCTCTTCAACCGACCAGATGTGATTTAGCAAAATCAAATGAGACATCGTTTATTTTAATCATTGAACTCATGATCACTACTTCGTTGAGAGAATATTATCTGATAATAATCCAGGGAGAGGATACCAACGAATCCAGAAATGTAACTGCTACCGATGATAACATTGCGCAGGCCTATCTGAGTGGATTCACATATGGCTCTATGTATTTATTTAATATATACACTATCAGTAACTTCCTGATTAGTGAAACCTCTTGCAGCATAGAGAGGAGGACAGGTGAGCATTTTCATTGAATAAAAAGTATTACCTTTGATAGTTTGTTAAACAATTTGGTATCTTAGGTGAGGTACAGGACATGCTTTATCTTGATTCAAATGTTCATGGTTTTACTATAACTCGTGTTTACTTATATCTAAGTGCGTATATTCTTACATTTTTTTCATTAGCAGTTCAGTGTTATTTGGCACTATATAGTATTAGGATGAACGTAACAATATTTATAATTAATTATCAAAATTACATAAATTATATAAATTATTATATTCTATTCGTGTAGGTTAAATTTATTTCAATTCAGTGTTATACTTTTACACCTATTCCTTTTTATAAATTGTATCATAATAAATTCACTAACTTTAGTGGTGATGTATTTTAAGTCCTGGGACAAGCATTCGGTATACGTGTGATAAATAAAACGGAAGACACTCTTATGGTCAGATGGGATGAAGCTCCGGGCAGGCGAGACGGTTACACCGTGTATTGTAACACTTCTACAGTCAGTAACTATAACACAGCAGTTTACTGTTTAGCTTCCCCATGTATATGTGAACATTTATGGCCCGGCTGTCTCTACAACGTTACCTTATCAACCGAGAGGGGTGGATTTAATTCAACATTTTCAGACCATGAAGAAACAACATTTACTGGTATATATATGCTTGATGGGACCTTTCTGTCCTTAAGCAATTATATGTTCAGTGGTTTTATGTAACAGGTTTAAACCTCATATATTGTAGCAAAATGAAGATCATAGAATATATTAACCGATAAATATATTATGGTTATGTAAAAAAAAGTGTTTCAACCCGTGTCTTCTCTTGCCGACTTTAATTGTAAAAATCAGATTCCTTTGCTATTTATGAAGGTATTTTCACCATTCGCAAAGTTATTGCGTACCACTTTTAAGAGCTAATAAATTTACAATAAATTATATGACACATTTAACACATATTTACATAAAACATATTCATTAATCTGTTGATGTCGAGGGTAATGTGTTGTTAGGGTGAAATATAGTTTCTGTTCTGTCAAATTCCAGTGCCAAGGCCTTTCAGAGAGCTGACTTTGGACAACAATACTCTGACATCTTTGATGATTTCTTGGACTGACTCATTTGACAGCGAGTACACGCACGTTGCATTATCTCTACGAAATAATATTGACGTCAAATTTATGGAAGTACCGAGAGGCACCACAAACAAAGAATGGATCAATCTCCATTCTAATAGTGCATACAACGTAGGCATATCGCGGCGCGCCAGATACCTCGATGTCATCGAAGAAAGTGTCACCCTAGAGCACATATATTTTACCTGTAAGTTGAAACAAATAAACCCCGCATGTTTTATAATACAGCTCTTTATCTGACCACAGGTATTAGAAATGTTAGGATCATGTACTATTAAAATGGACAAAATGATAAATAATAAATTATAAAACATGACGTGGTAATAACCCGGTGATTTTTTGGTATTTTTTCAGTGCCAGAAAAACCAAAGAAACTTGAGGTTAAAGAAATATGGTCACGCTCTGTACTCCTTTCATGGTTACCCGTCTCTGGGGATCATGTGTCCGGTTTCATCATCACAGTTCATGACGCAGACACCTGCCTACAGAGAATTAGATTAGTCGGCAATATTTCAACTCCTTTTCAAAGGTTTGTTTTATAGATAATAAGATATCACGATGATATTTATTGATTTTTTTTAAAGGTAAACATTTAAATTCCTTGATTTTAATTACAACGTATAAAGGCAGTCATCCTATCCTATAAGATTATTATAAGACTATTATATAAATATGACATCTTTTCTCAACAATTAAAATAAATTTAACGTAAAAACATCTAAACAAAAATACATTATATCTTTATGACACAGAGTGTTGCATCTTAATGTAAGACATGCGTTTCATTTAGGAATATGTAACATGCCCACCTCCAGTTGATGTCATTCTGGATGATGTAACGGGCGTGGAGTATAACGTCACGCAGCTGGTCCCGTACACAGATTACGATATCACAGTTGTCACTGTCACCCCCGGAGGACAGAGTGATGCTGCTCAAATCAGAGTCAAGACAGAGGAAGATAGTAAATGATTGTATCCTTACCATAACGTTTTCACATTTGTTTGGTGTAAAGCCTACTAATTAAACGTATTTAAATAAGAAAAAAATTCTCCTGTGTATATAAATTACCGTTATGAGCAGGGCACACTTGATTGTTAGATTCCATAAGATAATAAAGATCATTAATTATTGCATTTTTTTAAATAACTCCTATTATCATAATAATTTTAATTGTTACCTGAATATGAGACATAAATCTTAAGTTGACACATTATGACAGCGTTCTGAGAAAATAGGCTGTCAAATTTATTGGTATAAAAGTATATCTCTCGGCGAGGTAGGTAAAAGCTTGGAATATATTTTGTTTTAAAAATAGGAATCCTGTTTAATTATACCAGTATTGCACTTTTCATCTAAGAAATTTTAATATATATGTCCTTCACTTGTAGCCCCAGGCCTAATTAATCGGACGGGTGTGTTTCTATATCTAAGTCCAACATCCATAGCCTTAGAATGGATCACACCAGAGGAACCAAACGGTGTGATCCTACACTACACCATAAAATGGACATGGGTCCGTTACAATATTGAGAGGAGTGGTGAAAGCTGCAATGAAACCTACACCATAGAAAACTTGACACCTAAGGAATGGTATGACGTCAGAATCGCTGCGTGGACCAAAAAAGGACAAGGGTCATTTTTCAATCCCTTGCAAGTGCAAACTGGAGTAGCAGGTAAAACAATAAGAACAATAAACGACAAGCTAAATTCTCGTAATAATAATATATATTTAATCGATATCCGACAATGACTGGCCAGTTCACGGTGTCGACGAAACATAACATATGACGAAATATAAAATGCCAAAACCTATTTTTAAAGAACTAAAACATATTAATGTGAAATTCGAAAATCATTCATTTCTGGGTTATTTCATTTATTCTAAGAAAGGTTATTGTATTCCGTTCCTGAATCAGAGAACTCGTCATCTAATTTGGTTAAACCAGCAGATATTGTTTATTTCTGACTTGATTTAGCACCAGAAGGAGTTATAAATATTGAAGTAAGCCCGCGGCAGCACGGTGCGGAAGTGACTTGGGAATTAGCTCACTACCCTGGACCGACCAACTACGAAGTGAAGGTCACAGATCATGAAAGTCTGGAATCTTTCTTTGGCATCTCCTCAGGTGATGCATGGGACAGAATGGTGAATGTGGACAATCGTCATGATACGATAGACGTAAAATAAACAAGTAGAAAATTTAAATGTACTTTGACAAAGTCGTCTCAGTCGAATGCAATAGAGACATCTATAGTATATGATTTCATTTGTAATATACATATTCTGATGATATAAATCTCTAATAATTTCTAATTGAATGTTTCACACGTTTCATCATGCAGAATTTTCAGAAATGAGAGCTACGATTGTTGGACTGAGTATATATTGGGACTATACAGTCAATGTTACGGCAACTACTGTTGCAGGATTTTCGACTAGTCCAGGGCCAAAGTTCAGAACCCAAGCATCAGGTCTGGGGTCAATTAAATTTGTAGTAATACACCTGAAAATTTAATCAGCAGTTAATTGTTAGATAAATATAGGTTATTTTATGACTGAATCATAAGAGATGACCAAAAAGAAAACATATTATTTTGAATACTAGTATTAGACGTGTGTTCAGGAAATAGAACATTTCATCCGTATATATTATGACACTGCACTCTTTCCTAATGAGCTTATATAATTTGAAAAAAAAGTATTCTGTTCACTGAAGCCCCAGGTTCCATGGTGAATGTTACAAGCTCAACTCCAGAGACCAGTAATCCTCAGCATTGCCGAACAATGATCGTGTCTTGGACAGTACCAGGAAAAAGGCTCCAGCATGGACGGATAGTCAAATTCACAGTCATTTATAAGGCATCCACTGAAGTAAGCGAATTTGTTGATCAAAACAAATAATTTTATAAATTTTTCATCGTCAGATTTATTAATTATGTCCAGCCTTAGAAGTCCCTGAAATGTTTTATTATTAAAACACAGAGGGATGTGATTCATTAACTGACGAATCAGCCTAATTGTGTCAATATTAACACAAGCCGAAAATTCGGAATGAAATGAAAAGTTCCTGAAAATAGGTCACCGATAAACGTTTATGATATTTATATGAAGAAGAGTTTCCTGCATTAAATCTTGAATGTGTTTTTAGCAACGCCATATTTAACGGTTGTATATATATAATTAAATAGGAGGAAGAAAACAAAATTGATACAGAGGCCAATTGTAACAGCGATGGCTACTGTGACGAGGAAAAACTATACACAGCTGCTGTTAGTGTGGATGCAGAAAAGTCTTACAGTGCTTGGGTATGGCAGAAAATATAATCCACTTAACCAAAGATTAGTTATGTTTCTTTAACCTTCCTGTAACACACCTTTTCAAGGATATTCACCGCTTATCTTTTTTTCTGTCGAATATAAATGTCTGAGAATCACCCTTACATACTATAAATTTCACCAATACAGGTTAAAAGAATACCTAGAATACTAGAAACATACATGGTATACTTCTGTTATGAAATCTGGAAAAGATTTTAGGTTTAAGTAAATCAGGGAGTTTTAACTGAACCTTATAATTTTAAATGAACATATGGAACATTCTCCTGCATTATCGTTCTACAGGTATCAGCCTCTACCAATGAAGGGAAAACAGGAGCCAGAGTGCAAACACCAAACAATTTGGAAACCGGGTCTTGTTGTAAGTCATTTAATTATTAGCAATAATACTGTATAAAATGATAATAATAATGATAATTATAAAACATAAAATTATATTAAACTTTTCTGAGCTTATCCCAAAAGGTCAGATAGTTTAGCTCATTAAAATCCTCATCTCAGTGTTTGAAAAGCAGCGCATTGTAAAGAATAACCTAAAATATTTTTGTCTTTTTTTTCAGATCTACCCGTTCCTGAAGTTGTAGGCACGTCCAGTAACACCATTATATTAAGTGCATCTTCTGAAGCAACCGTGCAGACGCAACTGAATTGTAGCTTCTTTGATGATTCAAATTCAGGTGTAATTATCAAACGGGGTCTTGTTGTCTCGAAACCGGGATATAAAGGTAGTTTCAATACCACTTTTTATGGAAAAGCATGAACATTAACTTCATATTCAGTAGACATGGGGTATTTGTAAACGCGTGTTTCAAATACAGATATCATCATTAACACTGGTGGCTATTCGTTAAAATATAATATGTTTGATATCAATACATTTTTATCTTCAAGTGTAAAACTGTAACTGCATACGTTAAATGAAATAGTCACATTTTCACTAATATTGATTTATAGATTTTAATTCCACAAGTCTTATTTACCTTTTTATATCAATTTATAATGTATGTTATATATACACACTCTTCCAACAAATCTCTTATTGCCGATCGAATTTGCAACAGACACTGCAGGAGATCAATATGTAACAAATGCCGCTTTGCTCGAACGTTTTGCAACATATGCCCGAGCTATGACTGACGCTGGGGGGAATACTTGGCGGGTTGAAATACCATCGCATAAATTTATTCCGTGCACAGGTAATGTATAAAGAGCAATTTTACATCCTTTAAATATATTATTCTCTTTCAGGTGACTTGCTTATAAATTATATTTAACGCTCAGCTAATTACACATGTATGCTAATGTTGAACAATCATCTACGCACCAAAAAACAAATGCCCGAGTTATATATCGATAATGAAGAAAACGAGCGGTAGAGCTGAGTTGTCCATGCACCCATTCTATTAATAAAGTATCAGCGGGATGCCAATATTGGAAAACACCAGCACAAAATGCCATGCTGAAAATCATATAAAACTAATCAGACTGTCCCTCATCTCAGAAACAGGCCTAATTCGTCTTTGTTCTGCCTAACACTTTCCTCCAAACATTGCTTGGCTGCATTACTAGCTAAAGAAAATATCAGTGCCAGCATGCAACTTAGCTTCATTGGCAAAGGAGGATATTCATCGAAGCACAAGTTAATATCTTGTTCCAGATAGTGCCTTTACTGGTCCTGTGTAAATACAAATATACCTGTTGAAAGGCAAGGTTTGCTTAGGATAAAATCTCCAATCTTGCGATGAACCTATAATAATAGTTAAAATATTATTCAGCTAGTCGGAGTTATTATTTCTGTCACAGATGGGGGTATGCAACGAAAGGTTGGCGCACATAGTGTGTTTTACACCGTGGGAACTGACGCCACCTGCTCACACGTCAAAGAACCTTGTAATGGGCCACTCGCGGCAGGACAAAGCTACACGTCGGTTCATTTTACTATATCTAAATGCTTAAGATCTTATTCAGGGAGAACGTGATATAAGAAAGCTTTCAAGATTATATTTGTTTGACATGTGTACTTCCTTGTTATGATTCACATCCCCTGCCTTCATGTCACAATGAGAAATTTTAACAGATATTCATTCAAACGTCTCAGTTTAAAAAATTTAAACAATTAAGTTAAACTAAAGAATGCGCCATTTTTTCTTTTGAGGTAATTCTAGAAAAGTATCCCCTAAAATGAAATAATATTTATCAGTAAGACACAAAGTAATCAGAGATAAATACGTCATTCGGAATAACATGTGTATACCATGGTGCGTTCAAAAGAGTGCACGAGCGGATTTTCTCATATTTCTTTACTTTCAGAATTCGGGGATTTGTCTGTACCAGAGGAGGCTGTACCCTGACCAATTACACATTTGAATTCACGACTCGTGTTGGTAAGTTTTCATTTACGTAACTCTTAGACAATAAAAGAAGTAGCTATATGCGATATAAATTTTCGAGTTAAGGTACGAGTAGAAGATACGAGGAGGTACGAGTACAGTCAGATCACACTGGTATTTTAAGCATGCCATACATAGGATTCTAGTTAACAGAAACCATATTATTTCTAAAGGCTCAGCACGGGTTGAATACCAAATAAGAAATTGGCATCTTTGAAACCCAATAATTGCTAAGAAAGTAAAAGCTTCCGTATTTTAAAAGACACCAGTTTTTGTCACCTAACGACAAAATATGAATATAGTATATTTAGTATAAGATAATGTATTTATGTTTTAACCATGGAATATTTCTTTACATAAACATGGTTATCATCGTAAACCATAAATGCCACTCAGATTTACATGTTCTGTTATATGTACCACAATTACAGGAAATATGAATAGCTACTGTTAATATGTGTTTAGCTGAACCAGTTATGGGTATTACTTTACCCTTATTCCTCGGAGTTTCCATCCCTGCATGGGGTTTACTTATCATTACCATAGTCGGCTTCGTAATAATCTTTCTGAGACGAAAGGGTTTCAAGTAAGTTCTTATATATTACATGAATTCATGGTTTATTTGCTAAAATATCTTTCAAGGTTTTATTTATTATTTTTTTTTCACTTATCATATAAGAACTCTTATACAACCCTGTTTGTTCTGGTCAAATTATTTTTAAATGACTGTGAATTAATTAGATAATTAGCAAAAATTTCAACTATAAGTTTAAGTTAACTACAAATCTTGTGTGTGACTTGAAGTAAGACTGGACTTATACGACTTTTCCTATCAGAAAAACGTCCAAAGAAACTGAACCGGAACCATATGACAACCTTAATCTAGAACACCTTCGGGAACGACACGAAAGTGAACCGACCTACGATGTTATACGTCCTGTTGTGAAGAACACAGGTGTTGTAAACGACCAAGACTACAGAAATATTGGTCTTACCGGAGGCACAAAGAGGAGTGGCCATCGAAGACCTTCCGAAGACTCCATGTATTCTAGTATCAAGTAGTATAACGGGAAGGTCAATATATTACAAGGTCAAATAGACTCCGTGTATTATAGAATTAATAGACTGCCAGAAGTGTCCATGTATCCTAGTATCAACAGACATTTCCAAGAGATGATGAGTTCAGATATTATTCAGACTTACAGAAGAGTATACATTTTCGAACATCAAAAAGACCAGTAATGCTCCATGTATTCCAGTGTAAATAGGCATGTATACCAGGATCAAGCAGATTCTAAGGATTTGTATTAAGTGCATATCGAGTAATGCGCCATAGCATTCCTGTATCAGATATAATTTGTATTGTGTAATTTGTTACCACCAACCAACCTTTCCAAGTGTGTCGATTTATACTGAGCACGTGATGACTTTGATAATCCGCTTAACATATACCTTTATTTCTTATCATATTGGTCTGTATTTTATGCCTCATTAATGGAAAATTATAGGTTTTAACTCGCTTGTGTATTGATACTCTAGAGTATACGCTTTTCGTGTACATACTTTGTTTCATACAGTAAACATTGTTATTTGAAATTTGAATTATAGAAGACCACAATTAGAAACGACTGGCATTTTTAGTTATAGTGCTATTGAAAATAAAAGTAGACCCTTCAAAATACATAAATATAGTTCATCCATATATATGTTGAGTTAGTCCCTAGATCGAATCAACTTTGTCTGTATGACTCAATAATTAGAACTCGATTTAGTTTGGTAAGTATTGCTCGTATGAAAAGTTCTTTTTCAAAATAGAACATATATATATATATATATATATATATATATATATATATATATATATATATATATATATACTGTGGTTGCCTATCGGCGGGGCTAAATTTTTGCGGTTTTTATATTTTTAAAAATTTCACGGGGTTCCTTTTTCGCGCTCTACCATTGCTCTAGTAGTATATTTTATTATAAAAAATTATTTCCTGAACCGGTGATTTCACTATTATCTAGGTCTTCTATTTCTCTGTCCGGATATCGCATGTTCGAACATTCACAAACGGCTAAGCCGACACCTGTGGGAAGCATTGACCCCGCTGGCTGTAATAAGTTCAGTGCCGACGCTCATTAAAAACAACTCGCATGTTATTAAGGTGTGTCGAGAAACCAACCTGTAACTACAAAGCCGTATATTAAGTTTGTTTAGGGGAAACTGTCTTGATAAGGGTATCTTACTCCTGTTAATTAAAAGTCGAGTCGAAATCACCTGCTCAACCAACAAGGGACGCCTGTAGGGAGCCCTCTTGTTTCAGTATCAAGGGCAGGGATGTGCCCAGATTAATTTGAGTGCCGTTTATGTTGCTAATTACTTCCATATAGGTGGATGAAGGAACCGTATTCAATTTCTTACAGTTAGCATCTGAAACAAAACATAATATTCCACTGTTTTACGGCACTTTGGCCCCAAAATAAACTGTGACCTTTCAAATATATTCAAAATTCACGTCATCAATAGCAAATCATGCATCGTTTGGCGAGTCATGATTTCACAGAATTTTAGAAGTCTTTTATACAGTTACAAGGTGGCGCAACCCTAGCGGCTACATTCACTACTTTAGTGGTAAATTTTTGTTCATTAACAAGACTAAATACGGTACAATGTGAAAGAGTACTTCTACTCAATATTCATATTAAGCGGCACTGGATGTCATGTAACTTAGCACACATACACGTAATTTTTAAATATTACTTTCCAGTCACGTACGGGGGACAGGAAAAACTGCCGGGCGCGTCTGCCGGCGTCAGCACGCACTTGCGTCACGTTTTTTTTTTTAATCTAAGCCAACCGATATTATTTGAAATGGGCCCTGTCATTCTCCCTGAATCATTTAACGTATATGCACCAGGCTCGATGGACATCACTACGTTGGTAAAGGTAAATTTCAACTATCGCAAACTATCGGCAGCTTCTGAAATTAATGATCGTGGTCTTGTATATATGCATTCAAAGCTGCGTGGTTTCAATTTCGCGGTCAGAGAGCGACCGCGAATATCGCGAATTTGAAACCACCGCAAATAAGAAGACAATCACAGTATATAACCGAGAATTTAATGGGTCCAGAGTATATTTTTAAGCTAAGGTAAGGATCATTTCAAAATTTCCGTGGAGTTTGACGGGCCAAGCACAGTCCGCAGGGATCACGGCGGATTACGACGGAAGAAGCCACGGACTATTTGCGATTCCTTATCGTACACTAGGAATTATTAACGGCCACTATTGATGGTCATTAGTGGCCTATCCGTAATGATCCGTGATGAGGTCCGTGATAGTTAACCTAGGCTTAATAACAATTCTGTGTCACCAGGAATCATCTTGTTGTATAAAAGTGTTATTTACTATACCAAGGCTGCAATTTGAAATGTGTGTAAGGTGTTGGACTTAACTTTATGAACCCTTAAAAAATAAAGGTTCTCAGCAGAGTTTGAAAAGCCCGAAGCCTCGCGTAATTTTGCGTAGGAGTTGCAATTCACGGCAATTTAATGAATGAAGCATATATAGAACATGCATCGGCATTATCCATGCACTCCATTTAGAACAAAAATAAAGTATTCTATAGTGAAACATGTTTCGTAATTTGCTAAACCTCTTTGGCTTTTCTTCGCGATGTAATATCGGTGACGGGGTCTTCTCAAATGATGTACATGCCTGCTTGATGTTTTTCGTGAAATAACTGTATCCAGAATTGTTAAAGATTTGTGTATGCACTGATGACTATTATATTATACCGATATAACAAGTAATGTCGTAAAGACCAAGGGTCATCTGCTCTTCACAGTGTTGACATAGCAAAAATAAAATCAGAATTTGGGGCAAAAATCAGGTCTACCACGGATAAACCGTCAGTGTTAATACTTGGGCTTTATCCATATGCCAAATCACTCCTCGACCTTGCGCTAGTTTAATTGTTTAATTAATTGGATTTATATGTTTTTCTCTTTCTACAGTGCTGTCTAAATCTGTTTTATAATATTCACCTTTTACCGGTAACATCCATTTATTTTTTTTTAATTCTATGCCACTTTTCTAATGTGTATATGGCTTCTATTTCACCTTCGTTCGAGGTGCTTTAAAATATGATATATTTACGTCAACAGGTATGGTTGTGTTCATCGTGCTGAGCTATGTAAATAAAGGCTGTGTCTTTCGGGTAGGTGTTAAACTTCTTGAGGGTGTGTTCCGGCCATATGCCGAACCTTCTCTGCCAAACCGTTAACAGAACCCCATGATCCAAAAAGGTGGGGGTTTATAGTCTGTTATCACCCACGATGGCAGTCTCATCCAACTTTACACTGTCTTCCTGGTCTTTCGGGCTTGTTCATTCTTGTAGCTTTTTTGGTTCCCTGGGGAGCAAACAACCCAAGCTGCCATATCAGGCGCTAGAAGGTTATTTTTTTCTACATTTGCCTTCCTCCCATAACCAGTACCCATTCACTCCTGGGTTGAGAGAGCGGACCCTTGTGGTAAAGACTTTGCCTAGGAGTCTCAGCGGAAACGGCGGTCAGAACCCACAACCATGCGGTCACAAATCCAGCGCCCTATCCATAACGTCACCACGCTCCACAAAATATGGAACGTGGCATGATTGCTGTTTTCTCCTATTGTTCCATTTCTTTAACCAGGTTTACAGTCTCATACATGATTGTTACTATAAAACCGACAATCTTTCCATGCACCTGATAGTGTGGATTCTGAATTGTTCGTGGGGGTTATTTTCGTTAAATTCGTGGGGTATTTCTCCAAGAAATTGAAAACCTCACGATCGTCTAGTATGTTATAGAAGCTTTAATAGCCAGTCCGTCGTCTTTGCAATGTGTAGGTCAACATTCCGTCCAGGTTAGCAATGATTTATTGATAAGGCTTAATTAAATGGATAGGAAACGATATAACCTATTTATTTTAAAGATAAGTGATTAAATCTTATTTTGATAGAAAGGTCCTCAGTTCAAACTGGAGTTGAGTAATACTGGGAATTTAGCAATGAAATATCGTTTTATTATGTCAAAAGTTCATTTTAGTTACGTCATCAATAAAGTCAGTGAACAAAACTTGAAACTACACATGAACGATTAATCCACGAAAGTTTTACCCAACGAATAGTGTTTCATACAACGTACACGAAATTTTAACCCACGAAATATTTTGAATCAACAGTATATCATCCGTAATTTATATCGATATGCCGTTACAATAAACATCAACGTTGGCAGGACTCGATATATAAATTCATTTTTCGTAAAGTGGTACCACAACATCTACCGAAGGCATTTTAAGAGTATTCTTAACCTGTATCGCACGGTCAGTGCTGCAACAAAGATTGTTTTATTTAAATATTTCAAGGCAATAGGAGAGCGGTTGAAACGCTTTGGGTCGCTTAGCTCAGTTAAGGCAATGCGATGCGTAACTGTTGTAGACTATATACGTTGTTGTAGATTATATATTATTATATCACACCCCAAAGTCAGGCCGACTAATCCTCCAAAGCAACAAATAATGAATCAATCAAAAATTGGAGTCGACCAGCAGGATCATCACATACGCACCACAACCGGTATACAACAAGTCTGTGATAGAACATGGGGGGGGGGGGGGAGGGGATTCCTAGAACAGTCGTGAGTACATGTGTCGTGTAAAATTCAGGTGCTTTGCACGGAAAAAATACTGTCGCACGCCTGTTTTGTGGAGTTTTGAACATTTGCAATTTTTCTGACTCTCATACGATTTCTTTCAACCTGATGTCCTCAAAATCTTCGGAATTTCCTGAAATAGTTGTGCGATTGTCCTGCGTAGGACCCATGACATATAGTATGACGGTTAATCCACCATCGTTTGTCTTCATCAGGCGAATCGTTTGACGATTTGACGTCGAAATTCATGACTTATTTATTTTTGTACGACATTTGTGCATTACATATTTTTTATGCTAATCTTACTGCTAAAATTTCAAATTCACTTCCCCGTAACCTACGTCTGTCTCTTCACAAATATAAATCGCATGATGTAAGTGAAATAGCATACTTGTGACATCTCCGAATTTCAAACCAACACGTTTCATCCACGAAATCCATATTCACAACTGTCAGTATAACAAAGGTGGCGTGGGGGTTATGTGATCGCCCATGTATAATGTGTGTATACGTATCGTTGAGTGTGTATGTGTGTATGTCTATGTATTATCTTCGAAAGTTTAGAAAGAATTTCGATGAAATCATGTAATATATATATATATATATATATATATATATATATATATATATATATACCATTCAAAGGTAGATATGGATCCAGATTCATCAATTAAAAAAATAAATTTAGAAAATGTTTAGCTATAATGCGGACAGTGAGGGTACATTTATTAGCTATAGCGAGTAACTATCGTTGTCTATTCCTCCTGATGACGGCAACCAGCTCTTGCGGTCCTGTCAAGCTGCTATAGTTGTTGGGTGCTAGCTACGGCATTACCTGTAATGATTATCTAGTTCGTGTGGCACACTGCCCCCCCCCCCCTCTTATACTGTTTTATTTGTTTTATATTTTAATGTATATAGCATTTATCACATTCACTTGTTGTTTAAATTCATCATCCATCAGCGAGCGCCTGTACAAACAACAGATACTTTATGTCTGTATTAGTTTGACACAACATATACTCTTCAAACTTTCTAATTTATTTTCATTGAACTTTTGATGAAGGATCGGTAATAATCATCCCTCTTCAAATAATGTTAACATTGAATTTCATGGGAATAATGTGGAATGTTGATTAAATTTGGAAAGGGGTCTCGTTGCGGGTAAAGGTTTTTTTTGCGGAAGTGTGCACTGTGTGAGTGCTTTCTAGGTGAATAAGAATCAAAGGATACCTTGAAAAAATAAATGGGCTGAAACCTGAGTTCCGTTAACTTTATATATATAGTTTTATATATATATATATATATATATATATATATATATATATATATATATAGTTATATATATAGTTATATATATGTCTATAAATTAAACAATAAAATAAAAATACATACCGAAAAATATATTGTAATATTATATAATATAATATAATTTATATATATATATATGTATATATATATATATATATATATATATATATATATAAACATCATAAACATCAGTAACAGGTGCAAATGAACTGAAGCTCCATTTTTTAAGGTCGGCCATAAATTTCTTATAATCACAAGAAATTCCTGTGATACTAAATACTAACTTATAATCAACAGGCAATGACGCACATGTCAATACCGTGTTTTACCTAGTCGGGATATACGGTTTGTTTTATGTGTAGTGCGGCAGAGGGAACCAGGTGTACTTATTTTCAGCACTGCCGACTGTGTAAACGACAGCTGTATATTCAACCTCTGAGCACTCTCACTAAACCGCGCAAGCCAGTAATCCCGATGCTGTAACACCCTCTTTTCCAAGGTTGAGGCGTTACACCTGTGTTCCGGCATCTGTTATTAAGACAAGCGGGAAAGAAATACTGTTCTCTAAACTATAAAAAGAACACGCCTGAAGAAAACCAGTTGTTACTTCGTCCATCAATGAAAACGGGTTTGGATTATTCTTCACCAGCAGATTCAAACTGTCCACCAATACAAATGGCTACAAGCAAATTGTGATACGCGTAATCACATCAAAATACAAGTGAACACGTTTTGTTTACATAAATATCCCAAAAAACATTTATATTTTTTTAAAGTGACCGTAATATTTTTAAACTTATGGAAAATAATTAGTTTTATATAGTTTCACAAAATGAATATCTCAATAAAGTGTGCAAAATTAACATTTATGACTTATTTCATGAGCTTTATTTTCATCTCTGCTATAGGGTTCGTAATTCTAAAACTTGAATATGGCTCTTGGCAAACAAGTTTGAGGAATCAAAATTAATGTGATCAATTGGGTATTCTATCTGCTTCTACAAAAAAAAAACAGGGCTGTAAGTATTTTTTATGTAAATGCGTGTATTTATATATGTAACTGTCTATACTGATGATGCAAAGATATTTAAGATATAGAGATGTAATCTACATATACCACTTGTAACAAATAAAAAACCTAAATGCACACTTTCAGAAATCCAAACAAAACTATGAGAAACGATCGTCTTAGGTAATCCGTTAACAGTGTAGCTTCGGGTAAACTTGAGATTGTGTGTTATTTTTAAATCTCCCCCCAGATCCGAAAATTCATTGTTGGCAATAAAGAGGATGATGTAGTAAAAGCGATTTGTGTCACACACTCGTTCAGTTCCTACGATACTAAGGTGAGGAAACCCCGAAAATAGATAGAGTGTGAGGTCGCGCTTTTTTATTATATAATTTCCTAATTTATAACCATGTCCATGGAATGGTGTAGGATTATTGACACAGCATGGGACCTCGATGACTGGCTTTCAAAAAATGCCTCATCACACAGCATTTTGAAGGGAGATAAGCGAATACTGTGCTGGCTTTTATTATCTTCTAGTACCAGCAACCTCAGTTTCCTGTCTGTTCCGTCAGCAGCACTGTTTACAACACCTTGGCTCCCGTACCCGGATGAACGGGAACGTGCATGGCTGACCTTTGACTTATGACGTAGCAGTCCGTGAACCCCAATCCTCTATCAAGACAACCACTCATCAAGTTATTCAGCCAAGGCTTGCAGTAACTTACTGGTTGTGTCTTACAGTCCCGACTCGGTCAGTCAGCCCATATCAACAATGGCCAGCAAGGTAGGTCGAGTACTTTCACTCTTACTATTAGTCTACCTTATCTTTTTTCTAACCTCAGTGATAAATTAAGTCCATACTTTACTTGCCACCCCAGGAGTTTACTATGGGTGTTCTCATGGGGTCATTTCCCGGGTGAGTTCTCACGGGACCCGATATATCAGAACACGTATGTACGGTACCCTACTCGTGAGTTATTATATCTAAGATAATTGTAACATTCTTGTCAGCCCTGTAACGGATCAGCACGCGACATCCTATAATTTCTAGGGCTTTCCTTGGACTCAGCATGCAAAGAAACCAGCTTGATAATTGAAAGCATGTATAATGGTACACCGGCACATATGTGTGTAACCGCGCGTGCCTGTTGTAATCAGTTTGCTCACTAATCACCGTTCCGCCATCTTCGTTTACATTTGTGTAATATAAGATTCATGATAAAGAAAATGTGTTATGATGTGTTAATACTATGAACAGCTTTTCTTTATATAATTAAGATTTAAAAGCAATTAGTAGCATTAATCTGCTATATAGAAACGGAAATCAAGAAAAAGGAAACATACGCATATATGTGCAATTAGTGGGTTCTTTATTATGTTTATCTTATTAATAATTCATGATCTGGTCCAATTAGGGACTTTAAAAGCATGATCACAGTGTGATCCAAAGCATGATCGTAGTCAATGGGACTAATTATCATGTAACAACTATCTGGTTTCCTTCTGCTTGAACAAGTGAAAATGTGTTCCATCTCACCCAGTAATTAGCCATCCATCCAGCGCTTCCAGCGCAGGGCTGGTCAAGTGATCAAGTATGGTTATGCCTGGAACACGTGGTCAGCATATGTCAACAACCAGAGACTTCGTGTTAAGCAAGTTAAGTTCGGTGGACCAGTTACCTGTATTCTGTATGACCAAGCGGTTCTGACTGAAAGTTAGCAATTATTTTGCCAATTGATTACCCCTACCATCCAACTGTAGGTTAAAATGAGACATTAGCCTATATATATATATATATATATATATATATATATATATAGAGAGAGAGAGAGAGAGAGAGAGAGAGAGAGAGAGAGAGAGAGAGATGCCTTTCAGTGTGTACCTGAGGACTGATCACAGCTAAAAGTTGTCCAAACGAAACAGTGCTGTCATACAATATTATGGAATAAAGCTAACTATATACAGTACATAATTTATGCTCCCTTTCATCATGGTAGTGCACTTTCACTGTAATGTTTTGAACGTATTACATTGATTATATATATTATATATGTATATATATGTATAAATATAAATATAAATATTAGAAATCTGCATTCTAAGGAATCCAAGCGGACCAAGCCCCGGCAATGTTGGGGGTCCTTATTGTGGGATGCTCCTCAGCCTTTGTTTGCATCAACTTATTCGGCCCATATTCCCAGGCCCATTCGTTAATAAGTGACAGTACATTTGTGAATATTCCCCGATGACGTTCATGAATCCGGGTGATGTGCCAGATCCATACCCAAATAAAATCGATTCTTCCTCGAACAATTCCCAAAATACCCTGAAAATTTCATAAGATTCATTACTGAGTGAGTTATGTTGTGAATAAACACACACCCACACACAAACACATACCCTCACACACGAACGGAGATGAAATAAAACACTACTGGCGGAGGCAAAAGTGGTGTGCTGATTGTTAGAAGGACTCAGATTAAGAAAGAAGTAATATGCTTTTGCGAAAACGTTGCTGTATGTTACTGTTGGCTTCTGACGGATACACGGATACTGATGTGTTGTTTTAGCATCCTCCTCGGGACATGGGTAACCTGTTAAAACATGGCATGAACACCGACACCGCTATATGATAGTGCACACAGAGAGGGCGGAGTGCCCGAGATAATGATGTTTACTCAACATATCTTGTTTCCATTTAGCATCCAATGGCATGCCAAATACCTTAGTGTAGTTCGTCAACTTGAAAAGACAATTTAATTACAATGCACTTTTAGGATGTACATAAGATCATTGGACTTAGGTACTTCAAGACCTTCATCTCCGATGTCAAAGGTCAAGGTCTCCTACCTGAGGTACTAATCAGGTCAAGTGCGTAACACCTGTCAAGGGTGTAACTGTCTAGAAACCGATGATCAGACACACCTGTGTACACTATTTGAAAGATATTCGTTTTCTTTGCAGTTATCCTGCATTATAGTAAACCTTTCTTTATGATTTTAAGGTAATGATCTTCGACTCATCATTAAGAAAATATAAATAAAAGTAAATTTCAATACTACGGGAAATATTTTTTCCCCAGAAAAATGTCCTTGGTATTTTAAATTTCAGCAGGCGTTTAACACTTTTGAAATCATCGATTTCGTTGCTAATTGAAAAAAAAGTTCGATGTAATGAATATATGTCATATCAAATAGCTTTTAGGATTTTTAAATGAAGAGCTTTATATTGAATTAAGGATTATTTTAGAGTTGATAACATTTCCCAAAATGCAAATTTAAACTTCGCCCTGGTCTGCCCTGGCCTTCTCAAGACTCACTCGCACTTGGGAATGTCAGTATTTGTTTCAACGTACATTGTATACAAGAGTGCATACTCGAGGGTTCTGTTGCTGAGTGAGCTGTTCATAAGTATTATTGCAATGCAAAAGCTGTACGCCTCCTCAAGTGCCACTCTTAACACACTGATATATATTTTATATATTCTCATAACCATCAAAAGGTGTGGACGGTTGAGTGGGAACTTTCGGCCGTAATTGCACAATCACAAAATGGGATGTAGGTGCGTTATCAATCAAATCTCCGTTGAATACTGATGATTTGTTTTAGAATACTTCAGCAGTTGTTTTGGGATGCTTGTGGCGCGTCCAGAGGAGCACTATGAATTTGTAGATAAGCGCGGGTGGAAAATAATGTGGGAGGCTGCTGCAGCCCTCAGCAGCAAAGTACAGGTATAAACAAACTCAAGTGATGCTGGAAATAGACTATGAGTTTACCCAGCCGCAGCCTCCGCGTTGCTCTGTTGGTTCTGGAAGGCCGGTGCTGCGTTGTATGCCAGAGGTAGCTATTTATACCTGTACAAACACCGTGAAAGATGAATGTTCCCTGTCAGCTGGAAGCTCCGCGCGGGAGGCTTTATGTTTTCATAAACCAAAGGAAGAGGCTGGCTGCATCGAATGTTTGGACTAATTAATATCATCTGAGCCCTTTTCCTTTGCGTATGTAATTTCTCGGCAACAAACACGATTGACTTTTATTTGATCTTTGTTAAAACCATATGGCTACTTCGTATCTATCCAAATCCCATGCAGCACACAATTATAAATGTATTACCTTGGACATATAATATCCAGTTAAGTTTTTCAGTATTTTGAAATGTACAGCGGTGTCAGATGCAGGATATAACGTATTACTTTTTAAGCATATGTTCTCTTGTCAGTCTCTCATATCGTTTAATGCTCTTTATATATATATATATATATATATATATATATATATATATATATATATACGTATATATACATAAATATATACATATATATATATATATATATATATATATATATATATATATATAATTTAATAACTGTTTATTACGTTTATATATTTTCATAAACAGTTTTACGGGTCACAAAATCTTCTTTGAAAGTAAAGCATGTGTGTCAACGAAAAATCAGAGATTTTAATTAATAAGTCATTGACCAATGTCCAAAGCCAGATAAATATAGTGATATACCAATTTATAAAGATTATAGAGATATACATGTTCTTAATACATCCTGGGTATTAACATAACTCAAGGGAATAAACAACTTAGTTCCTTATGGTAATAATTACACATGTTGATACTGCTATACCAATAACCAAAGATTATAATTTGGAAACAAATCTGGAAACAAGGTTCTCCTTATTTTCCTCTTATGATGTTCGTTCACATGTGTTGAAATAATCAGGAATTTGTTATAGGAATATATTGTGCTACATATACAAATAAAAGCATCTACTGTATTTCAATTGGACGATTTGCACAGTTATTTTACATTCTACAAAGATTTTAACGTTGACTTTAGGGAGGTTGTTCGCATATGTATTGTACATGTAATGACTGATTGTTACATACACGTGTACATACATTTACGTATGCTCAGAGGAACAGCTATGGCGGGCTTTTCTCGTCAGGTGTGGGCGGATGCAGAAGGATCGTCTGCTCCCCTTTATCACGTGATCGGATAAAAGAGCGCGTCGAGGACATGGGCGTGCCGCTCCCCTCAGCCAAGGCGGTGCGGGGGGCGAACATCTGTGAGCATTTGTTTGTGTAGACAAGCAGAGCTAAGGTTCCTGAGAGATACTGTATCTGGCGTTCGAGCGGCGCCTGTGGAGGTAATCCAACCACCAAGAAGGTATTTTATTCCCAGGATCCGAGACATAAACTCTAACCAATTCAAAGCCTCATTGACTCCACGATGCTATATCAATAAAGCAGTACTGGCGGCTAAGCCCTTGGCAAAATAAAACTTGAACTTTTGGCCGCACTATGACTACGTAAGATGTTGAATAGTCTGCTCAAACGCGTGTTAAATTCTAGCCTGATAATCATTTCAATAGATCAGTGTGAAAAAAAACGCGATGTCTTTAGATTCTTTTAAGTACAACAGTGGGTCTCAAAACACAGACAGACATCAAGGTGTTGTTCTTAAAGCCAACACCAGTTGGCGCTGCCAGATGTTTCGGTTTTCCCTAGATTTTAATTACAACCACGAGAACTAAGTAATATTAATGAGTGTTGTGAATAAGTTTGTATACCGTTAAAACTAAGCAAGCTGATGTTAATCATAATATAATAAAAGAACCACAGCATTTTTAACTAGATATAGGTTTATTTTTTGCTATTTAAGAATCAACATCGATAATAAATTGTTGCAAGTCGGACATAAACTTCATTGACATATTTAGTGACATGGTTTGAGGACTATTTCCATTGAAAAGTTTATTACTGGGGATTGAGTTTACATTTTAAATTGCCCTGCAGGGAAACGCTGCAAACAAGGTAATTTCTCCCAGTAAGAAGTTTATGCGTATTAACCCCAGACTCTCCATGTATTTGCGCATATACAACTAAATAAATGAACACAAGTGAAACAATTAGCGTCTGTTTGTTCAGGAGGTTCAAGTTTGAATGCATCTGGGATTTTTGGTTTAATATGTAATGCTTATATCTAGTATGCGCCAGGATACCGCTTACAAACACAGCTACCTTTTCAATCTTAATTCTTCTCCATATAATATAAGCTTAGCTTAAAGGTGTGGAACAGGTTTGGAGCATCTAGTATGATAATGCGATGGGTGTTATGTTATCTTCCTAACTGCCTCCTTCAAGGAAGGCATGTGTTCATCTCCGTTCCCGCGTATGTATGTGAGGAAAGAGGTGTTCGCAACATAGCTCACGCAATCATTGACAGGATCTCATTAATTTTATGGGCATTTTCGAATAGGTTAATTAAGAATCGATTAAATTTTAGTGTGTACCCGGCACATGATCCGGATTCAGGAACGCCATCAAAGTATATTAATAAATTCACATTCACTTGTGCACGAATTAACCTGGGAATAAGATCCGAATAAGTGAATCCCTCAATAGGGATCCCGTCATGGCGGAGGCTTGCATTCCTTAGAACGTATATTTCCAGTTTCCTTTGTTGACGGAGTAGAAAGTAGGGCTATACAGGGCCTGATCTAGGATTTCTTTTAAGGGGTATGGGTCACTGGAAAAAAAGCAATGGTCAATGAAAAGGCTGGCGCAACATGCTTTAAAGATAAAACATAGCATCAGGAAATTAATTTATCATTTTACAGAAGAAGCGGAATGAATAAACTGTAAATATGTTAGAGGGTATTTAAAGGTCTGTATAGGGGCGTTGCAACGCCATAAGCCCTACCTCTCTGGATCCTCCCCTGGATCCATCGCTTACTCCAAATCACGTATGATAAGCCGTATAAAATATCAAATCGCGCGTTGTTTCAAATTATTTGGAATATAACTTTAACTATGAATTTTGTGGTGCTGTACCATGTCTAAAAAACTACAAAAACTATACTATTCTTATACCAGTTAGTATAATTGTACATGTATATGATGACGGTTAAATTTATGAATAATCATTTAAGCGCACAGGTGGAATCAGAAAAAGTAATAACAAAAAGGTTGGATTGTTAATAGCCTACAAAACGTTCATCTGGTGTGCTTATGCCGCTAATCAGCCCAATTCTCCTCCCTTGTATCAACAGTGAACGAGGCAAAGTTTTATAAGTGATGCTAACAGTTTCCATTTGTTTCTTACTGTGGCTTAAGGAGCGGATGTTACTCATCGGAAAATATCGCGGATGATATGACGTTCTATATATAAGAACCACATGGCCCTTATTAATTCTAGACGCGTGAAAGATAACCGTTGTTGTAACTGCAAAGAAACTAAGGCTGACGTATGTTGGGCGGTAACACATTATTCATATCATTCTTGTCCTAAACGGCCCTGTCAATTAAAGTAAAGAGATCAGGAAGGGTTACATTGTGTGCAGTTGATCCATGCTGAGCGGGCGCCATTCACGAGCGACATCTAGTGATGATGCTGGGAATCATATCTGTTTTTATGCTGTACTAAAAATATCGATTGGAAACTAAGAGATTAGGTAAAAAAAAAATAAATAAATAAAATTAAAGGTATGGTTTTTAGGCACCGCCCGCCTCAATTTTAACCCCCCCCCCCCCCCCCCCCGCATGAAATATTTGAATTTTGATTTTCATCTTTCAAGCAGTTAAATTAATACAATTTTTATACGATTTCCTTTGGTACAGAGTATTTTTACCTGTTTAGCAAAAAAAAAAAACTTTAATTTTCATGCTTTTCCCAGACCATATGGCATTTTTGTCGTAACATACAAAAAAGTTAACAAATAAAATACCGTCCGCACTGATTTCTGATAAAGTGCCTGAGAATATTTTTTTTTGCCTTAGTAAGTATTCATTCATGCATTTACCATCTTTGTTTGTTTAACTGAGGCATAAATAGAAGCAGGGAATGTTACATGAATACCGGTATAGTAAACGGGCGGATTTGTTTATATAATCCGCAAGGGATGGAGGAATGCATTCCCAGCAAGCATCACATGGTATCAAGCGGTTTTTATGCTTTTTATGGGATCAGCTGCACAGGTATTCTATCATACATGATACAGCTTGCTTCATACCCCCTGTTAATTTACATTACCGGCAGTAAATGATTCCTTGATTTTGACAAAAAGACGGGGAAAGTTGTAAAACAATTCATTAAGGTAGTAGTAAAAGAATAGTATTATGATACTGTTTGTGAAAGCGACGTTAATGCCCAGTCAGCGGTGCCACCTACGGCCACTCGCTAACACTAAATCAAGGGGAATTCCCGTGCATGATGCGAAAGAAAGGCAGAGATGGATGCTTCCGGAAATGAATGGTTAAAATTTCAATCCTTAGTCATCGAGTTTATTTCTGTCTCAGACTCGGTACCTTATTGTTATTAATAGATTATCATATAAATTATATTTTATTATATATATTACCTATTTTGTTATATTAAATTATACGTTTTAAGTATTATTAAAAGATATTGCTGTAAAATGACACTAAATATGATTCATATGACAATTAATATGCAGTTTTACAGTAAAGGAGTTTGGAATTTATGTTTAAATAGCTATTGTGAATTTATTTACTTGTTTTCACGCTGGCTGCCCTCAGATATCACTAATTCAGCATAAAATATTTTTTTCTCAACAGTGGGTGATCATTGAAATAAGCCAGTTATTCTCTCAGACTTCAACATTACCAAACGGTTCGACATTTAAGTGCCAAATATTACACTTACAAAAAATTTATCTTATTTTTCTTATTCCTGCTAAATGACATGGTCAATCCTATATATAAGCTTCCAATCTCACTTTGAGATTTCATTGTTTATTAATGAGTATTAATGACACACAACATATCAACAGCTTTTAAATATATTTTTTCTGCATGTGACCAGTGATATGATCCCCATCAGTGAAACTGTAGTTTTTTTCTCATATACATATGTTAAAGCGTTTCTAAAACTAAAGTTTCCAATGTTTGATTTTTGGGTTTATCTCGGGTAATTAGGATTACTCTTTATGCTTCGTTCCTTCATTTCATTTTCATTTTTGAAACGGACCTATCAGTTGATAACAATATTTCCAACCTTTACTGGGCAAACCCCGATGGAACAGACTAGAATTAAACGAGTTATACAACCTTGAGACAGTATCGAATATTGGCCAATGTTTTATATCAAAATTTGCTTTTATTACAATATGGGCCGTCCATTACAATATTGGTCGTGTTTCTTACAATATTGGCTCTTATTACGATATTGGCCGGTTATAACAATAAGGGTCGCAAGAAAAGGTATGCTCTCTCCTGTATGCCATTCTAGTTCATCACTGTTTTTAAGGGTTTTCTATCTACATCGGAAATTTCCAGTTTTACCGCCAGAGTTCACTTCGCTTATCTTTTTTCGTCTCTGTTACGGTCACTTCATAATACCGGAACACTTGTTTCAATTCACTCAAAGAGATGATTATATTTTGTTCACAAATTAATTCTAACGATACGGTTATTTGTTTTTTTTTTTTTCATTTTGTTGTTGTTGTGAATATTATGTAGTTACAAACTGCATTTCCTACTGATATATACGTATAGCAGTGTTAGGACTGAAGTTTGTGTTAAATTATTATAGAAATTGTGTCAACATTTTTCTTGATTGATTCAAGGGAATTTCTGGAATAAAAGATTTTGATAAAATATAGCATGTTTCTTCCGTTTATGCATTCAAGGGGTTTACATCCGTCTTTTCCAGATGTCGTTGTAGACATCCATGTCTTATGAGCAATTCCATATTATATTATTCTGAAATAAGAAAAAACAATGATTCATTTTCCTTAAACATTGTACAATGTTTAATCAAGAAACTTATTAGGACATTTCTAAATTGTACATTAGGAAATAAGGACTTTCATAAGATTGGAAGATATAAAAAAATGTTTTTCTCATTTTAACTTAGTTCCACAATACACTGAAATCACAATTGAAAGAATAATCTTTTTTTTCTCAATCTCGCTGTGAGTTTTATATTCAGTTTTTTTTTCTCAATGAAAAAAACCTCTTCAGGACATTTCCCAAATACTTAATTATACTTACCAAACATTGAAGATGTTATGAGTTTGTGTTGTTTATTGATCTCACTTTTTTAACCCATAGAACAAACGAAACCCGCGTGCTTCCAGGTGCAGGTGCATCCAGGGCATTGGAAACAACAACCTTCAAGCCGTTGCTTGTACATTTCAGTGTTCATTTCATACAAATGCCACACATTTCGGACGTACCACCTGAGCATTGTTAATTTAACAGATACCGATCTTTCTTCAAACCTACTCAAACTTATCATGTCGGTTTAATCAAATTAGATGTGATTTTTTTACTTCACTTTCATTTTTTTTTGCATGTTTTATCTCTAGCATGTGCTGAGATTGTAATAATTCACAACAAAAACATGATACACCAGAAAAAAAGTGACTGGAAAATCCAAATCGATCTAAAATATCATAATTATTCATTTGGATAATTTACGTCTCAATTGTAGTTACAGCTGAGTAACATATTTGATGGAAATATTAACCCGGCAATTAATTCAAAACCATAGTCAAATGATTCATCTTAGGCTAAAAAAAAAAATAATAAAAGGTGTGGTTCTCAGGCACCGCCCGCATCAATTTTAAACCCCCGCATCAAAAATTTTCATTTTGATTTTCCAAAGTAAGTTACCAATTTTGAGCTACAGCAGCTCGGACATTTCTTTCAAGAAGATAAAATCATACACTTTCCTTTGTTATGTAGTACTTTTACTTGTTTTAGCAAAATAAATCTGTTATTTTCATGCTTTACCCTTATCATTTGACATTCATTTTTATCGAAACATACCAAAAAATTAAAAAAAAAAAAAAAAAAACCGCCCGCCCGCATTGTTTTCTGAAAAAAAGTGCCTGAGAACCATACCTTTTTTTTTATTTTTGCCTTACAGCAAAAACTTTGGGAAGCTTAGCCAAGAGTATTCTTTCATCAAAGAACTATAGATATAAGATCAGATCACTTAATTTTTCTGGTTTACAAAATACATTTGACTCATAACAAGCTATGTAATATTCAGATAAAGTTTTATTTAACAAAAAGATATTAAATCCTTCTGAATTGTCAACAAAAAATATATCAAACTCAAGTACAACCCGGTATTCATAGTTACAACGAGGTTGTGGCTTAAGCTAAAAATGATTATTAGTTTCTGAGATGCACTGCAGATGTCACTACCATGCAAGCAAGCTCACCGGTACACCTTCCGCGCTGGTTGCACCGCATGACTATACAAGCCGGGTATTTTGTACAGTAATTTAAGAACACAGTACTTCCTTCTTTAAAATTCCGCGTGTTACTCATCAATATTACACGTCTTATTCTATGTAAATGGCTTTTAATTTTAGTTCCATATTTACATTTATATTTAACAACGACAGCTCAGTATAACACCCCCATGGAACCTCTCTCTGCCCATTAAGAATGAATATTTGGTTCAGAATCAGCTTCAAGTAAACAAGGCGTCCTTCTACGGACAATACATTTGATCTTATCAAGAAGGTTCAATGGTTCAATTAACACTTCTTGATCATTCTAATGATAACAGCTGTAACATAAAGCATCAAGTCTGTCATAATGCTGACTTAACCCCATTACATTTTGAGTATTTTCGAAGACTTAAAATTAAATCTTTCAGTTATGTTTTTCAGTGTATTGTGATGATGCCCGACTAAATAATTACCGGATAAATAAAGTACAGGATAGAGCACCGGATTCATTTATATCTAGGCATTATCAATGTTCACCTATATACCGCATCTATACTAAAAACCCATGGGATCGGATCATATACCTGATGCAGGTCACCTTGGACTAGAAAAGTACACTTTCTCAGGTGGTTTGAACAAACTATAGTTTTGTCAAACATAAACCTATACAGAATGGCGTGGATAAATCAGTTAACTCCATGAAATCAACGCTGTGTTAACACTCATCAGGTGACTGAGTTGTATTGGTATGTGTTTGCTCATGTTTGGGTGCGTGTGTGAGACTATTTACATCAGTCAGCTGATGAGTGCCATGAAGTAAGCTCGAAACCGGCGGGTAGTGACAATAATGCATTGATGTATTTAATAAACTTATTGCAGCTGTACTTTTATGTATCCAGCACTTTGATCTTGGAATGGCAACCAAACCCTTTCATAATGTGGGTGGGTGTTTATATATATATATATACGCTGGTATATATACACTCCAATATTATAAAACATGGTTCAGTAAGCTAATGTAGTATTATATTTTTATAATTATTTTTATATAAGGGAAAGGAGGTATATGTTTTCATCGTAGCCATGTTGATTGCCTGTTAACACTTGTAAGTACTCAAAATCTTATGATCAAATTCAGAGGAAATTTTGCTAAGTTTACATTTTGGCGGTAATTGCCTTTACATGTCTTTGTTAAATAATTTTATAAAAATAAATAAATAAAAATAATTTAATAATTTTATAAGGGAGTTAGAGCAGTTTCTTTTTACATGGCCGAGGGCCAGATTAACTACTGGTATCAGGGACTGTCTATGATCTAGAGCTAACTAGAAATGCAACTATGGATCTCGCAACCATGACAAAATTTGTTTGTGTAGCAAACAACAGAATGTAATTATGATCATGGCGGAGGTATGCATGCTGCCTCAGATTTTTTTTTAGTTTTGTTATTTATTATGATCATTTACAAAAAAAAAGAAAACATAACAAGTAGCACATGATGTCTTAAATTAATAGAATGTCAGGGAAAGAATCATGTCAAATAAATTTCAATAGTTTCCCTTTGAAATTGATAGAAAAGACTCTTAAACTTTCATATTTGCTTAGAGATTTGCAGGGTCTGAAAGCCTATATTATAAGATCGAAAAAAATGAAAAGTACCCCAGGTAGAATTTGACAACCTTTTGAGATCTTCTTAAGCTTGCAGCTTTTGAGTGAGATCGTGTTTAGAAGATCTATGGCACCAAGAACTATTCAGCAGCTTTTTACGTATATTATTACCACCTCCAAGGAGGTTCTATTTTGCCGGCTGTGGATGTTTTTCTGTTTATTTGCCTGTTGGTAACATTTCTCTAAAAGTATTAACAGATCTTGATGGAATGTACAAGATAGCTCGGCAATGATACAAGGCATGATTGATCAAACTGTCGTGGTGATCAAGATCACCATCTGGATTCAGGAGTTTCAAATAGCTTACAATAAAGCCCATTGCTTAAGAGGATAGCAGTGGAAATTTATGGAAACATTGGTGCTCATACTACATCATAGGGTCAAAGAGGGGAAGTATTTATTAAACTGTGCAACAGGTTTATAATGCGAAAATAAAGCTGTAAAAGTTAACTATATTTTACCTTTACAAAGGAATTCAATAGTATAAAGCCTTCCTTTGTATGATGGGCATTCTTATGGAGATTGATAAGTTTATTTCTATAATCATATTTTGGTACAAAAATAGGTGCACAGGTCCCCCCTCCCTCCCGGATTTTAATCTATTTTCTTTTCTAAATCTCCAATATGGCTAACTTTCAAAAGCTGAAATTTGAGCACAATATTAGTCATAGGTGACTGAGGTGCAGCTAATAATTATTGCTGTTCTTGACTTTATTCCCAAGGTCGTAAACAGTCCACAGCCAATTGCCAATTATCGCTCACTTGCGGGCCTTGGTATAAAATATTAAACTCAAAAACCGATAATTATTCTTGTAGCTACAAACACAAGACCTTGTTAAGAGTACAGGAATGCCTGATGATCTTACTTTTCAGTACCACAAAAGTAAAAATTCAACATTTATTCCTATACAAAACTATTTTAAACCAGCAACATTTCTCGCCTGCTTAAAGTGATTGTTGATTAATTTTTCACATATGAGAATTCCTTTTAACATTGAATATGATTAGACATACACCATGTTTATACATATAAGCTTTTCAAATTAATCACTTTACATGATGACTGTAAGTATTTATTCAGAAATATAAGGCCTCAGGTCCATAGTTCCATAACTGTTTATGTCATAAAATAATAATAAGACATTATACAACATTTCAAACTCCTTCAACAAATAAAATTTTTATAGTTAAAATTTATAAAAATTAACATTTAAAATTTTGCATTCGGAAGTCAACTGATTTAAATCATCAGGAGGCCATTTACATCATATATGTATACACACAAATAAAAAAAACTTTGAGATATACACATATCCATACATATATGTATATACTTACACATACACACATATATTTATATATATATTTAAATATACACATAAACACTGATCCACCCAGCACTATAAGAGCCAGCATCAGACATGGTGTCCCGCAGATAGTCCGCGTTGAATGCAAGCTGAGCGGAATCCCACAGGGCTGAATGGAACAGTTAAACATGAATAAACAACCAATAAAAATTATTATAATGGTAATAATAAATTATATTATAGTGTGTTTGAACAATTATATAAGATAACATTATCACTTGTCAGCATTCAATATACAAAATACCTTCTCTCCAGCTGATTGACCCAATTATTGTACAATTTCACACGGTAAAAGGTTCCATGCAAGTACTGCCATTCAAGACAATGTCAAAAAATAAATGCACAAAATTCACCTCAGACTAAAGACGCACACTTCATGTAATCCAAAAATGAATTTTTAAATAGAAACCTGAGGTTTCTTTCTAATTATTTTAAATATTTAATAATCTCTATAAATGATAAAAGTTCATAACAGGATCTAGTGTGATATTGAAAAATAATAATATAATAGTATTAAATAAACAGACAATTAAAAATATATACATATGCAGGTGCACACATATACACATGCCTACCTGTATACATGTTACAGTCAATGTGTAAAATCAGTCAATTTGTAAAATGCCTGAAATTTTCAGTCAATCTACAAAGTGTCTGATTCACTCAGGCAGTTAATAGAATGACTGAAATTTTCAAGCATTCTACAAATTGAGTAAAAATCGGTCAGTATATTTGACAGATTCACTGAATCGATATGAAAGGGTCTTTTGTTTCACATATCTCATTATTTTGAAACAAACATTGTAAAATATATAACCAGTTATTTTTTAGTAAACTCTAGGCCTGTTTCTTCTTTCCAGGCTGTTTATGAAGGATACTGTTTAAATAATAAAATACAAAGCAGGTGGGGGTAACCAGAATCATATAGTTGAATTCTGCACACTCTTATTACATAATTAAATATGCATACTATTTTACAACTCATATGACTACAATTTTGCTTATGTCAGAACAAGAATCAAGTCAAATTGAAAAAAAAAAATTAATTTGATTATATGAAACATAAAATGTTAAATTTATGATGAAGAACGGCAAAGGATAGCTACATAGTTTATAGTATCGAATACATTATAATAATAATAATAATAATAATAATAATAATAATAATAATAATATAATAATAGTTTATTTTTATAAAGTGTCTATTTAAAAATTGTTCTCTAGATCGCTATTTAAAATACAGTGAGAGATACATAAAAAGGAGTTAGATAAAACTTATGAATTTATTCGATTTAATTTATGATACAAGATATACTTAAAAGTTACAAAGGGTAGGGTTTAATCACAAATACTGACTTTGATGTTACCTAAAATGCCATCTGGATTCTTTGAGTGGAGCCAAACTGTGATGGCTCTGAATGTTGAACAGTCAACTTTTCCGACCGATGTTGACATACCATATGTCCTGCATGCTCCCTACCCAAATCCCCATATTGTTATATAAAAGAATGTCGTTTGCCATAAAAGTAGACTCTTATTTCAATCCGTAAAATATGAGTTATTTACAAAAGAGGGTGACAGTTTCCGCAAATATTACTGAATTTTTATCTTTCAGAAATAACTTAAATGCAAAACGATGACTAATAAAATGTCATGGTTCACTCGTTTCCATGAGATTGTGAATTCCAGGCAATACAGCATAAATTAAATAATTCATGCAGATTTCGAGAATTCAAACAAAGACTTTAAGTTTTATTGTGAAATTACCAGCGGCGGATCCAAGGTTATATGTTGTTTGTTTTTGAAGCACGAATAATCCCCGTTATTTTGTACAAAATGCTACTTAAATTTAATTGTGAAATTTTGAAATAAAATTTTCCATAGATCACTATGAGGTGGGCATTTCTTAATAAAATGTTTAATTTCAACAACTGCCTCTCAGTGTTTAAGACAGTATTGACAATGACGCTGTGACCATACTACATAATTTTGCCTCCCTTTGCCTACCTCCAGAGCATGGGAGGAACATCTCAGATGTGTTAGTGTATGTCTAAATTTAATATTTGGCACTGCAGTTAAATATAATTCTACATTTAGAGTTGATTTGAATCCTGAATATGTTTTCAGCCTTCCATAAGAACAAATTTTTCTTGTCCATAAACGAAACAAACAGTCCTTAAGTCTTTCTTTTAAAGTTAATGAAAAAAGTTACATTTTCTACGTTCTGCATTATCCAGACAGTGATAAAATGTCATCTGGACCTGGTGTCTTTTCGTTTTGCATAAATTTTAACTGTTTAAATTTCATCCTGACATATCACAATTAATTTCCTCATCTAACTCCCAAGTATATAAAATGAGTCTGATCAGTCTTATGGTATTTATTTATTTGTTTATCAAAATCATCATTAACAGAATTTTTATTGTCATTTCATATATTTTTTAATTCTAACCAGTTCTCACCTGGTATATTATTTACTGCTTGTCTCTTTTTAAATGAACTTATTTTTTTTATTTTATTTGTATTCAACATAATATTAGCTCTTTAAACTTTTTATTTACTTCTTCTTCTTTTTGAGACCTTAATACATACAGCTTTAAATTTTGATTTTATAAGTTTGCAGATCAATATTACAATTAATAAGTCTGAATTAATATAAAGCTTTGACTTTTCCCTTTTTTATAGGTCTGCGCATTTGTTATTCGACAAATTTGGTTGATTATTTTTAATATTACTAGGTATTGTTGTTTTTACATAAGATTTATTTCCTATATATTGAATTAAATTCTTCAGATATTCTACACTTTTCTCTATATTATATTCGATCACATGTTTTATATTGTTTATTTTTAGTTAACCGTCTCATCTCCTAATGATTTATAAATGCTATTTCTTCTCTTTCTATCCTGAGTCAATATTTCGTATTTATCTTATATCTTATTTTTACTTATCTGTTCTTTGATCACAAATCTTGAGCTTACAGGGAAATGATCTGATGAATCAGTATCATATATTTCATATACATTAATTAAGAATGACACCTGAATGAACATTTCAAGAAATACACAACTGTTGAAACGTTTTACCCCATCTATTTATTGTATTATCTTTGGACTTATACAAGTCTTATAACAATCTTAAAAAATCCCTGTTATAATCATACACTGGCATGGAATGTAAAGTATTTTCTTCTAAATTATCCCGCAAAGTCCCCATTCTTGCATTTTGATCTCCAGTTATTATAGTTAATATGTTTTCTAAACATGTGATACTATAATTCCGCTTTCTAGCTCGGTTTGCATCGAAAACCAGTCAAAGGACTATATATTTAACCTTGTGAGTCTCTCTTTAACAGGATTAACTGCTAGCAAAAACAAGCTTGGGCGTATTTTAAACTTCTAAACAGTAAGACCATCATAGTCTAACAACACTGGTTCTCAACAAAATTATTTATAAATATGATTGTTTTAATCACGGTTAGTTATGTTTTAATTGGGTTATAAACCGCTCTATGATTCCTGGCAAAGCTTTGTTGACCACGTAATAAGAAAAAAAATGTATATTTGCCAGTATAAAGGAATCCATACGCTAAAGTATTGTTAATAACACAGCATGCAATGCCGAAGAAAATGGATATACATAAATTAATGAAAGGGTTGTCGTGACCTTGCATTAACATCAACTGTACCAAGCCCTCCGATCAGCTCAGTAAGGATGATACGGCACAAGTGTAATTGGTAATTGGTAATTTGGTAAGAGACAGGAAAGAAGAATCTATTAAAATTAGAAACTAGAGTTACACAAATGCCGACATATATCCAATCGACATGCAGCCTGTGATATCCTGGTTATACTGAGTACGCGAAATCAACCTGTCAGTGTTCGAAAAATGAGCGATGATGCAAGGAGGTACGCTGAGGACAGGGTCCGGGCGAAAATATATCTGCGGAAAAAGTTTAGTGGCAAGTTTTATCGGTAAAGTTATGGATTTTATCGACAAAGTTAGTGGTGGGCCGATCATCGAGTTTTTTCGAAAGTCAGTCGGTTTGCTGCCACTTTCAAGCGCTCGATTACCAAAGGCAACTATCGATTACATCATACTCATGAATGGTTTTTTTTTCCAGAATGTCTTTATGTAATAGGAAAAAATTATTCTTCAATTTTTTACAACATTCCGCGCTTCATATAATGAGTCTGTGTTCCCATATAACCTCCGTATCTGAGTATGACACGGTAGATGAGAGAACTGAGGACTTATTAAACCTCTGTGAACTGGCAGGGAGCTGCAGAATTAGCGAAGAGTTTCTAACGAGATGTTCATTGCAAAATATGGGCGAAATGGCGTTAAAATGCTCCATAATTCTCCAGGTCTTTGCCAATTTTGCGAGATTCTCTTAGAAATAATCTCTTCAACTGATGCCAGGTGCCGTTGCTGCATGAGTAATTATATATTTAGCTTTCAATTACTTTTTAACATTTTTATAAAAAATTATAAAGGCCTTTAATTTTCCTTGCGAGGTTGTAAACCAGTATGCATATAGGTAGTCGTCATAATTGTTATAAAATGAAAGTCCTTGCTTGTGGTGAAGTTAAAATGATACGTGGGAGTATTCATGGGGCCAGTAAGTAGATGTCCTGGACTGTGGTTTATTTCTTGATTATTATAATTCATTAAAATGAAACTTTGAACAGCATATCTTAGTAATAATAGGAAAATATAAAAAAGGCAAAGACTTCTTTTCATAAGACATACGGTCGAGGTTAAGAGAGTTCAGTTTCACAGATAATTGCATATTTCTTTATATTTGTCTGAACCGATTAATAATCGATCATCGATCGGTTTGCAAAATCCGATGATCGATTATGAAAAAGGAACCGACTCCCACCACTAGACAAAGTTAAATCTCAATAATGCTTCTTTGGACAACGCCTATAATTCATAAAAATATAGAACAATTTTTAGGGTTATGTTAATTAATGAACAAAATTAAGGGACGATTACATACTAACTCAGTGCTAGTGCTAAATCATTCTTACAGGCTGGATCTTATTTATTTTTTTAACCATTTTTGCCATATTTTATAAGTGCTCCATGA